>OX493328.1:4886666-6108333 GCA_950371115.1 Anania fuscalis | reverse complement strand
ATCGGAACAAATGAGGCGTTGTGCAAAAGTAAAATTAAAATATGTTTAAGGTCAATTTTTGATCTCCTTTTTATTGTCAATCGATAGTTTAGGAATCGTTTTTGTATGTTTAAAGTAAATGTTATAAAAATAAAAAGGAAGTTTTTTTTTAAAAATCGAAATAACTTTTTCGTTCCATTGTACCCCAACTGTCCCTACATATAAACAGGATAGAGAGGGTACAGAAAAAACTGATTCGCAGCCTAGCTTACCGTTTTAAGACTCTTAGAACATTAAGAACTTACACAGACAGGGCGAAATATTTTCGTTTAGATCTACTTTCTGTACGACGTATATACCAGGATATGTCCTTCCTCCATAAATTAATAAACGACCACATCGACAGTTCCACATTACTCAACTATCTAGCTTACAATGTTCCATCGCGAATTCCAGGATACCCATGTAAGTTATTCAAAAATAAATTCTGCAGAACAAGGATGGGTCGCGGATCACCGGTTGTTCGTCTGACTCGTCTGTATAACAATCTTACCAAAAAGTACCCAGAACTTGATGTTCACTTTCAGAGCCTTCCCAAATTCCTTATGATACTTAAAGGTTATGACCTCAGTACCTTAGATTGTGTGTAAGTAGTTGTTATTTTTGTTTCATTTTTATTGTTTTTTAATTTTGAATGATGTCGCGCAATTTTAATTAACTGTAACAAGCAATACTTTATTGTTAATATTCCATAAGATTTTAAACCTACAATAAATGCATGCTGTGGTTACCTGTAATTGTAAGAGCAGCTAGCTATAAGCCCGATAATGTAATCATATAAATCTTAAAATGCTGTTACTTATGTTGGTAATCCTATAAATAAAGAAATAAATAAATAAGTATGACTTTGACAAGTAAACATATGGTTTACAGATTAAAAACTGTTTTTTTTCGTTCCGTTCCATGCGATTCATTGGCGGTTTTTAAAATCAATTAGTTTTTGCATTCCGATTTTAAATATTTTCTGCGTGAAACGAAAATAGTTAAAGAATTTTACCAAAATAGCAACACAGAATTCGAGTGATTCAAAAATGCGTAAAATCGGAAGTGATTGAAATAGAATTCGCACACGAATCGTATTCGTGTTCGAATTCAAGATTCATTTCGAATGCTTCAAAAATACGTCTCCTGGAGACGTATTTTTGAATCATGAGAATTCCAATTCGAATACGAAATGGCAAGATTCACATGCGAAAGACTAAAATCCCTATTTTTAACCGACTTCAAAAAAAGGAGGAGGTTCTCAATTCGTCTGAATGTTTTTTTTTTTGTATGTTTGTTACGCGATTACGCCGTCAATTATGGACCGATTTCAAAATTTATTTTTTAGTTTTAAAGGGTATACTCCCGAGGTGGTCCCATTTCCACCAAGTCAGATTCTGATGATGGGATCCCTGGGAAATCGAGGGCAACCCTCAATTTTTATAGGCACCCATAATGTTTTGCATATATTTTCTGACTCAATGCTGATTTTTGGGTAATCATCATGTCATGTTGCTGACCTGATGATGGAAGCCACAGAACTCCTTAACGGATAGGAGTTAGAAGATAATACTGCTTTTTGTTGACAGAACGTATTTCGCAGTGTGTTGAGCAGACGTGAAGCTTATGAGGTACCAGACCGCCAATTTTTATTTACTGGGGGCGTACCCGCACACCCAGTAACGAAAAAAAATAAAGTTCCTTTCTTAAATTGACTTGGTATTTAATGCAAGACCTTATCCTATGGTTACTTACGATACCAAAATAGCCGCCGTTCTGTTTGGAGTGTAGGAAAACCCTTTCCTTAAGACTTACAAATTTTCGACGAAATATTGACCCAATATAACACCTTATTTTTATCATACCATTCGATGGGGGCTCCATAGAGGACCAACATTAGCTAAGGTTACTTTGCTGTCAAGTCATTTTTGGCGGATTTGGAATGTGAAAACTGAAGCTTATTTTAAAGGCGTCTGGGACTTGTAATAAATTTCGTCGAAAAATTGATCATTAATAGCACCCTATTTTTATTATGCCATTGGGTGGGTGGTCCACAGAAGAATAACATTTGTCTAGGTCACTTTGCTGTAAAGTCATTGTTGGCGGAGTTAAGAGGGGAAAAATAGAGGACTTGACTTAACACTTAAAATTGTAAAATAAAATAAGTTTAATAAAAAACTAAAAACCGACTTCAATATGAAACTAAAAAGCAAAAAATAATATTCACTAAAACATACGTAATCAGTTCTTTTTGGAGTCGGTGCGAATGAACACTTTTTAACTCTCAATGGCTGGCACCGACTCCAAAAAGAACTGATTACGTATGTTTTAGTGAATATTATTTTTCGCTTTTTAGTTTCATTTTGAAGTCGGTTTTTAGTTTTTTATTAAACCTTTTTTTTTTAATTCATTCCGTGAATTCTGCAACGAGTGGTTCGACCCACTCGTATTTCGATTCTACTAGTAGAAAGTTTGGAAGTATGAAATTGACAAGTAGGTAAACATAAATATGGTTCACAGATTAAAAACTTTTTTTTCGTTCCGTTCTTTGCGATTCATTCCCGGTTTTTAAAATCAATAAGTTTTTGCATTCTGGTTTTTCATATTTTCTGCGTGAAACGAAAATAATTACAAGAGTTTTACTATAATAGCAACACTTAATTCGAGTGATTCAAAGATGCGTAAAATCGGGAGCAGTAGGAATAGAGTTCGCATACGAATCGTATTCGTGTTTGAATTCAAGATTCATTTCGAATGCTTTAAAAATACGTCTCTTGAATGAAAGTCCGTCGCGTTGAATACAAGCTTTCACGTTATTCAATACGTTGCGTTTTGTAATTCAGCAGGTCACTGAAGTCGCCGCTTTGGCAGTTTATAGTACCAATTTTCAACACTCACTGCGCTGCCAGTCATAACAACAAAAATGCGTCGGACAGAGAAATTACGGTGTGTAAAAGTGAACTAAACAGGTAGTGGTTTATGTTACAAAATTATTGTAAAATCAATAATTGTGCAGCTAAATAATTTATATTCGAGAACTGAAAGTTAGATTAAATAACTAGATTTACAGGTTTTAATGCACGTCAAAAGCCACTAAGTTGGTTATGGAGTATTAATGTGTATGGCGGTGTAATGTTCCTTTGTATGATATATCGGCTCCTAACGTCACACACGTCCTTCACCGTACCGAGGTCACTTCAGGAATCCCCCTTCCCTCTCCTCTACCCATCTCACACGGTAACAAGTGTGCGTAGGAGACGACAGAAACTTCCTTCTCTTTTGCACATACACTACATCCCTCCCTTGTTAATAAATTAATAAATAAAACACGTCTTATTTATTATATTTATTTTTTAGTACAAATACCTTTTGCATAACGGTCAAAGCTTCCTTTACTTCCTTTTTATAACATTAATCACAAAACGTCTTTCACTTCCATCGAGTAGGCAATATCTTATTTACTTCCATCTTTTATTGCTCTATCCCCTTTGTTTTTTTTTTTAACTTCTATTCAATCTTATTATTTTTTCAAAATTTCATCCTGTTGATTATCGTCATTTATTTGCAACATTCCTTCGTCTATTTAAGTGAATGATATTTCTTCTAAAAAGTCTTGCCCTGTTTCGTCATTTTGAAGTTCTGAACTCTACATCGCTTCTGTCTCCTGCTCTAAAAATGGTTCTTTAAGGAATTTTATCCCTGAATTTTCTTTCAAAAATTAGCTCCGAGGGCGTTTTACCAGTGACAGTTTTTTATATAATACATGGGGTAGTCTGTTATACATTGACATTTATTCTAAAAGGGACTCGTTCCTGTTTATTTTTTTTTTCCTGCTTGACATATCCCCAGTCTTTTTAAGATATCCTTGGTGTTCTACTTACCCATTTTGCTGAGACCAGTGTGGGATTGAATGGTTTAGTTTGCTGTCAAATTGTCCATTATTCGCAGTTTTTGAAACAGGATACCCAGATCGACTGAAAACTTATTTAATTTTTTTTTTTTTTATATCCCGGCAGATTTTGATGTCTTTTTTTCAAGATTAATCATTTATTATTACCAGTAAATAGTCTCCATCTGGTTATTTTCAGAGAAGATCAAATTATCGCAATGTCGATCCAGTGTGATCTCCTCTTTTTAGTGGATGCGGTGGATTTGGCATTTATAACCGCGTACACTTCAGTTCTTAGCCTAAGTTGTAGGAGCCCTAAATTCTTTGATGCACGACAGGTATTTTCCATAGGCTTAATTCCATGTTTTGAATGCTTATGGCCTTAAAAGTGTACTTTGATGTTGTATGACCTAAGAAGTATACTTTGGTAAATACATTTTTCTCATTTCATAAAATATACCGTTAGCCTTATGGACATCCAGAACTTTAGTAAGGCGTTCATCATTTTAATATTTTTCGAATTCCAATATGTCATCTATAAAATTTATACCTCTTTTACATCCAATTAACACCTGATTTCTGAAATGTTTCAAGGCCACATATAATACCGAACATCATCATTTTATATAGCTAATAATTGATCTAATTAAGGTAAAGGATAATTTCCTTGTTTTACGGCAATATTAGCTCATCGGATACAACGCACAGGCAAATTTCTCAATATTTTTTAACTATAGGTACAATTGGAGATATCCATTCCAATGGGCCTTCCACATTTTCAACTATGTCCTTTTACAAAAGTTCATTAATTTTGGTTACGCTTTTTCTTTTATAGAAACGGGGATTTTTCAATAAGGTTGTGTTACTAGTTTAACTTTATCATTTATGAATATTTGTATACATTCTTGAAATTTGGAAATGGCTCTGGTATTATCTTCTCAACTTTTTGGTTACATTCGATTCCCGTCTAATCCAATTTTCAAAACACCCAAAGCAGATGCCGTCACCTTACCCAATAAGTTTCGGGTTCCTCCCTCAATTACGTAAAACGTCGCGTCTTCTTTATTTTCTACCATTTGGATTTTAGCACAAAATTAAGTGGAGTAGTACTTCCATAGGCAAGAAACGTTATATCTGGATGCTTAGTTTGTTCCGAAACATGGATTTTATTTGCTTTCATATTCTCCCAAGTTTTATCTGTAATCAAGTTATATTTACATCCTGAGTCAATCAACAATTTAATTTTCGTCCCTCCTACTATACATGTAATCATTTCATCGTTACCAACATTAAATACGTAATGGATTTCTTCATCGACACAGTTTTCATCATTCCGTTCTTCAACATTCCTTACTTCCTTTGTGCGCTTCCACCTTTTATTTGGTAAATGTGACTTGCTTGTTGATTGAACTTCTACTTTTCTCTTTAAATCTTTACCTTTACATTGAGCTTTAAAATGACCTATTTTTCCACATCTCAAACATTTCTTCCCCTTAGCTGGACATTTGTCATCAGATGCTAAATGATTCCAACTCCCGCAACAAAAACATTCTCTTTTCATCGACAACGGTTTGGTTCTTTCTTTAAAATCTATTTTGTTCACGTCCTGTAGATTATTTTCCCTTTGATTAAAATTTTCTAACTGTCTATTGACAATTTCCAAAGTATTGGCTTCTGTAATAATTTGACCTAATGTCATGTCGTCTCCCGATTTCAATATTTTACGTCTAAGTTCTTCTGAATTCTTTCTTCTCGGTAATTTGATCAATAAGTTGATCATCCAAATCCAAAAAATTACATTTAGAAGCTTGTTGTCGAAGTCTTACGATAAATTTCTCAAATTTTTCGTTCTCTTCCTGTTTTATTCCCCTAAATAAATGTCGTTCAAACCTCTTATTTTGCTTAGGAGCAAAGTATTCATCTAATTTATTAACGGCTATTTCAAATACATCGTTGCTACTATCAACCGATACGTCCGCACCAGGAATATTGTAAAAGATTTCCTGGAGTTCCGGTCCACCCCAGTGCAATAAACTTGCTCTCTTCTGACAGCCTGTCTTAAGATCGGCAGCTTCCAAGTAGATGAATAAACTCCTTTTCCATTTCTCCCATCTAATACCTATTGAGCCAGCATCTCCATTGCATTCAAACTTGTCCAACGTGAAATACGCCATTACGTCTGTAGACAAGGAAAGAATGACGGTCACTTTAGCTACTAACAGGCCCAACCTGCTTGTAACCCAACAAACATCATCCATTCATTGACCACTGTTGTCTTCTTAAATATAAAATAATTACTCAATTCATCATAATATAAAATTTATTTTACCCTTAAAGTCATCATCACCAACTTTATGACATACACTAAACACTATTAAAACATCGATATTAAAGTCATCACCATAATAATCATCATTGGCATCACAATCTACATCATCATCATCGGCATCACCGACAACAGATCATCAATATCATCATAATTTTCATCACCACTAAGCGAAATTATCATCAACATCATCATCATCGTCATCATCATGCAACAGCATCTCCGTCTACATAATCATCACCGTCATTATCATTCAACGGCGTCACCGTCTACATCATCGTCCAATGGCATCACCGTCCGCATTATCATCATCGTCATCATCACCCAACGGCATCACAGTCTACATCATCGTCTAACGGCATCACCGTCAACATTATCATCATTATCCAACGGCATCACCGTCTACGTCATCGTCCAACGGCATCACCGTCTTCTTTCTACATCATCATCATTGTTATCATCGTTCAACGGCATCACCGTCAACATAATCACCATCAGCACAAAGTATAGCGCGCAGCCGCTATACGTAATTTGTGCCATCAGTATCCATCTACGTTATATTATAAGACTATAGAATACAAAACATACTCAATTAAATAAAATAGAAAATGTATAATACCCAACTTAATGAGTATCCGTCCTATGTAATAGTAATAGCTTTATTTATTTACTTGAAAACAATCCAAAATAAAATTTACTATAATGATGTAATCACTATCATCAAAGTAACATATTTATTTACTGCTATTACCTAGAAATTCATCTGTACAATAGTTACCAAAATCAAATCATGTTATTCTTAAGCTAAAAACTGTTATAAGTAACTACGTAGGTCACAATTTGTGACTCACAAACCACTATCACAACAATAGACCCTACCCTACGCTTCTTTGGCGTTCAACTTCCGAACATAAACACAGGCTGTTATTTTTTTTCATTTTTTTTTAAACTGACCTATAAAGCACCTTGATCTGGCAGTATGGCTGTACACCATTTGCCTTACCACATCGTTGGTTGAAAAAAAACATACTATTGTATTCTCTTTAACATGAAAAAAGTTTGAGATGCAGCAAAGATTATACAATAATACAATGCCGCGAAAATAAATACTCTAATCAATGTTGCGATTACTTCAATAATCTAATGAAATCTTCGTATTGGATGAAGTAACTATCTCAATATCTCATAGGATTAGACAAACTATTGTTTCTTAACTTGCGACCACTATTTACGGCAAAATAATTTCCCCATAGAACTTTCATTTTAACCGCATTATTAATATTTTTTTCAGAATTTTTGAAAACAGTGTCCCGTAACGGGTACTTACATCCTCGTTGCCAATATGTAATGTTCCTTTGTATGATATATCGGCTCCTAACGTCACACACGTCCTTCACCGTACCGAGGTCACTTCAGGAATCCCCCTTCCCTCTCCTCTACCCATCTCACACGGTAACAAGTGTGCGTAGGAGACGACAGAAACTTCCTTCTCTTTTGCTCATACACTACAGGCGGGATATTAGGCAATAATTGGTGTAGGTAACAATAAATAACAATATGACGTTAAGTATAGTAAGAAAAAAAACCAGTTACCCTACAAAATGCGAATTGTACAATGCGGCTAAATGTGAGACGTCATATCGGAGAACACATCGTAATGACAAACCGCCGTATCGTCGTTTCTCCGTATTGAAATGAAATGAAATGAAATTATGAAATGAAATGAAATTATTTATTCTGTATGTAGGCCCTCCTCCTGGTATTATACACGTCCCAAAATATAACTTAGCCCTACCACCGCTTCGGGACTACATATAGGCTGGTGATGAGAAGAAACGGCGCAATAAACTCAGTCACCTTTGTCAGCCTGATTTTACAGGAAATACATTTTACAAGACAATAGTAAGTGCGAGCTAGGCAGTTTAAGTCCATACACTCTTGTCGTTTAAATAATCTTCTAATTTGTAATATTCTTTTGTCATAAGGACTTTTTTAATGTTGATTTTGAACTCATGGATCGGTAGTTCAACAAGAGTTTGTGGTAATTTATTAAAAAAAATTGTACCATTCCCCATAAATGAATTACCAACTTTTTTTAATCTGAAGCACGGAACGGCAAGTTTATTTTTATTTCTAGTTTTATAATAATGTGAATCACTTTTTAGACTAAACAAACTTAGATTTTTTCTTACATACATAATATTTTCAAAAATGTATTGGGACGCAACGGTCGGTAATATGTTGACCTCTTTAAAAATCTCCCTTAGAGACTCTCGAGGACCAAGACAGTATATTGCACGTACGGCTCTTTTCTGCAACACAAAGATTGATTCAATGTCAGCAGCCGAGCCCCATAGCAATAGACCATACGACAACAAACTATGAAAATAACTAAAGTATACTAGTCTTGCCGTTTCGACATCAGTTAAAAGCCTTATTTTCCTCATAGCATAAGCCGCTGAACTGAGCCTTCCTGACAGGGCATTTATATGGGGACCCCATTGCAGTCGTGAGTCTAATGTGATTCCCAAAAATGTTGTTGAATCAACCGCATTTATATGATCGTCTGACATATTTATATGCGTACTGACCTGCCTTACATTGGGCATAGTGAATTTAATGCACTTGGTTTTTTTCGCATTTAGTAAGAGATTGTTGGCAGTAAACCAGCGTACTACTTGTGAGAGCGCATCATTCACATCGTCGAAGGTAGCTTTACCTCTATCAGTTTTAAAAATCAAAGATGTATCATCTGCAAATAATACTATCTCACAAAGGTTTTTAGTAAAGTAAGGAAGGTCATTTATATATATTAGGAATAATAAAGGTCCCAATATAGAGCCCTGGGGCACACCCATGCGTAATGGGGCTCCAGAAGAGTCAGTTCCATTAATACTAACTGTTTGCAATCTGTCAGTGAGGTATGACTCTAACAAATTTCCTGAATCATTCGAGACACCATAATGCCGTAATTTCATTATTAACGTTTTGTGATCTACACAATCGAATGCTTTAGACAAATCACAAAACACTCCTAAAGCATCTTTCTTTTTTTCAAATGCATCGAATATATGCGTAATGAGTGCAACTCCCACATCAGTTGTGATTCTACCTTTAGTAAAACCAAACTGCTTCTCATGCAATAATTCGTTAATTCCAAATGTGATAAGAGTTGATTAAATATAATCTTTTCAAATATTTTACTAAGAGTATTGATATAGGTCTGTAGTTCGAGGGATCACTTTTATCACCGGATTTAAATAAAGGTATAATTTTACTGTACTTCATTAAATTTGGAAATGAACCTTCATCAATACACCGATTAAATATACAAGCAAGATGCATTGCTATACTATCAATAATATGGTTGATTATATTAGTCGAAATTCCCCATAAATCTTCAGTTTTTCTAATATTCAACTCTCTAAAAGTTTTAATAATAATTTCTGGATTAATATGTCTAAAATTAAATATAGAATTGCATTTGTCAACATTGGATTTTAGAAAATTTTCGGCAAGACCTAGTGAAGAGTTTAATTTACTAGTTGTAACTAAAGGTATTTTAGAGAAGAAATCCTCAAATGCGTTCGCTACTTCACCGTCAGATTTAATAATTTTACTGTCGATATTGAGGTCAATAGTACGATCTGATTGTCTATTTTTGCCTGTTTCTTTATTGATAATACTCCAAGTAGCTTTAATTTTATTTTTGGAGTTTGTAATAATACCACGGATATAATTGGCTTTGGCTACAGAACATACTTTTTTTAAAATCTTAGAGAATTTTTTAACATATTCAAAAATTTTTGGGTCTTGAGTTTGCGCTCTTAGTTCATATAATTCGTATAAATTTTTCCTACTTTAGTGAATACCAGTCGTGGCCCAGTCACTAAATTTATATTTATTGGTATTTACTTTTATATGTTTTTGTTTGAATATATTATTAAATTCATCTTTGAATAATCCAAATAGGTTTTCATATGATACATCTACAGTATCACTGTTTGGTGGTAATAAATTTATTCCGCAATCAATATTATTTTTAAATCGATCTAATTTATTAGCAGTGACCGGCCTACAAACAATATTCACAATAGGCGAGACATGATGGTGCTCAAAAGAGGCTATTTGTCCACTATGGTCTGATCTAAGGCAATTTATAACTGATTTATCTACTACTTTACAATTACAGAAAATATTATCTAAGCAGGTAGCTGTTGTAGGAGTGATTCTAGTAGGTTCATTAAAAAGATTAATCAAATTAAAAGATTTAGGAACCTCACAGAATTTGGTGTTTTTACTAATATGTTAAAATTAAAATCTCCACATACAACTATCTTTTTGTTTGTTTACATAACTTTTTTAATACCTCTTCCATAGTGGACTCAAAAAGAAGGTTATCTGCCGATGGGGGTATGTATACACTAACAATAATATACTGCTCTAACTCAGCACACGCGAGTTCAATAGTTGGTTGCTTAAGAGATGGATTGAATCCGCGTTAACCCGGTCCGGTTTCCGGCTGGGTATAGACCGAGCCTTAGACATAATGCGATCTGTGGATACAAGAAGTATAATAGACAGGCCTGCATAACAAACTTAAAAACAAAACAATAACTTAACGAAAGACTTAACAAAAACCATAACAAGGCAAAACAGGAACTACTCAAAAGCACAACGAAAACACAAACCGAATTTAAGGCAGACGCACTCAGTCTCTTAGCTTAGAGCATTTAACCTGAATGCTCTAAGATCTTGTATGATCAATGCCTAAATGAAAGCATTCCGGTTTACGCATTAATTCAAGTATTTTAGGAGATTTTTGTTCGCTTATAACTAAATTTGGGAACTTCGCTTCGCTTATAACTAAATGAATTATTTTCAAGATTTTTCAATAATCAACAAATTAAAAATGTATTTCATAAAATATTGAATTATTAATCCGTAAGTAGTATGGGTGAACCGGAATATGTAAAGTTCACACACATGTCAACTGTCAAAGCAACAAGTATTCGTAATAATAATAATTTACCTCTTTATACACAATTCTACCTATAATACCTTTCTGTTAATCTGTTGAACAAGGAAATTAAATTAATTAGGTTTCACTTTCAACATAAGATGTATAAAAGTAATCAAAAGGATATTGACGAGTTGCTAGAAAGTGATGATGAATTTCCATGTAAGTTACTTTTATTAGTCTATTTAGAGTCCTAGGACATTTATTGGCAGATTAACTATTATTTTTTTTGTTTTTAGCTGAATATAATGAAGTTCCGGACACTCCAGCGTATCAAAATGATACTCGTTTCGATCCAGTAAAATTTCGATGGATTGACACCAATTTCAGCAAATATTATTGCAAAATACAAAGTGAGGAGAAACCAAGTTTATCTACTTTGCACTCCTGTCTGAATGAGAATTATGTATACCACAAAACTCAAAATCTGAGGACTGGTGAAAAAACATTAATATTTAATGGAGTTCTGAGCCAGAATGATATATTTTGCCTTAAATATGTTGAGTCCATATCAAGTGATGCTACATTGCTTTGGTTTATAAATTTTCTTATTCACAAAGACTTGCAAGCAAAATTTACATTTCTCAGAACTTGCCTAGTAGATGCTGTGTACAACAGTAGTACTAGTCCTTATTTGTCTGATGTAGAAAGCAAAAAATTTAATTTTGAAATTACCCAAAAAAGTAATTAATTGACTATACTTTTATAGACTATGCTTATTAATGATGTTGGTATTATGTATGTACAAATTATTGCAGATAAATAATTATACTTTTTGTAATTAAATCTTTTTTCATAGCTTTGAATTTTGCATTTAACAAATGTATATCTAGATTTTGTACTTTACTCTGTGCCAAGTTGAAATGTTATTTTAATGTTCCATAATGAGGCTACCTTAAATCAAATTAAAAGTCTTATCTCATTAAAATTTTCTTAGATGCGCCACATGTAATTTATTTAATTGATTAAGTGTCTCAAGTTCTTATCATTTATTTTGTTTCTTCTTTTCGTAAGTAGTCCAAAAAACCTTTTGAGCATCTAACTGATTGTTCATAGCACTTTTCGAAACCTTTTGCATCACTATCCTGAAAATAAAAAAAACATTTTTGCAACAGCATCATGCATCATTTAAGCTTATACCACTATTACTTATTTTACTTGCTATAATTTCTTTATATTACATTAATATATTATATTGTCTTAAAACTGGCTGCTTATATCTCAGCGACTCTATTTACTCTCTAGCATTAATCAATGACATTGTAAAAATAGTAATTTATAAAAACAATGGACTTATGGATATGTGAATGAATAAGTCTTATGTAAATAAATGTTGGACCAAGGAAACATACATTTATTATTCTAGTGTCATAGGTAGGTACTTACATAATATGGGTCTCTGATTATTCTTTCACCCTGTGGATCAAAATCACCAAAAAGAAAAAGTTTTGCTCTGGCTCCTTTTGGTGCTCGTTTGTTTAGATCTTTCATATTCTGTTCATCCATTCCAAATATAAAATCATAGTGATTGAAATCTTCAGTAACTATCTGAAATGGGTTTCCAATATTATATTGCTTGCATTAAAACCATCCGAAATCCCAAATTCCCTCCTTACCCTTTCATACATTCCAACCCTAAACTACATAAAACAGACAGACATCATAACCGGTCACATGCAAAAAATCTGCAATCCGAGTTGCACGAAGCAATTCATAGGATAAAACCAAATCTTGGTTATCTATGAATTATCATATCAATCAAGTTAGTAGATTCCATTCTTCACAAATTATGAACATAATGTAGATATGTAAGTATCATTTAAGTTACCTGTCTTGCAGTGTTACTGTAAGGAACTCCATGTTTTTTCATAGTATCCAAAGCTCTCCAATCAGGTGAATTTCCAACATGCCAACTACCAATAGCAGCACTATCAATTTCCCATTGATCACCAACATTCATATCCTGTACGGTTTTCTGAAATACTCCTTCTGCGATGGGCGAACGACAAATATTGCCTGAAAATGATATTGTGTAAAAATGTATGCCTTTAAATTTACCAAATAATGCTTTTAATTCGCCTACCGAGACATATAAACAAAGCTTTTTTCTTTTCTGTCGTCATTTTAATTGCGTATTTAAAATCCGTGGCTGGCCAGCATACGTTCAACGTTGTTATGTACAGAGCATTTAAGGCTTTAGACATATATTAATTAATCTGTGATTTAAGGAAGTGGGAACAAGCCAACGACTAAAGCTGGAAACATACTATCGGACGCGGCTTACGGACGCGGCTTACAGCCGCGACTGATCAGTGTGCACGGTCATCGGACGTTGCTTGCGGACGCCATAAGTGTGACCACTTTAGTGTGACGATGATTTAGTAGTAATTTCAGTAGAAAATCTGTATCGTTTAGTAGATTTTGGAAGAAAATTCTGAAAAATAGTAGCTAATCCAAAATACAATTATCCAGGCCAAAAAAACCGACCAAGTGCGAGTCGAACTCGCGCACGAAGGGTTCCGCACCATTATCTGTAAAAACCGGCGAAGTGCGAGTCGGACTCGCGCACGAAGGGTTCCATTACCATACCATTTTTATAAAAACGGCAAAAAAATCACGTTTGTTGTATGGAAGCCCCCTTAAATATTTATTTCAACTTTCTAGCTATCACGGTGCATGAGATACAGCTTAGTGACAGACGGACAGACAGACAGACGGACAGCGGAGACTTAGTAACGAGCAAAATAAATCACTTTGGTTGTATGGGAGCCCCTTAAATATTTATTTTATTCTGGTTTTTAGTATTTGTCGTTATAGCGGCAACAAAAATACATCATCTGTGAAAATTTCAACTGTCTAGCTAACACGGTTCATGAGATAGACAGACAGACGGACAGCGGAATAGTAATAGGCCCCCGATTTACGCTTTGGGTACGGAACCCTAAATAAATCTTGTCCAGGTCCCGGAGATTTCCTGTAACATAATACTGAATACGGTGATAAGCGGGTGCCTTTTTCGCATACGTTATCAAATCGCTAGCTATCTTATAATAAAAATGTTCATGCAATCAATAAGCACGTGCGAGCTCTCGCGCAGTCGGCGTCCTTCTGACGCTCGGACGCGTCCGCACCCCGTGCATACCGTCCGCGGACGTTTTCGGCTTACAGAAACATCCAGCGCGCCAGATTGTATCGGACGTACGAGCGCTCAAGGTCAGCGAAGGTTACGTCCGCGACTGACGTCCGCTGGTTTGCACACCTTAGTGTAAATTCAATACCTAGATTCCTTTAAGTCGCGGCTGTAAGCCGCGTCCGTAAGCCGCGTCCGATAGTATGTTTCCAGCTTTAAGCGAAAAAGTGTCACTTCTTGGGCAGCGGCAGGCACTGCCACTGATCAAATAATACTACGTAGGCACTGCAGGCAGACAATGTCATTGCCTCTGCCTAGTCAGATTCCTATGACAGCCAAATGTCAGCTCGACTTAAGCTACGGCCAAACCAACGCGGGGCGTGGGCGTGGTCGTGCAGGCCAGTTCACACCAAACACGCGGAGCCTAGCACGAAAATATATCTTTCGCTCGGATGTATAAACTTAACAAGAGAGAGATTAGTCATGAAACTCATAAATGAAGTCAAAGAAGATTATGAATGTTAGTCATAATAAAGATATCTGATGATGCTGTAGAAATTATGATTTAACTATTGTTTATCAGATTATTTGCCGATATACGAACAACAGCTCGTCGACCTACCACAAAACGTCAAATTTTCTCATTTGAAAATGATCTCATGTCAGACGACGTGCGTTTGACTGTACTACGAATATAAAAGCTCAACCCTTTTACTAAATAAACAAAGAATTTTGAACAGGTTTTTATTTATTCAAAATTCAAATTCAAAATGTTTATTTGCATATAAATAGGGTACCTCTCCAATTGTACTCTCATCCAGCTCCTGCCAGCAACCTTGCGAAGATCGTCACTTCATCTAGTCTGAGGGCGTCCCACACTACGCTTGCCGACACTCAGTCTTCACTCAAGAACTCGTTTACCCCAGCGGTTATCGGTTCTGCGACAAATATGGCCGACCCACTGCCACTTCAGCTTGCTTATTCGATGGGCTATGTCGATGACTTTAGTTTTCTGTCGGATTACCTCATTTCGGATCCGATCCCTCGGAGAAACTCCGAGCATGCCCTTTCCATAGCTCGCTGAGCGACTTTAAATCTGTGGACCAGCCCTATCGTGAGTGTCAACGTTTCAGCTCCGTATGTCATGACGGGTAGGACGCACAGATTAAAAACTTTCGTCTTAAGACTTTGTGGAATGGGCGACGTAAATACTCGACGTAATTTCCCATATGCTGCCCAGCCTAGCTGTATTCTTCTACTGGCCTCTCTCTCGAAGTTGTTTCTGCCCAACTGCAAAATTTGCCCGAGGTAGACATATTCCTTAACAACCTCGAGATCACTGCCTTGCACTGCAATCGGTTCCGGAGTGATGTGGTCGTTGAACATAACCTTGGTTTTGTCCAGGTTCATCCGCAGACCGATGTGTTGAGAAGAATCAGCAAGGCCATTCAGCATGGATTGTAGATCCTGCAACGTTTCGGCCACGATGACGATGTCGTCTGCAAATCGCAAGTGTGAGATGTATTCACCGTTGATGTTGATGCCTTGTCCTTTCCAGTCCAGCATTTTAAACACATCCTTCAAGGCATTTGTAAACAATTTGGGGGATATAACATCCCCTTGTCTCATACCTCGATGTAAGGGGATATGTTTAGTTTGCTGGTTCTGTACTTGGACGGCCATTGTGGCTGCATTGTAGAGACACCTCAACACTTGGATATATCGCCAGTCGACTTGGCATCGCTGCAGGGATTCTAGAACAGCCCAGTACTCGACAGAGTCAAACGCCTTCTCATAGTCCACAAATGCTAAGCACAGGGGTCGATTGTACTCTTCGGACTTCTGTATAATCTTCCGCATTGTGAAGATGTGGTCTATAGTGCCGTATCCTCCTCGAAACCCGGCCTGCTCTGGTGGTTGAAATTCGTCGAGTCTTCGCGCAAGGCGGTTTGTAATGACTCTAGAAAACAGCTTGTAGACGTGGCTTAGGAGCGAAATGGGTCGGTAGTTTTTCAATAGAGTCTTGTCTCCTTTTTTGAAGAACAACACGACAACACTCCTACTCCACGCCTCCGAAATTCTCCCATCAAAGAGAACAGTGTTAAAGAGTGAAGGAACTCCAACACAGGTTTACCGCTTGCTTTAAGGAGCTCAGATGTAACACCGTCCTCACCAGAGGCTTTTCCGTTTTTGAGCTTTTTAAGAGCCATCTCAATTTCGCCTAGGCTGACTTCTGGCAAGTCTTTGGTAAAGTGGCGGGTCAATGTGGCTCTGGAATCCTCATTTTCGAGATCAGGTTGAGATGCATGCGAGGCGTATAGCTGGCTGTAGAAGTTTTCAATTTCCGAAAGAATCTCCGGCCTTGAAGCAACGACTACGCCACTGGCCGTCGTCAACTTCGTCAAGTGGCTTCTCTCGAGAGACTGGACAAACACTTTCGATCCCCGATTTTGCTCAATCGCTCGTTCAATTGAGCCTGTATTGGAGCATCGGAGGTCGTAGCGTACTAGTTTGCCAATCTTCTTATTGAGAGCCCTTTGTTCGGACGAAGTGACAGGTCGTTCCTCACGTCGTTCCTTCATAAGCCTAAGAGTCTCATTCGTAAACTTCGACTTCTTGCCTTTACGCTGAGTTGCGTAAAATCTCGTACCTTCCTCCCTGAGAATTCCGACCACATTTTCGAGGGCCTGGTTTGTATCAACAGCATTTGTGGTTTCCATGGCAGCAAATCGGTTTTCCAGTTTGGTCTGGAACGTTTCGGATCCCACGATAGTTTGGCGCAGGTTAGGACGGAGCCTGGACTTCATCAAGCGGACACGTTCGAGCTTAAAGTTGATATTCAGAGAGCCTCGGACAAGTCGGTGATCACTGCCGGTATTAAACCTGTTAATCACTGAGACGTCTCTGAATATATGCTTCTTATCCGTCATGATGAAGTCGATCTCATTTTTTGTCTTATTATCGGGGCTTCGCCATGTCCACTTTCTTTGGGGCTGTTTCTTGAAGAAAGAATTCATCAAGAAAAGCCCCTCTCTCTCGAGAAAGTTGACAAGCATTTGCCCCCAATAATTCCTACTGCCAAAACCAAAGGATCCTACTACCGATTCGCTGCGATTTTGTACTCCCACTTTGGCGTTGAAGTTCCCCATAACAACGTTGTAGTGGGTCTTGGTGGTGAAGTGTAACGCCTTGGATATGTCTCCGAACATATCCTCCACTTCATCGTCAGAGTGTGTCGAGGTCGGTGCGTAAACTTGCACAACCTTGAGGCTATACCTCTCGGTTAGCTTGATAACGAGATACGCAACCCTGCTCAACACACTCAACACTTCTACAACATTGTCACAGAGGGTTTTGTGTACCAGGAACCCTACGCCACCCTGGAATAGCTGGTCTCCCTCTCGGCAGTACATAAGGTGGCCCGATTCAAGGGTTACGGTGTCCTCCCCCTCTCTTCGGACTTCACATAGCCCAAGAATATGCCACCTTATCCGTCCGAGTTCCTCTTCCAGTTGTGCCAGGTGTTCATCGAGCCGTAGCGTGCGTCCGTTGTACGTTGCCAGGGTCAGTTGTTTATGGCGGCCTTCCGTAACCCGGGGATTCTTTGCACCCCCTGCCCTGCACTTACCATGACCGCCGCCGTGGTCAGGCATAGCAGGGCGGCCGGGAACTAGGGGCCGTGGTCCGGTCTATGTCGTCATATTTTGGAGGGGTTTGCCTATAATTGCTACGCTGGGCATGCGGGTTGGCAATTACAGTGCGTAGCTAATTTTACCGGTGTCGCTGCTGCCCGACACCGGTCTGTGTATTTAATTGCTACGCTCGAGTTGTGATGGTTATCCCGCCATCAGTCGGTTTGTCGTCAGAGCCTCGTTCGTTATATAGCAGGGTGTACCGCGTGCAGAAGAGGTTGATTTGGGCACCGTGTGATGTAGGTCGGTACACCCCGAATTTGAAAATGAAGGAAAGAAAAAAAACCTAGTTGGCTTCACTCATTGCTTATCGGAAAAAAAATAGTAGCTTTGAACGTAATTATTTATATTATCGTAGTAGCGCACCATCTGTCTGTTGAACCTGTCACGTCAAATGTCATGTCCGCGCGTGCAAAAGCTGAATGTCTAGCTGCACGCGTGATGCACACCGCCGATGTCCGCGCCGGTGTGAACTTGTCGATACAAATGCTTTGGCACGATCTGAACGCCCACGCCCACGCCACCACGCACGCCACCGCGCACGCGTCTGTTCGGCCGGGACTTTACTTTCGATGACGCCATGACAGATGTTTTCTAGCCCTTTTAAGTTTTATGGCTTCCTAAGGCACACATAGCTGTCATAGCGGAAGTATGATATTATCACAGAAATATATCGAGATAGAAGGAAAGAGTGTATGTACCTCGCGTGGCGAAAAGAAGCCCCGACGGCTTCATTGCTCGCCGCGAACTTGAGTCTGGACGTCTACTACGAAAAACGAAATCCGTCAATACGATAATCGTTTTGCGGATTGCTTACTATGAAACGTTTCGGATCCGATATCGGCGACGACGTTCGTTGTTTGACGAAGACATTTGTTTTATTTTAACATTAAATAATCACAATAAATATCATAGAATCTTAAAAATTTGATGTATTGATCGTTTTAAGCAGTAAAATAAAAAAGCACGTTTATTGTTGCTTTTTTTTAAATGATTTCCGGTTTTTTTTTCTATAAGTTCGGTAAATAGCAACTTAGTCATTCGTTTCACGAAGTCATTCCGAAATGTGTCTATGGATCCGATCGAAGCATTGAAATCCGATAGTGTTTCGTAGTAGGCTTATCGTTTGCGTATCGTTCGTGTTTCGTTTCGTCCGAAACATCGTATATCGTTTTTCGTAGTAGACGTCCTGCTCCCGACCGCGGTCGGCGTGCGACGGCAGGTAATATAAACATAAGGACTCGTTTTTCAATAATTACCTGTTCAAACACTACCAATAATGTTGGAGTTGTTAATCAAGGTGTTTCCTTTCACCTGTTAGTAGGTACTATTTGTCTATAAATATCTGTTATTAATAAAAATTTAAAAGAAATTGTTATTTTCATTAAAACAGCTGCGCGCGATTGTGTTTAACGCTAGTTATCCATTGCAGCTTTAATTTGACGAGCCAGACTTGGCGTGCGTTCAAAACCAACGATGTAAAAATAGGCTATTCAAACTGACGATTTACATTCAAGGTCGATTTCTCATTTTTACTGTCAAAAGTAAGAATAGTGCGGCGACTTGCTTACTCGATTCATTTAAAACTTAAATTGACTGTTAAAACACTAACATTTCGCTATTACTCGCTTCCGCAGCTTCGGCTTGCTGGTCCAGCCTCAGACGCTCCAGCTCGCACGGGTGCCAGAACTTTGTTACAGGGGACGAGGACTGCACTCCCTCCGCGCCTCCGGCTTTTAAATTACACTCTAGTATTGGGCAGACAAGTACCACGGCAAAGGACCACGGCGAGTCGGGTTTCCCAAATCGTTTTGTATGTCAGCTTGGTTTTATTTTGTTTCAAACCTTATGGCCGCTTATGGCTTTTCACCGATAATCCTAATAATCTAGAATCCTAGATAAAAGGAAACATACATTTGAAGAATCTTTTTTTTGGAATGAATATGGTATCTATATGTATATACATATACAGGGTGTAAAAAAAGGCTTAACGAAGCCTTAAATCACGAATTCTATACATAAAACCAAGTAGAATGCAAGAAAAATAATTGCTGGGAAATGACTTTTATTTTTGGGTATCAAAAAAAAACTTATTTCTAACCCTCAATGTATAGCGCGCACGCCACAGACTATGCCTGTGTGTGTAAGCCGATCATGTTTCTTTGTAAAAAAGTTTAGTATTATCAAACAGAAGTCAATTTTGTAAAAAATCTTTGAAAAAAATTGTATCTTTGACTGCCATTAACTCGGTAACCCGTCATTTCCCAGGTATAGTGTAAAAGAAAAACATGATTGTAATAATACGTAGAATATGTGGTATTCGGCTTCGTTAAGCCTTTTTTACACCCGATATGTATAAATGCTCCGATTCAGATTCTGAACTCAATTTTTTATGATATGGATATGTGTATATTCGTAATATTACTACTTATGTTAAAAGATATTTAGGACAAATATGTTTATGACTAACAAAATTATGAGATTTTATATTTATAGAAATGAACATTATGACTAAATAACTGTCGGACAAATGACTATTATACAATGTTATTGATTCGGAGATTTGATTATTATGACAAGTGATGATTCTGAGAACTTTTCGGCCAAAAAAGTTTATGAAATACGATGGGATCCCGTCTTTAGACATACAATATATGTGCGAGTCAGTTGTGTTGTCTTTTGAATTTTAAAGATGGGATAGTGATGTTATTCAATTGTGCAATTTAATTGATATCCTTAGATAGTTAGATCTTGGGAAAGGATTGGGCTACCTTATGTTGCGAAAAAAAGCTGGGCTTGGAAAAAATGAAAATGGATATGTGAGCTACTTGCACATTATTGTATATTTGTATAGAATCCCTATTTCCCTTGGCATTTGGTTGTAAAATCCACGTTAGAAAAAAAAACTGTTGTTTTTACAACATTGACCAACATTAAGTTCATGACGCGATTTTATGATAATAAGTGCTAACATTTTTGCACGAAATTAGTTTTGTAATTATTTGCCTTGAAAAGTGCATTTTATAAAGACATTAATAAATTCATTTTATCAATATATTCAATTGAATCGGAACATTGAGTAATTGCTTTAGTTTTTGGTAGCACTATTGATTGAGAACAAAAATTCCTTGTTGTCAAACCCACTGATCAAGTAATCACTACAACATGTTTGTTTACTTTTTCCGCCAGTCAAGAAAAACGGACTTTAGTTAAGTTCCCACCAATCCAACGCGTGCGAGATGGCGTGCGCGGTGGCGTGGGCGTGGGCGTTCAGATCGTGCCATAGCATTTGTATCGACGAGTTCACACCGGTGCGGACAGCGGCGGCGTGCATCACGCGTGCAGCTTGACATTCAGCGTTTGCACGCGCGGACATGGCATTTGACGTGACAGGCTCAGCAGACAGATGGTGCGCTACTATGATAATATAAATAATTACGTTTAAAGCTTCTAAAATTTTTCCGATAAGCAATGAGTGAAGCCAACTAGGTTTTTTCTTTCCTACATCTTCAAATAGCTTCACTCGGGTAACCGCGTTGGAAATAATTAATGCGAAACTCAGTAAATAAATAAATAAAAAACTCTACAAAAATTCTTTGTTTATTTAATAGAAGGGTTGAGCTTTTATATTCGTAGTATATCTGCAAATAATCTGATGAACAATTGTTAAATCATAATTTGTACAACATCATTAGATACCTTTATTATGACTAATTTTTTTAATCTTCTTTGACTTCATTCATGACTAATCTCTTTCTTGTTAGGTTTATACGTCCGAGCGAAATATACATTTTCGTGCTAGGCCTCCTGAACGCGTAGTGTCCGCGTGTTTGGTGTGAACTGGCCTGCACGCCCACGCCACCGCGCACGCCCACGCCCCCGCGTTGGTTTGGCCTTAGCTTTAGACTTTCCGGTCTTAGTAAGGCCGACTGAATGAATATCGCGTAGTTTAATAGTAGGTGCTTTAGTAAGACCTACTGACAATCGCGTAGTGTAATAAGTGCTGTAGTAAAAAAAGGGTTGAAGTCCGTACTACCTATTTTAAATAAAAGATAAATTATTGATCACTCGACAGTCACATGTGCGGTTGTGCGAACTGCGGACCCAAAACACTACGTCAGTGGCCACTGCTGTCATGGTCATCCAAAGTACGACGAGTAGTAGGACTGTCGGGCGGCCACAGCGTATAAAATGATGTACTCTGTCTTGAGCGTTGTAGTACTAGTGTAGCCACAGATTAATATATGTCTAAAGTGAGTGTAGCGGTGTTACTTAACCATTCGTGTTGTTTTACATCGTCAGTCAGTTAATACACCGAAATCTTCTATAAGACTTAATAAATGGAGGTCTTAAAAAAACTGAATTACATTCCGACTAGGCTTTTGGTATGGGATGATCCTTTTTCTGAATTAGCAACCGAAGTTATTGTGTGCATAACAGGGAACCCAGGAATCATTGATTTCTATTATGAATTTTGTTCAGAACTTAACAGAAACACTGGACTACCCGTTTGTCTCATCGGTAAGCCTACATACCTTCCTTTTAGTTTTCATTAAATTCCAAATAGGTATTTAAAACATACAATGCATATAATAAAATTGTGCTTATCAAGTGTTATGTATCATCTTTTTATTATCTTTAATGTTATCATTTATGTATTAATAATACCAAGATCTGTCGAAGAAAATAATAATTTGAGATAAGAATACATCTATATCCAAGTATTCTTAAATGTTGAGGAAACTGCAGGAAAATAGACCGAAAAAAGCAAGACAGTGAACAGTAAAAATAAAACTACCGATTAATTCACCTACCCAGACCACATACCTACAACCACCCATTTAGAATGAGTTGCTGTAAATTAAAATTAATTACTTTTTAAATATCTATGAATGACGGTACAATCAGAAGTAAAAGTATTAGTGTATTTGCTTGTAAAATAAAACTATTTCTTATCTGAGATCGCTTTAGTTACTGATCCTAAGAGGTCTTTGCTTGCTTGATAAATTGTCACTACCTTGAATTATGCAACCCTGTTTATTCACTTTAAAAATAAATACCTAATCACTTAAATTAATATCCAAGGAAGGCACCTATGTGAACTTGGCACCCGACCTTGGAAAAAAAAATCTTCTTTGGGTTTGTTTGAAAGAATACGGTATGTAGTGGATTGTAGTGAAGTTATTTTCGTTTGTAGTTTTTCCGAAAAAAAATTATAGACTACAAAAAAAATGTCAGCCCCCGAGATTGCAAAAACTTACTTTTTCCGGATGTTTCTTATAGAGAACCTTTAGTAGTGGTTTGTAGTGAAATTCTTTTCGTTTGTAGTAAAATAGAAAAATTAGAAAAAAATATTTTAAATTTCGAATATTTTTATTTATTAAAAAATTCGATTTGAAGCCAATACGACTACTAAACACGCTGAAAATGACTGAGAAGCATTCGCAGAGGTTGGTAGTGGATTGTAGTGCACGAATTTTCGTTTGTAGTAGAACAGAAAAAATAGAAAAAATATTAAAGATCGTGTAATCATCCAAAAAAACATATTTTCTACACAATCCCTTTGAAAGGCTATACGACAACTCCAAACGCTAGAAATGACTGAAAAGCATTCGTAGAGGATGGTAGTGGATTGTAGTGTTCGAATTTTCGTTTGTAGTAGAACAGAAAAAATAGAAAAAAATATTAAAGATCGTGTAATTATCCAAAAAAACATATTTTCTACACAATGCCTTTGAAAGGCTATACGACAACTACAAACGCTAGAAATGACTGAGAAGCATTCGTAGAGGATAGTAGTGGATTGTAGTGCACGAATTTTCGTTTGTAGTAGAACAGAAAAAATAGAAAAAAATATTAAAGATCGTGTAATCATCCAAAAAAACATATTTTCTACACAATGCCTTTGAAAGGCTATACGACAACTACAAACGCTGAAAATGACTGAGAAGCGTTCGTAGAGGTTGACAGTGGATTGTGGTGCTAGAATTTTCGTTTGTAGTAGAACAGAAAAAATAGAAAAAAAAAATTAAAAATCGTGGAATCATCCAAAAAAACATATTTTCTACACAATGCACTTTGAAAGGCTATACGACAACTACAAACGCTGAAAATGACTACGAAGCGTTCGTAGAGGTTGGTAGTGGATTGTAGTGCTCGAATTTTCGTTTGTAGTAGAACACAAAAATTAGAAAAAAAACATCAATAATCGAGTATTCACTAAAAACGATATTAAAAACACAATTCAATTTGAAAGCCCATACGAACACTACAAACGCTGAAAATGACTGAGAAGCATTCGCAGAGATTGGTAGTGGATTGTAGTGCACGAATTTTCGTTTGTAGTAAAACAGAAAAATTATAAAAAGATATTAAAATTCGTGTAATCATCCAAAAAAACATATTTACTACACAATGCGATTTGAAAGTCTATACGACAACAACAAGTGCTAAAAATGACTGAAAAGGGTTCGTAGAGGTTGACAGTGGATTGTAGTGCTAGAATTCTCGTTTGTAGTAGCACACAAAAATTAGAAAAAAACATCAATGATCGAGTATTTTCTAAAAGCGATATTTAGAACACAATTCAATTTGAAAGCCCATACGACAACTACAAACGCTGAAAATGACTGAGAAGCATTCGCAGAGGTTGGTAGTGGATTGTAGCGCACGAATTTTTGTTTGTAGTAGAACAGAAAAAATAGAAGAAAATATTAAAGATCGTGTAATCATCCAAAAAAACATATTTTCTACACAATGCCTTTGAAAGGCTATACGACAAGTACAAACGCTAGAAATGACTGAGAAGCATTCGTAGAGGATAGTAGTGGATTGTAGTCGTAGAATTTTCGTTTGTAGTAAAACATAAAAATTAAAAAAAGATATTAAAGATCGTGTAATCATCCAAAAAAAACATATTTACTACACAATGCACTTTGAAAGTCTATACGACAACTACAAACGCTGCAAATTACTGAGAAGCGTTCGTAGAGGTTGACAGTGGATTGTAGTGCTAGAATTTTCGTTTGTAGTAGAACACAAAAATTAGAGAAAAACATCAATGATCGAGTATTTACTAAAAACGATATTTAGAACACAATTCAATTTAAAGGCCCAAACGACAACTACAAATGCTGAAAATGACTAAGAAGCATTTGTAGAGGTTGGTAGTGGATTGTAGTGGAAGAATTTTCGTTTGTAGTAAAGCAGAAAAATTATAAAAAAATATTTAATTTCAAGTAATAATCAAAAAAAATATTTATAACACAATGCACTTTGAAAGCCTATACGACAACTAAAAACGCTGCAAATGACTGAGAAGCTTTCGTAGAGGTTGATAGTGGATTTTAGTGCTAGAATTTTTTGTTTGTAGTAAAACAGAAAAATTAGAAAAAAACATCAATGATCAAGTGTTTACTAAAAACGATATTTAGAACACAATTCAATTTGAAAGCCCATACGACAACTACAAACGCTGAAAATGACTGAGAAGCATTTGCAGAGGTTGGTAGTGGATTGAAGTGCACGAATTTTCGTTTGTAGTAGAACAGAAAAAATAGAAAAAAATATTAAAGTACCAGTAATAATCAAAAATATATTTATTACACAATGCAATTTGAAAGCCTATACGAACACTACAAACGGTGCAAATGACTGAGAAGCGTTCGTTGAGGTTGAAAGTGGATTGTAGTGCTAGAATTTTCGTTTGTAGTAAAACAGAAAAATTATAAAAAATATTAAAGATCGTGAAATCATACAAAAAACATATTTACTACACAATGCACTTTGAAAGTCCATACGACAACTACAAACGCTGAAAATGACTGAGAAGCGTTCGTAGAGGTTGGTAGTGGATTGAAGTGCTCGAGTTTTCGTTTGTAGTAGAACACAAAAATTAGAAAAAAAACATCAATGATTGAATATTTACCATAGGCTAAGAAAAGTATAGACTGCCAAAGGCCATAGTAGAGATTGTCCTCCGGAAGAAAGCCAAAATTCTGTATTATGCATAGATGGCATTGCTGTGCGCTCGTGTTAAATCGAAAGAGACAGAAAATCTTTCTCTTTCTACGGCTGTTCGTAGACTGTGATGCTATTTTCGCAGCGCTAGTGTCGCAAAGCATGCTTTTGGCCGTTAGTTGTGCAAAAAATATTAAGATGTCGCTTTACAGAAATGTATTATTTTAACGATTAGATGTTTATGCCACCAGTGTGTGATAAACAGTACAATTTTTCGCCACTAATATAAAGGCATCGATAGCTAAATGCATTCTTTGATAGAAAAGTAGCATCTCTCCCGTTTAAGCAAGTTCGAATCTACATTAAATTTATTTATCTTACTTTTGCCTTTTCAAATTGCCTTTTTTCTTTTTATGTATCTACATTTTTTTTTTCACATAAGTTATGGGATGTAAATATTTAAAAAATATATACATAATATATTGACCAAAGTAGCTGAACAAAAAATTTACTTGGGCTCTATTAATCAATCATATTTTTAACAAAGTTAATTAATTTAAAACGATATTATAGACAATTTTTTAGACATTACTTATGTACCTACCTATGGTACCTACCTTCCCCATGTTTGTGGTGTGAGTAAGTAAAAGTTGTTTCACGCCAAAATTTACCTACATCTCTCTGCATACTTCTGTTGCTTGCGCGGTTGAAGCGTCCCGCTGGCCATGCCAGCACCGCTAAGCGACACGCGTGTCACGCGCGCCTTTAGCACGCGTACCCACCCACACAACGCGTGCACAACACAATGCCCAAACAAAACAATTGCTTGGGTACTTGGATCGAACAGTCAATGTTAATTTGTAATTAGCTATTTTTCGATCGATCTATGCGAGGTGGTAATTTTAAGGCAGTCGCGCTAGACCCTGTTTGTCATTCATAATAAAAGGCGTACGCGCCGCGGCGCGCCAACAACGACCCTATGCAGTGCACTTGCAATTTCATCGACATCATCCGATTGTTGCTTGCGAGGGCGCTCCCAGTTAAAAATGTACCTTACGAAGTAAAAGCTAAGGTTTGTTTTCGCACGACATTGTGATTAATGCACTGAACTTTGCGGTTCAAGGTTGCACAGAGATAGTGCGTGCGTATTCTTATAATTAAAAGCTTTAATTTTTATTTACAAGTTTTTATTTAGTTTCATCACCTGTAACATGCCTGTACCGATGTTTGTCATCAAATCATGCAAATTAAGTTGGATTCACCTACCGGTTACCGATTGAGCTAAAATTTTGCATACATGTGTAAATCGCGTAACAATGTACTATTTACTATTTATTTTATTATGATGATATGGTGCTGATCTGATGATTGAGCTGGAAGGTGGCCATAGGAACTTCGCAATGAAACGACACAACCTCATCGAGTTTGGGCTCATTTGAATCGTCTTGATGAGTAGTTTGTCTTTTAATGTGGTAACCATTGGTGTGGTTCTGATGATGGAGCTGAAAGGTGTTTATAAGAACTCGAAAACTAAACGACACACCCTCATCGAGTTTGGGCTCGTTTGATTCGTCTTGACGAGTTCTTTGGTGCTACATAGTACCCAATCTCTGATGATGGAGCTGGAAGATGGCCATGGAACTCGGTAATTAGACGACATAACCCTATCGAAGTTGGGCTTGTTTGATTCGTCTTGACGACTACTGTAGTACATGTAAGAATTGACATTTTATTTTAATACATAATGTAATATTGTGCTTAATATTTGACCAGATTTGAATTACTTAGTTAACATATTTATTTAATTATTATTTTTCTCAATTTGACATTTGCATGCTTGCAAGTTAGCGAAACATGCTTGTAAATAATCTTTAAATGTAACACCTTATAACATGTAAGTACCGTGTTTCTTGTAAATAAATGAATTTGAATTTGATGGTAACCATCATATTTTTTTTCTTTTGTATGTTTTATATGAAGTTTTAGTGTACCTAATATTAAACAAAAACAGAATAATATAATAATGAAATGCAATTATAATTATTCAAAGAAAAGTGATCGTTTTAATAATCATAATTACAATGTTTAATCAATTATACCTAAAAAATGTTTTCCAATATTTCTGTTAGTGACATGATTTCTCTTTCTGGGCATCTGAAAAAGAAAGCTAAAAACCAGCCAAGTGCGAGTCGGACTCGCACACAAAGGGTTCTGTACCCTTATCTATAAAAACGGCAAAAACAATACGTTTGTTGTATGGTGCCCCCCTTAAATATTTGTTGTATTCTGTTTTTTAGTTGTTATAGCGGCAACAGAAATACATAATCTGTGAAAATTTCAACTCTCTAACTAGCACGGTTCATGAGATACAGCCTGGTGACAGACAGACAGACAGACGGACAGCGGAGCCTTAGTAATAGGGTCCCATTTCACCCTTTGGGTACGGAACCCTAAAAACGAAACTGAAAATACCTAACTAACTTCACGTTGTGAACATTCTCGAAATATCAAATAATATAATAGGTATGTATAATTCACCTGAAAAACATTAGGCAGTTATGTGGCTACCACCTAACTGACTTATCTAAGTCATTCGGCCTTTGTAAGCTTTCTGCATGACCCAATGGTTGACTGACAGAGAATTCTAGCTTTAATTCCACCCTTTGTACACTAACTTAAAGTTTGTTTAATATGAAAGTTTTAAATAATCATATAAATTCGGTAGGTCTCACTCTCGGATTAAAACCGTCGCAAGCATTATGGTCGCTTTTTTACCTTCGCGACCATTGACTTATATATTACTTCGTAAGGACAGGGCGGACCACACTTCTGGGTGTTGGAACTAAAATGACCCGAAAATGACCCGACCGAGGCCGATGTGACGTAGTCAGTTGTCGACGGACATCGGGATCAGACATTTGTATCAAAAAATAAAAATGCCTAGATGTTCACTGAAAGGTTGCTTAAATTACGACAGAAAGGTCATTAAAACAAATTATAATATTACTTCTCACCAATAAGCCGCATATTTGATAAGCACTAAACTTATTCACATTACTTTAACAATTTTCTAACTTCTTTGTCAATTTTACGAAGCAACGCCATATTTACCGTGCAAAACTGATACAACTTTGTAGCGGCGTGCATTAGTTGTATGGTTATAGTATAGCCATAATAGTGCTCACAGTGCACTGAGTGCAGTCCAGTACATGCGATGTTATATAAATATTTTATTTTATGATGATTTATTGAATACTTATTTTAAGTTTACGTTATAAATAAAGCACTATGAGTCAAAAATTGAAAACATGTCAAAAATAACAAAATTCAAAAGTTAAAAAAAATGTTTTATTTGAAGGACAGTGAAATGTAATAAATAAAAATATAAATTACCTATCTGATATAGTTTTTTTTAGAAAAGTTTTAAGGTATGATTCCGTATATAAAAATAAATTGTATCCACAAACACCCAATTATCTAGCCCCATACTAAGCAAATCTTGTGCTATTGCGACTAGATACAGATAATAAACATACTTAAATACATTTATAAATATCCGTGACTTAGGTGCAAATGCTCGTGCTCATCACACTAACATTTGCCCACCGTGGGATTCGAACCCGCAACCGCCAGGCATTGTAGTCCTGAGCGCGAACTACTACACCAGATGGTTGTCGATGTAATCTCATATAAACTCATAGAGAAAATATGGGGACCAGCACTACTGCATGCTGCTGAATTCGGAATCATACCTTTTGTTTCATTTCGAGAGGTAGAGAGAGAAATTGTTTTTTTTATAGCTTCAATTATATGTATAGGTTAGCCATCATTACAACTTATAAGAAAAGTATAGTTTTATTTAAAAGTAATGTTGATATTAAAGTATTTATTAATTACTTTCATACAATTAAACAGAAACAAAAATATTAATATTGATATTCATTATAAAAACACGAAAATTAACGAAGTAAAATAAACGAAGTTCCTAGGTTTAACTATAGAACAATATGTGAATTGGAAAACGCATATGGATAATGTTTGTACAGCAGGCGCAGCGCGAGAGCAGCGCGCGAGCCGCGCGAACGCGACCTTTAAACTGGCTCGAACGTGAACCAGAACTGCACGCGCGCAGATCGCGCGTACTGTACAAGCCTTGCATGAGTTGCGCTAAGAGGCGCACCAATCTGTTGCAGTAACGGATCTCGTGCCGCACGCGTGCAGCTCGCGCGCGCGGCGCGTTTGCCAGATCTGGACCTATCCTTACAGGATCAATAAGTTTATTTATGCTTTAAAGCAGATTAGATCTAACAAAAACTGCGATTGCTACCTATCATGCATTGTAGGTTCTAAATTACGCTCTACAGTTTACTGGTGAGATACTAATATAAATAGAGCTTTTATTGCCCAAAAAAGATGTATAAGAGCAATATGCGCTGTCCCTCCACGAACATCAGTTCGTCCTCTATTTGCACAGTTGCAATTACTAACATTGACGTCCCTGTATACCAAAATCAAAATCAAAATATCTTTATTGATAACTACAAGTAGTTTTTACAATGTGTGGGTCTCTTCTTTTACGTTTGAAAAAACCTGTATTAGAAGAGGCCCCTCTCTTTACTGTACATCAAAATAGCTATAGTTACATAGATAGGTACTATTATACGATAGGTATATATTTGAAACATGTGTATTTGTAATGCAAATAATGCATAATTTTAATAGGACATTTGACATTTATCCACGGAACACGAGAAATCAAAATATCCTGGTACTACTAAAACTCCAATAACAATGCAGTATAAAAAGCTGTATGACAATAAGTAAAAAAAAATCAATAATATACTTACTGTTGTCTTTTATTTACGCGAACACAATACATTTAAATGAAACTACTTTTACGGATTATTTCGCGATTTATTAACATTTTATTTAACCTGCACAGGTAGACTAAGGTGTTATTCGTCTTTACAATATTTTGAAAAAATATAAACTACCGTCACTCAGTTAATATTAATTTGTGTTCCTATCTACGCAAAAAGAGCTAACTGTATCTAGAGGTCTTGCAGTGCGGGGCCTAGCATGGGATTTCGTTAAAACAGGATCCCATGCTGGTGGTATTTTCCAACCATCTTCTCTGTTGAAATTCGGGTGTCTTCTAATTTCAATTGCCTCCCGTAACATGCGAGGAACAAATCGTCGTTCTCTTGCAAGGACTTTAATAATATACTTAATGAATTCAAAACATTAAATAATAATCAATTTAAAACAAAACTGAATAAGTGGTTAATCTTACATGCCTTATAGGAGTTTTTTTAATTATAATAAATATTAATTTCAACATAAATTTAATTTAATGCAATTTTAGATTAATTTTGTATTTAATTTTAGTTCAATTTTATATTTAATTTGCATGCCTCGGGTTGGCTAAACATGCTGTACGTTCATTTTAAAATAATGTTTATTTGCTTAAACACGGTATGCATAGGCATACCGTGTTTAAGCAAATAAAGATTATTTTATTTTACCTTAATTTATGTTGACGTATTTAATTTGAAAAAGCAAAAAGTTATATTTACTCTGATACTACTATATATCTAACATCTGTGAAATAAAAACTTTTTTCTTAGTTCCTCTTTCGTTATAAGCCGCTCTTGCAAGGTTACTTACGGGTAATTTTGTGGTTACTCTATGATGTTCTTTGACAGTTGACATCAAAGTCTAACAGATGGGGTTAGTGTGTCATGTATGGAGGAAATGCAAGGCGATTTGTTCTGTCAGCCGTATCTTTACTTTTTACATCAATGTTCGCGACATAAGCGCGCGATTCGCGCACTAAGCCAGCAGAGTTAGCATGCGCGCGTCGGTTGTTTTATCGATAGACAAGACAAATTTTGTCTTCGACTATGTTTGTCGTTTTCCCTAATTACAGACGTCTCGAATCCTTTTTCTTAATATTTTCAGGGTCTCCTGTTCTTCGTAGCTACTTATTTTTACGTTATAACACGGAATTGCATGATATTTTGGTTTTTTCTTTGTTCGTTGAACGTCAAAACTTCAAAAGTCGATAAAATGCCACGACAAAATTTTATCGTGTTGCGCATGCTAGCCCTGTTGGAGAGCGCGCATAAAACATAGGGGAATGACGGCTATATTGTACCACTTAACTTTGACCCAAGTTTAGAAACAGAAGAATAACACATATTGAAATTATGTTTTATTCTTAATAATGATAGTATGACTATCTAACTGCAATGTGATGTAAGAAATATTTGGTAAAAGCTAACAATTACATTACAATATTTTTTTTAAATGCATGAAAGTACGATTTAAAGACCAGGGGGCCTAGCGCGAAAGTGTATCTTTCGTTCGGTCGTATAAACCTAACAAATTAAAATGGCCAGTCTCATGTGTCAATCCTTTGAAAAAATATGACCAACTCAATCTAGCCGTGTAAAAAACCCGACTGTTTTCAATCGTTCATAGATTGTCAAACATTTGATACGGGAGAATGGATGTTTTAATTTGATCGGTTAATACGACCGACCGAACGATACACTTTCGCGCTAGGCCCCCAGGTCGTACCTACTTTGGAATTTTGTATGCAAATGTCGGAGGAACTTCGATGCTATTTTGGGGAAGATAGTAGGCCCCATTAGCGTCGTATTAAAAGGCTTATATTAAACATAAATATTTAAAGCTTTTTTTTAATATCGAATCTACAAAAAATTATATTATATAAAAACAAAATTGTTTGTTAGGGTTCCTTAATAGGTTGCATGCAATTAATTAAAACTTGTTTTTTAATATAACCTGTCAAGCTTCAATTCCCCACCGGTGGCCACGTCATAATAGATTTTTTATTGTGTCTCTTGACCTTGGCCTGACAGGTTATAAAGAAACAAACAAGGGTTTTATAAATGCAAATAAATCGCGGGTCACACAAGGTAGCTTCACAAAGGTCCAAATTCAAAGGCAAGAGTCGCAGGTTATTAGGCGTCGGTAGTCAATGTCCATTTAAATCGAGCAAAGTCAGTAGAAATAAAATTAAAGAAAAAAAAACTTTTTTAAAAACAAGCTTTTATTATTTGTAATGAAATGAACTAAAAAGTTATAAATAAATTTATCTGATGAGAAAAATACCATTATATAGGTGGCATTTTTTTATATTAAAAACGTGTTACATTTTGTAGAAACATTAAATAACATTTAGTTTATTAGGTACTTATTTTTCTTCTGCAATCAAAATGTAACACGCTTTTATTAATAAAAAAAATACCACCTACATAATGGTATTTTTCTCATCAGATAAATTTATTTATAACTTTTTAGTTCATTTCATTACAAATAATAAAAGCTTGTTTTTAAAAAAGTTTTTTTTTCTTTAATTTTATTTGTCACTTTTTAGTATATGTTTATTATACATACATTCAGCCCATGGCACGTGCTCACCTTGGCATTGGGTCATCCATCTATCCATCATCCATCAATCAGACATAATTCACATTCATAACAAACGGAACGAACTTTTTTCCCAAAGGTCATATTAGGCATTTTTGACCCGGTACCTCAAAGTTCACGATCAGTATTGAAAGGGTAGGGGTAGGGTTGTAGGGTTTTTCTTGAAAGGGTAGGGGTAGGGTTGTAGGGTTTTTCTTGAAGGTTTAGGCTTAACATTTCGCGGAATGTTTTTATTTTGATCCTAATGCATAGGAGAAAAAAGTTATGTGCTTCAACGCAAAACGTATATTTTGCCTAATTATTGATTTCAATAATTATTACTTACTGTGATACGTGGCGCAATCTACATTAAAATAAAGAGTTTAGAGGCCCCTATTTTACCACGGTATACCAATAATAATAAAATAAATTAATAAATTGTTTCCATAATCGCACCGATTAGCTAGATCAAAACTTAGCAATGCTTGTGCTATGGCGTCTAGATAACAGATTAATATACTTAAATACGTTTTTAAACATCCTAACTTAGGTACAAACGCTCGTGCTCATCACACTAACATTTGCCCTTGCGGGACTCGAACCCGCGATCGCCAGGCTTTGCAACAAGATAGAAAAGCTCTTTCGTGTAACCTTTTAGGAAGATATTGTACATTTTCGTAAGCATTTTATTCATTCAAGAGCATATTTGGATACCAAACATAGTTTTTTATATATTGATTCTTGTTTTGCTAAAAAAAAACTTTCCCATGCTGTTGAGGAATGTGACTTATCTCATTGGGTAGTATTCATGGTCTTTAACGTACTCCAACTAGTTTCGTTAGTGGTCGCTGGTGGGTCACAGGTCCGAACAAAATGCCAGTTAACCTTTGTTGGAGATGCATACTCACGCCAACCAAGATACTCGTCAAGACGAATCAAATGAGCCCAAACTCGATAGGGTTGCGTCGTTTAATTACGGAGTTATTATGGCCACCTTCTAGCTCTATCATCAGACCCTGGTTATCATATAGTATCAAAGTACATGTCAAGACGAATTAAACGAGCCCAAACTCGATGGGGTTGTGTCGTTTAATTACAGAGTTCCTATGGCCACATTTCAGCTCCGTCATCAGACCTTGTTTACCATATATTATCAAAGTACTAGTCAAGACGAATTAAACAAGCTCAAACTTAATGGGGTAGCGTCGTTTAATGACGGACGGAGTTTTAATGACGGAGAGAGCCACCTTCCAGCTCCATCATCAGACCCTGGTTACCATATAGTATCAAAGTACATGTCAAGACGAATCAAACGAGCCAAACTCGATGGGGTTGCGTCGTTTTATTGCGGAGTTCCTATGGCCACGTTTCAGATCCATCATCAGACCCTGGTTACCATATATTATCAAAGTACATGTCAAGACGAATCAAACGAGCCAAACTCGATGGGGTTGCGTCGTTTAATTACGGAGTTCCTATGGCCACGTTCCAGCTCCATCACCAGACCCTGGTTACCATATAGTATCAAAGTACATGTCAAGACGAATCAAACGAGCCCAAACTCAATGAGGTTGCGTCGTTTAATTGCGGAGTTCCTATGGCCACGTTCCAGCTCCATCACCAGACCCTGGTTACCATATTGTATCAAAGTACATGTCAAGACGAATCAAACGAGCCCAAACTCAATGAGGTTGCGTCGTTTAATTGCGGAGTTTCTATGGCCACGTTCCAGCTCCATTATCAGATCAGCACCATGACATCATAATATTGCATTTTAACGCGGTTTAGACATAACTATATGCAAAATTTTAGCTTAGTCGGTAACCGGGAAGTGGATCAAATTTAACTTGCAAGATTTGATAACAGACAACGGCACAGGTGAAACTAAAAAATAAAAGCTTGTATGGCCACCTTCCGGCTCCATCATCAGACCCTGGTTACCATGTTGCACCAACGTACTCGTCAAGACAAATCAAAAGAGTCCAAACGCGATCGGGTTATGTCGTTTAATTACTGAGTTCCTATGGCTACCTTCCAGATCTATCATCAAAACCTAATTACCATCTAGCACCACAGTAGGTACTAGCTCGTGAATACGAATCAAGCGATCCCAAACTCGACCGGGTTATCTCGTTTAATTACAGAGTTCCTATGACCACCTTCCAGCTCCATCATCAGACCCTGGTTACCATTGAAAGACAAACTACTCATCAAGACGATTTAAACGAGCCCAAACTCGTTGAGGTTGTTTCGTTTCATTGTGAAGTTCCTATGGCCACCTTCCAGCTCCATCATCAGATCAGACCCCTGTAACCATCTTAAAACAAAGTACTCGTTAAGACAAATCAAACGAGCCGAAACTCGATGGAGTTTCGTCGTTTCATTACAATGTTCTTTTGGCCACCTTCCAGCTCCATCATCAGATCAGACCCTGGTAACCATCTTAAAACAAAGTACTCGTCAAGATGAATCAAACGAGCCGAAACTCGATGGAGTTTCGTCGTTTTAGTACAGAGTTTCTATGACCACCTTCCAGCTCCATCATCAGACCCTGCTTACCATTGAAAGACAAACTACTCGTCAAGACGATTCAAACGAGCCCAAACTCGATGAGGTTGTTTTGTTTTATTGTGAAGTTCCTATGGCCACCTTCCAGCTCCATCATCAGATCAGAACCATTTCATCATAATATTGCATTGTCACGCGGTTAACACATGTATGTAAAATTTCAGCTCAATCGGTAACCGGGAAGTGGATAAAATTAAACTTGCAAGATTTGATTACAGACAACGGGACAGGTGAAACTAAATAAAAGCTTGTAAAAAGGCGTTCAAGGGATTTATAAGTAGGCAAAGAAACACAAACAACAACAACTAGTATCGAGTGAATGACAGGACAGCATTTGACACCAAGTTCCAATGTGACATCGATGACCAAATTCCGAATTGAGGCAAAAACGATATTAGCGTGTCAAACTCGTTTCGAAGTGGTATTTAAATAGTTTAACAAATTCAGGCTAAAACTGATTTAAGCTCAATTCGGAACACAGACGAATACACTTCAACATTGTCACAATCTACCGCGTACCTTAATTTTTATTACTACGAATCTTATCACTTTCTGTGGGCCATGAGTTCGAATCTCAATACGGCGCTAACGTTAGGATTTATGAAAAAAAAAAAAAAAAAAAATGACAATTTTTTTGTTTTTTAAATTAGAATTTTGATAGGAATTTAAGATAATGTAGCTTTTCACAAAATAATAATAAATTGCCTCGGATTTTTCTGTAAAGCGCCATCTTACGGCACGTTAATGTCATGCTAAAAGCATAGCCACCCTGTGCTTGCCAATGGTTCTCGTAATTGTCGGAAAAGTCACAAAATTTCGATTTTATTCAAATTGAGACTACTAGCGCAATCTGTCGTAATTATTATGAGTACAAGTCGGGAGGACATTTTTCATTAAAGGATTGTCAGTCTATCTTTACTTAGCCTATGATATTTACTAAAAACGATATTAAAAACACAATTCAATTTGAAAGGCCATACGACAACTACAAACGCTAGAAATGTCTGAGAAGCATTCGTAGAGGATAGTAGTGGATTGCAGTGCACGAATTTTTAGTTTGTAGTAGAACACAAAAATTTGAGAAAAACATCAATGATTGAGTATTTACTAAAAACGATATTTAGAACACAATTCAATTTAGAGGCCCAAACGACAACTACAAACGCTGAAAATGACTAAGAAGCATTTGTAGAGGTTGGTAGTGGATTGTAGTGGTAGAATTTTCGTTTGTAGTAAAACCAAAATTATAAAAAGATATTAAAGATCGTGTAATCATCCAAAAAAATCTTTAATATTATTTCTATTTTTTCTGTTCTACTACAAACGAAAATTCGTGCACTACAATCCACTACCAACCTCTGCGAATGCTTCTCAGTCATTTTCAGCGTTTGTAGTTGTCGTATGGGCTTTCAAATTGAATTGTGTTTTTAATATCGTTTTTAGTAAATATTCGATCATTGATGTTTTTTTTTTTAATTTTTGTGTTCTACTACAAACGAAAATTCGAGCACAAAAATCCACTACTATCCTCTACGAATGCTTTTCAGTCATTTCTAGCGTTTGTAGTTGTCGTATAGCCTTTCAAAGGCATTGTGTAGAAAATATGTTTTTTTGGATGATTACACGATTTTTAATGTTTTTTTCTATTTTTTCTGTTCTACTACAAACGAAAATTCGTGCACTACAATCCACTACTATCCTCTACGAATGCTTCTCAGTCATTTCTAGCGTTTGTAGTTGTCGTATAGCCTTTCAAAGGCATTGTGTAGAAAATATGTTTTTTTGGATAATTACACGATCTTTAATATTTTTTTCTATTTTTTCTGTTCTACTACAAACGAAAATTCAAACACTACAATCCACTACCATCCTCTACAAATGCTTTTCAGTCATTTCTAGCGTTTGTAGTTGTCGTATAGCCTTTCAAAGGCATTGTGTAGAAAATATGTTTTTTTGGATGATTACACGATCTTTAATATTTTTTTCTATTTTTTCTGTTCTAATACAAACGAAAATTCGTGCACTACAATCCACTACCAACCTCTGCAAATGCTTCTCAGTCATTTTCAGCGTTTGTAGTTGTCGTATGGGCTTTCAAATTGAATTGTGTTCTAAATATCGTTTTTAGTAAATACTCGATCATTGATGTTTTTTTCTAATTTTTGTGTGCTACTAAAAACGAAAATTCTAGCACTACAATCCACTGTCAACCTCTACGAACCCTTTTCAGTCATTTTCAGCGTTTGTAGTTGTCGTATAGACTTTCAAAGTGCATTGTGTAGTAAATATGTTTTTTTGGATGATTACACGAACTTTAATATCTTTTTATAATTTTTCTGTTTTACTACAAACGAAAATTCTACCACTACAATCCACTACTATCCTCTACGAATGCTTCTCAGTCATTTCTAGCGTTTGTAGTTGTCGTATAGCCTTTCAAAGTGCATTGTGTAGAAAATATGTTTTTTTGGATGATTCAACGATCTTTAATATTTTTTTTCTATTTTTTCTGTTCTACAACAAACAAAAATTCGTGCACTACAATCCACTACTATCCTCTACGAATGCTTTTCAGTCATTTCTAGCGTTTGTAGTTGTCGTATAGCCTTTCAAAGTGCATTGTGTAGAAAATATGTTTTTTTGGATGATTCAACGATCTTTAATATTTTTTTTCTATTTTTTCTGTTGTACTACAAACGAAAATTCGTGCACTACAATCCACTATTAACCTCTACGAATGCTTCTCAGACATTTCTAGCGTTTGTAGTTGTCGTATGGGCTTTCAAATTGAATTGTGTTTTTAATATCGTTTTTAGTAAATATTCGATCATTGATGTTTTTTTTCTCATTTTTGTGTTCTACTACAAACGAAAATTCGTGCACTACAATCCACTACTATCCTCTACGAATGCTTCTCAGTCATTTCTAGCGTTTGTAGTTGTCGTATAGCCTTTCAAAGGCATTGTGTAGAAAATATGTTTTTTTGGATGATTACACGATCTTTAATATTTTTTTCTATTTTTCTGTTCTACTACAAACGAAAATTCGAGCACTACAATCTACTACCATCCTCTACAAATGCTTTTCAGTCATTTCTAGCGTTTGTAGTTGTCGTATAGCCTTTCAAAGGCATTGTGTAGAAAATATGTTTTTTTGGATGATTACACGATCTTTAATATTTTTTTCTATTTTTTTCTGTTCTACTACAAACGAAAATTCGTGCACTTCAATCCACTACTAACCTCTGCGAATGCTTCACAGTCATTTTCAGCGTTTGTAGTTGTCGTATGGGCTTTCAAATTGAATTGTGTTCTAAATATCGTTTTTAGTAAATACTCGATCATTGATGTTTTTTTCTAATTTTTGTGTGCTACTACAAACGAAAATTCTAGCACAACAATCCACTGTCAACCTCTACGAACCCTTTTCAGTCATTTTCAGCGTTTGTAGTTGTCGTATAGACTTTCAAAGTGCATTGTGTAGAAAATATGTTTTTTTGGATGATTCCACGATCTTTAATATTTTTTTTCTATTTTTTCTGTTGTACTACAAACGAAAATTCGTGAACTACAATCCACTACCAACCTCTGCGAATGCTTCTCAGTCATTTTCAGCGTTTGTAGTTGTCGTATGGGCTTTCAAATTAAATTGTGTTTTTAATATCGTTTTTAGTAAATACTCGATCATTGATGGTTTTTTTCTAATTTTTGTGTTCTACTACAAACGAAAATTCGAGCACTACAATCCACTACCATCCTCTACGAATGCTTTTCAGTCATTTCTAGCGTTTGTAGTTGTCGTATAGCCTTTCAAAGGCATTGTGTAGAAAACATGTTTTTTTGGATGATTACACGATCTTTAATGTTTTTTTCTATTTTTTCTGTTCTACAACAAACAAAAATTCGTGCACTACAATCCACTACTATCCTCTACGAATGCTTTTCAGTCATTTCTAGCGTTTGTAGTTGTCGTATAGCCTTTTAAAGGCATTGTGTAGAAAATATGTTTTTTTGGATAATTACACGATCTTTAATATTTTTTTCTATTTTTTCTGTTCTACTACAAACGAAAATTCGAACACTACAATCCACTACCATCCTCTACGAATGCTTTTCAGTCATTTCTAGCGTTTGGAGTTGTCGTATAGCCTTTCAAAGGGATTGTGTAGAAAATATGTTTTTTTGGATGATTACACGATCTTTAATATTTTTTCTATTTTTTCTGTTCTACTACAAACGAAAATTCGTGCACTACAATCCACTACCAACCTCTGCGAATGCTTCTCAGTCATTTTCAGCGTGTTTAGTAGTCGTATTGGCTTCAAATCGAATTTTTTAATAAATAAAAATATTCGAAATTTAAAATATTTTTTTCTAATTTTTCTATTTTACTACAAACGAAAAGAATTTCACTACAAACCACTACTAACGGTTCTCTATAAGAAACATCCGGAAAAAGTAAGTTTTTGCAATCTCGGGGGCTGACATTTTTTTTGTAGTCTATTATTTTTTTTCGGAAAAACTACAAACGAAAATAACTTCACTACAATCCACTACATACCGTATTCTTTCAAACAAACCCAAAGAAGATTTTTTTTTCCAAGGTCGGGTGCCAAGTTCACATAGGTAAGGAAGGCTATTATTTGCTGTTTTTATAGATAACTAGCTGCGCCCGAGATTTCATTCGCGTGGACTACAGGAATTCAGCAGTATTGTGCTCTGCACGCACGCATAAAAAATGAGCTTTTTACTTTGGATTTGAAACACACCAGTTGTATTTATCAACAAACAAACAGGTGTAAAACCGTGACTCTGGACTTCCATACCTTTCATCCACAGGTCAAAATTTCGAAAACTATAATTTTTCTCTCAATATCCATTCAGTATTTTAGGCATGAAACGTAACAGACAAAATTGTTATATAGTTTTTGCCCTCGATATGGAACATCAACTTAAGCAAAAGATCGAAAATAAACTAAAGAAGTTACTTACCGCTTCTAGGTAGGTAGCTGCAATGACGTAGTAAACCTAATCACCTAATGAAATCATAATAATAACCGACCGACCGACGTAATAGCTATAGATGTAAGACAAATAATTGAAAACAAACTACGAAGAACGAAATAATCAAAACATACTAGACTTTGTTTTCTTATTTCGTACGAAGTTGTCACTAAAGATACAACAAAAAACGTGTTACTTGCGCGAGTCATTAGCCTAAAACGCCATCTAGTGATAAACGATGAAGACATTTCCCCGTTGTACCACAAAGTATTATACTTATTAAGGTTCAACAAAAAAACTTGTTACTTGCGCGAGTCATTAGCCTACAGTTGTATAAGTTCCCCCATTTCCAGCCCTTCAGGCCCTTCTTAAGCTCTAGTCTACCTCTTTACATTCCTCAATAATCGGTTCAGTAGTTTCGGCGTGAAAGCGTAAAGCTATGGCCAAACCAACGCGGGGGCATGGGCGTGCGCGGTGGCGTGGGAGTGCAGGCCAGTTCACACCAAACACGCGGACACTATGCGTTTAGGAGGCCTAGCACGAAAATGTATCTTTCGCTCGGATGTACAAAACTACAAACGTAACAAGAAAGAGATTAGTCATGAATGAAGTCAAAGAAGATGAATGTTAGTCATAATAAAGGTATCTAATGATGTTGTAGAAATTATGATTTAACTATTATTTATAGATTATTTACGATATACTACGAATATAAAAGCTCAACCGTTTTACTAAATAAACAAATAATTTTTGTAGAGTTTTTAATTTATATATTTACTGAGTTTGGCATTAATTAATTCCAACGCGGTTACCCGAGCAAAGCTATTTGAAGATGTAGGAAAGAAAAAAACCTAGTTGGCTTCACTCATTGCTTATCGGAAAAAAATTAGTAGCTTTAAACGTAATTATTTATATTATCGTAGTAACGCACCATATGTCTGTTGAGCCTGTCACGTCAAATGTCATGTCCGTGCGTGCAAAAGCTGAATGTCAAGCTGCACGCGTGATGCACGCCGCCGCTGTCCGCGCCGGTGTGAACTCGTCCATACAAATGCTATAGCACGATCTGACGGAACGCCCACGCCACTACGCACGCCACCGCGCACGCGTCTGTTTGGCCGGGACTTAACAGACAGAGTTACTTTTGCATTTATAATATTAGTAAGGATGGTAGGAATCCTTTGTGTGAACCCACTCTCTTAGCCGGTTTTTCGCAACTCGTTCTAAATTGGCCGTAGGTATGTGGTCCGAGTTGGTGTACTACGCTTTTCTTACCCTTTGATTTCAGTTTGTTAACTACTTTGCATAACGAAAATGTTTGGACATATTATTTTATTTGACAAACGCCTGTTTTTACTCCATATAAATCTCGTTTGCCACGTATCATTTAATGATCTAAGTAGGTACTTATTTACTTGTTTTTATAAGTTATTATACCTACTCCGACGATCCATTTATTTAAAAATAAAACCGAAGCTATACTCTATCAAAATATATTATTTTGTACGGATAATTATTTTACGTACCTACTTGAGCGTTAAATGATACTACTTGCAAGCTTGCAACTTTAAGCAGAAAACCAACTTTACGTCAATCAGCGAGCTATGGAAAGATTGATGCTTGGTTGATGATCCCGTAAAGGGTAGTTATGTCGTGGCCCGATCTTAGAATTAATCACTTCATGATGTGACCAACCATTTCATAAAATGGTCGTTTTTCATGATGCGGCACAGTACCCACTGGCCACATCATAATGTTGATAGGCCAAATCAATGAATCAGTCAGCGTTGGACGATGTGAACGACTACTTCATGAAATGGCCAAACGTTGGTGGTCATATCGTAAAACAGTTATATTATCCACCGGTAGAGGCGCTGATGTCGCTTTGTTATTGTGGTACAACATGGCGGCGGATAATTATTATACTGTTCTTGTGAATTGTGAAAGTGAATAATAAGTGTAATTAGAAGATAAAATTGCAATGAATTATCGATAAGACATCAAGCTAGGTGATTTTTATGAAAGTCGCTCGAAAAAAAGGCGCAACGTCAAACTATTGTGGAGTTCGATACGTAATTGGAGGTTAGTTAGGTTATTTAAATCTTGTTATTTATTAGTTTCCTTTCAAAATTACAAATATTTATAATGTTTCATTTATCTATTGACCAAAATTATTATTATACTAATTCATGTAACTTGTAAACGTATTTATACCTATTTTAATGATATGGCCAAACGTTGATTGACATATCATCAAACGTTGACGTTTAAATTATATGGCCAGTTTTGTTTGGCCTTTTTATGAAATACGACCATTTTATGAAATGGCCGGCCACATCATGAAGTGTTTAATTTTAAGATTGGGCTACGACAGTTACATATAATCCGGGACGATGTCACTCGGGGCAGCAGAAGACCAAAGTAATGGGCATGAGTTCAAAATAAGGCAAGCTAAAGTTGCAGTGGGATGGCCACATCTTTCGCAGAAACGATGAAAAGTAGAGTCAACGGGATTTCGAGTGGATGGATACCTAGTTCCGGCAAACATAGTGTGGGACGCCTTCAGCTCGATGGATCGACGAGCTCTGGAAGATAGCTGGCAGAGGTTGAATGAAAAAGGTTGCGGTCGTGCTCTTTGCCGCTCCATTCAATGTACGTTATTAACGTATAAATGTATCAAGATCATACCTGTTCATACCTGGCTGCGAAGAGGCGCGCAACGGCAACCGTGGTTTTCCAGTCTTTATACGAGTATATTGCCGTAAAGTGGGCGATATTTTATTTAAAAAAACAAGTGAACGAAATTCTTTCCCAAAACTCAAATAACAATCATTGAATTAAAAATACAAGCGGCCACATTTTGATAGGCAACCAATTAGCTAGCCCCAAACTAAGCAACGCTTGTACTATGGCGACTAGATAACGGATTAACATACTTAATAGTACATTATGATACAAGTGTGCTAAGGAAGCAGTGTGTAATGATCAATGCACACGAGTTGCATACATTGGTTGCATACGACGTTTTTCAACACAATAGCAAGGAAAAAACCAAACTAAAATCTAAAATACCTTCTCCGAATATGACTTGGCGTTTTTGCTGTTTTCCTCTGGATTTTGGCGGCAACAGGCTATCACTCGCGTTAATCGTGCCTCGATTTAAAGTATTTCTGACGGGGTTGAATTAACATTTTACTCGTCTTCACTATTTGAAGTAGACATTTTTGATAGTAGGTAATTAAACACGCAGCAACAACTTTACCAAATATTTAGGGAAAATGGCACGTAAGTTTTGTTTATTCGCGCGCCGCACTTTCGATGCGCGCGCAGGTTCAATAATGGCACAGGAAAATCCGGCTGTAAAAATAAAATAAAGTATAAATTATTGTTTCTAAAAATTATAGTGAAGTTTATTTGTCTTCTTCTTCTTTATCCTAGCCACTTGCCATTATTTGGGGTCGGCTCTCCTCGTTCTGCGGCGTCAGGACAGTTTGTCCTGGGTTGTCGAAATATTTGTTTGGGCAAGCTCTAAGTCCTTGGCCACCGTGGCCCACCAGGTGGCTAGTGGGCGCCCTCTACCTTTCCTGTTATTTGGTATGGCTAGGGCCTGTCTTACGACATGATCTTCAGGGCGTCTCATGACATGACCGAACCATCGTAGGCGGCTTTCAGTGAGTTTTTCTGCTATAGGCGCGACCTTGAAACTTCCTCTGATGTGCTCGTTTCGCACTTTATCGAGTCGAGTTACACCCGCTGCCCATCTAAGCATCTTCATCTCGCTTACGTGCATTTTCTGTTCATGGGCTTTCTTGAGTGAATAAGTGAAGTTTATTTGTGTTTATAAAAAAACAATTTGATGAAATGAAATATTTATTTGTCATCTTAACCCTAAAATAATTTAATATTCGTAAAATATTCAATGTTCTTAGACATAAATTTTGGTGAAATTAAAAAAAAAGTACATTACCGCACTACTGCGATAATGTTATTACAGCAATATGATGAATTATAAAACTATAAACGGTGTTATTTATAAGAGTCAATTTACGAGCAACTGTGTTGTAAATATGATTATAAATATCCATGACTTAGGTACAAATGCTCGTGCTCATCACTTACATTTTCCCCTTGCGGGATTCGAACCCGCAACCGCCGGGCATTGTAGTCCGGAGCGCGAACCACTACACCAGACGGTCGTCGAAGACCATAAGGATCAATAAGGATCTTAGACCCTAAGGACACACTGGGATAAATTATTAGTACCTACTAACGTTACCCTACGTAGGTATATTAAACATGTAGGTATCTATATTTTATTTTTGTTACAGGTCATGGTGGTCATGACATCATTCAAGATCAGGAATCATATTCTTTGAAAGATAAAGGAGATTTATTTAATCTTAAAGGTCAAGTTGATCATAAACTTGACCTTATTAATAATCATATTTACAAAGATTGTAGATTACACTTAATTGGTCATTCTATTGGAGCTTGGATGGTATTAGAATCAATCCAGACAAATCCCCGAGTAATGGAGAGAGTTGCCTCTATTAATTTGTTGTTTCCAACATTACAAGAAATGGCGGTAACAAAAAATGGCCCTTTTGTAAATTCGATTAGACAAATTCACAGGTTTGCCATCGTCTTACTTACTCTATTTAATATGTTACCAGATTTCATTCTAAGATTAATAGCTAAAGCTTATTTAAAATTTAAAAACTTGCCTTCTCATTTTACCAAACGACTGATCAAGTATGTTAACCCGAATATTCTGGATAAAGTGTTATTTTTGGCATATGATGAAATGGACAGAGTTAAAACTCTTAATACAGAAGCAATTGAAAAAGTGAAGTATGTGACAAATGTAATTTATAGTGATAATGATGGTTGGGTTCCATTAAAATACATGGAAGATTTAAGTAAATATCTGCCTTCGCAACAAATGACACAGGTATCATACACTCATGAATTTGTTTTAAAATCATCTGCAGAAGTAGCAGAAATGGTGTCCAAGAATATTAAAATGAAGAATAAAAGTAAAACGATACCTAACTAAGAAATGTAATATAAAAATAGCATAGATTTTAAAAAGTCCAACCTCATTTGAGCTGTAGTACCTACTGGACGTTTCGCGGCGCTCTTAGGCCACGTTCAAGAAGACGCGGGGCGTCAAGCGGTGCGTCGTGCGGTGCGGGCAGCCGGAAAAACTAACATATGGCGATGTATTGGAGCGTTCAAGGAGAAGCGATTTTTCACGCGTTTGTTTGTTTTGCGCGTCAAATGCCGCGGGTGACGCTGCGTCGGACGCGGCGACGTAACGGAGGAAATAATGCATTAGGGTTTTTATACTTCTTGCCCCTAGCTAGCAGTAGGTACCCCATCTCACCTTACCCAGGGGGCAAGACGAGGACATGGGATCTTTCACGAGAAAGTTCAAATTAATTATTATTTGTAAACGCTGATTACAAAGAATTATTATATAAAAATAAAACGGATTATTTATTGTCAGTTTTAAGAAGCTTTAAATGTTAAGTAAGTACTCCGTCTTGCCCACTGTTCCCCTACTCTGTAACTGACAGCCGCCGCGGGTGACGCCGCGGACGACGCGGCGGGCGAAGCGGCGTTGAACGGATAAAACTCTTGAAGCAACCCAACCCGCGCCGCGTCTCCTTGAACGTGGCCATATAGTAGCTTTTGTATGGATAGGTATGTGTTACGTACCTACCTACGTAGCAAGAGGCGTATTTTTGAAGCATTCGAATTCCAATTCTCATACGAATAGTATAAGAACTTCTAGGACATAGTACGACGAACATTGGGATTTCGTATGCGCATTGGAATTTAAATGCTTCAACCATTCGCCTCTTAAGCAGATTCTCGCCGCGAAGCATCCGCCGACCTTTAGTGTAAGGGCTGTTCCAGAGTGAAGGCGAGTGCGGGCGCGGGTACGGCTAGATCAAATGTATCTAGCTAGACGCCTCTCGCTTTCACGCGTGTGGTTCAAAACTTTTTGATCCACCCGTGCGCGGCAACATGGAAATCGGTACAGAAGAATTTGTATCCGCTTACAATCAAGAGTTAATTCTCTGCAGTTTTTTAAAGACATAAGTAATAAAAACAATAACCTATTTGTTTATCTAAATAATGACTAGAATTTTATCTATCACATTTTTCAGACATTTTATCCTTTTAATTATTGTAGTTAACCTTAAGTATGACATTAATATTGTGGGTACGTATAATACCTACTTACGTAACATTTTAATTATTTGCAATCTGACTTTTTAGTATTGTTGTAATTAAGGTATCGTAATTGTATTATTTGTAATTTTATAGCAGTAATGTTTTTACTATTGTGGTGGGACCCTTACATTACAGGGGTCATGTGTTGGACAAATGTAATAGCAATATATTTTATGCCAATTTATGAATTCCATGTATAGCGATGAACTACACATAATTTACTTCTTATTTTAAAAATGATTTTTCCAATAATAAAAAAAAACATATCTTAGGTAGTGCGAAGTTTGAGAACCAAATATGCGTGCTTCAGTCTTAGCCGCTCTGGTGAACATAAAGACGCCATGAACCGTGCGCCCGCGCCCGTCCCCGCCCGTGTACTAAGCATTTCATAGTAAATACTAGGTAGGAAGGAAATTGATTCCCGGCGGTGTGTACCAGTTTACAGAGTAAATCGCTTGAGGGGTACGCTTAAGCGGGTTGTTAGTTTAGCTAGCATAGCTGACGCAATTTTTAATACTTGTGTGCAGACTGCAAACTATGTGAGCTAACTAAAATATGCGAAGCCAAGTTAGTTGTATATGTTATGCTGATGCGCAGTTATACGAGCTAAGCTAAGGCCCTGCCGCCTAACCCGCCTTCGCACATCCCTTGCCAGTGCTGTCCCCCGCAGAATGTGCACTTCGCAAAACGTACACTCGACAAAATATGTGAATTTATCAATTGGTGCACTTCTTGTAATGAGCACTACGCAGAATGTCTACTTAGCAGACTGAGCATTTCGCAAAATGAGCACTTCGCAGAATGAGCACTTCGCAAAATGAGCACTTTTTGAGAAAGTTGTAAAATAAAATAAACTCTTTTACAAAGTAATAATCATTGACTTATATATTACTTCGTAAGGACAGGGCGGACCACACGTCTGGGTGTTGGACCTAAAGAGACCCGAAAATGACCCGACCGAGGCCGATGTGACGTAGTCAGTGGTCGGCGGTCATCGTGATCTGACATTTGTATGAAAAAATAAAAATGCCTAGATGTTCACTGAAAGGTTGCATAAATCACGACAGAAAGGTCATTAAAACAAATTCTTATATTACTTCTCACCAATAAGCCGCATATTTGATAAACACTAAACTTAATTACATTACGTTAACAATTTTCCAACTTCTTTGTCAATTTTACGAAGCAACGCCATATTTACCGTGAAAAACCGATACAACTTTGTAGCGGCGTGCATTAGTTGTATTGTTATAGTATAACCATAATAGTGCTCACAGTGCACTGAGTGCAGTCCAGTACATGCGAGGTAATATAAATATTTTATTTTATGATGATTTATTGAATACTTATTTTAAGTTTACGTGATAAAGCACTATGAGTCAAAAATTGAAAACATGTCCAAAATAACAAAAATAACATAAGTAAAGAAAATGTTTTATTCGAAGGACAGTGAAATGTAATTAATAAATATATATAAATTATCTGATATAGTTTTTTTAGAAAAGTTTTAAGGTATGATGCCGTATATTTATAAAAATTAATTGTATCCACAAACACCCAATTATCTAGCCCCAAACTAAGCAAATCTTGTGCTATTGCCACTAAATACAGATAATAAACATACATACTTAAATATATTTATAAACTACTTAAATACATTTATAAACATCCATGACTTGAAATGCTCGTGGCAGCTCATCACACTAACATTTACCCCTCGCGGGAGTCGAACCCGCAACGGCCAGGCATTGTAGTCCGGAGCGCTACTACACCAGATGGTTGTCGATGTAATCTCATATAAACTCATAAAGAAAATATGGGGACCAGCACTACTGCGTGCTGCTGAATTCGGAATCATACCTTTTGTTTCATTTCGAGAGATAGAGAGAGAAATTGTTTTTTGTTTTGTAGCTTCAATTATATGTATAGATTAGTCATCATTACAACTTATAAGAAAAGTACAGTTTTATTTAAAAGTAATGTTGATGTTAAAGTATTTACTAATTACTTACATACAATTAAACAGAAACAAAAATATTGATATTCATTATAAAGACACGAAAATTAACGAAGTAAAACAAACGAAGTTCCTAGGTTTAACTATAGAACAAGACGTAAATTGGAAAACGTATATAGATAATGTTTGTACAGCAGGCGCAGCGCGTGAACTGCGCGCGAGCCGCGCGAACGCGACCTTTAAACTGGCTCGAACATGAACCAGAACTGCACGCGCGCAGATCGCGCGCACTGTACAAGCCTTGCATGAGTTGCGCTAAAGAGGCGCACCAATCGCGCGCTGCGCGCGTCCTGTGCATTCGCGGCGCGTTCGCCAGATCTGGACCTATCCTTACAGAGTCAATAAGTTTAATTATGCTTTAAAGCAGGTTAGATCTGTAACAAAAACTGCGATTGCTACCTATCATGCATTGTAGTTTCTAAATTACGCTACAGTTTACTGATGTGATACTACTTAATATAAATAGAGCTTTTATTGCCCAAAAAAGATGCATAAGAGCAATATGCGGTGTCCCTCAACGAACATCATGTCGTCCTCTATTTGCACAGTTGCAATTACTAACATTGACGTCCCTGTATTATTTGAAACATGTGTATTTGTAATGCAAATTATGCATATTTTTAATACGGCATTTGACATTTATCCACGGAACACAAGAAATCAAAATATCCTGTTACTACTAAAACTCCAATAACAATGCAGTATAAAAAAAGCTGTATAACAATGAGTATAAAAAAAAATTCAATAATATACGTAATGAATTTAAAACACTAAATAATAATCAATTTAAAACAAAATTGAATAAGTGGCTAATCTCACATACCATAAAGGAGTTTTTTTAAATAATAAATATTAATTTCAACATAATTATGATATGACTGACATCTTTGTACCTAATTTAATTTAATGCAATTTTAGATTCATTTTATATTTAATTTTAGTTCAATTTTATATTTAATTTGCATGCCTCGTGTTGGCTAAACATGCTTGGTGCGTTCATTTTAAAATACCTATGCATACCGTGTTTAAGCAAATAAAGATTATTTTATTTTACCTTAATTTATGTTGACGTATTTAATTTGTAAAAGCAAAAAGTTATATTACTCTGATACTACTTTAAATATAACATCTGTGAAATAAAAACTTTTTTCTTAGTTCCTCTTTCGTTATAAGCCGCTCTTACAAGGTTACTTAGGGGTAATTTTGTGGTTACTCTATGATGCTATTTGACAGTTGACATCAAAGTCTAACAGATGGGGTTAGTGTGTCATGTATGGATGAAATGCAAGGCGATTTGTTCTGTCAGCCGTATCTTTACTTTTTACATCAATGGTAATAATTTATTCCAAAAGTATTAGGTCTACTAGGTTTTGGTTTTTAATCAAATATTTTCACGTATATTTGTATAAAACATCGTTAAACATAATGGAATTTGGTACGTAAAGTGATTTTAGGGTTATATTTTTTAAGAAATTATAATTGATCTGAACCATATCTTTTTATAAGTTAATAACTCTCTCAAAAAGTGCTCATTTTGCGAAGTGCTCATTCTACGTAATGCACATTTTTTGTGGAGTGTACGTTTTGCGAAGTGCACATTTTGCGTCAGACCCTCAATTTCTTGTGTGCGCACAGTCGTATGTGTAATGTAACGTAGGTAATTCATCATTGGAACTTTCTTCATCGATTATATTATGGCGAGCACGTCCGTCGAAATGAACATCGCAACACTGTCCGAGCTTTAATTTAGTTCTTTGTGTGCACGGTACGTATTTTTAGTTTATCTTAGCTTAGCTAACCAGGCTTAATTTAGCTTCAGAACTACTTGGGTGTAGGTACTACTTAAGTACTACTTGGGTAGGCGAATGCGGATTGCAGACCGAAAACTAAGCTAAGTTTTCGGTCTGCAACCTGCATTCGCCTACCCAAGTAGTAGCCGTTAAGTTTTAGTTTAACTTGTTTGAAAGCATTGTGCCACAAAAAATTGTTCCGTAAAAATCGACCGAAATTATAGATTTAACTATTTCATCGATATACTCTAAGCAACCACTTTACAAAACTCACACACTAAGCCCTGATGATCCTACTTACCTATGTAAAGAAATAACAATTGTTGTACATTGTACCCTGAATAAAGCTTAGCATGATGCACGAATTGCACGATCTGTTCTGACTTTCTATAAACCTGCTAACCAACCTCTTAATGTACCAGTGTAGTGTTGCAGGATCCATTTCTCCGAATTGCCGGACTTTAAAGAAAAAAAATAGCAGAACTGAGACGAAAGTATCGTGATTGGTGACATATTAGGCCTTCCTGTCCGCTCGCATATAGCTTTTTCGTTTGCCGAAATTATGACTGAAACTAGTAAGTATATGAAGAAGAAAAAACCTGGGCATCTAGCAACACTAGTACTCGTGTAAATAATAAATTTATTTTTTGCAATAAATTAGCGTTAGGTTTTTTGATTTGATTTTTAGCGTTGATTTTCAAGCTAAACTTCGATTTAATAAGGTTATTAGACCTATGAAAAATATTGCGGTCTTAAATATACATATTTATACAGGGTGTAAAAAATGGCTTAACGAAACCTTTAACCACGAATTCTATACATAAAACCAAGTAGAATGCAAAAAAAATAATTGCTGGGAAATGACTTTTATTTTTGGGTATAAAAGAAATAACATTTCTAACCCGCAATGTATAGCGCGCACGCCGCGCCACAGACTATGCCTGTGTGTGTAAGCGGATCATGGTTCTTTGTAAAAAAGTTTAGTATAATCAAACAGAAGTCAATTTTGTAAAAATCTTTGAAAAAATATTGTAACTTTGACTTTCAATAACTCGGTAACCCGTCATCTCCCAGGTATAATATAAAAGAAAAAATGATCGTAATAATACGTAGAATATGTGGTACCTATAGCCTTTTTTTACACCCGATATATTATATATAAGGTCGCATTTTATAAACGGGTGAAACGTAATCATAACTTCTAATTATTTTAGAGAAACCGGGCCATATCAATCATCATCTGTAATGGTGATTATTCATTTATGTTTTTGTAATTGCCCTTTAAATTTCATCCGTTTATAAAAAGCGACCTTGTATATAAGCTTAGTTTATTTTATCAAATAATATATACAAATTCGTAACCTAACTTTATATTTATTATTACCTACTACTAAAATTAACCTCAATAAAAAAACAAAAAAAAAGAACCTACTACCTATAAAATATAAAATACACCAGCGCTGCCGTTAGGAATAGTGCCCAAAAGGCTGGCAGCATTGCCTCTCTGGATAGCGAGGCTAATCCTTTGGCCGAGGTAGCTGCCAGCCTTTTGATCACCAGTTGCTTGATTGAGCCTAATAGACAGTTCTTTGTAAAGGGCACGGGCACTTGGGCCCCAAGCACCCATGGTCTCAACGCCAAAAGGCGCAAAAATGTAGCTCTCACTGAGGGCTGCATATTTGCGCCGCTTCAAGCTCTCGGCAGAGGCCGCCGCCGCGCCTGCAACAGAGGAAGTGCTACCTATAAGGGACGGCGCTAGCGTATCTACGCAGGTTGCGTCCCATATAAGAGCATGACCCCGTTTCCATGGTATTAACGTCATGCCGTCAGGTCTCTTGCCGTCATCACGGAAAATACCGGCAGGTTCAAGCACAGCCGGTACATTGACAGCGACAAGAGCTCTGCGGATGACATCATTGATACAGGCGTGACGAGAGACACGACCAGCACTAAGACCGTGGTGCCCCAGCTCATTTACGCGATCACCACAGCGGCAACGATGGAGGTGGGTTGTCATGATGCCAACTCGTAAACAAGTAGAGAAAGTCAATTTCGTCTTGTCGAGCAGGGTCCCGATATTTGCTGAAGGAAGAGCCTGCAGCCAGTATCCGGACTCTGCTTGAAAGACGGCGAGGAGGCGAGCATGCTCTGTTGCGCTTTCAGAAGAAGTCAAAAGATCATTCTGAACGCGCATACAAAGAGGCTCATCCCAAAATCTCTCGGAGGATAAAGAAAAAGGTGGATCAACCCCCGGGCAAGCCGCAGACCAAGAACTTCTTGCCTCTGCAAGGTAAGCCAACTAAACTGAACCCAAAGAAGGATACAGTATTTTATTAAATAAATCGGCTGTACTGTAAGCAGAAGAGAGAAATGCTGGCAGGGCGACACTGGAGATTTTACGTGTACCTATTAGTCCTCCAAAACGTACGGGTAGGGTGGCCTGAGCCCATGAATTGTTCGAAAAGTTACAGTTTAAAATTTTTGATAAGGTGGTTTGAAGACAAGTGTCTTTGTTTGCTAAAAGTTCAGAAAAGTTCCAGAAATGAGTACACCGAAGAAAATACATAAATTTTGGTGCAAAAGTACAGAAACGGATTATAAATAACGCCATTTGAGGATTAATTTTGAAGTCTTTTAGAGGATTGCTGGAATTTAGAAAATTCGTTGTTTTTTTTTTTGAGATGGGCTTACTCTTGACCCCAATCTTGCTCTAGCTAAAGCATAGATGGGATCTACGATGGCGCGAGCTTGCCCAGAAGATGCCTATTCACTCTGGACTTAAAGAGAGTCAGGTTATATGCACTCGGAAATACAGACGCAGGCAGGGAATTCCAATCTTTAGCTGTGCGCATTATAAAAGATGATGAGAAGCGCTTAGTGCGGATTATGGGTATATCAACTAAGAACGGATGGTAGCCAGCCGTGCGTCTGGATGTCCGATGGAAGAAAGGTGACGGTGGTATGAGCTCATGCAGCTCATGAGCACACTCCGAACAACAGCTCGTCGACCTACCACAAAATGTCAAATTTTCTCATTTGAAAATGATCTCTATAAGTCTGGCTTAAAGTTGAAAATCTATTGGAGAATTTTTGACATTTGGGGTAGGTCGACGTGCTGTTGACTGTACAATCTATAGAAGACCGATAGGCAAGCAACTTTGCGGCGGTGAGCCAGGCTGGGCAGCTTGGACGCCACCAGTTTTTTATCGCCTATTATTCTCTTGGCTCTGCGTTCCACCGAGTCAAGTGCAGCAAGTTGGTATTTCGCCGAGCCGTCCCAAAGCAATGCCCATGCAAGATCGGACTTGAGCTTTGTAAAGAGTTAAAAGCTGTCCAGGCGTGAAGTACCACTTGACTTTATTCAGGACGCCCAACTTTCTAGCTGCATTTTGAGCCTTAGACTCGATGGTGGTGCCAAAGTTGAGGTCAGAGGACAACTCCATGCCAAGAAGTTGTAGAGTGTCGGTCACTGGAACAGATGCACCTCGGAAAGTAGGAGAAAGGGTGAAAGGACTCCTTTTTGTGGAGAAAAGACACGCCTGCGTCTTAGAGGCATTGAAGCTGACGAGATTGTCATCGCCCCACTGGGAGACGTTACTTAACGTCAGGCTCGTACGCTCAACCATGGCCTCTCTCAGTCTTTGGACCTCCACTCCACCGGCTCCTGCACTAGGCAGATACTTCTCGGTGACAGTACTGTCATCTGCGTACCCAACAATACCTGAAGATAGCAGGTCATTGATGTGCAGCAGAAAAAGAGTCGCAGAGAGCACAGACCCCTGAGGAACTCCGGCGTCAATGGCCTTGAGGTCAGAGGAGCAGCCGTCAATGACTACTCGGATCGACCGTTCACTTAGGAAGTCAGCCACCCAGCTACAGAAGTCAGTGGGGATACCGTACGCTGGAAGCTTGCTCAGCAGACTCGCATGCCAAACCCTGTCGAAAGCCTTCGAAATATCCAGCGACACTGCGATTGCTTCGCCGTGGTTTTCGATGGCTTCGCCCCAGCAATGCGTTACATACACTAGAAGATCCCCAGTTGAACGTCCCCGGCGGAAGCCATATTGACGATCACTGAGAAGATCATTGTCTTCTAGGTATGAAAGCAGTTTGCAATTTAGAACTTTTTCCATAACCTTACAGAGTACGTACGGAAGTGATAGCGATCGGTCTGTAGTTACTAGGGTCGGCACGGCTACCCTTCTTGGGTACTGGTTGCACATTGGCAAGCTTCCAAGATTTTGGTACGATTTTTGTCGTGGGATAGAGGCGGTACAGTCGCGTCAGTACGGAAGACAACTCAAGCGCACAATACCTTAGCACTCTTGCTGGTATGCCATCTGGATCACAGGCCTTGTTCCGTCTAGACCAAGAAGGGATCTACGGACCTCTTTGTTGTGCACTGTGATCTCTGGCATCAAAGAATCACAGTGAGGCAAGGTGGACGCATTTGGAAAAATTTAGTTCGAGCCCAATTTCCCTAAATTTATCGATGATTTCCTTATGGTCAGAAAGAACAGTACCGTTCAAGCATCACCAGCGATTGTCCCATCATCTAAGTACCAAACATTGAATTTTGAATTTAAAACGTAAATTATCGGATTGATAGCCAAACTGAAGATTGCAGGCCCGAGGGGATCACCTTGCTGGCAACCGACCGATGAATAGAGGAGGTTATTTCTGTACAATAATTTGGAAGGTTCCATGGTAACATTGCCAAAAAGATAGCTATAAATTAAAGGAGTTTTATTTTTTACCTGAGTCAGTAAAGCTATCCCCCCCCCTATCGACAGAGTTGAATGCATTTTTGACATCCACCTTTAGCACCACTTCACCAGAATTACGCAAAAGAAAAGTGCGAACTGCATGGACAGCTGCTTCGCAACCGCCCTTAACGCCTTAACGCCCTCAACGCCCTTAACGCCAAAACTAGCTGAAGAGATTGGAAAACTTCGGAAACTGAAGGTAAAATAAATTTGCAAGCAATTTTTAATGCAATCCGACGAAGTGTAGACCCAACTGCAATGGGTCGATTTCCTCCATCTTTTTTCTTTAGAGCTATCAAATTGGCTCCATAAAGAACATTGCAAATATCGTTACACACTTTGCCGGAAAGCATCGAATTAATTAAAAATGGTTAGGTTATGTAGGAGAGCTCTGCCAGTGTCTTCCAAGGAAGTTGAAAGTAAGTCCTTAAGGTGTTGCGGTGTAATCCCATCTAGACCACTGGCAGACCCACTTTTAAATGAAAATATTGCGGCTCTTACGTCATCGTCTTTGGCTACGAGGTGAGTATCGTCCGGATCCGGCGGCGTTGGCAGATGGAGAGTGGTAACAGGAGGTGGATGTTTGTCGGCAAGAGCACTAAGAATCTCCTGGCAGTCGGGGGCAACGACGTCATTGGTGAAAAGCAGATTAGAGGCGCCTCTGAGATCATCGTCCGAAATTTTCGATTCTATTAGTTTGATGGAATGATTACAGTTTTGTGGTCGAGAGGGAGGGATGAATAAATCGCGGAAAGGTCTAAATAAACGGCAATTATCTTGAATTTTTTGTGTTAGGGAAATTTTGGTAGTATCATCACATTGTGATTTGGAGACGTTTAGGATACTATAGGAAAAAGTCAAAAGTTCTTGCCAACGTTCAAACGAATTTTCATTAATAGCACGTTCTATACACTGAGAGAGTGAAGAAGAGACCTGTTGTCTGGCACTGCGAGGGAACCTCTTAATAAGGTGCAGCGCAGACGGCACACTTTTTGTGTGATCGAATCTGCGGCGCACAAAAAGTCGGATAGGCGCGCAAAAAGTCGGTCGCGGATTTTTCACAGACTCAACGTACACGACGCACATCTTCGATCATTCTTTCGGCAGAATTGTAAAGACGTAGATTGCAGATTAAAGTGTGCGCCGTCTGCGTTAGCGCGCGATGAAGCAAACGTTCAATTGTTATCGCACTCTTTTTGTGCGGAACTGCGCAGCGCGGTCTGCCCTGCTCGAATACCTACCACGGATTTTTTGTGCGCCGGACTTTTTGCGCGTCGTGTGCGTTAATGCATTTACAAAGGTTCTGTTTTCACAGACTAAAAAGTACGTCACAGATAGTCTGTCGTCTGCGCTGCACCTAACAGGAAGTGATTGTTTTAGGTTCCCGAGAAATTGCCAAAAGGGCTGGTTGGTCGAAATGTGGGATGTAGACGAGATCTCAGAAGCTGGGGTCTTATGAAACTTGCCAAAATGAATTTTCAAGCCCTGATTTCCTTTAAACAGCCGAGGTTGTGAGCAATGAGGACATTGAACTAGATGACCGTCGCCTCCACTGCCAGGTAAAGAGGAATTATTCCTCTAAGATACACTTTCCTCGTAGATACACTTTTGAGAAATCCCCGCTTTTGTTCCTGTAGGATACACTTTTTTTAAACGTTAGCAGTCTTTCCTCGTAGATACACATTTAGGTATACCTAGTTGTGCAAAAAATTATTAACTAATATATCGCCAATATGGTTAAATGAAGTCTAGTCCTACTAATTATTGTCATGAGCATCGGAAAAACAAGTGAACGTCGAAAAAACATGTAATGTATGACTTATTACTTAAGAGCAATAATTGACATAAATAATATAATAATTGAATCTGTAATTGTACCTTAAAAATTTGCTTTCTTGCCAAATAAGGAGGAAAAAACATATAAAAGATTATTTTCATTATTAAAGGAACATTTGCCAGATTTTAAACCCGAGGTTATCCAGAGCGACTATGAAGTTGGTATAATGAATGCTGCCAAGATTTTTTTACCTGCAACCGATTTACACGGATGCCTTTTTCATTACTCCCAAGCATTATGGAAGAAAGTTAAAAAATTGGGACTTAATACAAAAGCACAAAAAAGGTCGTTGCGTTCTATGCTTCGATGTCTTATTTACCATTAGAATATTTTCCGGAAGCAATTATGACAATCAAAGATATTTCAATCATCGACGAAAGCGTTACTCAGTTCCACGTCTACTTCGTTAAACAGTGGATGAAACCAGACAAAATTTCTACCATATGCTTTTATGGCCAGAGACATCGCACCACAAATTCAATAGAAGGATGGCATAACCGATTAAATAGAAAGGTGTCAGTAAAACACCCAAATTTATTTTATTTAATCAATATATTTAAAAAAGAAACAATTTGTCAAGAATTTCGGATGATCCAAGCCCAGGTAAATTATAGCGATCAGAGCACACGAAAAAAACGTGATATTCAAATAGATTCACGCATTAATAAAATTGTAAAGGATCTCACTGATGCAAAATTGATATTGAGCAGTGCCTGAGGCGTCTCTCATTTATACGTTTACAACAAAAAGTATAAATTGACGTATAACGGTTTAAGCTATTTTCGTCTCTATGACATTATTGTGTTTTGCTCATTTCAAGCAATATTTTTGTTTTGTGTTCTTAAATGTTTAGATTTTTAAGAAAATGTCAATTAGGTCCAAAATTGCGTAAATCGTAATACCTTTTGTGTTTGCGAATGTCATTTGTTTCAACTTGCGAGTATTATTAAATGTGTCTGTTCACATATTCTTTTGTTTTTCGTGTGTCATTTGTTTAATAAATTGTTTTTTTTTGTTACAATGATCAATATAGCCATATTTGATTTTTTTATTTCCAAAACTTGCAGTAATACTTTTCTGGTTTGCTGTACTTGGCCAAAGTGTATCTTACAGGAACAAAAGCGGGGATTTTTCAAAAGTGTATCTACGAGGAAAGTGTATCTTAGAGGAATAATTCGTTTTGCGAATTGCACATTCTGCGTCGAACGCAATAGTTTGTCAATGGATCCGACTCTTCCGGAACTCCATTACGCATGGGTGTGCTGCCCCAGGGCCCGTACTGGGACCTTTATAATTCCTAATAATATAAATCTTAATATATAAAACAAAGTTGGGTTTGTTACAACACTTATAACTCGTGAACGGCTGGACCGATTTTCATGGTTTATAATTTGTTGGATTTGTCTCCGCCCCGAATAGCAGAATAAATAATAAAAACATTACAAAAGCTGATGTAAAAATACTGTTAGGCGGTACGAAGTTCGCCGGGTCAGCTAGTTTATAATATAGGTAAATGGCCTTCCTTACTTTACTAAAGACCTTTCTGAGATAGTATTGGTTGCAAATGATACATCATTGATTTTAAAAACTGATAGAGGTAACGCTGCCTTTGTTCGACGATGTAAATATGCTCACTCGCAAGTAGTACGGTGGTTTACTACTAACAATCTATTACTTAATGCAAAAAAAAACAAGATCATTCAAGTTTCTATGCCTAATGTGGGAAAGGTTATCATGTACGCATATTAATATGTCAGACGATCCAATGTAGATGCAGTCAATTCAACAACCTTTTTGGGAATTACAATAGACTCCCGAATGCAACATAATTATTCGCCTTAAAAAAGGTAGCAACATTATGAGGCCTATTACAAATTTTTGTCAGTTTTGCGGTTTTTTGGTGAACTGGTCATTCAAAAGATAAATCGAAAATCGGAGGCCGCTACGAGCTACAAAATAACGAAAGTCAAACATATTATTAAGACATAACCACAAATTACGTATAGCGGCGGCGCGCTAACATAACTGCAAAAGGGGTATAAATTTATAGGAACGTGTCAAAAATAGGGAAATATTTTTTTGCTTTTTCACAATAGGTTATGATGATTTATAATAAATTATACTTGTTGATGCTTAAGGTTTCCCTTTTTTGTAGTACGTAGCGGCCTCCGACAAAACACGATATGATATGATATAGCGATTTCTTTTAAATATGAAAATTTATCGAAAAATCGAGCATGATCGTGATGTCGCCGGCACGGACATACCTACTCACTGTTTCTATGTAAGTTCAAGATGGCGGCTATGTTATCATATTTTGAAAGTTGGGTGTCGATAAATCGCTATATCGTATCATATCATATCGTGTTTTGTTGCTCAATGCTAGAGGGGCAGAAATCACCAAGCAACCGCAAAGCTTTCAAAATTTTGTAATAGGCTTCTTAAATGGCTTATTTGCAAAACGTCTATTTCGCCAAAGATCGCTTTCGCACAATGTCTCTTTAGCAAAATGTCGCAATAGGAACTTAGAACAAGTCACACTTAACCCAAAAAGCAATTATCAGTGTCGATTGGTCCTTCATACCTACGTATACGCAAATACGTTTTTAAAGAACACGGCAAGCAGCTCTCGTAAAACGAGTTGCCTCGCTTTTCTACTATACTAGTCTGCATACCTAATGAAGTGGGAAGTGTGGTCACCCTAATGCATCGATGTATGGAGAACAATTGATTTGCTTATCTTTTGTTTGCCGGCACATAGAGCCGTCACACCGATAATTCGTATTCACTATCGCCGTCACTAACGATTAGATGAGTTTCCAGCTACCAAGAACACCTGGAAGTGGTAGAACTAGATGGCTCAGACAGCCGGATTCCAGCTGTCTGTGCCAACTGTTTTTTTAGAATATGTCCTAAACGCGTGGGTAACGAAGGTTCAAATCTGGTCGAGAGCTGTCACATATCGCGTCACTGAAGTAAAATCCATAAAAATGAGTCTGAAATGTGATATTACGTTATATATCTGCAAAAACAAATTGGCTCGGACAGCCGGATATCAGGCTGTCTGACCACACGTTTTTCATGATTCCGCGAAAACCGTTGTATCAAGATGGATGAAACTACTTTAGACGCCGTCACATATCGCGTCACTAAACTTTTGATAAGAAACGGGGCCCTGAAACCCTCTAGAATTTGAGATCCAAAGTGTCGGAAAAGGTGAAATTCTGGCTGTCTGCCAGGTTTTTTTCCATTTTCAAAAAATCTATTGAGTCACAAACGATGAAACCTAGGTATATCGCCGTAGCCTACCTACTATTCGTTATCAGCCTAGATATGCGAGATCTCTCTAGGACTCTGGCTCAGACGGCCGGAAGTACACGTTTTTTCATTAAATAATATTGTTGATTAATGTTATAAAGTAATAAAAAAAAAATTCTTCATTTTGATACCTATCACAAAATGTGATAACAACAAAATAATAAAATTTCAAAAAGACAAAAATCATACCTTTAAGTAAGGTACGTATAGTAAAATCGAAATGAATAAATTGGCGCATTTGTATTTTTATTTTTTATAAATTGCGGTAACGTCATCTCCTTACGCTCAAATTGTCTCAGTAGGTTTTTGTATTTACTGTCAAAGTATATATCTTTCTTCTGTCTGTTTATTGTTTTTGTGTTAGTAAATAATTTATCTGGTTTTTTGTCCCAATATTTACTTTCTTTTCTCAATTTATCTACGAACATAACAAGAAATTGAGTATACTAATCAGAAGGAGAGCACACTTGTACACTGTGAGTATAATAAGAGCTAATACATAAAATTTATATATAAAGTCCGATTTTATTAGTGTACATCCTGTTAACCTGTGACTATATAAGTGAAAAGCAATCGTAAAAACCAATTTTCAAATGTGTTGTTCGTTTTGATTTTAATTTTTTTAGTTTTTAAACTAAAAAAAGTTAAAAATTAAAAACAACAACCATTCGATGATGTTATTTTGTATTTTTAACTATTCTAGTTTTTATGATAGACATTTGAAAGTTGGTTTTTACGAATGCTTTTCACCTATATAGTCACAGGTTCACAGGATGTACACTTATAAAATCGGACCTTATATATAAATTTTATGTATTAGCTCTTATTATACTCGCAGTGTACAAGTGTGCTCTCCTTCTGATTAGTATACTCAATTTCTTGATCCATGTTTAAACTCAAAATCACTGATATTATTCCTCATAAAAATAACCGACAAAACACAGCAACGACATAGTTTACACTTCTGCAGTAATGACATACAATTGTAAGGTTTTTTGAAATCCCTCACATATTTTGGAAAGTGTTACCATCACAGACATCATATTTAACCACTTGGTTGTCAATAGTAGAAATAATAAATCATATCTTACAATAACTTATGAATGTAGATTTGAAAAAAAAGTCAAATTTTGCTTTATAAATCGACATTGTCCCTATTGCGAAAGAGACATTGTGCGAAAGCGATCTTTTGCGAATAAGCCCCTTAAATGAGGACCTTAGCAGTCGCCAGCTGGCGGAGTCTGCCGGGCCGCGACACACCGCTCTGTAGGAATTTGTATGCAGCACTTTCAGATGTTGCCTCCTGCTGAAAGCGTACTTTTGCAGCGTTCGAATTCCAATTCGTATACGAAACCCCAAGAATCGTGTACAATTTTCTAAGAGTTTTATGAGTGTGCGCAGGCAGGCTAATATATTTCATGTTTTTGTTTAAATCAAATGTTTGAGGATGCCATTTTTTTACGTAAGTATAAATATTATTGGGTTTTGAATATCATAATTTGCAATAATGTAAGTACTTCGGTAAATAGTTTGAATAATGCGATTTTATTTATAGTATAATTATCGTTTTATTATAATCTAGCACTATATACAACAGATTATGGAAGAATGTATCCACGAAACAGTAATTTCATATCTACGAAATAATTCAAAACAGAAGATAAATGATTGTGCGTAAAATTTATAATGGTGTCGATACGGTGAACAGTAGGAACTAGACAAGACTTCCTTCGCAAACTGTTACAAAACGGCCGACCTTAATTATTACGTACGGCTAATAAAACAAAATGCTATCGAAAGTTAAATGTAAATCACGTTCGACTGTCACGTTTATGCACAACCTTCAGAAGTAAAATATACAAAACATTCGCGATAAACAGTCACTCTACATCATATCACCAAATATCCGAGTAACTCCTCATAACAGTCGCGTATTATGATACAATATTAATTTTGAAACCTTATAGTCTAGAGGGATACAAAAATTCACACTAATAATACTCGTACATTCATCGAAAAGGGGTGGCGGCACACGCCGATCCAAAACGCGCCGCGACGCATCGCCCTAGCACGTGGTTTCGAGCAGGGGGTCGGCGGGCTTCTTCGGGCAGTCGCCGTCTACGGATGCGCAGACGATTCTTTGCGAAGCGGACTTGTACAGGCGCCGCGGGCGATCCTCGTCGTCGGACAGGGCGCGCGCGGGCGGGCGCGCCTGCAGCCGCGCCGGGGACACGCGCGGCGAGCGCTCGCACGTGCACAGCGAGCCGCCGCGCCCGTCGCGTCGGCACTCGCAGCCCGCCGCGCCGCACGCCTCGCACACGGCCGCCTTGCGCTCCAGCTTGCCGCGCTTCACGTCGCGCCCGCGCCCCGCCTCCGGCTCCGAGGCGGCGGACTCGTCCCGCGCCGGGGCCAGCGGCCGCAGCGACGAGTTCCTCACCCACGGGTCGAGCGAGACGCGCTGCAACGCCCGCGAGCGCGCGTCCAGATCGAGCTCGCTCATCTTGCGCCACGGGTTCCCGAGGACGGGCGGCGTGGAGGGCGCGGAGGGCGTGGCGGACGCGGCGGGCGGGTAGGGCGCGGCGGCGGCGGGCGAGGCGACGGGCGAGGAGCGCTCGCTGCGCACGGCGCGCGGGTGCGCGGGCGGCGCGAGCGGCGCGCGCGCCGGCGAGGGCTGCGGCGAGGCGCGCGGCCGCTCGGACTGCGGCGAGGCGCGCGGCCGATCGGACTGCGGCGAGGCGCACGGCCGCTCGGACTGCGGCGAGGCGCGCGGCCGCTCGGACTGCGGCGAGGCGCGCGGCCGCTCGGACTGCGAGCGCGCGCGCGTGGCGAGCGCGCGGCTGGCCGGCGTCACGTCGCTGAGCGACCGCAGGTGGATTCGGCGCCGCACGCACGGCGAGTCGGCGTCGGTCACGTTGATGCTTATGTTGTGGGCTGGGCGTGGACTTCTGGACTTCTCCGTTCCGCCTCCGGTGGTATCGTTTAAATCGCTCTCGCCTCGATCCTGAGACGTTGAGCCTTTAGCGTTTGATAAATTTTTGTTGGGGCCGGTCCGGCTTGGCCCGGCCCCCGCTAGCTAGAGTAGTCTTTCTGTCGCCGAACTGGAGGTCCCGGAACTCAAAGTAGAAGTGGGATTTTGGTCTTCGCCTGTTCAACAAAAAAATAATTACCTACTACGTTCTTCATTAACTAGATTCAAACAAATAAAAAAAAATCTGCCTGCCAAAAATGCGATGCATGATACTGATTGCTGATAAATTACAAGATTATCCACGTTTATCAGCCTGGCCCGGCAAAGCAACAGATGCTATCGTATAAATCAAATATACTCTATCGGACAAACATACGTTAGCGCTTTTATTTTTATTGCACGGTTTACATAAATGAATAGAGAGAGAGAGATATCTTAGCGATGAATAGGCAATACCCCGCGTTGTTAAATATACAGGGTGGCTGGAACAATGACGTCCAAAACAAACTTGGTCCCTGTGTCCCTGTGGGTAGAGTTTGAAATTGACGGTTATACGTGTAGTTTACGGTCCTATACGTGTAGTTTATGACGGTACTTGCCAAATTGAAACTATGAAATTAGGTATTAATACCGTAAATATTTTCCGTTGGGAAAATACTCTATAAATTTTGATTCCCTTGAGTGGCGGAATATATTTACGGCATAAACGGCCATCTTTTTTTAGTAACTTTTTTTTTACACCTTCAAGAGACTGTATACCTGAGTATATCGTTATAATATTAAGTTGATAATTGACTGCAGAGTGCTTTATTATCGTGTCAATTCGTGTCGATCGATTCGTTTGCTCAGCACCCGGAATACGGTATAGATTAGAAACGAGACATGCCTTAAATTTAATTAACTGGCATTAATGGCATTACATAATATAGTTGCTTATTTGTGAAGTAATATTTAGGCAACGGTTAAACAGGTCATTAAAATACTTTACCTTGAGTAGTCTGGCCTGTGGCCGGCAGTCTTTGTCAGTTGAGCAATTCGACAGAAACAAAACGTTTCAGCCTCTCTAAGTATTGATTGAAAAGCTCAACGTCATTGTGCCCTGCACCCTGTAAAAAATAAACGTAGGAAATTTAGTATTACTTCTAGTTAGTTTGATATTTACTGCAAATGTAAATACAGGGTTCGTTGTTCTATGTCAATAAGTATTGTTACTCAAGCACCTTCATATTAATACCAATAAATGATATAATCAGTATTTATATCAGCGCTAGACGTTAAGGTTACATTTAAAGCAAGGTTATCTAAATGCAACGAATAATATCAAGTTACCACGTGATATCAAGAGTTAATTATAAATAAATCAATAAAATTTAAACATGATACATTCCAATCACGCTATACCCACAATGTCAAAACGGCACTTACAACTTACAACCGACCAGAAATGTTTTTAAATAATTCAGGGTGTAAATATTTAAATAGTACCATCTGCTACAATACTTCAATTTTTTTTCAATAAACAAAAGAATACATACTATGAATTTTCAAGATAAAGGGCACAGAAGTAAAAGGTGCCTATTATATAGGGTTTTCGAAATTGATATATCAAACGGGATTTAGCTTGGCCTAAGTACACGTACGTATTTAGCCAAGCAAACATACGTAACAGGCGTCAATAGTCTGAGGGACAATAATCAGAAAATTAGTAAAATTAGATGAGCGTATTAATGTGGCCGATCATTTTCAATGGTGTGCAGATTAAATTTATTTAGCGTTCGACCCACAAAAAAAATATTTGTATTTATTATTTCTGTCACTTATACTATTAAATAGTGAGTTAAACTTTAAAGATCGTAAAGATATAGTGTCACTTTCGATTGAACGAACTATTGAACTAGCATGTGTTGAGCTAGAGCAGTATATAATAATAAGCGTGTACAGCCCCCCATCAGCCAATTACCAGCTTTTTGAATCCAATATGGAAGAGGCTTTGAAATAAAATTAAAGAAAAAAAAACTTTTTTAAAAACAAGCTTTTATTATTTGTTAATGAAATGAACTAAAAAGTTATAAATAAATTTATCTGATGAGAAAAATACCATTATATAGATGGCATTTTTTAATATTAAAAACGTGTTACATTTTGTAGAAACATTAAAGAACATTTAGTTTATTAGGTACTTATTTTTCTTCTGCAATCAAAATGTAACACGCTTTTATTAATTAAAAAAATGCCACCTATATAATGGTATTTTTCTCATCAGATAAATTTATTTATAACTTTTTAGTTCATTTCATTAACAAATAATAAAAGCTTGTTTTTAAAAAAGTTTTTTTTTCTTTAATTTTATATGTCACTTTTTAGTATATGTTTATTTCATACATTAAGCCCTTGGCACGTGCTCACCTTGGCATTGGGTCATCCATCTAATCAATCAGACATAATTCACATTCACAACAAACGGAACGAACTTTTTTCCCAAAGGTCATATTGGGCATTTTTGACCCGGTACCTCAAAGTTCACGACCAGTATTGAAAGGGTAGGGGTAGGGTAGTAGGGTTTTTCTTGAAGGTTTAGGCTTAACATTTCGCGAAATGTTTTTATTTTGATCCTAATGCATAGGAGAAAAAAGTTATGTGCTTCAACGCAAAACGTATATTTTGCCTAATTATCGATTTCAATAATTATAACTTACTGTGATACGTTCTGTTACTCGTAGGGCGCAATCTACATTACAATAAAGAGTTTAGAGGCCCATATTTTACCACGGTATACCAATAATAATGAAATAAATTAATAAATTGTTTCCATAATCGCACCATAACGCGATCAAAACTAAGCAATGCTTGTGCTATGGCGACTAGATAACAGATTAATATACTTAAATACGTTGTGTCGTTTAATTACGGAGTTCCTATGGCCACATTTCAGCTCCGTCATCAGACCTTGTTTACCATATATTATCAAAGTACTCGTCAAGACGAATTAAACAAGCTCAAACTTGATGGGGTAGCGTCGTTTAATGACGGACGGAGTTTTAATGACGGAGAGAGGAGTTCCTATGGCCACCTTCCAGCTCCATAATCGGACCCTGGTTACCATATATTATCAAAGTACATGTCAAGACGAATCAAACGAGCCAAACTCGATGGGGTTGCGTCGTTTAATTGCGGAGTTCCTATGGCCACGTTTTAGATTCATAATCGGACCCTGGTTACCATATATTATCAAAGTACATGTCAAGACGAATCAAACGAGCCAAACTCGATGGGGTTGCGTCGTTTAATTGCGGAGTTCCTATGGCCACGTTCCAGCTCCATCATCAGACCCTGGTTACCATATAGTATCAAAGTACATGTCAAGACGTATCAAACGAGCCCAAACTCAATGTGGTTGCGTCGTTTAATTGCAGAGTTTCTATGGCCACGTTCCAGCTCCATTATCAGATCAGCACCATGACATCATAATATTGCATTTTCACGCGGATTACACATAACTATATGCAAAATTTCAGCTTAGTCGGTAACCGGGAAGTGGATCAAATTTAAATTGCAAGATTTGATTACAGACGACGGCACAGGTGAAACTAAAAAATAAAAGCTTGTATGGCCACCTTCCAGCTCCATCATCACACCCTGGTTACCGTTGAAAGACAAACTACTCATCAAGACGATTTAAACGAGCCCAAACTCGTTGAGGTTGTTTCGTTTCATTGTGGAGTTCCTATGGCCACCTTCCAGCTTCATCATCAGATCAGACCCTGGTAACCATCTTAAAACAAAGTACTCGTCAAGACGAATCAAACGAGCTGAAACTCGATGGGGTTTCGTCGTTGCATTACAGAGTTCCTATGACCACCTTCCAGCTCCATCATCAGACCCTGGTTACCATTGAAAGACAAACTACTCATCAAGACGATTTAAACGAGCCCAAACTCGTTGAGGTTGTTTCGTTTCATTGTGAAGTTCCTATGGCCACCTTCCAGCTCCATCATCAGATCAGACCCTGGTAACCATCTTAAAACAAAGTACTCGTCAAAACAAACCAAACGAGCCGAAACTCGATGGAGTTTCGTCGTTTCATTACAATGTTCCTTTGGCCACCTTCCAGCTCCATCATCAGATCAGACCCTGGTAACCATCTTAAAACAAAGTACTCGTCAAGATGAATCAAACGAGCCGAAACTCGATGGAGTTTCGTCGTTTTAGTACAGAGTTCCTTTGACCACCTTCCAGCTCCATCATCAGACCCTGCTTACCATTGAAAGACAAACTACTCGTCAAGACGATTCAAACGAGCCCAAACTCGATGAGGTTGTTTTGTTTTATTGTGAAGTTCCTATGGCCACCTTCCAGCTCCATCATCAGATCAGAACCATTTCATCATAATATTGCATTGTCACGCGGTTTACACATGTATGCAAAATTTCAGCTCAATCGGTAACCGGGAAGTGGATCAAATTTAACTTGCAAGATTTGATTACAGACAACGGGACAGGTGAAAGTAAATAAAAGCTTGTAAAAAGTCTGTAGTTCTAGTAAGAAAATAGTTGTGTGTGGAGATTTTAATGTCAATATATTAGTAAATTCACCGAATTCAACTCGTTTTCTTAATCTTTTTAAATCGTTTAATTTAATTAACTTATTTAATGAACCAACAAGAGTGACTCCCACAACAGCTACTTGCTTAGATAATATTTTTTGCAATAGCAATGTAATAGATAAATCAGTTATAAATTATTTAAGGTCTGACCATAGTGGCCAGAGGGCGTCGTTTGAGCACCATCATGTCCGAGAAATTATAGATGCGGTCTGCAGGCCAATAACCGTAAATAGAATAGACCGATTTAAAGAAAAAATGTGTAATGGTATAGATTTATTAAAATCTACCAGTAGCCATAGTGTTGATCTGTTATATGAGGATCTTACAAAAGTAGAAGAACATTATATGACTTGTATAGTCTAAAAGCAAACACTCAGAACCCACAGATCATAGATCATGTTAGAAATTACTCTAAAATATTTAAAAAAGTATGTGCCACTGCAAAATCAAATCATCTTCGAAATATTATTTTGGGTTTTGATAATAAAGCAAAGGCCACATGGAACATAATAAATAAAGAAACATGTAGGCGTAAACAGAATGATCACTCTTACTCTCTTAAAATTGGGGATAAACTAATTAACTCACATGCAGAAGTTGCAAATGCTTTCGAGAAATTCTTTTCGAATATAGCTCCCTCTACAACTAAAGAACTGGCTTCTTCTGCTGAACTAGCTGAATCCCTTCTCAAGTCGGGTGTTGATGAGTGCAAACCTCCATTTAATTTTAGACATATTAATCCTGATATACTAATAAAAACTTTCAAGGAATAAACATGAAAAAAACTGAAGACTTATGGGGGATCTCAGTCAATATTATCAATACAATTATAAATACGATAGCCCCTTATCTTACAATTCTTTTTAATAAATGTATTGATGATAAACAGTTTCCTACTTTGATGAAATTTAGTAAGATAATTCCTTTATATAAATCAGGTGAGAAAAATGATCCTTCAAATTTTCGACCAATTTCAATTTTACCGGTACTTAGTAAAGTTTTAGAAAAAGTAATTTTCAATCAACTTTTATCACACTTTGTCCTTAATAAATTGTTACATAGCAAACAATATGGCTTCACGAAAGGTAGAAGCACTACAGATGCTGGAGTTGCACTCTTGAAACACGTGTTTGATGCTTGGGAAAGTAGGCAGGACGCTTTGGGAGTTTTTTGTGATCTTTCTAAGGCTTTTGATTGTGTGGACCATCAAACTTTACTGAAAAAACTTAGACACTATGGTGTTTCATGCGATGCCTCAGATTTAGTAAATTCTTATCTCACAGGCAGAAAACAAAAAGTTTGTATCAATGGAGCTGAGTCTTCTGGGTCGCCTCTTACTATGGGCGTGCCGCAGGGATCGATATTAGGGCCTCTGCTCTTTCTAATTTACATAAATGACCTTCCATCTTTTACGAAAGACCTCTGTGAGACAGTGTTATTTGCAGATGATACTTCATTGATTTTTAAAGTCAAGAGAGGTAAAGACTCATTTGACGATGTAAATAATGCACTCTCGCAAGTATTGCATTGGTTCACCACCAATAATCTTATGCTCAATGCAAATAAAACAAAGTGCATCAAATTCACAATGCCCAACGTAAAACTTGTCTCAACACATATTACTGTAAAAGATGAACAACTTAATACATCTAGTTCCACTACATTTTTAGGAGTCACTTTAGATTCCCGTTTGCAATGGGGTGCGCATATCGAGACTCTTGTCGGGAAGACTTAGCTCTGCTGCTTATGCCGTGAGAAAGATAAGACAACTGACTGATGTTGAAACGGCAAGATTGGTGTATTTTAGCTATTTTCATAGTATAATATTGGAATATGGAATATTGTTATGGGGCTCAGCAGCAGATATTGAATCTATATTTGTACTGCAGAAGAGAGCTGTACGGGCAATTTACGGCCTTGGACCCCGAGACTCCTTAAAAGAACTGTTTAAAGAAATTAATATACTTACAGTAGCATCCCAATTTATTTATGAAAATATAATGTACATCCGCAAAAACCTGTCCTTATTCCTTAAGAAAAGTGACATTCATAATCTTAACACACGGAATAAGAATAAGCTTGCCGTTCCCAATTTCAGACTGCATAAAGTGGGTAATTCGTTTATGGGAAAATGTATTCGCTATTTTAATAAATTACCAGCGTCTATTGTAGAACTGCCCCTGTTAAAATTTAAATCGCATATTAAAACAACTTTAATGAAAAAAGGATATTATACTGTAAATCATTATATAAATGATAAAAATATTTGGAAATAAATACTGCCCTGCTCGCACAGGTACATTTATCTTGTAATGTAAAATATATACTATTTAAAAAGAGGCTGACAATAGTGACCGAGTTTCTTGCGCTACTTCTTCTCGGCGCTAGCCCAAAATTGTCCCGAAGTAGTGGTAGGGAAAAAAAATATTGGGACGTGTAAAAGCACTTAGTTTAAGCCTATTTACAGAAATAAATTGGTTTTAATGGTTTTTAATGTGGTTTGACCCCTAACACTAAATAAATATAAATCGGCTAAGCATTGAATCACCTACAAGGTGGGCAGACGACCTGGTAAGGGTTGCAGGACGACGCTGTACGCTGGATGCCGCTTCCAACCGGCCGATCTGGAAGTCACTGGGGGAGGCCTACTATGTTCAGCAGTGGACGTCCTGTGGCTGAAATGATGATGATGATGAAGCATTCAAAAAGGTTGAGAAAGGCTAGACTAACCTGGGTACAGCAGTTTTTGGTGTTAAGTATGCAGCGTACATTGGCGCTACGTACATACACTCGGAAGGTGCGCCGCGAGGCCACATAAAAGATATTCCCTAAATTGGCTTCGCTCGAGTTTTAATTATCTTCTACCAATAATAGTGTTATATGACTATTTCTCAAAACTTTGCAGTCAGTTAACGCGCGCTTTTACTTATTGAAAAAATAACTTTAATACGCGATACATATTTCTATAACCTGTCTTTTACTTTAATTTTTGGGTACGGAATCCTAGTAATTGTATGTTAGTGAATCTGGTAAAAAAATAAGTATAATCAATCAATTTACCTCCACCCACAAAGGCTCCACAGCTCGTGGACATCGCTCGTATATAGCGAGTCCGTGGGAAAAATCGATCACCTCATCTTCAGTTCCATGTATAACAAGGACTGGAGAGGTCACCTTTGGGATTTTGTCGATACTGAAAGCAGAAAATTAAATCATAAAACTATCAATTGTCACTATTTTTATAATATGATCCTATCAAACTTATATAAATTTAAAAGAAATAGGTTACTATTAGGCCTCAGTCATTGTCATCATTTCTCAAGCCTATTGCAATCCAATGCTGGACGTAAGCCTCATTCAAAAAGCGCTAAAGAACATAACCTTCAGATTTCTTCATTCGGCCACTGCCAGCTAAATTCCTAAGGTCGTTTTGATCCAAAGAGTTGGAGGCCGTCAAAGACCAACACACGACCAACAGACGTGATCTCCATTCGAGAAGATGTTTTAGAGTTACAAAATAAGATATACTTAGATACGAAATAAATAACCTACAAGACTGTGGGCAACCTTGGATAATCAGTGATAGTTTGGATCTGCTTAATTGTTGATTGAACTCCTGCTTATCATCGATTAATGTATTAAGTAAAAACAATATACGACAGACTACGCTGATCAGCAGGATATCTATCAATAATCGGTCAAGTGCATGCAAAAGCAGGGCTAGGTACTTTTTTGAGTTATTAAAAAATTGGCAGTCTTATACATATAACTAATTTATATGTTAATATTATTCATAAGCAGGCGCTAGATAGTAAATCCATTGCTTTAACTTATGTAATAATTTAACTGGCGCACTCAGAGACGTCAATTGACAATAAAGTGTGGGTGGATTAACGTGATGATCTTTATTAGTTTCGACTTCAGTATTATTGTTTCTTAAGTAACCATAAGACTAAATCCTGTAGCACGAGACGGGAAGCAGCGTCTGCGTGCGAAATAATAAAAAAAACTACGCTCGCCAACCCGCCTGCCAAGCGTGGCGAGTATGGCAACAACCCCCCGATAACAGAAGTCACTGGGGGAGGCCTATGTTCAGCAGTGGACGTCCTGTGGCTGATATGGTGATATGATGAACCATAAGAGAGCTTACAGACGAGCGACATACAGTATGTCGTGGTCGCCGACATACTTTCGCTCGTCTGTTAAATGACGGTCGGTTGTACTTGACATATTATTTACGTTCATATTTTTTAAATATAATTTTAAAGAAAACATGAATGTACGGTGTATGTTCGGCATTATACATATGTATATTGTTTAGAATTTATTAATACACTTCTTCAGCTTGTTAAATACGTAATGTGACCTACTCACTGCTGCTGCACTGTGCTGTGAACGTGAAGGACAAGATGGGGTTATTTCTATTCCAGTTATTCCTAATCCTGTCTGAACATACTTTAGCTTGCAGGAATAAAATGAAAAAAAAAAAAACATTCTGCATACTTAGAAAAATATGGAATTGCGACTAACGACACGAATTTGCATAAAATTCCAAAGCTAGCAGGCATAAATAGTAGGTACAAGATTCACAATATCCGGTACCTAAATAGTATGATTTCAACGCTCTACAGTTTCGTCCAAAGGTTCAAATTGGCTTTGTTGAAAAAGTAACCTTTTAGATGGGCAGGTAGTAGGTACGGTACGCCAGACGCCACTAACCAAGTTTTGGAAATACACGTAGCTTACCTACTAAAGTTTCGTTCGGAATAAACGGAATAATAAAGAACATTTAAATTTTAAATAAATAAATATTGGAAAACATCACATACATGCTCTGATCCTAAGGTAGTTAAAGCACTTGTGTTAAGCCCGTTCCGGACTTAGTCCGCGAAGCGCGCGCCAAGGTCCGCGAACGCGAAGTGTGAGCCGATTCGCAGGTTCTTCGCGGCTTCGCGCAAAGTTCGCGGATTGTTCCCTTTGGAACAATCCGCGAACTTTGATTGTAGATTTTTGGGTGGTCTCCCCGTGGTCTCTACTTGAGACCGTTTACTCCACCTTTCATCAGTTCTGCGATAGATATGGCTAGCCCACTGCCACGTCAGCTTGCTAAATATTTGGACTATATCCGTTATTTTGGTCTTCTGCCCGATGACCTCGTTTTGGATTATATCCCTTAACGAAATCGTAAGCATCAATCTTTCCTATATAGCTCGCTGAGTGACGACAGGTCGGAGGACTAGTTTGACGGTCTTGTTCCACGTTTCGTGTTCAAGTCTTCACAGGTAAGACGTGCTAATCGAATACTTTGTTCTTTAAGTATTGTGGCAGTGGCGACTAGAAGATGTGACGCAGTTTTACAAATGCTGCCCAGCCAAGCTGTACTCTCCTAGCGATTTTCCACTCGAAGTTTTCTCTACCTAACTTCAGCATTTGTCCAAGGTACTCCTTGATAATCGAGCCTACGCTTTCGAAGGAAACCGGCCCGGGGATGTCATGGTGTTTGAACATGACTTTAGTCTCGTCTATGTTCATATACGATGAGGCAGCTTTGAGACTATACAACAATTTTGCCAATCCTCTAGCAATTCTGACTAGAGATTTTGACGATTTTATACGCTTATGGTGGTTAGTCGGCATTGATAATTCCGATTTAGTCAGCAATAAGTACATTTTTCTTAAGATATAGTTTAAACGTAAAATTTTACATACCTATTATGTTTAATAGATAATTTATGGGGGAGACGGGAAAATTTATGGTACTATTCTAAAACAAATGACAAGTAGAAAGAAATCCGATTTAGCAATTTTGCAAGAAATTTAGACCCAGCTTCACTATATCAATTTTGGAATTTTAATTCGATAAAAGTGAAACGTAGGACCCTGTAATATTAGGCCAGCGAGATGTTTCATTATTCATATATCCGGAAAGAACGGCCCAATTACATTTTATTCAACGTTTTAAGCACGTTTATAAAAGGTTCGGTTTCGTTTTCGGCCGAAACTGAAATCAAAACCGAATGTTCGGTTTCGGTTTCTGTTTCGGCAAAAAACCTGTTTCGGTCGGACACTAACGGCGACGAAGAAGGCACGTCTTGCTCGAGTTCTGCCTGTCGATTCTGTAAAAAAACCGCGCTCACTTCGTCGCTGCACTCGCTTATAAACGATAAATAATATGAACCTTCTTACTAACAAGATAGAGGCTATGTTCGTTTGTACGGCTAAGTCGAGTTTTAGAGCGAGTCCGTTGCGTTTTTCTTAGAGAATCGACCGGCTGAATTCGATTGCGTGCGATGACAACAGAAGGTCAGCGATTGAACGCGGATTATAGGCTACTAGTCAAATGATATGAAAACCACTGCTTGCCTGTCTTGACCTGCCTATTGCCATTTCAGCTTTGCTGTTTTCTTATATCTACGACACCGGTTTTCATGAGCGGATGACAGTGTTGGTGTTCCGGATACTATCAATCTTTTTTACACGCAGCTCCGCTCCATAGTCCTTTGGCAAACTTTGAATTTGGACTTTTGACTTTAGATCACAGCCCAGGTCTGAAAGGGCAGGATGCAAGTGTCGACCAGTTTGGGTTTTAGCAAAATGGGAAGGTTGCCCTTTATATAAGCTTTCATAGGCCAGCTTTTTCAAGCATTCTCGATGAGGCGTTCGATTCTATATATCCTGCCTGTTTTCGAAGGAAATTGTCTGGCCAGGTCGTCAACGCATTGCCTGTCCGTTTACCACTATTTTGTAATTAGTAGCGTTGGTCATCATTTTTGTCTTCGACCTATTCATCATCAGGCTGTTCGAGCGTGATTTTAACTTGGTAATGTAGTGGCAAACTGACGAATATCTTCTGCAAAACGAAGATTTGTGAGCTTTATACGTTCAACATCTATTCCTTTCATTCTTTAGGAGTCTTCTAGGTTTCTAAATAGCTCCTCCCTAAAGCACTGGTAAATAATTAGCGAGAAAGTGGGTCACCTAGTTAAATGTAAGCGGTTTCATCTTGTCTTTGCTTCTACATTTATCTTTACTTCAGCAGTCGTAGTGCCACTTGGCTGGGATACACTGCGTCTTGATTGAGTTGTAGCGTTTTGTCGCTGTCTTGAAATCATGGGTCAGAATAGGGATTTTCAGGGAGGGAAGATTGGGGTCAAGAGTAAGCCCATCTCAAATAAAAAAAAAAAAAAAAAAAAAAAGGATCTTAGGGCAGAGTCCATTTTGCAGCGTACCTCGCGAGCCGCCCGCGAGCTGAGATCTGGACGCACCCTTGGGCCTTAGGTACAGTCAACAGAATGTAGTCCTACCCCAAAAGTCAAAAATTCTCCAATATGTGTATGTATGATGTCACTGAATAATGTCGCAAGTCAACGATTTTCAATTTATTTTCTACAATTCATACAAAAAAAGTCATTTTTTATGAGATAATAAATTACATTACTCAATGAGGTCTACAAGTTCTGATATGTTTTATAGTGCTACAATAAACTTTAGTTTGGATACTCTATTACCAATCCTCCACTACCTTGCAATGTAACCATATGTAATGTTTCATCTAAACATAATTGTCTTGATGATTAAATGATAGTTGCATTATAAATCTCAAGATTAAATTTTTGTTCAACATCTACAGAACAAAACTATTTATTATCAAATATTATTTGATAATTAATTGCTTTTAAACCTGGTTTAGAAGTTACAAAACATTTTTAACATATAAAACAACTTTACTATCTTATAAAACTAAAGAGATTTACAGCAAAAATAAATGTGTTTATGTTTGTCCTATAAACATTCTTAAACAATTGATCAGATTGTGATAGGATTTTCTAAGGATGACTAAGGATTTCTAATTTAAATTGAATACCAAATGAGAATTTGTAGGTTATGTCAATGAATCTCTAATATAAACACTAGCAATTTATGTATCAATAACCAGTTCAGTACACCACCTATATAATGCAGACAAGGTCCAATGATTATCTAGCACTGAATCATTACTTCAGTGAAAGCATAACAGTCATAACAGTTTATGTAGCATGTTTGAGTAGGTACTTTTCATTTAACACACATGAATGTTATTCAATTCAATAGTACCTACCTACACTTATTAAAAAATGCAGCTGAATGTTTTTCAAACACTTTTAAGTTCTAGGTCTGAGTATAATTTTACCACTGATAATAAACATTTTGTTATTGCACCATGACTACTTTGTTGTTTAAATAAACAACAAATACAGTAAGTAGGTAGGTAGGTAAGTATTATTGAATATTTATAATGAGGTAGGTTATCTATAGGACATTAATAGACATACAAACATAAATAATATAGGCCTAGGCTACTTAGGCAGGAAGGTTTGTGAAGGTTTTTCTAACCACATAAATGAAATCTTTTATTCTATACACCAATCAAAGTCATTTTTAAGAGTTACTTTACATTACTAAAGTCTTGTTAAATATTTGTTTCAAAGTACAAATATTTTAATATAGGTTGTCACATGGAAAAATATATTACTACAGTAAATACATGGAATTTTAAATTTATTGCAGAGATTAGAGAGAAAGAGATTTTATCAAAGGTAAACTTACCTTGGAAAGGCATCAAAGAACCAAGTCCTCTTGGTATTTGGGAATGCAACACGCATACCAGACATAAGTGGCGAGTGCAACACAACAGCACCAACTTCATAGCGAGCTGCCAGATCAACCGTAGGCACAGTTCCGATGCTTTGCCCATATAATATAATATTTTCTGGGCTGATGCCATAACGCGTCCGCAATGCCTGCCATGCAGCATCTATGTCAGCGTAAAGATTCTTCTCTGACGGCTTTCCACCACTAACACCATACCCAGAATAGTCATAGCTGAATATATTACAGTTTATTCTAGTACCTAAACCTAAATAAAAACTACTCATTTGTCCCAGATCTACGGCGTTCCCGTGCGAGAATAATATCGTAAAACGCGCGTTAGGACTGCAACGAACAAAGAGACAAGCTATTCTGTTCCCTCTTGATGTTCTCGAGTAGAAACCCTCGATGTTCTCTTTTTCTCTCTCCGAGTATTGCCATTCTGCACGTTCTGTTAAAGTCAAGGAAAACTTTGATCCAGTTTCGTCGGGCGTAAATGCATACGTGGGTTCTGGAGGCAGAAACGCAAGCTTAGCAGCTATTTTCCCCGGGCATGGCGGACAACAAAACAGGCAACAAAGTTCACTAAAACTTAGCCCGTTCATGGCGACAATGTATGAATATTCATATGAAAACTATTGAACACTACACATTACAAAACCACAACTCACAAATAACTGGTCATGGCAAAAAATAAAAGAATTTCACAAAGTTGACAGTTCGTCAAGTCAACATTTCAATCAGCCATGACGGTATGTTTTTTTTAAGTTTTTTTTTTTTTTAATTATCGTTTTTCGGCTCAACCTATATACGTAATGTGAATTGCGAGAGTTCGTAGAAAGATAAAAAGGAATAACTGGGATGGGGGATATGATTGCATTGTATTAATTAAAGACTTGCTGCTATTAAACAAATTAAATGCATGCCTATTTTTGCCGCTGTAGGTAAACCACGCAGACTAAACAGATATATGCGGAAGTACAAGGAACTAAATTAGTAATGGCCGCAATATAGGCAGTCTTATGAGGTATACGTCAAAACTAGTTCCCGGTACTCTAGTTTATTTGATCAGTGGTACTCACACTTGTGGCGCTTCAAAAAGTTACTTCATTTGGAAGACAGTATTATTTGATCAGTGAAGACAGCTAGCTAGTCGGTCCACACAATAATCCAGATTTGTTCAAGATTTAAGGACAATGTGATTAAAACAAGGCAGTGCCTCCGTTGCCGGCGCCAGCAGCCGCTATGGGTGCCGGGGCGCCGGCACTCGACACAGATGCCGGCGCTAGCATCTACGGATGCCGACATTTATTAAGTTATTCATTTTATGGTATGCTATTAAAATCTTTGTTTTAAGTATACATCGTATTATAGAGCCTAAATTAAACGCTTTATAAACATGTGACTTTTTCTTTCCGACACACGGTTTAGCGACAAAATGCAATGAAATATTGAAAAATTTTCTCGCTAAACCATCTGTCGAAAAGAAAAAAAAAGCGTTTAATTTGGGCTCCTTAATACGATGAAAAACGAAGATTTTTAAGTCCCAAACACCTTGCACACAAATCTTTGGCATCTCTTATCCAGAATTAAGCTGGAAACATACTATCGGATGCGGCTTACAGCCGCGACTTAAAGGAATCTAGGTATTGAATGTACACTAAGGTGTGCAAACCATCGGACGTCAGTCGCGGACGTAACCTTGGGCTGACCTTGAGCGCTCGGACGTCCGACAGCAATCTGGCGCGCTGGATGTTTCTGTAAGCCGAAAACGTCCGCGGACGGTATGCACAGGGTGCGGACGCGTCCGAGCGTCAGAAGGACGCCGACTGCGCGAGAGCTCGCACGTGCTTATTGATTGCATGAACATTTTTATTATAAGATAGCTAGCGATTTGATAACGTATGCGGAAAAGAAACCCGCTTATCACCTTATTCAGTATTATGTTACAGGAAATCCCTGGGACCTGGACAAGATTTATTTAGGGTTCCGTACCCAGAGCGTAAAACGGGGCCCTATTACTAAGGCTCCGCTGTCCGTCTGTCTGTCTGTCCGTCTATCTCATAAACCGTGATAGCTAGACAGTTGAAATTTTCACAGATGATGTATTTTTGTTGCCGCTATAACAAAACCAGAATAAAATAAATATTTAAGGGGGCTCCTATACAACTAAAGTGATTTATTTTGCTCGTTACAAGGCTCCGCTGTCCGTCTGTCACCAAGCTGTATCTCATGCACTGTGATAGCTAGAAAGTTGAAATGAATATTTAAGGGGGCTTCCATACAACAAACGTGATTTTTTTGCCGTTTTTATAGAAAATGGTACGGAACCCTTCGTGCGCGAGTCCGACTCGCACTTCGCCGGTTTTTACAGTTAATGGTGCGGAACCCTTCGTGCGCGAGTTCAACTCGCACTTGGCCGGTTTTTTTTAGCCTGGATAATTGTATTTTGGATTAGCTACTATTTTTCAGAATTTTCTTCCAAAATCTACTTAACGATACCGATTTTCTACTGAAATTACTACTAAATCATCGTCCTCTGTCACAAATTTACCAAAAACGTAGAAATCTACTTAAAGTGGCCACACTGATGGCGTCCGCAAGCAACGTCCGAAAGACCGTGCACACTTATCAGTCGCGGCTATAAGACGCGTCCGATAGTTTGTTTCCAGCTTCAATTGTTAATTCTTGCTTGTGCACTATTAAGTCCCAGCCAAACTAACGCGTGCGCGGCGTGGGCGTTCAGATCGTGTCATAGCATTTGTATCGACGAGTTTACACCGCTGCGGACAGCAGCGGCGTGCAGCTTGACATTCAGCTTTTGCACGCGCGGATATGACATTTGACGTGACAGGCTCAACAAACTTTACAGATGGTGCGCTACTGGGATATTATAAATAATTGAGTGTAAAGCTACTAATTTCTTTCCGAATAGCAATGAGTGATGCCAACTAGCTTTTTTCTTTCCTACATCTTCAAATAGCTTCGCTCGGGTAACCGCGTTGAAATAAATTAATGCGAAACTCAGTAAATAAATAAATTAAAAACTACAAAAAATATTTGTTTATTTAGTAAAAGGGTTGAGCTTTTATATTATATATCTATAGTAGTATATCTGCAAATAATCTGATAAACAATTATTAAATCATAATTTCTACAACATTAGATATCTTTATTATGACTAACATTTTTAATCTTCTTTGACTTCATTCATGATGAATTTCATGACTCTTTCTTGTTAGGTTTATACATCCGAACGAAAGATACATTTTCGTGCTAGGTCTCCGGAACGGGCAGTTTCCGCGTGTTTGGTGTGAATTGGCCTGCACGCCCACGCCCACGAGCACGCCTCCGCGTTGGTTTGGCCGTAGCTTTAATGCTTTTTCAAATTCTTTGTATGATGACAATTGGCCTCCAACCTGCATCTTTTAATGCATTTAACAAAAACAAACAATAATTTCAAAAAACAGAAAACTACTTAGGCGAATCAGCAATCAGCTGTGCTGTCAAACTGTTTTCTTTCTTGGTACCTACTGCCGGCTCCCATTGTCGTAATTTTTGGGTGCCGGCGCGGCGCTGGCAGCGGGGGCACTTCCATTTAAACCACTGTACTAATGTACGAACATCAGTTGTTTATCCTTAGTCTGGACTAGTAAAATTACTCTGAATAAGACTTTAATAAATATTTATATTAAGCTAGCTGTTGCCCGCGACTTCATAAAACCTTCTTCTGGCTAAATGTATTGCCAGTTTAAGTCCTTTTCAGTATTGGCCATTTTGAGAATTGGCCTTTTTACGAATTGGCCATTCATCGATTAAGACATATTTATACAATGCCAGACAGCCACAATAACAAACACAACAAAAAAGAATTTGCGAAATCGGTTCAGCGGTTTTAGCTTAAAGAGAGATATCAGAATAATTCCCGCCGTGAAAAAAAAAATGTCCTTATAAGAACTGGTAATTCGTTCCGAGCTTTTCCCTATCCGTTTATCAGCGAATAGCCCACAGAAATATCTTGATATATTTCTGTGGAATAGCCTTTGGCATAAGATATAAAAAAGATTTTCGTTAATGTAAATATTTAATTTTTATAACATGTGTATAATGAAAGTATAAGCAGAGAGAAATAATTACACAGTATTTTAGTAGGTATTGGATTTAAATACAATTCCCTGCAGCCCATTAGCCCATAGCTATCTGTCCCGTAATTTGAATTCACACCAATTATAAAATTAAGGCGTCATAATTTTTATAAATACTTTATTGCACAGACAAATGTGGTACAAATGGCGGACTCAATACCAAAAGCATTCTGTACCTGTCAACCATGGTCAGTCATGAGGCCACACTATAGATATAAGCGTAGCGAATCCTAGGTCTATGGGCCACACAGAGATGAAATTCTCACTGTCTTGGTAGACGTTTTTATAAATATACTATTGTTATTTTTAAAATATAATATGAATGGTGCAGGAATTGTACCTAATAATACTCAGAAAAAGCAAGCATTTGAGTGACGTCAAAATGTGTGGTATTTCTGAGATTTTTAGTTAGTGCATCCTAGAATATACAGAGTGTTAAATGGTATATCAAGCTGACTCTACTCTAGCCTATGATAACCTATATTATTTATATTTATTTTAGATTTTTAGCGGCATAATATATATATATATATATATATGTATTATATATATATATATATATATATAAACACAGCTAGGTTAAACAGCTGCTGTGTTAAACCTATATGTGTTACATTAAAATATTCAACTCTCACAACTTCACCCTTCCCCCTTGGAAAGTGTTTTTTTTTTACAGATTACCTCAATATTCAGGAAAACTATACAAGCTAGGACAAAATAGTCTTGAATTACTTATTAATAATAAATAAGCTACATATAAGTAATAACAATTATTTTTATACAAGATATACTTTAAAACCTATAAGTACGTCAAAGTTTACTAAAAATCTTCGCATAGCAAAAATGAAACATTTAATCCAGGAAATAACAATATTTATTATTATTAACAAGAAATATGTTTAAAATGCAATTTTTAGGGTTCCGTATCCAAAGGGTAAAGGTAAGGGACCCTATTACTAAGGCTCCGCTGTCCGTCTGTCTGTCTGTCCGTCTATCTCATAAACCGTGATAGCTAGACAGTTGAAATTTTCACAGATGATGTATTTTTGTTGCCGCTATAACAAAACCAGAATAAAATAAATATTTAAGGGGGCTCCTATACAACTAAAGTGATTTATTTTGCTCGTTACAAGGCTCCGCTGTCCGTCTGTCACCAAGCTGTATCTCATGCACTGTGATAGCTAGAAAGTTGAAATGAATATTTAAGGGGGCTTCCATACAACAAACGTGATTTTTTTGCCGTTTTTATAGAAAATGGTACGGAACCCTTCGTGCGCGAGTCCGACTCGCACTTCGCCGGTTTTTACAGTTAATGGTGCGGAACCCTTCGTGCGCGAGTTCAACTCGCACTTGGCCGGTTTTTTTTAGCCTGGATAATTGTATTTTGGATTAGCTACTATTTTTCAGAATTTTCTTCCAAAATCTACTTAACGATACCGATTTTCTACTGAAATTACTACTAAATCATCGTCCTCTGTCACAAATTTACCAAAAACGTAGAAATCTACTTAAAGTGGCCACACTGATGGCGTCCGCAAGCAACGTCCGAAAGACCGTGCACACTTATCAGTCGCGGCTATAAGACGCGTCCGATAGTTTGTTTCCAGCTTCAATTGTTAATTCTTGCTTGTGCACTATTAAGTCCCAGCCAAACTAACGCGTGCGCGGCGTGGGCGTTCAGATCGTGTCATAGCATTTGTATCGACGAGTTTACACCGCTGCGGACAGCAGCGGCGTGCAGCTTGACATTCAGCTTTTGCACGCGCGGATATGACATTTGACGTGACAGGCTCAACAAACTTTACAGATGGTGCGCTACTGGGATATTATAAATAATTGAGTGTAAAGCTACTAATTTCTTTCCGAATAGCAATGAGTGATGCCAACTAGCTTTTTTCTTTCCTACATCTTCAAATAGCTTCGCTCGGGTAACCGCGTTGAAATAAATTAATGCGAAACTCAGTAAATAAATAAATTAAAAACTACAAAAAATATTTGTTTATTTAGTAAAAGGGTTGATACAAATACTAAAAAAACAGAATACAATAAATATTTAACGGGGCTCACATACAACGATCGTGATTTTTTGCCGTTTTTATATAAATGATGGTAGACCCTTCGTGCGCGAGTCCGACTCGCACTTGGCCGGTTTTTATTTAAAGTCAGCCAACTGTCGAGGATGATGGTGATGATGATGCTACCGTAGGCAAATCATTGTTTCAGAGAGCAAGGGGTATCTGTGACGACCAACGCCTGGCTGGCGAGCTCCAGCATGTCAGGAAGGTACAACGGGAAATCCAGTTGCCGGTACCACGTCGTTCCAGACCCCGGGTCAAGCATTCCACCGTCGAACGCCAACCTGCTGTACTACCTTATAAGAAGGGTGTCACTGACAAGATTGGAAACATTTTGAAGGGCGCTTCAATCAAAACCTACTTCAAGCCGCCGAATAAGATTAACCAATTTTTACCACCTGTCAAGTGCAACATACCTCTTCAAGATGCGGGGGTGTACAGACTGGAATGTGACTGTGGGCTCTCCTATATCGGTCAAACAAAACGAAGTATAGGCGTGCGGGTAAAAGAACATATAGCCGACATCAAACATAGACGAAATACTAAGTCTGCAGTGTGTGAACATGCCTTAGATACACCCAAACATTTCATACGATTTGACCAGCCTAAAGTCCTTGCAAGAGAACGACGATTTGTTCCTCGCATGTTACGGGAGGCAATTGAAATTAGAAGACACCCGAATTTCAACAGAGAAGATGGTTGGAAAATACCACCAGCATGGGATCCTGTTTAGCTAGGCCCCGCACTGCAAGACCTCTAGATACAGTTAGCTCTTTTTGCGTAGATACGAACAGAAATTAATATTAACTGAGTGACGGTAGTTTATATTTTTTCAAAATATTGTAAAGACGAATAACACCTTAGTCTACCTGTGACCACGAACGCTGTAAAGTGTTCGAAACGTCAGGTTAAATAAAATGTTAATAAATCGCGAAATAATCCGTAAAAGTAGTTTCATTTAAAAGCAGAATAGACGTCGCCAATCCTTACTAGTTATTTATTTTTAGTCAACTTTGACGCATCATAACTTGGAAACTATAACTTGTATTAAAATGAATGGAGTTCTTATTTGTAGGTAATTTAATTTTTAGTCTTTGACACTATGTCCTAGTTTGTATAGTTTTTCTGAAAATTAAGGAAATCTGTAAATCGGGGCACTTTTTGAGGAGGAGAGGAGTTTCGCCGGTTGCGGAGGAAGTGGGAGGGTTGTGTACTATAATGTACTCACTTATAGGTATAACATAGCAGCAGTAAAACAAAATTATAAATTATGCCTTTTTGCCCATACATTGAATGAATATACTACTTAGCATATAAATAATAATAATAATAATAGTAATTTGATATCATTGGAATTAAAAAAAAAAACAAACTAAAAATCTTTGCTTTCTGATTTGTAATTATGACTTTCTTTTTCAAAAATGATACTTAATAAATTTCCGACTTCACCACAGTAGTTTCATGTATATGTTAACATAGGCTAGTTTTGGCTTGATATACTATTTACCTATCGCCTTGTATAAGAAAAGTATTGTAGGTTGCAATGACGATCTAAAAAAAAATATAACGTTATTTGATGTTCCTGTCAAAGAGGGCAGGATAGCCTTATGTCCATGTTTTTCGCAGAAAACAGAATAAGGATGAATAAGGCTCAAAATAAATTAAGCATTTTGTTGGTCATAGTCAAAATAAAAAGTGGAAGTATTTCATTTATTTAAAAACTAACGTTATGTTGTTAAAACGCAAACACTACTGTTTTAATGTAATGTGTATTCATTAACATGCCCTTCATCTATATATTTAAAATAGACTGAGATCGCACCTTCGGCAACCATGCCTTACTTCATCGAGAACCAGGAGAACACAGTCACTATGAGTAGAGACCAAAAATATTTAGAGTAAATAAGTTACAATTGTTGATGTAGGCAGGGTTTTGGGGGTATTTTATAATACAAGATGCTCATTGTAGTTTTAGCCAGTTTGGCATGGGCTGAGGCAAGGTATTCTCGAAAACTCTATCCTCCCTTCAACCCAGCAAAAAGGAGAGAGGTACAACAGAAAATTTACTTTTATGTACAGTTACGTAGTGTCTTGCAATCGCTCGGCATTCAATAAGTTAATATTTTACTTACAACAACATTGCTTGGCTGATATCGAATCAAATGGTATTTTCACTCAGTGCACCTTGGATTGACTGAACCTGTCTAGACTATTACAAAAAATAGAACACATTTTGGGTTAGAAAACATAACTTACATACTATTTTAGTATTTATAATTTAAGTTGATTCAAAAACTGCTGCACTATGTAAAAGCGAGCACACTCCACTCGATGCTTTCGTTTTTCTGAACAGGTTTGCATTTTTTTTCTAGACTAGTGTTTCCCAACCTGTGGTCCCCGGATCCCCAGGGGTCCGCGGACCTGGGGGTCCGCTAACAGAGAAAAAGGGAATAGTAGAAGAGCTTATTAGTGCGGCTGAACGATTTAATGGGTCCGCGGATTGTAAGTATTTGGCGTTAGGGGTCCACCCTTGAAAAAGGTTTAGAAACACTGTTCTAGACGATCTAATTCAATCGGGTAGATAAGGATAACAAAAAATGCACGAAAATAGACTTCGTGTGTCGTAGTGTTCAAAATTGTTCGTCGTTTATTTGCGAGAGATTTAGATGGCTGATCTGCCAGGAATATCTCTAAAGGCAATTTAGTTTTGCATAGTAAGCGAATGCATATCAAAGGCGGTGCGGTTGTGATACATCTGGCAGCTGCGACGCGGTTTTAAGACCGTGCGCAGCGCGTTGGGTGCGTCGTGGGCGCAGAACTGCTGCAGGGCAGTTATGTCATTATAAAAAGCATTCCCGTTCCATAGTAAGTTAGACTCAAATACAAACGTAGGCGAGCAAAAAATAGTATATGTCGATAAAACAAGTCGGCTTGAGTATTTGTATAATGGTACCAAATGTATATTCTCATTTACATTTTTCAATTTTAGTATAAAAATATGATAATTAATTTCTAGTTAAACAAATAAATAGGCTTATTATAATAATTGATTTGAATCAATACATGTCACAAAACCGTTGGCAATCATGGCATTTGAACTGAAAAACCCAACCTTGGAATACCACCAAGTGGCTACAAAAAAGGCATAGAAAAAGGTTAGGTAATGGATCTGCTGAGCAATTTTTACTACTATGACACCAAACCTAGTTTTGCTATTGTATTGTATAAACAAATGACATCTAAAAAAAAGATTATAAGGTTTAGTGCTACAGTAAAAATGCTAAATTACCAATGAATGTATGATGTAGCACATTTATGTTTTATGGTCTTACTTTGAGTTTTAGCCTTAGACTGAACGGTATCCTTTCTTTAATTGTAACAATATTATTGTTAGTATTTTGAAGATTAGAAACGATTTTGTTTTGTTTAGGGTGTTACTTGTGCCTATTAACTGTGATGTGAACTTTCTGATTTTACTGTATACAAGCAGTAATTTATCCAACAACCAAACAACACATCAAAATATTCTACTTTTGATAAACTTGTTAGAATTTGTCATTACTTTCAATGTTTTTCATTTGGTATCCAAAATTCGAGGGCAGAATCGCACCTACCAATTACCATAACACCATTAAGGTACCGCATCTGCAAAATAAAATAAATTCAGAAAGCTAGAAAAGTCTCAGACTCAAATTACAATGAATAAATATCGGCCAAGTGTGAGTCGGGCTTGTGCTAAGAATCTCGATCTAAATATAAGATAATATGGTAGTACGGAGTCTCGGTACACGAGTCTGACTCGCAGTTGGCACGTTTTATTGAAATAACTACCTGAGTTACGTCGAAAGTGCTAGTTTTCACTGTAGAATATTCTTGTGGTGGATAGCAATTGTAAAAAAACTTTATTTCTCCTCTATCTGAGCATACGATTAAATTTCCTGGACTCTGGTAACAACTTGTTATTTTACTGGAAGGTTTTATTATAGGTGGTTCAGGCCATATTTCATGTGATTTTATATATGTTTTGTCTTCTGGGTGCATCAAATGCAAGGAGCCCTTCGAATCTCCAATATATAAAGCAGTTGGGGACCAACTTATACAAACAGGGTATGCCTTATCTGTTGGTATTTTTACATCATTGGCTATAAGTTTTCCAGCTACTTTATCCCATACAGCTAAAGTTTTGTCCTCGCTCACCGACGCTACCATGTCTTTGTAACTATGTAGAGCTAATACAGGTCCCCTGTGCGGTTTATAGGCATTAATAGGATTTGGTCCCACACGCAAATCAAAGGACAATATCTTTTTAGAATACAAACCAGCCATTACAACATTATCAGTAGATACGACTGATAAAGCTGACATACCACATCTGCAATTAGAAACAAGACACATATATAAAATTATAGAGATGTATACATAGGTAATTTTGCATTAAATTCGATAGAACCGAACGTTCTAACTTCAAGAGAGACGCTAAAAATCTAGTTTTTAGAGTTTTCGACTTAGGCGGATATTGTAAGGAAACAATCGAGTAATTAATGACTTAACTTAGGACTTGCTTTGCTATACGTAGCGGTTTAAAAAACGGGACTCGCGTACTTAGGCAATTTCAGCGTGTTCGCTCGAACCGTTAGGGGTGATTCAGTACCTATCAATACGCCCGTACGAGTAGCACGTGTAGCAAAAGGCGCGCCTATATACAGGGTGTCCCGTAAATCAAGGTCAACCTTGTAACCACATATTCCATACATCATATTGAACAACTTTTGTTCTATCACCTTCGAAAAACGAGCTTATATGCGCGTATAATAAACTAGTCAGAAACCACCTTAACTATTTCGTAATTTCGTAACATGAACGTGTTCGGTAAGCGAACAGTAATGAAATTAAGTTCAGATTGGTAATAAGTTTCTTAGCCAAAGTTGATTATTATCATGAGTTTAAAGTTTAAACAAACCCTTCAGTATTTTACAGCAAAATATTTACTAGTGTTATAATAACATTTACTAACTAAGAACTGATTATTTCTTTACTAAATATAATGTGGTTAATTTCTTTTATTAAATGTCAGGTAATTTGCTTTAAACATATTTTTATGGAAAAACTGAGAGTTTGTTACTTGAAGAATTTAATTTTAATCGGCAAGTTGTTTTTTCTTGTAATGTCGTAACGATACTTCTTACACGTGTACTTGTTGAAGACTTGTTGCTTGCTTGTGTGACGTACACAGCTGTTGACAAATACTTTCAGCCGACGTATTTTTCTCTAATTATTTTAGCTATTTTTAGTTTCAGATGTTTGATAAAAAAAAAAATATATACATACAAAATGGGTCATAGGAACTCACTGATTATTTCGACTTATAGAAAGAGTGTTGAGATTTCGAATAATAGAGGTTGAGGGGACAAATCATTTATTTGAGTTAAGGAGGTTTAAGATTGTTAGGTACAGTCGCGTGCACTGATATGTATACATGGACAGATTTTCAAATAAAAATAACTGTTAAAAAATCTAAAATAAATAATCACTATAACCATACATATTAATATAACCATCAGAGAACGTCACAATAATGTCCTCATTATTGGCAAAAATATTTACACTAGTAGTTTTCAAAAATATGAATACACTTTCACGAGCAAAATTATGAAGACATTATCAATTACAATAATATATCAGCATGTTATTTTCCAAAAATTTAAACAGGACAATTTCATAATAATGTAAACGGTTATGACTATGGCTTTTTGTCATTATACACTTATAAAATTGCAGCATTTTCCACTATTCTGACAAATGTGTGTCTCAATCTCAAAAACATATACACAATTTAGTTATCATATAACAATATTTTTTGTGTTTTAACCGACTTCTAAAAGGACGTTATATGCTCACCGATATTTTCGTCAATTATGGACCGATTGGATAGGATGGATGGATCCTACCCATAAACAAAACCAGCCAAGTGCGAGTCGGACTCGCACACGAAGGTTTTCGTACCATTATCTATAAAAAAAGAGAAAAAAAATCACGTTTGTTGTATGGGAGGCCCCTGAAATATTTATTTTATTCTGGTGTTTAATATTTATTGCTATAGCGGTAACAGAAATACATCATATGTGAAAATTTCAACTGTCTGACTATCACGTTCACGGTTATCTCATGGATGCAGATACAGGTCTTAGTAATAGGGCCCCGTTTTACGCTTTGGGTACGAATCCCTAAAAACTGTCAAGGTCTCATTTTTTTTAATTTGATTTGATTTTGATGATGGATTCTTAGGAAAATTAAGGAAAGTTCTCTATTAGAGTGCCTGCACTCAGGACATGTTTATTAGCTATTGCTGAGCTAATGATGGAATCCAGACAATTAGGAATTGGTAAATAATACTGTGATTTGTCAATAGGAAGTTAATAGACTCTTGGGCTGACATGACGCCTACGAGATACCAGTCAGTAATTTTATTTACTTAGGCTGTTAAGCAGCACATCCAGATACGGTCAAAGCTTGAGAAAGATCTTATCCCTTGGTTACAAGACAAAAAAAAATTGACAGCGATAATTTCATTCGTTTTTAAAAAAAAAAAAATTTTTCGCATTTAATTTTTTTAATTCCACAGTACCTATGTTGTTGTTTTTTTGTATGTTTGTTACGCGATTACTCCGTCAAATGTACCGATTTCAAAATTTCTTCTTTTTTTTTAAAGAGTATACTCCAGCATTTGTTCCCATGTTCACCAATTTGGATGTGATGATGGAATCACGGGGAAATCTGGGTACACAGATTGTATTTGTCAACTTTAAATAACTTCTTCAGATGTTTGCGTTTGGGAGTCATCCCATCATACTACTGAGCTAATGATGAAATGAAAGTCACAGAACACCTTAACGGTTAGGAGTTAGTAGATAATACTTCAATTTGCCGACAGAATGTATTTCGCAATACATTGGGCGGATGTGGCATTTACGAGGCCCTAGTGCGGGCCTAGACCAGCACACTCAGAAATAAGATAATATTTAAAAATTCTTTTCTGAAATGGACTTCGGGAATATTTTAAAGCGGCGCCGCAGCCGTCAGTAGCGTCTATACTTTTCCTATCTACCCTTAAACTATGTATTGGAAATTTCTAGCAAGTGTTAGCAGTGCTGCTAACGTTGCTACTTCTATCCATGTGGTGCAGTGAAATTTAGTTGATGGTAATAAGACTATGTGTTATTGTTATTTGTTTTTAAGTAACTAAAATAATAAATATTGACAAGGTACTGTATTGGTTTTCTTTGCACGAAAAACAGACATATCTAACTATTTACATTATAATTACTAGCTTTATTGGTGTCAGCAACATTTAGTTGATTTAAATTAATACATTTGGAGCACCAACAATACGCAGACAGACACACACACACACACTGACACACATGCCTTAATAAGATTTTATCAATAAATATGAAGAATAAAGATTACAAGACGTCAATAATTCTCAGAATTTTTAGTTCTCCAATAATTTCTAATAATAAGCAGACCTAATTTCATGAAAATAATCATAATCCTGTAATTGGGAGGCTGGAATTCGTCAATTCCAGCCTCCCGAACAAGCCGGTTTACGTAAAGGCTATAGTACCATCGATCACATCCACACGCTCAGCAAGTTATACAAAAAACAGAAGAGTATAATCGGCCATTATGCCTGGCGTTCGTCGATTACGAAAAAGCCTTCGATTCGATCGAGACTTGGGCAGTGCTCCAATCTCTTCAGCGGCGCCAAACTGACCACCGGTACATCGAAGTGCTGAAGTCTTTGTACGCAAACGCCACCATGTCAGTACGTCTCCAGGACGAGAGCTCGGAACCGATTCAGCTGTAGGCCCCCCACAAGGTGGACCGACGATCTGGTGAAGGTCGCGGGAAGCCGCTGGATGCGGGTGGCACAGGACCGATCTTCGTGGAAATCCTTGGGCAAGGAGTATTAATCACTACGTCCTTGGGGGAGGCCTATGTCCAGCAGTGGACGTCTTTCGGCTGATGGATGGATGGATAGATGGAATCATAATCAAAGTGCCAAAGATTAGAAGAATCCATTTAAAATATTCGTATGTTATTGTGTTATCATTTTTTATTTATTTTCAACTAAACTTTGTAAATCAATATATATTTGCTTACTTAATAGTCAGTAAAATATTTAGAAATTACTCTTATCATTGTTTTTGTGAGAGTGATAATAAAAGTAAAATCAAATGGTTAGTATGCTCCTAAAGGTTTTTGATGTTTTTATGATACAAATATTTTTATTTATTAATGTCAATAAATATATAAAAAATAACATATGATTTCAATATTGTGAACTTGTCGATTGTACCTAGTGCATTTTTATATACATGTAGGATCGGGGCATTAAATAATAGCCTTGAATCACTGTAACTCTTTATATTTCGTTTTTCTGCAGTCTTTTACAAACAAATCATTAAGATAATATCCTAAACACGTCTTTCGTCTTTCGCCTCGATCCCACAAGTTCGCCTTCCATTGTTTCTTTCCATCAATTCTTCATATTTTCTCTGTCTCTTTTACTCTTATAGCTGAAATCATCTTTCTAATTCTTTCGCCCATTAACATTCAGTAATCGGTCATTGTTCCATCCTCATTCGCTACTTCACTCATTCATATCCGTTCAGCACCTAATCCATATCCCACATACATACATACATACTAACCAGAAAAACCATAACAAATACAAATAATTTTGATTTTACAAAATTATTTATTACGCATTGATACCTCAGAAAAGTAAATATACTTTTTATTTATTAAATATCAAAAATATTGTGTATACATTGTAATGAAATTGCTTTGTATATATGTTAAAGAAATTGTCATATATACATAAATATAATTTTGAGAGTGTGTAGTTTTCGCCAAATTAGGATTTGTTTACTTAACTATGAAGGAAAAAGTATACATAATTTTGACCCAGTTTGAAGATTATATTATTCTGATTATTTTTAAAATATTATGTATTTACTTTTATTTGAAAATCTGTCCTGTTGTTGTTTGTTTAAATCAGTGCACGCGACTGTACTATTGTTATTGATTTTATTTTATTATATACAGAAAACTAATACACAATACATTAAGAATAACTGAATTACTTACAATTTAAGAAAACTAGCTACCATTTGCATATTTTTGCATAAATAATAATAAATAAATATTAGACAATGTCACACTCACAAACATTGCTTTGATCCTCAGGTTAAAAGCTAAAACACTTGTGTTATAGAAATCAGAAAAAACGTCGGTAAAAACACGCACATCCGAGATTTTATAGACTATAGGTGACTGCGCATCAATGCACACTACAATACCTACAACTCCTACAAGCACCGCAGTCATTGCATTTTAGAATTCTTCATATGAAATCGTATGGAGCCTCGCTCACCTAGGCGAGCGCGTCGGCCACATAGTGCGGATGACGTCACAAGACTCCATGCGTAGGCTGCGTCCGCGGCGTGCCATACGATATCATACAAAGGATTGCGAATTTGCGTAGATACTAGGTAAATTAGAGAGATACTCTTTATTGCGCAGTGCACACCAAACAAAGAAGTTACAGTTGATATTTACAGAAACATGTACAATTTAGGCGGATTTATCGCTACGAGCGATCTCTTCCAGACAATCTTCAGGTAGAGGACAACTAAAAACAAAGGGGAAAGTGATGCAGAGACTGCTTATTGTGAAATAACTTAGGTAAATAACTTAGGTACTGCGCATAGTACGGGTAATGCGGTGCGGCAAGGTACGCGAGGCCATCAGTGACTGCGCGTACTGCGATGCTTGCAGGTATTGCAGTGTTCATAGATGCGCAGTCACCTTAATAAGATAGTAAAAGTTTGTTTTCAACATCAACCTGGCTGGGAATCAAACCCGTTTTTTCATATAATACTTGTCAGTGCTTGAATAAAAAAAACTAAATGCTAACAACATAAGTGAGTTGTTACTTACTTAAAAGTTTCAATGCATTCAAATCCTGTTTCTAAATCCCACACCTTCACAGTGTTGTCCCATGAAGCAGAGAAGACTTTAGAAGCAGAATGAATACTATCTGGAGCAAGATCCCACACCCAGCCTGCATGTGCATCATGCTTTATATGCCTTGGTTTGGCATCAGTGAATGTTGTAGTATTATCACTTTGATCTTGAGGGGTTAGGTCCGGGACATTCCATAATGCCATTCCTCTATCTCTGCCCCCAGATATACACAGGTCACCATTCTGAAATTTATTATATAGTTTCTAAACAATATTTATGTATGTGGGATAATAGTGAGTGTGTTAGCGAGGAAGGAGGTCACAATATGTGGTTTTATTTGTTTTAAAAATCATTAAAAAATTGAAGGATGAAAATAAAAAAGGAAATTATTTTTGAAAAACATGACTTATTTTATTCGACATCTATATCAAAACAATGGTTTTAATTGTTTTAACTTGGACAATACATATTATAAAAAGCTGGTGAAATTTCATGCTTTTTTACCACAGTAATAATCTTTTAAGTTACAATTACTTACATTGACCAAGAGAACTGTATCAACCGATGCAAAATGGACATCTTTGACTACAATGTGTGTCATAGATTCTTCAACATTAGCCCATTTTCTTTTCTCTACATCCATGTCTATGCAAACATCTTCCCAATTTAATTGGTTTTCATCTAAAAACTTTAGATCAAGTAAAGCAGGAAAGCAACCTTTAATTTTACTATGGACCCAATGTTTCCACAGATGGTCATCAGCTAGTATGTCTGCAAATCGTCTGCATACTTTGCTTAGAGTATTTCTCAGAAAGTAAGGATCAAGATAAGAACATATTTTTAATATGATCTGAAAGAAAGATATTTATTTAGTGTAAAAACATATCTTACATAGAAAAAAGTTATGGTCTACGAACCATCTGCATTTAAAAATAAGATTTCGATTTACTACACCTAATTATAATAACAGTTTAGAAAAATAATATTACATTACTGTAGGCATTTTTTCTGTTTTTTGACTTGTTTGATAAAAATAAAATTGCACCTTTTATATAAAAGTTACAGAGAGAGAAAAGCATTTGTCTGTATTACCTCAACTGGCATATCTTCAAAACAAGCTTCATCAGAACTTTCCTTTATATCATCTACATTGGCTTCCAAGTTGATAATTTCTTCTTTGATAGATTGTAGCATTTCACACATATTGATTTAAATTTTTTGACCTACAACAATATCATTAATTGCATGAATAAAGAAGACACAAATCAAAAATAAAATGTGTGTGCTATGCAAATGGAAAACTTATTTTATTAAATTTATTTAAGGGCAACTTACAAAGCATACACCACTCATTGACAGATATAGAACTTAGAGTAAACTATTTTACAGTGCTGCCTTAATTACAAGTTGCCACAACATGCAATCAAAGCGAAATAATATCGTTGGATACAGAAAAAAAAACACAAACTTAAAACTTTTTAAAAGTGATCTGTAATACGAGCAAATACGAGGCCACTGAGCCACTCTACTATGTAAAATCATGACAGTACACTTTTGAAGTGAATGGCCATTTAAGGCAGTGGCTGGGCGAAAGCAGTGGAAGGGAAAATGGTTGGTATAAGACTATTTGTAAAGCCATAATTGATGACACTTCTATTTTTATATTAAGTTTAATAGTTTTCTAATTACAGCAATTTCATATTATTTCTTAATTTTAATCGTTTTGCAGCGTACAAACTCCTGTTTTAAATCGAAAAAAAACATACTTACTTTTAGTGCAAATTTTGCAGTCACATAGATAATGATTTCATTATCAATTAATCATAATTTGTTACTTATATGCACCGCTTCAAATTAATTATTTTAGGAGAAAAACATCGAATCTGAATGAAAACATTCTATTGTGATTCTATTTAGCAACAAACGTCAAACGTCAGACGTCCGTCACCCAAACAAATTTCAAATGACAAATTAAACCACAGACCGATTATAAAAAGTAAGTACAGTCAACAGCACGTCGACCTACCCCAAAAGTCAAAAATTCTCCAATAGATTTTCAACTTTAAGTCTGACACATAGAGTTCATTTTCAAATGAGAAAATTTGCCACTTTGTGGTAGGTCGACGTGCTGTTGTCCGTACATATAAAATTGAATTGCTAAAAACAAAAATTTACAATGTTTAAGCATTTCTGGATCTTAACCAATAGTCAAATATTTGTAAAAATATTTCTATAGGGTGTTGACGGTAGTATACTACTCAGCTATACATATAGCTAAATGGCTACAACATTGATCAGAATACGCTGGCTTTGACAGCGAGAAAAAACACTTGAGGAAATTCATCTTGTCACGTGACATCCTCGGTAGCTTAGTGGTCAAAGCACTCGCCCGGTATGCGATGGGACGTGGGTTCGAGTCCCACCTGAGGTCGATGATTTTTTTTCAAGTGTTATTTATCTTCAAGTACATATAAATTCCTTGGTCAATGTACAATGCTCTAGCTAGCTAGAATAACAACACAAAATCATGATAGTCTTGTCGTCGTGCGTGGCGTAGTGCATATGTCGCAGTCATATTGTATATTTCATCATTGTACAAACGGCGTCATCCGTTTGCAAACGCTCGCTGTTTTGTAAAATGCCGAAGGCATATTGTAAAATGCCTCGTCCGCGTCACTTTGTAATAATTCATTTAACCACCATAACGATTCAAACGCCGTTACCACTATCTAATTGCGGTTTACGATTTATGACGTATTAAAAAAACTACTTACTAGATCTCGTTCAATCCAATTTTCGGTGGAAGTTCGCATGGTAATGTATATAATATATTTATTTTAGTTTTATCACGTTCTTATTTTAGAAGTTACAGGGGGACCCATTTAGTACTTTGGAAGTGTCTCTCGCGCAAACTATTCAGTTTAGAAAATAAAAGTGCAAACAAGTGGTTAAGGCAAAAACAAGTGACTTTAAATATATTTAGTATAGATAATTAAATATATTCTACAAATCTTAAACAGGAGCAATACAAAAGCTTTGAAAAAATTAAAAGTTCTTGAGGTTATACTTACGTCACTTTAAAAAGCTAAAGTGTCCATAAAATCCGGTTTTCGATGGACACCCGCGGAATATTGTGTGTCAAATAATATATATTTTTAAACATTTTTGTACCCATCTTGGCAGATAAATTAATTGCTATCAAATCCTTATGATTCATATTAATCAATGTTGTCAATTTTAACTTTCAAAACAAAACCTTTCTATACAAAATATCATAATTTTGTTAAATACTTTTATAATAATATGGTAAAACTTTTATTTTTATTTAAGATCTTTATTGATTATAAAAAAATAAGTCTGATTAGCAAAAGTACATAAGCTTTATTCATCTTACTAAGGCTGTCTTTTAGTCATCACGATATTATCAGGGAAGTTTATTTTTAATATTTTAATAACAAATAAATATTCATAAATATCTGTAATGTCTGTTTAACTGCACCTACCTTATTTATTATGTGAAGATGAATAAATCTTAAGACATACGACGTATTGTATTTGTCCTTAAATCACCTAACCTGAGAACTTTGATAAAACGTTTACGATTAAAAACATCATCAATTTTCCTAGTAACGCCTAGGCATTTGACAAAAGCGACCGTTCGCAAACGGACGACGCCATTTGTATAATGACGGATTATACAATATGACTGCGATACTTATAAAATCTTGGCCCAAAATTAACTTTCATTTGTTTAGGTCAGCATGTCCAGTGGTGCAGTGGTGGTCAGTGCCAGTGCAAGATCAAATAAACAACGGTGCAAGCTACGACGTTAATGTTTTTGCACAAATTATTATGCGTTTCTGTGTTGATGACGTTGACCCATAAAGCTAATATACTCCTGTATAATAACCATTGACTTATATATTACTTTTTACATCAATGATAATAACTTTATGCGTTGACCGGACTCGACCGTAGTATTATTTGAAGGTCGTCGACATACCATACAATCGCAACTTTAGTATGGATTTATGAACTTACTTTGTCCTATCATTGAGATATAAAAATGTTATCATAATAAAATGAGTATTGATTCCTTGGGCTTACAAGTTCCATGATTACTATTAAATTTAGACGAATTATAATAATTATGTTTAATGTTGGTAACATTGTGAAGTTTCTTTGACTAATCAGTAGAAGTTTGTTATCTTCGCGCCAATTTTGGATAATTGTTTGATTTGTTTGCGATTAATTTCAAGATTTTTTTAAATTTCGTGCCAATAAATACAAAATGGGAAAGTCTTTACGAAAATGTGAAGTTTGTGGGATCAGACATGTTAATAAAAGTGCTTGTAATATCGATGGCGTAGAACACACATGTTCTAATTACAAAAAGTTGATTTTTCAGGAAAGCATTTTAAAGTTGAAGCATGAATAATACAAAAACTGACAATGATATGGAATCAAAATTACGTTTATTCATAAGACTTATTCTTTGGATTTACAAATAAGTAAATTTCACAACGAAATTACGTCAAATTGATAACAAAATAACCTGAATTCCTAGCTAACCCCCCTCACATAATACATTTGAACCCACAAATTTAGTAATTTGAATTCACGAATGTACTAAGTGGGGCCAGGGTTAGTATTTTAGTAGAGAAACAGGTACTTATCAAAATAAAAATATTAGGTATATTTATTAAATACCACAGAATAACCGACTTAAGACATTTTATGCAGGTTAGAACATGATCATCATCATCATCATTTCAGCCACAGGACGTCCACTGCTGAACATAGGCCTCCCCCAGTGACTTCCAGATCGGCCGATTGGAAGCGGCCTGCATGAGCATCCAGCGTCATCCTGCAACCTTTACTAGGTCGTCTGCTACGCTACGCTTGCCGGTACGTGGCCTCCATTCCAGAACCTTTCGGCCCCATCGGCCGTCAGTTCTTTGTGTTATGTGCCCCGCCCACTGCCACTTCAGCCGGCTAATCCGACGAACAAAAGTCGCTGACATACAGCGACTTTTGTTCGTTCACGGATCTCCTCATTTCTTGATCTCGCAAAGAAACACCGAGCATAGCCCTTTCCATAGCGCGCTGTGCAACTTTAAGCTTTCTTTTAAGGCCCATAGTAAGAGACCACGTTTCTGTTCCGTATGTCATCACTGGTAACACACACTGGCTGTATACTTTCGTCTTTAGGCACTGAGGTATTTTGGACGAGAAGATGTTGCGTAGTTTTCCGAACGCTGCCCATCCGAGTTGGATTCGTCGATTGACCTCTTTCTCAAAATTTCTCAAAATTGGACCTACCCAACTGGATCACTTGTCGCAGGTAAACATATTTGTCAACAATTTCGAGGATAGAGCTCCCAACTGGTTCTGGGTAGGGCGCAACATGGGCATTCGACATAATCATTGTTTTGTCCATGTTCATCTGAAGACCTACCTGTTGGGAAACTTTATTAAGGCCATCAAGCATTGTACCGAGGTCTTCCAGCGACTCTGCCATGACCACAATATTGTCGGCAAACCAAAGGTGAGTAATGTGTTAAAATGTTGATGTCGAATCCTTCCCATTACAGGAGTTTAAAAGCATCTTCCAATGCGGCGGTGAACAGTTAGGGAGAATTAACGTCTCCCTGCCTTATGCCTCGCTGCAGAGGAATAGCTTTCGTGCTCTGCTCCTGTACTCGGACCGTCATGGTGGCGTTTTTATATAAACATTTCAGCACCTCGATGTACCGATAGTCAATATGGCACCGCTGGAGAGACTGTAGCACTGCTCAAGTCTTGATCGAATCGAAGGCCTTCTCATAGTCCACAAACGCCAAGCATAGTGGTAAGTTATACTCTTCGGTCTTCTGTATAACTTGTCGCAGCGTATGGATGAGGTCTATGGTACTAAAGCCTTTTCGGAAACCTGCTTGTTCGGGAGGCTGGAAGTCATCGAACCTACGTGCGAGACGATTCGTGATGACCCTCGAAAACAACTTGTAGACATGGCTCAGAAGCGAGATAAGTCTGTAGTTCTTCAGCAAGGTGTTATCCCCTTTCTTAAAGAAGAGCACCACCATACCTCTATTTTATGCCTCCAGCGTTATTCCCTCGAGCAAGACGGAGTTAAAGAGTTTCTGAAGGACCTTCAGTACCGGTGTTCCACCCGCTTTCAGAATCTCTGAGGTGGTTGCGTCATCACCCGGCGCCTTGTTGTTCCTGAGCTGTTTGAGAGCCATCCTAATCTCATAAAGGCTGATGTCCAGGATATCTTCAGTATAGTGTCGGGTCAGCTTAGCTCTTGGATCTGCGGCTGAACTACTAACAGGTTTAGTGACCGAGGTGTATAATAACTGCCCATAGAACTTTTCAATCTTCCTCAAAAAAATTGGTTGCCTGTAAAGTCGGTATACGGGCGAAAGTTTTACGTGACAACGACTTTGAGTGCTAAAATAATTTTAATGTGAATATTCATTCGTATAGTAGGAAGAAGGATGAAATAATAGTAACAATTTAAAACATTTATTTATACAAAGAATTATATTTAAAACATTAATTTATACAAAGAATCTCGCACTGAATTTCATATTAACAAAATTTTATTTTTACCTTTACACATACATACGTATTTATATACAAATATACATACAATAACTTGCAATACATTTGCGTACAATGAAACAGCGTTTACTACAACTTAGAAACTATCTAGAACATTTATTTAAATCACATTAATTGCACATTAATTTTTTCAAGTTAAACAAATTATTATTGGTTGAGAAACGATTTATACTACTTTTTTGATTGAAAACTACCACAACATTGTGATTACTACAACATAACCTATTCACTTATGTCTTAGTCATTTATTTCATCATGTTATATTATCAGTCTGAAATTATTTACCTTTGCTGTTTGAATTGTTGCGATGGACGAAACTACCTTCACATTATCACTACACAATCGTTTTACAATTAACTGGCAACGTGTAAACTTGTATGCAGGCGCCTAAGCGAAATAGAAGCGCAAGACATAAACCGGTGTGTATGCCTATCTCTCTCACTCTCTCTCTCTCGCTCTGTCTCTCTCGCTCTTAGGCGGGCTAACTGTGCTCGAGTGGAAGGGACGCGTGCCTTTCACTTTTTATGTCTGTCTCTCTCGCTCTTAGGCGGGCTAACCATGCCCGAGTGGAAGGGACGCGTGCCTCTCACTCGCTCTCATTGTGAGCGCATAACGTGATCGGAGCGTAACGCAGTTTCTTGAAGTGTCACGCGGCAAACCAATTTATAAGACGTTGTCACGTCAAAACTTCGGCTTTTGTCGACATTATACTACCATCCTCCGTCTTCAGCTTCCTAAGCTGGCTTTGCCCAATAGACATGTCTCTTGCAAACACTTTGGAGCCTTGGTTCCGCTCTATCGCCTCTTTAATACTATTCGTATTAAACTTGCGGATATCATGTGACATGTCGCAAGGTTGAACAAGGTAAGAACATAAAATAATGATAATACCATTAAATAAGAAATCAATAAAACATTGCATAGGTAGGTAATCATTAATTAAAGTTTGTTGTTCTACAACATTTTAATTATTAAGAATAGTAGGTACTCATAAAATCAGTATTTCTTAAACACTAACAAAATTAGAGAAAGTATAAAATCAAGTTTCTTCAAATCAGTAATTAGTCTTAGAATAAGATAGGTTATTAATAACCAGACTTTAGTTTTAGATACAGTTAGATTCTAAAAACTCCACGTTTAAGCCTATAATATGACTCGTGAGATTAGAAGTTGGAGTCCGAGTGGACTCGAGTCAAGATTTTTCCACTCGAATACGTTTTTTTCCGTTGCCACTCGAGTAAAATTGGACTCGAGTCGCATCACTAATTGGCTTCCACAACGGATCCACGCCGCTCGATTACTCCAGCACGTACAGAAATTACGCGCCAAAACGATTAATGAAAGCACACTTAACTTAAAATGATAAAGCATTTCAAGAAATAAAACAAAAACGAATTAGGTGTTCGTATTAGTTATGTGATTTTCGATAATTTTGTAAACATCGTTCTTTTTTTTGTATTATAGCGACTTAGCACATTTGTTCACTTAAAAATAGTTGCAAGCATTAGATTTGTTTTTGTATTAGCTGCACTTAAGATATTTGGATTGTCTGTAATATGTAAGATTACAAGTCGTAAACGTACTTAATACTTTTGTGCGTTAACTAGTACCGCGGTAGCGAATCTTTAAATCACTTAAGGAGTTTTCGTAGCAGATTAGTAAAAGTAAAGGATTTTAATAATTTTTGACATAACCAAAGCTTACTTAATACAACCGTGACACTGAGATTTTGATAGAAAGAGAAGGAATATCGACACGTGGGTAAGTGCAAACGGTAGAGCACGTCAATTAATACAGTTTGTAATCGAAAAGAAAAAATAGCAATTTTTGTAATTAGAACATGTGTGCTCTACGCCATCGATATATTTATGGCCAGATTTCCACTTGACCCTACCAGGTTTGTTAATATGCGATATTTTAAAATATTTCTTATCCTTCGAGTTTGTGTATTGTTTTGACCGTGTTAATAGCAATTTACAACGACAAAGTGCACTCCTAGATTTGATATCTTCTCATAAATCCGCATTAAACGTGCCTTATCATTGAAACTATAGTGATGAAATTAAATTATCGATAATTGAAATTTATCTTTTAAGTACACCCAAACATTTACTTCATTTGACGATATAAAATATTTAATATTTATTTTAGATGCCGTTTATGGGTAAAATTAACTGGAAACGAAGATTTTGCCTATTTACATATACAAAAGTTAAATGAATTTTTTTTTTGTGTGGACACCACTTTTTAAGAAGCGCCTTTAATAAAAAAGGCAATCGATTTAAAAGGAATGCCGTACCTTCTTTGCAATTGAACATGCCACTACTACCTGATCAAACCCTTTTGGATATATGATAGAAAGTTTGTATTTTCACAGATGATGTCCCTAAATTAAGTAAGGGAAAACTCAAGGATAAAAATGCTGGATAATGGGTTGTTTTATACAAGCTTACTTTAACGGACTTATCTATTTTTCAGTTTTATAGTCAACCAAATATAATTATACACTTACAACAATAGTTGTACGATGTAAATATTAAACTGCAATTTCTGATAACTTCGGTCCATACGAAAGCAAAATATGTGTATAGTGTGTGGGAAATCTCCACTTATATTAAGAGGTAAAAGTTTGTATCATTCCAAGTAAGGGATAAACTATACTCAAGGACAAAAATGCTGGATAAAAGGTTGTTTTGTACAAGCTAACATTAACGGACTCATCTATTTTTTAGTTTCATGGTCAACCAAATATAATTTTACACATACAGCAATAGTTGTACCTACGATGTAAATATGAAACTGCAATTTGTGTTAGCTGCGATCTATACGAAAACAAAATGTGTATAGTGTTTGGGAAATCTCCACTAATAATAAGAGGTAAGAGTTTGTAACTTTCCAAGGGATAAATTCTACTCAAGGATAAAAATGCAGGATAATGTTTTGTACAAACTTACTTAAGAGGACTATCTCTTTTTCAGTTTTAAGGTCAACCAAATATGGGGTTGGAAAGAAATCAAGCTCCCCACTCTCCACTCCCTCCCTCCCTCAAACCAGCCGCGCTTTTGCCCCGACAGCGATTTTTTACACCGAGTGAACTTCACGGCTCACGTGGCATGCGCCGAAGATACATCATTTATTAGAGTAATAATAACTCATATAATGTAAAAAAAGAAAATAGCTTTGGTATGTTTTGTATTACATAATGTAATAAATACGTTGAATTTAATTGTTGTTTTTATTTTAGTACATACAACTGACATATTTTAATGGCAAAAAGTACCCACCCGACCTACCGATTGATCGCGGATTTATCGATATCGATAGATAAGAACGATACAGCTTCGTCTAGCCCTAGCTTGTCAATTAGTGTGACAGTTGTGTTTTTAAATTTTGGTACAAGTTCAAATTACCAGTGCGGTACAATTTTCTTCCATAAATCGGTTCAGTGGCTAGCTAGTGCTAGAATGCCGACTCTTATTACGTAGTATTTAAATCCTCTTTGATTATTTGATCAGTGACGTTGACGTTTTTCACACAGATTAAATGGTTTCTCACGTTTGTTTTGATCTCGTGTTTATACCGTGGTGTTCGTAATTTATTTTGTGGTGAACAGAAGCATTATTTAGTGATTAATATTTTCTAAAATTCATAAATAATAGAAAATAATTAGTACGTGTGAATCTGGCGTGTGCATATGTTATTTTGAAGCCTAGGTTGTAAGTACAAATTCCCGATACAAATCTTCCTCAGACCATTGTTTAGCATATATTATGGAATTTTCGGTACCCGGGTCTTCTAATAACTTTGACTCAATGGAGATGGATATAGATATCAACGTTGAAAAAGATTTAACAACCAAATTTTTATGTGGCGAAATGACATTTGCTGAATACTCGAGTGAGTGGTACAATGTTGAGGACGAAGAGGATATTGATGAGATAAATAAAAGAAGTGACGAGGATCAATCATCACCTTGTGCTAATCTCATGGGCAAAGGAACAATTCGACGTCGTAAGTGTACGCGACTATCACCAGCTTTAATGGGCTTGATGGGTGAAGCTAATTTGAGATTTGTGAGGGGAGATAAAGAAATGGCAGAGAAAATGTGTCATGAAATAATAAAACAAGTGCCTACAGCCCCAGAACCGTATCAAACACTAGCCCAAATATATGAGAATGATCCTGAAAAATCTCTTCAGTTTTCATTGCTAGCTGCTCATCTCAGCCCATCAGATGCTAATGAGTGGCTAAGGCTGGCAAATATTTCTAAGCAAAAAAATGATACCAGGCAAGAAATGTTGTGCTACACTCAAGCAATACGAGCTGATCCGCATAACTTAGCTACACATTTGAAAAGAATTGAGGTTTTAAATAATTTTGAAGAGATGAAATACCCAGTGAATACATTCACTATTAGCCTTGTCAAATGCTATCACAAAATAGTTACCTCATTACCTGCAAGTGAAGGCGAAGTAATCATGAAATATGCTAAAATGGCTGCAACATTATATCATAACAGTAATGAAATGGAGCGTTCTCTAGAAGTTATGGGTGCTGCATATAAAAAATGTTCTTCGCTTTTCACTCAAGAAGATACTAATATCCTACTAGAGTTGCTCATTTCAAGAAAGCAATACCAGACATGTTTAGATATATTTGTGGCTAATGTTGGTGTTGAAATTGAAGCTGAAATTCAAACAGTTAAAAGTTCTGATGATGTCATTGAAGAACAGACCAATTACTTGAATTGCACCATACCAGAAAACCTTCCAATTGATTTAAAAAGTAAACTGTTGGTTTGTTTTGTACATTTAGGTTCCATCAATTTGGTACAAACCCTGTTACATGACTTTTTGTCTAATGATGTGGAAAAAGCTGGTGATTTATACATGGACATAGAAGAGGCACTTTCTTCTGCTGGATACCATGAGTTAGCTATGAAACTGTTAGATCCATTGGTTCAAAATAATAGCTTTGATCTTGGTGCAGTGTGGCTTAAACATGCTGAATGTCTACATAACTTAGGCAGAGAAGATGATGCAGTGTTGTCATACTATAAAGTTCTAAAACATGTTCCACAACATCCTGATGCACGACGAAAATTATTTAGCATTTTAGAAAAAAAAGGAAAAATTGATGAGGCTCTTAGCATATTACAACAAGATTATAGATATGTTGTTAGTCCTAGTTTGCTTCATGAACAATGTATTGCATTAAAAAAATATAATTACTTACTTAAATACTTGGAAGTAGGAGAAGCTTTGCTCTCAAAAACATTTGCGAGATACAGGCACCAAGAGGAATTAAAGATTGCCTTTAAAGTAAGAGCAGGAATAGATCTTATACACAATTTCCGCAAAGTACGAGGAGAAAATCCTTTTCATGAAAATGATATTCATTTTGATGAGGAAGATAAATTCACACTTAATCCACAAGAAGAATGGGAGCTTTTTAGAGAGCTTTTAAACATTGCACTGGAGAACAAGCAATATTATACCATGCAAAGGTTGACCTTTGGAGCTGTTATTTCAAAGGCTCTCTCAGCACATCGTTTGGATCTTGAATTTCTTTGTCAACAAGCATGTCTTATAAGTAATGACTATCAGAATGCTTTGAGACTTACACGAGAGTTTGCCCATAAGTACCCCCGCCCAAAAACCTGGAATTTATTAAACCTTGTTATGAATGCAACAGATGAAACTGCACAAGTAAAATTTCTTTCGAGATTATTTCTAAAGGAAAGTTATGTTGTGAAAAATCTATTTATGGGTAATAATTTTCTAACATCTGGGCGGTATCTTGTAGCCCTAAAATATTATTTAGAATATAATGAGCAATGTCGAGATCCACTATCAGCTTTACTAATTGGTATTACTAGTCTACTTATGGCAGCCCAAAAGACTGTTGATAAACATCACAACTTGATTCTTCAAGGAATTCATTATCTTTTGATATACCATAATCTAAGAAAATGTGATCAGGAAAGCTATTACAATATTGGAAGAGCATATCAAATGCTGAGCATAAATAATTTAGCCATAACTTACTATGAAAAAGCATTAAAGTGTGGTCCCATTGCAGAATGTAATCAACATGGTGTTATAGGCTTGACTAGAGAGATAGCATTTAATTTGTATTTGCTATATAAAGGTCATTCTCCACAAATGGCTTATAAATACCTTACTGAATATCTTGTAATTTAAAATAATAAAAATAATAAAAAAATGTTTTTGTTTTATTCAAAATTATATAGCATTTCTTGTAGCATTTGTAGCCTGTAGATACTAAAAGGAACTGTTATGTAATTAAACCACTTAAAATTGGTAACCTAAATTTTGGAAACGACATATCTTTTGTCCTTCTAGGTATGTGCCCATAATTACAGTATTCTTCTGCTAGTAGGTACTCTAGATGAGGTGGATGATTGGTTTGTTTTAGGTGTTCCAAAGAAACCCAACAAACGAGTACGCAGCACAGCATTTGATCGAAATCAGAAGTCGTGTTTTTGAAGCATTGCATACGAAATCGTAAGTGTAGATACCTACTATCCTAGGAGTTCGTATACGAATCTTACGGCTTAGGACTCACGAAGCGGTTTTCACCCGTGCCCGCCGCGGTTGCGGGCCCGCAGCCTTTGTAGAGAGTTGAGAGATATTTATGTAAAAAATTAAAGCACATTTCACGACGCGTTTTACGCCCGCGGCGTGTGCGATTGTTTGCGGGTCCCGCTGCACCGCCGCGGCGGTCATCTTGTAGGCGCAAGTCGCGGTCCCGTAGCCGTGGCGGGTTGCACCGCGCGTGGACAGAGGGGGGCGGGGGGAAAATGGATATAGATGTTGAAGTCGATCTACTATTTACGTTGGTTCAAGAAAGGCCAGTTGTATGGGATAAGAGCTTAGAAGAGTATAAGTACAAGAACTTGATCTCTTTCCGCAATCAGTGGATGTATCCAGAACCTTTTAGGCCTTCTTTTTTAATTCTTCTGTGAAGGAAATATAACGCAACAGCTCATTTCTGGTGTGTCCCCATGACGGTCTGGAACTTAACTGATCGTTTAACCGCCCGTCTTTCGATTATCAACCACCAAGTTTGCGAGCGATAATCGCAACCGCGTAACCGCACAAAAATGCATTTTACGCCCGCGACGCGCGCGATTGTTTGCGGGTAGAATCGCGCGGGCCGCTGTCACCGCAGCCTCGGCGGGTTGCGCCAGCACGCTCTGCGATCGGTTGACGGGCGAAATACAGAAAAGTTACCGCCCATCCTGCTACAGTTGTAATACAACCGCCCGTCTTGCGATAGCGGCCCGCCAAGTTTGCGGGTGATAATCGCAAGCGCGGCAGCTGCGGTTACGCACAGATCTCCGGTCTCGCTGTTCCTCCGCCGCGGCGGGCGTGGGTGAAAACCGCTCCATGAGTTCTTAGCCTAAGAATTCGTATTATGCGAATCGGAATTCGAATGCTTTAAAAATACGCCACCTGCACGTAAAGTCCATCGGCCAAAACGTCAAAATAAGAGTAGAATACCATTTTAAGTCACTATCGTGTTATATTGTAAAACGATAAGGGAGCAGACTACCCAAAAAGTTCAATGGCAATACTATGGAATGACCAATGGTCTAAAATTTGTAGCAGAATACCAAATGTGTAAAAAAATTACAATACGATCCAATAATTATACAATAATGCAACTTTTAAATTAGCAGAATTGGGGCCCTGTGCTGTTGACAGTCGAATGGATTTAGGTCTAGCTAGAGATTTGAATTAGAAATAGTACACTTTACGGTTACCCGAATCAATGCCCATTTATGTTCCGCAAATATTTAAAGTTAGATTTTTTTAAAACCGGCCAATTGCGCGTCGGACTCGCGCACGAAGAGTTACGTACCATTATCTATAAAAAAAAAATTTTGTTGTATAGGAGACCCCTTAATATTTATTTTATTCAAATTTTCAGTATTTGTTGTTATAGCGGCAATTTTCCTATTACATGATTTTTAATACTTGAAAAAAAAAAGTCGTCCGCCTCACGAGTGCTTTTCCAATTAAGCTACCGAGACGCTAGCTGACCCGACGAAATCTTTCAAGTGTTTCTCGCTGTCAAAAGTTTTTCGTATACAACATTTGTAAATTATTTTCTTTATGAAACCATTTCTAAGAACGTGCACAAAATAATAAGTACCTAGGTAGTTAAACTTTCGAAATTGTCTAAAATTGAATGCACACTTGACCAATTTAAAGGATTTTGCGATTGATATGAAATCTGACATTAATAGAATCTGGCATTTATAGAATTTGGCTTTATCAGAATCTGGCGTTTCTAGAATCTGACATTTGTAGACTCTGGCATTTTAAGAATATGGCATTCATAGAATCTGGCGTTTTAAACTCGTCTGACATTTATAAAATCTGACATTTATCGACTAAACCAAAATACAGGATTTCATCTGTGAAAATTTCAACTGTCTAACTAAGCACGGTTCATGAGATACAGCCTGGTGGGTGACAGACGGACAGCGGAGCCTTAATAATAGGGTACCGTTTTACCTTTGGGGTACGGAACCCTAAAATGAACTAAATTAAACTTTGACTTGACCTAATAATAGACATTATTGGTAACAAAAACAATAATAATTGTGGGTCGATCTAACTAATACATGCTACCATTGGGTCATAAAAAGTTTAATCCCAAAGTTAGTTAAACTTTTAAAAACTGCTGATGGTGATTCGGATTCAAACAAATCCATCACCAGTTTTTCATATGTGTGATGCTTGATGCTCTATCTCTAGCCTTCCGCTGAACACATTTTGGGACGTTCTGTAGGTACTTATGATACCTTTTTTTTACATAAATAAATACATCGTATATTTATTTTTAAAAAAAAAGTCTCATACAGGGCGTCCCAAAATGTGTTCAGCGGAAGGCTAGAGGTGTATGATACTGTTGGTTGAATGCTCTAACTAAGATGATACCTGATACATTTAATGAGTTTGTTTTAGAAATTCTACCCGAAAACCGAAATGGCAGCAAAAGAAATAATTCCAGTAGCAAATTCCGTGTTATTTGAAGAATTATGTGAGATGTTAGAGCAACTTTATAAAATAAAGAAAAATCAGAAAAATAATCGCAACAAGATCGGTGTGAGATATGAACAATTTAAAATTTTAGAAACTTTCGTCAATAATTTTAAATGTAAAGTAGCAGCAGTACATGGCAAAAAAGTAAGTTGGCCTCTAATGATATTCAAAACCTCTCATGATATTTAAAATCAGTAAGATCAGTTTCTTATGCACGGATAATAATTATTTTTTCAGAATTCAACTTTCTTTCCTATTTTGAGGCTGTTAATGCCCAAACACGAAAGAGACAGAAGTCCATATAATCTAAAGGAGGCTAAACTTGGCCCACTGCTTATAAAAGTGTTGTCTTTAAGCAAGCAATCGCCAGTCGCTCAAAAATTACTTAACTTTAGGTCAGTAAATAATGCCCAGGATAGCGATTTTGCAGGAGTGGCATATTTTGCTTTGAAAGGGATTGTTGGTAAAAATAAGGGCACTCTCTCTGTAGGAGACATCAACACAATACTTGATAAAATTGCGACAGCTGAAGTTGGAAACAAAGGACGTAAGTATAAAACATTTAAGTAGGTAAACTGCATTTGTTTGTGGTGGTATGAATGCACAAAATGTTATAAAATAGGTAAAATCTTTCTCTTTTCAGCTATTTTAGACGAAGCTCTCGGATATGCTATTAAGAATTTAACTCTTGAACAATTAAAATGGTTTATAAGACTTATCCTTAAGGATTTAAGACTTGGCATTGAATCTAAACGAATTTTAGCTGCATTTCACCCTGACGCTCCCGAATATTTCGAGACGTGCAACAGTCTTTCGAAGGTACCTACACTAGATAGTATTACAAGATGAAGCCACTGAATAATATGAAGCTCTAATCAATGGCCCCGTTATAGTTATACCAGTGCTGTAACCTTTATGCTACTCACATTTTTCTTATATATCATTTATAAATTGAAATCTTTTGATAGTTCCAGTTTGGAACTTTTTGTAAAATTCTTTTGGGACTAATGATTTTATTATTCAAATGCCCTCTACCTGAAATAAGAAGAAAGAAGTTAGTAGGAAGGCTCTACTGAATATTGTTGGTCGCCATTTCATCAAACACAAATTGTCTTATTCAGAGTGCATTTGCTAGTCCGGGACCGGGACTAAGGTTAACCCACAGTGGGTGGGTATAGTCTATGCCATAGACTCTATAGTATAGTACAGTGGGTTTACCTTTGTCCCAGACCAGCAAATGCACTCTGAATAAGACAGTAAGGGTTTTTAATTTTAATGATTATCTATTTAAATGGAACTACTTTTACGGATTATTTCGCGATTTATTAACATTTTATTTAACCTGACGTTTCGAACACTTTACAGAGTTCGTGGTCACAGGTAGACTAAGGTGTTATTCGTCTTAACAATATTTTGAAAAAATATATAAATACCGTCACTCAGTATTAATTTGTGTTCTTATCTACGCAAAAAGAGCTAACTGTATCTAGAGGTCTTGCAGTGCGGGGCCTAGCATGGGATTTCGTTAAAACAGGATCCCATGCTGGTGGTATTTTCCAACCATCTTCTCTGTTGATTATTATTGTTAAATTAAATTTAATTCTCGTTTTCGAGTTTTTTTTTTTCAAAAATCAGTCAAATCGCTTACGCAATGATCCGATTTTAACAAAACCTAAAGCCATGTATCCACTATGTTGGCGAACCTCGTGCGCTCCGCGCTCTTGCAACTGCTCCACATAGTGGATACGTCCGCGCTCCTGGAGCGAGCAACGTGCGCGCTCCAATAGGTGGATGGCGGTGGCGGCGGTCTTTGGGCGAACACAAAGGGGAGCACGATCCGTATCCATTGAAGCAGTTGCAGGAGTGCGGAGCGCAAGAGGTTCGCGATCATAGTGCGTACAAGGCTTAAGAATGCCATTTAAATTTCAAAAAAGAGGAGGTTTTATGTTAAACGGTATACCTACTTATATTTCAATTTTTGTATGTTATTCGACGACGATTACGACCTAAAAATAACTGATTAGTTAAGTATGTTTTACTAAATATTATTTTTCCCTTTTAATTTATTCTTGAAGTCGGTTTATTGAACCAGTAGAGAAGTAGAACCAGTCCTAAAAATATCCTAACGTAAAAAACTAAATATTTTGCTTTTAGATGTGTGAAGAATTAGAAGATGGAGATACTCGTCCCTTAGAACTGGGTATCAAAATGTTTTATGCGGTAAGCCCCATGCTCTCTGAGCGACTGGACGTGACAGACATTGCGCGACAGCTCCAATTTGAGACGAAAACTTTTTTCGTGGAAAACAAGTTTGATGGAGAAAGATTTCAGGTTGGTATGCTATCTTTATCCAAGCACTTTTTCTTGTTTCTCCCTAAGCCAGGTACGGTTTAAACATGATCCTCTATGCAGCAATTTTCGTAAAGCTGTGTACCTACTTCTTAGATAATAATTTGAAAGCAACCTCTACGTCAGTACATTCGTGTTCCTAAAAAAAACTATCAAACTGCGACATCTTAATCTCAACTATCTGTATGAGATGAGACAAAAGATTTTCACAAACTGGGGACTGTTTTTAGGCTTTGCATTTAGGGGACGATGGGGGAATTACGGACGCGGGGTAAATAGCATGTATCTACTTGATCCGCGACCGTCCGCCACCCCATGTTGTCCGCAATTAACCCAGCACTGGTCCGCATTTACCCTAACAGCTAAGGGTAATTACGGACATATACGTTTTTGTTTTTGATTAAAATTTATTTAGTTTTGACTGATTTCATGTAGTAATTTATGTTAATTTAGTAGTTAAATAACTATAGTTTAATAATTAACAAAGACAGATTGATTTTTGTTATAAGTTTGAGTTTTATTTGGAATTCCGCTTAAGCGTCCGCAATTCCCCCATCGTCCCCTATGAACGTAGTTCTATTCTATATGCTAGGTGAACACGTGCGTACATTTAAATTGGTACCAATAAATACTACCATTTCTCATATTCACATTTTGGTATTTCTTAGATCCACATGGAAAACGGGGTTTTCGAGTACTTTTCAAGAAAAGGACACACATATTCTGACAACTACGGAAAAAGTTACGAATCTGGATTACTAACGCCATACCTAAAGAACTGTTTTGATCCAGGAGTGAACAGCTTCATTATTGATGGTGAGATGATGGGATGGCATAAAGTGCATCAACATTATAGTTCCAAAGGTACGTTCAATAAGACTATAGACTCACATTTAGGCCCGTATAGTCAATAGTGATTGCGGTAGTTCAATCAAAGATCCTATGTAGGCTTAGAGCATTGGTTGAATGCTCTAAGTAAGTAGGTATTAGCGCGCACACAAAGAGTCCTACGTCGTCATGACATTTTACGAAACTAGTTTTAAATTTAAAAACCACATAAAAACAATCTTAATTATATCATGGGAAATAATTTTATTGTAATTAATTATTTCCTATGTTATTGTAATTAATTTAACCACTTTGGTAGTGTCTCTTGCGCAAACTATTCAATTTAGAAAAAAATGATATTAGAAACCTCAATATCTTTTTTGGAGACCTATCTATAGATTCACCACAACTATGGGATTGATGAAAAAAAATTTGAGTTTCAGTTAAGTATGGGGAACCCCCAATTTTTTTTTCTATTTTTGTGTGAAAATCTTAATGCGGTTCACAGAATACATCTACTTACCAAGTTTCAACAGTATAGTTCTAATAGTTTCGGAAAAAAGTGGCTGTGACATACGGACGGACAGACAGACATGACGAATCCATAAGGGTTCCGTTTTTTGGCTACGGAACCCTAAAAAGTTACCTTTCCATACAAAATAACAGCTTATCTCTACGATAATGGATGGCGCATCAGTTACTGCAAGTGCAACCTTTACTTGTTCCATACATAGTAAAAACATAAAAGCTGTGCACGTGATTTTTCTCATCTTGCCAGTCATACCTAGGTTTCCTATAACTACATACAACCACAGAGCAGGGGCGTGCGGTGCATATAGGCAATTAGGCAGTGCAAATGTGTGTCTTTGATGAAAACCACTGATTTTCATCAATAAAACACCTGAGTAAGTATCTACTGCCTACCTCGAAATAAAACTAATGCCTGCCACTGTCACAGAGTAAGTATTATTACGTAAAAATACAACTCAACCCAAAATTTGAAAGTCCAGTAATTATTATTTTCTGAAAAATCTATGTCTTTACAGGTATATCATTTGACGTTAAAAAGATAACTCTAAATTCAGTCTTTCGGCCATGTTTTTGTGCCTTTGACGTCTTATATTACAACGGAAAAGCATTAGTGGGGCCACCAGAAAAGGGAGGACTGCCACTCAAGGATAGACTGGAAATACTCGATTCTATGTTTACCGATGTGACGGGAATCATCCAGCATAGCATAAGAAAAACCGCTGAGGATAGGTACGTGATCTTCAATTATTAATACGCGAATCTAAAAACTACTTAACTAAACTTAACGGGTTTTCTTGACTTGTATTTTGCGTGCTGTTTATAGATTTTTAAAAATACCTTATATTATTTTTAACTCTTCTACAAAATGATATGAATATCTCCTGTTTAGATTTCACGCAAATTAAACGATTTATTATTATAGTTTTGAAAAAAGTTAGTACTTTGCAGCACTGATGTATTGAATAAGCTAAATGAAGCTATAGAAAATCAAGAAGAAGGAATCGTAGTAAAAGATGCGGAGTCGTACTACATGGCCAGTCGACGGAACGCTGGGTGGTACAAAGTCAAACCTGAGGTGTTTATGTGGATATACTGAATTTCGATTTGATTAAAATATACAAATCTTAAAGTACCAAAGTGCCCTTAAATACCGTTATCCTGTTTTAGTATACTGAAGGTACTATGGATGACCTCGACTTGGCGATAATCGGCGCTGACGAAGCCGCGAATAAGAAGCAAGGCCGAGCTAAGTGCTTCCATGTTGCTTGCATCGATGTGCCTGAATTGGGTATGATGAAGTTATTTTATTATCGTACTAGCGACCTGTGCGATTTGAATTAAGATTGTAAAAAATAATATCTTGTAATACTTATGTTAACCAGACGGTAATGAATTAATGAACATTCGGTATATTACCTATTTACATATTACGAAATTTTTAATGGGATCTACTGTATATTTAAACCATCCGAAAAAAATAATATATTTACTTGATGGTAAAAACTGTTTTATAATCAGTTGCGTGGCTTAGAGTTAAAAGGAGTGATTGTGATTTTAAAATCTATATTTATAAGGGAATAATAAATATCCATATAGAATTGATATTATAATAACACACACTCCTGTGCTGTAATAATAATATTATATTGTAGTTTATCGGGTTGATATCACAAAAATAGCCCGACAAGAAATGTATGGCCCTCCGCTAGTTTCTTGGATTCATCATCATCATCATCATCATTTCAGCCACAGGACATCCACTGCTGAACATAGGCCCCAGTGACTTCTGTTATCGGGGGGTTGTTGCCATACTCGCCACGCTTGGCAGGCGGGTTGGCGAGCACAGTTTTTTATTATTTCGCACGCAGACGCTGCTCCCAGTCCTAAGCTACAGGATTTAGTCGCCTCTTACGACGCCTTACTTACGCATCCTGTTGGCGGTGCGGAAGTGTATTCTTTACGGCCGTCTCTACACGGCACTTAGATTAGATATAAATAAATAAATATGCCCCATAAAATACAACCATGGTCTCGAAATAAGGATCGTTACTGATACTATGTGAACTAAGCTAAGTTAGTAAGTTTGTACGAATGTTTTTAATTATTGTATAGCGCCGTCTCTGTCTTTCTTTGCCATTCTGAATTTCTGACGTAAACGTAAACAGAAAAGTTGTAGTAAAGCCATAAAATTTTAACGTGTCCTTAATTATGAGCAGAATGAAAATACCACCTTTCTTTGTGAGTGCGCTGTGTACAAATATTACGAGAACTTTGAAGGTGCGTAAAAAATGTTCTGACTTCTAACGCACCTTCAAATTTTTATTCCGTATTTAATTTCAGTATTTTGATAACTCTAGGAGATATGACCAGGCGGTGGGTGTCAGTGGGGCGCGTGGCCACAGGCCTGACGTACGATGAGCGCGAGCGCGTCTGTATGGCGCTGGAGAAACACTGGGTGTCCGCAAAGAAAACGCCGCCACCCCCTCAGCTCGACTTCAACAAAGAAAAACCCGACTTTTGGATACTGCCAGAACATTCTACAGTTTTACAAGTAGGTCACTAATCAAGCAGTCTACGTAGTACTTATAAGACCTAGGGGTCGTCCATTAATGACCTGATGTTTAAGCAACTTTTTACCCCACTTGGAGCGTCCTTTTAAGCAAGTAATTTGCTTGTGCTAGGAAGCAACTTAATAATTTCCCTACAATTATTCATATGCCGTAATACTAAACTATCAAGATATTTGGATGTTGAAATAAGGAAGGATCTACCCACTGGGGCATCATCCGTTTTGAGAGCCTTATGACGATTCGCCAACCCTTAAAATGTTTTAATAAAAAAAAACTAATAATTCTTGATAGGTTCGTGCCACAGAGCTCATTAGAAGCACAAGCTTCGGCACCGACTACACGCTGCGGTTCCCGCGCGTCGTCAAGATCCGCGACGATAAGCCCGTCGCCGATGTAATGACGCTCAGCCAGTTTAACCAACTCGTGACGGTATGTTCTATGAAAATATTTATTTACTTTTAATTAGGTTTAATCATTCGATCCTTGTGTGAGAATATCCAAGTGTTCATATATGTCTACAACCGTTTTGTCTCTATTTCAACCGCGCGTAATTTCAGTGCGATAGATAGACCGTATAGATTCAGAAGCACTTTATTAAGTTCTCAATTTCTGGAAGAACACATTAATATTTCACAGTGTGTACGAAAAACCCATTAGCGGATAAATTCAAACAAAAACTTCGTGAGCATAGGTATTTTCTAGGCACCACTGTAATAAGATTTTTAAAATAAAAATTAAATTATGAGAGTGCGTTAATAAATTCGAGCGATGACGATAGGAGCTATATGTAAAGCAGTGAAGCGTTCACAAACTCATAAATAGTAAAAATGTTAAGTTATGCTATAATCGGGTCATCAGTTTTTTTCACGATTGAATAACTGACTCACTTGGGAAAACATTGTAAATAATGACAAAGTCGAGTATCGCGCGCGTGGTTATTAAGTTTCCTATCGAACCGAGCATAATGTGCTTACATTTTGATTCCATGCCCCATCCCGCGAACTTATAATGCCACCACGTCGTAGCTAGCCGATCATTAAAAATTTCAAGGCAAGAAGACAGATCATCAGACAAGTCCCTCAGTCTAGAATAATGCACATCATTTCTTGACGTGTTAAACTTTTCATTAAAACAGAACAAAGGTCCTGTAGTGAAGCTGAGCTCGACTCAAGTAAACAAGGAGTTAATGGGCGAAGCTATACTTCGCAAGAAGCGTCCAGCTAAAGTGGTGAAAGTGGCAGACCAGTTCCTCACCACGCCCTCAGAGACCGTGGATGTGGTCTCTAAAGCGTTGCTCGGGAGGAAAGTTTGCATCCTCTCGGATGACGAAGACTGCAAAAAGCCAGAGCTGAGGAACATCGTGGAGTCGCACAGCGGGACGTTCGTTTCCAATATCGGTAAGAGAGAAAAGCAATTTGTATGAAAAATGTGTTAAATACATTATTAGTAAGTTAATGACAAAAACACTAGGAGAATCCTAAGCTAGTTGACACCACCAATCAATTTACATACTTTTTATGTGCTGTCAAAACGCACCTCTTTCTTGTAATTTGTATGGTGATAGCACGTGATAGCAAGGTTTGAAGTCATTGTTTACCGCACTCAACTGTCAATTTTTTTTTGGTTTTGAAGCAAAACAAAATCTGATTGAAAATTTTTGTTTTAAGCAATTCTATGCAAGGTTTAATTAAAGTTAAATAACACTTGAAAAAATCATCGACTGTCCCCCCTGAGGTCGATGATTTTTTTCAAGTGTTATTTATCTTCAAAAATCTGATTCTTCGAATAAATGATAATGTACCGGTTATCGGGCCTACAATAAGGTGTCAGATTTAATAAATGATGTCTTAGAATTATTTATGATTGGTGTCCACAAGATCCACAACCCTATTTATTTAGATTCCTATAAATATGAAGGTTTTCTCTTTTAGGTCCAGACACGTGGTGCGCAGTCGTCGGTCGTATTACTAGAAGGGAAAACGAGATAATCAAGGCCAAAGAAGTGGATGTGACTACTACTGCATGGCTGCGCTCCCTGCCCCCCGCGGGTTCGCCGTGCCTTCTGCCCCCCCTTGAAATGCTTGCTATGAAAAAAGGGACCAAACTCGCCCTTCGCAAAGATTTCGACTGCTTCGGCGATAGCTACACCGCGCCAATAGACGAAGCTACTCTGAGAAAATGTTTCGAGAAGATGGATCAAAGTGTAAGTACTTATTAAATGCCCATACGAGCTCCGCAACTTTAGCCTTTGCTAACGGCTGTACAATCCTATCCTATTTGAGTTAATAGCAAAGTTTAGTTTCGCGGCAAAAAAGGTGCCATCTGCCAGTTTAAAAGACGTAGCTTTGTTTTAAATTTGGTGTTGCAACGTGTTACTCCATCAATGTCACTCTGGGCACTATTTGACGTATTTCAGACATGATGTCTGTGGCCATAAGTCAGTGCGAACGCTTTAGCGACGTAAGCTGATGCCAACATTTAGATAGTGGTGAATTCTCAATGATGTGATATTGTTGTTAGGATCCTTGCATCTACCTCAGTAGGCGCGAGATGCTGAACTTAGACCGCGAGTTGTTCGGGTCGCACAGCCCGCACTCGTTCCTGCGCGCGTGCCGCTTGCACGTGCGTGGCGCGCGCGCGCTTCGGGCCGCTGCGCTCGGCGCCGCGGTATGCGACGCGCGCGCGCCCGCGCTCACGCACGCCGTGGTAGGCGCCGACACGCCACACGAAGACATCGCGCGACTCAAGGCGACACACACGGCTAAAGTTGTCTCCGAAGACTGGCTCGATGCCTGCTTCGAGCGCAACGACCTCGTCCCTGAACATGACTTTTTATTGTGAAGTTGTATTTGTGTGACACCACTAACCTTCGATTTAGGATTTGTATTATCTTATACTTTTTATACCAATGAGTAGGCTTTATCATAAATAAATAACCATTTTTATATCTTCGACGTGTTTTGTTTTTCTCTTTCAACTATCTCACATCTCGTACATGCTTGCTTTATGTTCTTCGGCTTAATTATTTGATGTCTTGATATTTGGACATTACCTTCTTCTCAGAAACGCGAACAGCTATTGTTGGCATCTAATTCCGTCCTGCATGTCGCCTAATGTTTTACTTACATATGCCATAATGGAATAAAAAACCCCTTCGTATTTTGTGTAGACGCGTGGTCTACTTAACTCGGTAAATTCTACAATTTCCACTGGTCAACCAATTCAACCAAGATTCCGCTATTTCTAGAAGTTACTCTTAATTTCCGAATTCCCTTTGAAGGTGCTTTAATATACATTACTTTAGTTTGTGTTTGTAGTCGTACGGGTATGTGTTCACTGCATCGGAATCTGAGCGTATTGCTAGTTCTAGAGCTTAAATAAGTGATGGGCGGATTTCGCCAAACAAATAAATAAATAAGTATCGACCGATGTGAAATCGGAATGATGTCCACGCGCCCTATTTTTATTTGGGTAAATGCCAAAGGTCTGTATGGTTCTTACCTACCTACACGCTCCGATTCTGATTCTGTGGACGTGAAGGACCATAAAAGAGATGTCATAATTTTACGAGGATTGTTCCAAATACTTTTGTATTTGAAACAATCTTTTTTTTCAGTAACTAGATATTCATTACAATTCGACGACGTACTGTTAGGATTTTTTTTCAATGTAACTTTAAAAGTACAAATCGTTTTCCGTTACTTTGCGTCATATAATTGCATAAACGGACCAACTCACGCGCTAAATGAATCGAAATCATGCGTGACATATGAGCGTTTCGCTGTGAAATCTGAACCAAGCCAGCATGCCGCCCAAAGCACGCCTTATGCCCGTCGCAGTACAATTAGATCCAGAACAACCACTCATTCATCTTGTATGCGAAATTATTAATATGTTATTGCTTTAATTAAACTACATAGTCGGAACGGGTTAATGGTCTTTGCAATCGAATCTGAATGTTCAGAATAATAAGCACCCACTGTGTGCAGTGCATGTTGTTGTTTGAAAAGAGTTGTAATACCTTGTAATTCCTTGTGAATCGACTACACTTACGAAAACGTTTTCTGAGTAGGTAAGCACCTAACTTTGGTTTGTAAAAAAAAACTTGGTAATGGCGTTAATACGTTTGCCGTTGGTTTTGCTTAACTCCGCACTAGGTATTCTAAAATAACCGGCCAGGCAAGTGCACCAAATCCGACTAACACACCCGTCTCCTACCTTTTATTATCTTTTTTTTACCAAACCACATAATAATGTAAAATTGTTATTTATGATGTAGGCAAGTACCTTTTTTGGTGCTAAAGCGATTGTATCGATGCACTTACATGTCCAGCGCAGTTCACGCCAAGGGTGAACTGGACAGTCGGGTGAAACCCGAGAATTAATTGGCAATCGCCAGCCGAGATTGGATATCGCTTACAGGTTGATTGATACCAATATTGCCCTTACTAAAGATAACTTGTATAGCATTAATAATATTTTCCAGAATACATAATAAGGTAGGTAAGTATTATGTATTCTGGAAATTAATACCGAATGACTAGCGCGAACCCATGCAACTACACAGACGAAAGCCCTTGTCTGCCACACTTGCATTGCAGTGCCACACTTATACAACAAGTTTTCCGACGACCAGGGGCGAAGCCAGGAGGAGGGTTTTGAGGGTTAACATTATTGTAATAAAATAATGCGGAAACTTCTGATTTTTTTACATAATAATTTTTCATAAGAATGATTTACGGTTAATTCATGCACTTTTAATAGGTACAATTTTATTTTTTTACCCCCTCTGATACTAAACCGTGGCTACGCCCGTGCCGACGAAATTGGGTCCGGTTTAGTCAATCTACAAAACTATAGTAAAACACTTTTAAGATAACGAACAATGCAATCAATGTATACTTACTGTATAATTACTAATAGAAAAATAAAACTTACAATTTCTGTACATCATTCATCGGGGCGATCGTGTTCAGAGTCCGCCCACAAAAGCTCACAGCCAATAGCACCGCGCCAAGGGAGGGGCGACTGCCGACGCTGTATATTTTAAACCTGAAACCCTCTTCACAGCCATCAATCTGTGAAAAGTTATTTCAGCGTGAACATGACTTGTCCCGGATCATTAAAACCCAATTGTCGGAGTCTGGTTTGAAGTGAAGTGATGTAGTGACTATTTTTTGTGAACGTTTACTGATTGATGTAACGATGCCAAGCGAAGGAGAAGTGGAGGGTAGTAATGGCGGTGCTAGTGGTAGTCGCAAGGCGTTGCGAACACCGAAATGTGCGCGGTGCCGGAACCACGGGGTGATCTCCTGCCTCAAGGGACACAAGCGGCTGTGCCGCTGGCGCGACTGCCGCTGCCCCGGCTGTCTGCTTGTGCTGGAGCGCCAACGCGTCATGGCTGCGCAGGTAACTTTATTTACTTATAACTGCTCTGTTAATTCTTCTTCTTTGCGTGTCGACTCACTCAGGCTTTTATATATGTTAGGACCAAAACTCAGTGGCCGATATAGCGCTATCGGTGGCCTTGTAAAGATCCTCGCGTGTGCAATTGTTAATTCTGTTATTTCAATCGCTCTTAGTCCTAATAAAGATGCAAATATTAACTAAAGTTTTTAAGGGTACCTGATAAGATTATTTTTGCCTAGGGGATGCAGGCATCCAGCTAAACGAATCATTACCACTTGACCCGAAACCCACAGACATTATAGGTATATATGTATATACATTTACAACTTTGTCGAAGTACGCAAGGTTTAAAGTGGCACCGTAACAAAACTGGACTGACCGGTCAGTGGGCCTGAGCTTAGGGTTGAATTAATAAATGAAGGCTATGTTATTTTATTGTCCAGATTACCATGACACAGTTCAGATTCCCAACCCGAGAATCCATTGATAACATTATGACCCGCAGAGCTATAATGTAGTTTATTTTAATTTAACGCGTGCCATGTGGAAAACTGTTCTATTGTCTAGCTTTAAGTTGTAGTAAGCAAATAGCGATAAAAATGTCTTCTGAAAACCAGTTTCTATAAATGAAGGTGGCGCTGCGCCGGCAGCAAGGCGCGAGCGGCGTGGAGCCGCGCGACGGCGAGGCGGCGGCGCTGGCGGCGCGCAAGCGGGCCTACCGCGCGCGACTCCGCTGCGTGCAGATGGCTAGAACCTACTCGGTGCACCCACCTGTCTACGGTAACATCTTGAGCCCCATTATATCGTATGCCTAAACCGGCTCAATTATTCCCTAAAAATTTGCGCGCGATTGATTGTTTTTGTTTTTTGCTATCTACCTACATAACTATTTGCGATTTTAAAGCCAAAATTTGACAATTCTCGCTATCGCGTTGCTTTTGCGCGGAATCAGGAGCAATTGCAGCGCGAAAATTAAGCAATTTAGGCACTTCTAAAATCGCAAATTGACAGCAAAAAACAAAAACAAAGCAATCTACTGACCTGACAGTGCTGCAATGAATTTACGCGAGCAGAAATGTTGCGTTAGATGCGTACCTAAATAAATAAACCAACTTTGAGTAGGTAAGTTGTTACGCTAAAACTTTTGGTGGGACACGTAGACAATCTACGTTCCAGTAAAATATTTTAATCCCGGGGAAAACACAAGTGCAAGTGATATTTAAAAGTGCAATTACAAAAATTTTACACTTTTGCGTTTATTTGGTGATTACTGATTGAATTTTGTTTGACGACCTCCGCGGCCGAGAAGTGAACACGTCGGACTTGGCGTTGCCACCTGAGGTCCCAGGTTCGATTCCTGCTCGGTTCAACAACGTAACAACGTTTAGGTGTTGTGGTTACATCATTGTTTTATAGCACAAGTACTTTAGCTACTTACCTTAAGTATTTTAATTTAATAACTTAAGTACACTCAGAGGCACAATTAACCGCCCACTCAAGAAAATTTCATATCTTATAGTACATTTCGTGCTTCACGAATGTGTCTCAAACTTAAGAAATACGTATTCAAATTTTATGGGATTTTTGCCGTTCGATAGCCAAGAAGTCAGGTATTATGACAGTATTTAATTAATTTCTCCAATACGATAGCTTTATCCCAGACAATCATTTGAAAATTGTAACACAATTTGCAGCTGTTTTAGTATGAAAACGGGGTCAACATTGTGTTACAATATTTCAAATGATTGTCTGGGGTAAAGCTATCGCATTGGAGAAATTAACTAAATGCAATCATAATACCTGATTTCTTGGCTATCGAACGGCAAAAATCCCATAATATTTTAATACGTATTTCTTAAGTTTGAGACAAATTCGTGAAGCACGAAATGCATGAGCGTATATGTTTTTTTTTTTGGATGGGCGGTTAATTGTGCCTCTGAGTGTATTTTAATTTACTATAAATTACAATACCTATAAGAAATATTAATACCAACTGCACAAACGCATGGTTTCCATAGGTACTTCCATAGTTTTTAGGAGTCTACGTGTATACACAGTTGCCGATAGATACATACTAATTTAGCACCGAAGCTAAGTTAGTCATTAAAGTAAAAACAAACAATAACAATAGCAAAAACTTTAGGATTCAGAAGCGAGCAGATGTTGCCATTTGTGTTGGTTTTTATCTGGCAAAACATCTTCAAACAAAAAAAGACGCGTTAGATACTATGAGACAAGGACAGACGATTTTTGTGGAAACTAAAAAATTTACAAGTTTATATTAGCATAAAAAGTTGTTGCACATAAGTAGAAACAGCGTTGTAGACATTGTTTCGGCTAACGATAATAGAGAAATCATATTAATAGAGAAAGCTGCATTTGAGTAAAATTTTGAAATCATCAATAACAAATATCGTTTCCGTGGATAAAGGTTGTTTTGTGCCACCCTGTATAGTTAAATTTAGCGATACCAAATATTCTTACTCCTGTCCAGTGATAGCGTATAGTCACACGGTGCGGCGAAGAAGCCCGATCCCCCGGTGTCGTTCGCGTGCACTCCGTCCATTGTTTTTGTAGTAAGTGAGTCGACACTGTCGAGTGTTTCGTTTCCCGATCGTGAAATGTTAAATGCGAATTAGCTGAACAAATATTTGTTTTGGACCATTGGGAATGAGTTAAAATTGTACATTTTAAAAGGGACATGATCTACTACACCCTGCGACAGAGCAGCTGTACCTAGATATTTTATTAGTATTGTGATTATTACTAAAAGATATACCTATTAAAAGTTTGGTCACCAATGTACCTAGTAGACATTAAGTACCTAAGGTAAGTTAGGATAATATGATTCAAAATCAACATAATTTTCAATCCTATCTCTATTTTAGCAAATGAGGAATTTAAAATAGTTTTCAAATTATAATTGGAGTGTACAAAATCCGTTGGTTTGTTAACTACCTACTCTTAATATATTTTAACAATATTGACGTGTGTGACGAAAACCTGCGGAAGTTTAACAACAGAACAACGGACTGCACAACGCAGATAACATATAACAATTAAAACACATATCAAGTAGCACACGATGTTAAAATTGTAAAATTCTTTAGAACAATCAAAAATAGAGCACCGCAGACGTAATAAAACATTTGAGCCGCTCTTGAAAATGTCCCCGCTTCATTACAGAACAAAAGCTGTCATCCAACACTCGGCAACATTTCACTGTCTATCAAAAAAGCTAAAATAATTTCTTTTAACTATTTTTATGAGCTCTAAAAAAGTGTAAAGATTGTTTTACAAGAGAACGCGGAGGCGGCTCTTTGTGAGGGTGTCGGGTTACGGCGAAGCTGTTGCCTGTAAACATGTCTTTCCGCTTTGTTGAATGATAGCCCCGCGGGTGCCAAACTTATTACGACTACTGTGTGACAAAATTAGGGAGTGGATGACATTTTTTATACGCATTTACCAAATGCAAGCGGAACAACAATTGCTGTTATGAGCTCAATATACCATTTTAAATCAGTGCTGTGAGCAGAATCCCGACAATTAGGCTCGGATACATTCAGTTGAATTTTTTTAGAAACCGTTTTTAGCGGGTTCTGTAAAATTCCGGAACTGTACAGTCCGAGCCTAACAACCGAAATACTGACTCTACAATTTTAATAACCGCGATATTACCGATAGATTTTGTATTCATAAAGTTCTGTCGTCTCTCCGATGTAGCCCAAAACCAAGTCAAATAAATAAAATATTTATCGATTTCACAGCAGTTAAAAGCCTTTTCTGCATTTAATTAAGATTAATAACTGAATTTTCCCTTTCGCTCAGTTCGCGCACACATGTGTTGCGAATACATTGTTATCTTATTTTCCGAGCATAGGTAAGGGTTAATGTCATAAATAAATACAATGTGATATGGGCGGTATTTCTAACCCGTTAAGGCTAAATGAGATATCAAATTTTATCGACAAAAACAAAAACTTGGGGTCAAACCCTCAACCCCATCTTGTCTTATTCAGAGTGCATTTGCTATTCCGGGACTAAGGTTAAACCACTGTTTTAACGTACAAAAATCAGTAGTTTAACCTTAGTCTGGACTAGTAAATGCACTCTGAATAAGACAGCATATGAGTAGCGGCCATTTTGTTTTTTTTTAACACTAGCCAATAACCAAGAAATACCACAAAATAGCTATAAGAACACGGTTACAGACCATAAACTTCTAAATTCTGATTTTAAGGGTTTCTTTGGCTAGAAAAAAAATAATTTATTAAATTATTTTCGAAAAAAATATCTTTATTGTAGCATATTTGTTTTGACCCCATATTACTTTTTTTGTCAATTAAATTTGATACTGAATAGCTTAGAAGTACCGCTTATATCACATTGTATAATAGGGCGTAATTTTAAAGACATGTTTTCTAAGAATAATTATTAAACATTCCAATTTCCAGACAACCTTCGTCTCGTCAGCCAGGACGGCGCGGGCGCTTGGAGCGAGCGCGTGCGGCGGCGGCGCGCGTTCGCCGACGCGGAACTCGAGCGCGGCGCGTGTGCGCAGCCCGCCGCCGCGCTGTGCCGCCACCTGCTGGCGGCGTTGCTAACGACGTACGCGCCTGCGCCGACAGAGCCCACGCAGCGGCAGAAACTGTCCTTCTCCATCGAGTCTATCATCGGCGTTCAGTAATATTACTACGAACGCATAAAACTTGAATAAGGAATCGTAAGGATGTTACCAGACCAATCGATCGATCGTCGATCAATTACATCGCTCAACGTCGATCAACTGATCCAATGACTATGACTGACGTAGACTTATCCATTCTACAATTCGATCGATTGGTCTGGCTGGTAACACCCTAGAGCACATTTAGAGTAGAAATGTCATGTATTTAATTCCATAAAAAAAGATGTTATTTTTCATCTGTGACTTTTTTTATTTACTTATGTATATATATAACATATTTATTGACTTATGATGTATACATTTAATAAAAGTTAATACAGTCAAAACGGTTGGATTTAATGCTACGGGGCATTCTCTACCAGGCGACCATTAGGTTAAACAGAAATGTATTTTGTGCATTGCGATAAAGGAGATACAAATCTGTATTTGTTAGGAACTGTAAAGCTGGGTCCGCAGCGCCGTGTTTTCAAACACGATAACAGTTTTGTTAGTAAAAACAATAACATGTTTGCCGTCACCCGTCACGAATGGATAACATCCCTCGCGTTTGACTGCGGGGGACGTGACGCAATTTGTGTTTGTGCTCACATGAGAAAGACGTCTCGGTCGAGGTTTGTGTGTGATGTGACAATTCACATTTTTGAAATGAAACAAAAACACTAACAACATTAGGCGCTGCGGACTAACTGTTTTGCTTACAAGTTTTGTTAGAAAATTGGTCCTTAGTTTATAGATACTAAATAGTAATTACAAAATTACTTACGTGTTTTGGTGAAAAATAGAACAGCAATGGCCGGCACACAGTATAAAGAACGAACGAGAGAGATGTGCTTACAGCTAATTACCATCTTTCCATCTATTTTTTACGCCGGCTTGTATAATACAAATTATACGCACTTTTGAACCTATTTTCAAAATCTGCGGCATTGGAATACTCTATTTTAGGGTCTTGTGGTTTTAACCGTTTTGACAGGTTTTATCTAAGGCAAAGAAAACAAAAAGTTATTCGAACAATGAGTGCTTTATTAACGATGCTTTTTTATAAGAATGTCTATTGTGAGGTCTGTATGTTACAACCGAAACTTAAATGTAAACACACTAGGTAATACACAATTGGTATGCTACAGTGCGTCAGTAAACGACACGTCCGCATACTGTAACAATATTTGATTATTACAAAAAGATAGAAACCGAGTACAGAAAAAAATGTGAAATTGTACCGTAAACAAACCAACAACATTAGGTTATAACCAGCCTTTTACAAATAGACGACAAATAATTTTGGTTTTATGAGATCTTAATCAAATTGTCTAGTTTGTTTTGCTTCTGACTTTCACTCAATTTGTTTATAAAAATACCTGTATGAAGTTTTACGCAAAAACACATTTTCATTTTGCCATAACAAGTATTAGTTAGTATACACAAAATATGGATTTGTCATGACAGACTTAATTATATGATATTTAACAAATATAATACCACACGCACATTTGTAGTCTATTTGTCAAATGCGTCGGTTAACCTTTATCAGAATGACTTTCTATTCAGAAATGGTGCATAAAATAGGTATGTTAAATTGAAACTTGACGTACCGTTGGCCGTACTATGCAATACTTCAGTATTATTAATTAAATGAAGTAAGTTAATGTACATTATGTTTCTCTAGTATATTTCCATATGCAACATCTTCAATACGTAATGTGTTTTAAAAAATTCTGTACTCAACTTTGTATATTATTAGCAGTTATCAAATTGTTACAATTAGACAACAATTTAATTCATGATCATAGAGACAGTAATTTATATATATTTACTTCACCAATACATTTATAAAACGGAGTGATTTGTAAATACCTACACAACTGGATTTGTTTTCCTTTTTAATTAATAAGGATATAATACAATACATAGTATCATAAAATATGGTATATATTATAATAAATATCTATAATTATAAAATAAATGTTAAATAATCGATTCGTCGAAAAACAACCATTTTTTTTCTTTCTTACTTATGAGAGTAGCTTATTGTATGGCAACAAATTAAAAGTAAATCACTATCAACTTTTAGCTGAGATTTACTAAGTTCAATAACATCAACATGACGATTGTGTCGTGCTTACTCAAAGTCAATTAAAAATTTATTATTAATCCTACAAGGAGTAACCGAATAAACGCGGTAGAATTGTAAACTGGTACAGTACAGATGCAGTAATTTAAAAAGATCATCATATTAAATTAAATAATGTTTGCAGCCGTTGCGATTGTTTTTGAACTATAATATCTGCTAGATGTAACCTCTTGGTGTGTAAATTATTTGAATATACAACCCTTTGCTACGGGTACGGGTCCAAAATCGTAAACGCGATTATGCCTTTCCCATAAAAATATTTAACCTATTTTGTTGATGGAGTATGGTGCAATAATGAGTTACATCTGAAATTTTTATCACGTTAATAATCAATTGTTTTTACCCGTTTATCAATCGGACCAGAATTGCGTTATTCGATTAGACCCTATATTTTAACACAACAGTATCACTGTCATAGTATTTCTAAATTGTTTATTTATCATTTGGTTACATCGGTTCTCTTGTTTATTGCTGTGACTGCAAATGAGGTAGAAATAGACAATAAAAATAGGAACAAATAAAATTGCAAGAAAAATTGTACATGTCTCTACGAGATTGTAATTTATTGTAGAACAGAAAAGGGTAAGTATATTTTAAAAGACTTTACTTGACTACCGTCTCGATTCAGATTAAATTCATAAAACAGTAACTTTATATTTAGAGAAATTGTTAATTTAAGATAAATATTTGTATTTTAAGCATCGATAGGAAAAAAATACGACTAAATTATTAAAATAATTGAACGATCAATTATTTAGTCCAAATGGGAGATATTTGCTTTAGATGAGTGAGAGTGCAAGTCGAGAACATAGCACGCAATGGTCTCAAACAATGATAATGTGTAAATAAGTACCTACTTTATACATAAAAGATATATAAGACGTTTAAGGTGGATGGTAAATAATAATAAAAATGTTATGTACACACATGAATGTATTTCGACGACAAGATTACTTTCATATAAGTATGTAAACATATAAATACGTACTATAGAATAATAAATAATGTAAATTGAATGTACAACAGAAAATAATAACGCATCGCAACCTACAATATATCGACAATGAATCACAAATGTTCGTCCGTACAATACAACTACAATATTTGACATTACACCTCGAGGAAGGGAGTGCCTCACGAATGCCGCTACATCTGCTCACACAAGCATGCGATCACTTAATAAACTATTATCACCGTTTCATTTTTAGGAAATCAACTATTATTATAAAAACTCATGACAATAAAATCTACTAACCTTAAAATAAATCACGCCACCCGTTGGTTTTCTCTTAAAAAAATAAACAGATTTATAAATTTCTTTTTAACTGACGTATTAAATTTTAATAATGTTAAACAATAAAAAAAAATAACGCGCCTTGCAAATAATGCGAATTGAAACTGAGATATGATTCCGTGTCGGGCATGGAGAAGGTAACGCATCCATCCACACGCTTCGGGCTTTGTTGGCACATGACAAGGAACGGGACTAGATAGGACTCGGGATAGGAACCGACTGGGACTCAGGGACCGAGGAAATACCTACTCGACTACATTACATATAAATAATATGTAATAAATAAGATGTGGTGACAATAAATTAATATTATAAAATCATTGAACAACATATTTTGAAAGCCCCAAATCAAATTTAAATCCAACGGAATGTAAATTTTTTATACCCCTGAAAGAATGAATAATAATCTGATGTTCTAAAGCTAGATTTGCGTTTTTAATAATAAATTTCTAAATATTTATTCAAACTACACAATTTCAGACATCCCACACATCTGAAAAACTAAATGATATTAATAACAACTGTTTAAAGTCAGACTTTTAGCATTTTAAACAAAAAATAACAATTTTACTTGCATACAATAATATACATCGCAATATGTATTTACATATACATAATATTAGTTTCATTTAATATACACGTAATTATTACTTTATATTCATCATATAAATGTTCCGCGGCGAGCGGAGCGGGCCGAAACGCCGCGACGCGCAAACATACAAATCCATTAAAACAATATACAACGTAAAAATACTATTTGGTACAATTATATAGCAGAAATCTAGCCGTCATAAAATCTATCAAAGCAGTATATTACTCTACACTGACACAGACATATAATCATACACATATATTAGTCAAAATAAACCAGTCACAAATCACAGTTGACATAAATTCTCGATTTCACTAAGTCTTGTAATTTACATAAAATAATAGTTAACACATCGTTTTACTACTAAAGCATATTTGAAAAGCCTGAGTGGAGACACAAAATAAATGCTTTTTAAAATGAAAGCCATATTTTGAAATAGATAATCCAGAATGATGAACGTAACATTTTAGAAACAACTATGCAAATTATATCCTCAACATAAACGGTAGTACTGTTGAGCAGTGGGACGTGACTACTACACACTAATCAAACACATTGTCTGGGCCTTAGATAGCTATTACCTGTTAATCATATATTATGATATAATATTTACTTTAAAATTTCATGCCGAAAATTGGTATCAGCTCAGAAACAATATGCAAGAAAAGTGATTATTATACCAATATCGTTTACCACTAAAATATATATTTTACCCCAAAATATAGGCGCAAACATATAATGCATTAGTAACGACTAAATAATTTTGATCAATTCGTGATGAGACTGAGACTGTATATCATACAACTTTTGCCAATTAGGATTTCATATAACTTACCAAAACATGACACTATTGTACTATGCATTAAAATTATTTATCTTTATTTTGTTCTTACTGCACCAAATAAATGGCATTCTAATTTCGATAAGGATTTGTTATCCTTTAAGTTATTTTTAGTGTTTTGTAGAATATTATAAAAATAGCGAACGAAAAACCCATGCCTCATCATCAAATTAATCATCTAGGTAAGCTATCACTAGGTTTTCATGCAAATATAGTAGATATTCCAACCACAGCTAGCTTAATATGTCACCATTTTATAAAGACTGTGAGTAATATCTACGACTACAGGCCAACGAGTGAACACTCAATCCTTTAACAAATCGAAACGGCACGTAAGCATGCAACGTGCGACATTTATTACACAAAATACTAATACAATAAGCCTAGCACCCCGTGTTATACGTGACGTATATTCTCACCCGCCGAACCGTGCGATCGTTCAGTGGAGCCGCCGCCTACATTCTCAGCTAACGAACGGAAAACGCTCAGGTACAAACGACGTAAAATAGTGTGTGCGAAAATTTACATGAACGTGGTATGTATAAGGTATCGTAAAAACATCGCGAGTCTAGAGATTACGTGTTGGCACAAAGTGGGCAGCTGCGACTGGACGCGCCGCGTGCGTCGGAGGCGAGGCCCTACCGGAGCAATGTCGACCCGACCCCTGCTGACATTGATATCCCCTGCAACAACACAGTTCATTCATACAATATCTGTATTTTATTTTGCCACTTATTATGTCCCAAATATCGTTACACTTATCATTCCGATAGGGCAATGATTATCTTTCGATAGGAACCTGTTATAGGTAAATAAATAATGGACACCATCAACATTGCTCTGATCCTAAGGTAAGTAGCTAAGGCACTTGTGATAGATATCAGAAACAACGAACCACAACACCCAGACCCGAGACAATATAGAAACGTTCGTTTTCTACATTGACCCGGCCAGGAATCGAACCCGGCCCCCTGATTTCGTATCTTGCACAAGCAATGCGATAGCGAATATTGTCGCAAAATCGCAAATTGACAGCAAAAAAACAAAAACAGCAACCTACTGTCAGTGCGCTGCCTATAGATTTTGACACGAACTATCAATAGGGCGATGTCTGCGCAATTATTGCAAATTTTTAGAGAATAAGGATAGGGAACCTCAGAGATGGCGACGCCATATAGTCCGGCGTGCTCGCCTCGCAGCTACGAAGGTAGTCAGTATGTACAGTGTAAAGTAGAAGTCATGAGTAAAGTTTAGTTAAATGTTTCGTGTGACTCACCATAAGCAGCGATCTAGTTTAGATCCCGCACATGTCGGTGAGGCGGGTGCGCAGCGCGGCGGGGAACTGCGCGGTGAAGCGGAGCCAGTTCTCCTCGCCCACCTGGTTCTTGAACCCGTGCAGGATCTTGGTGAACATGTCCTTGAGGTCGTCCTTGGGGTGCGTCCACGACGCCACCGCGTCGCAGAAGAACATGAAGTCGGGCACCACGCCGCCCGGGTTCACTTGGATCATCTGGCAGATGCCGCGGAACGCTGAGTCCTTCTCGTCGTTGTCTCGAATGTTTCGCAGCGATGTGCACCTGTACGAAACACCTCATTGTCGACTGTGCCTGTATCTTATGTCACTGATCAATCATGATATTTAGAGCGGATCCGTTAAATTCACTCGAAATATCAATAATCTAAAACCGTGTTTTTTTTAATTGAGTTCAAAAAGAAGCGAATACTATAAGGACTGTGGTAAATATATATAATAAAGTAAAATATTAGTTGGTATTAAAAAAATAAAAAGTGATTGATCTCAATGAGAAAATATTGAAAGTGACAAGCACACAAAATATAATTATTAATTCATGAACACTAATTTTAATGAGCAATCCAAACTGTAAGCGAATTATGTATATATATACGATCCCAAATTATTAGATAGCTTCCTTCTAGGTGATTCTACTGCTCAAAAAACAGACAGTTTTTCCATGAGACAAACATAAAAACGCGAAAATAAAATTACCACCCCATAATAAACTGCCAATCAAGTGACATCAGTTAGTATGGAGAAGTATTCTTTTATTTACATATTACAATGATCATTCCATTGAAAAATTCCATTGAAAAATTTTTGTATTTAAGTAGTTGAATCAACCAAAAGAAGGACCATTCAATAAATTAGGACTGTATATAATGTTTAACAATGGTTAATCGTTAATAGCACAATCGACACACTATGAATATGTACAGTTTTGGCTTGCAGTTTGGTTAAATAATATAATTTACGTAGCTTATATATTTTAGAAAGCGGATGGTGTTCAATACACAAAGTACAGAGCACTGAAAATAAGATGATCCGACAGATACCACCCCGTGAGTCGGTAAATATTTATTGTGTGGCCGTTTACTAAACAAGGATAAAATTCCATGCCTGAAATTAAATTATAAGAACATATTGTATAAAAGAATAACATTAACAAGCCATGAACAAACACCATCCACAATCGAAATAATACCTAAGATAACTTATTATATTAACGTAATCGTAATAATATAAAGTAATAATAAAAAAAATGACTACAGACCACTGGCGTACAAATTGATGTAATACGGGTGCGACGTCGTGGGGGCACACATAACCTAGCCGACCGATAGTAATCGCTACACGCCACGACACGATATACCGAGAACAAAACCAAGAAAACAAATCAACAAACCATTCAAAACATAGTCAAAGTACATAAGTCAACAGCAACAAATTAGTGTTATAAATAGAAAAAACGTGAAACAATTTTTTGCTAATTCACTCTATAAATGTCATTGTCAGATATCACCAAAAGGTGGCCTAGAATTTTAAGATTGGATTCTTACTGCATACAATGTCATCATCGTCAGCAATCATTAGTTTGCTAGAAAGCCCTTACTAAATAGTTATTATTTGTAGCTCTAACACAATAATTTCAATAGAATAGGCCACCTTTTAAGATCACGCGCACACTTCAGTTTTGGCACTACTTGTGTTAGAGAAATATTTACATCACACCCCCAAAATCAAAATAATGATTTAAAAAGCCAAGGCTCTATAATTCTCTTCATTACAGTAGCATTGTTTCTAAATATATATGTTTATTAAAATATCAGATCATTGCAAAGATACACTTTACATGGGTTAGACAAACATGTCAACATAATTATGCAGGTAGGTATACAACATTAGGTAATACATACATAATATATTGATAATATATCATATAACACTTCATGAAAATAGGTAGAATGTATCTGAATAAAATAGTGGGTTCCGCCAAAGAATATCATCATAATTCCATACATTGGCAGAAATCACTATAAACATAAACAAGAAAGTATATAACGGTGATTATTATGATCTATATGAAAAATCAATATGAAGCTGTGACATAATACATAGATAAATTCAAATCTTTATAGTAATAGTATGTTACTGCCACCAACAAATATTGGTACCTTATACACTAGCCAACATTTCAAACTTTTTTAAATCAGTGAAACTTATGACGAAAGTAATTTACATTTGAATGTGGTATTTGATGAAGAAGTACAAATAGCACTTACCTGTGTTTTCAAGTAGCGTCTTGGGTGTGTTAGGCCTATTAATTATTACTACTAAATGGTTGAGTACTAGAGGAATATATTTTGACGTTTCTGGACCTGAAACACACATTTTAAGTTTCAGATTTCATCAATTAGTTTATTGGACTCGATCATCCAGTTTAACCGGACTAACTGAATAGTAGGGAACTCACCTAATTTGATACTAATTTCTCCGATCGCCCACGTGGCGTTATTGCACACGGAGATGAGCTCCGGGTTGAGGTTCATGCCGAGGATGGGCAAGAACTCCGGGATGTACGGGTGCACGTGTTGGAAACACGCCTTCGTCAGGTCACCCAGCAATGCGAACGAGGACTGACGGACCTAGGTGAAGAAAAACATTATAACTACACTCAGAAAGTGATTTTAGAAAAGCATTTTTTTTTCATATCCCAGAAAAGTCAGACCAGCACAGTCGAAGGACAGCTGTACTCTGGAGTACTTTTTATCCGTAAAAACAAATCGCTTACATCTGCATCAGCTTACACAAAACGCTAAAGGGTACACCTTTAGCGTTTTGCGGACAGATCGGAACGCACAAAAGGACGAGCGAGTTCTCAAACTTGAGGTAAATTACATCGTAAGCTCGAATATACGTGATATAAGCCTAGAGGCTGTGGATTGGATAATGTGTGCTTCACTAAACTTCCGGCAAACAATTGGTAAATATTATGCTAGGCAGGTTGAAGAAGAGGCTTAGTGCCTCTGTGGTCTGATAGAAATAAAAAACCGGCCAAGTGCGATTCGGACTCGCGCACGAAGAGTTCCGTACCATTATCTATAAAAACGGCAAATAATTCACGTTTGTTGTATGGGAGCCCCCTAAAATATTTCATGTATTCCGTTTTATAGTATTTGTTGTTATAGCGGCAATAGAAATACATCATCTGTGCAAATTTCAACTCTCTTACTATCACGGTTCATGAGATACAGCCTGTTGACAGACGGACAGACAGACAGACGGAGCCTCAGTAATAGGGTCCCGTTTTACCCTTTGGGTACGGAACCCTAAAAACACGTATGATAATGTAAATAAGATTCCACAGCGAGTGAACTAGTGCACGCACCGACGGCGCGATGTCTGTACGTGAGTGTGTGTACGTGTGTATGTGTGTGTGTATGTGTGCGCGTGTACCGACCTCCGGCATGGGGTCGCGCATGCACTGGTACAGCAGCTGCATGAGGTTGGAGTTGAGCACGAGGTGGTCGATGTGCCCGTCCAGCCCCTCGGCCAGCCCGCTCAGCAGGTCCAGCGCCACGATCATGAAGTCCTTGTCGGGCGCCTCGAACTGCTCAGGGCTTTGGCTGTTCGCCTGCAGAGTATACAATTGTAGATTGTGTGATAAGATACCAAAGTAATGTATTGAGCGATTTTGGGAATCTAGAGCGAAGTGAAGGATTCTAGAGTAGACTTCTGAACGTAGCGAGGGATTTAAAGTACGTCGCTCGAGGTTAATCGTTTTGTTACCGTGTGGCAGACTCTGCTTTTCACCTATCTATGAGAATAATAAATAAGAGAAGCTTATAGGGGCTTTTTCAAACTTTCAAAACGTTCAAACTTTTTAATTTAATAGTGTTGCAAAGGCGAAAGTCATTTCGTCATTGTTATTAGGTGTGCGCCGGAATGACCTATTTTGCGCGTAATTATCGAGGAAAAAAGGGCCTCTTTTCAAATAGAATGTACGAAAAATACCCTATCTCAGGCACACCACACAAGTTTCTCACAAAGAAGATTCCCCTTTAGAGCTAGTTCTAGTTTTAAGAAAAATATTTTTGATCAGAAATATTTTTTTTCTTTAATTAATACTCGAAGAAACTGGAAAAAAGTATGATCCAGAATGATCGGCGCAATTTAACATTAGTTGTTTAGTAAATAAAAGCGTTTGTACACCGGTCCAAATTAATTTTCATTTTCGCTCGGCGGTCGTGTAGGGTCCGATCGGCTACCGTCGCCTTCGCTTAGGTCGGCGCCGGCTCGAGCGTCGGCAAATAACTGGACTGATTTCGTCGCTCTAAAAAGGTTGACGCACGCTGTTTGTTCTAAATCGTAATTATAGGTACGCGCAAGCGAAAAAAAAAATGGCGGCCCCGCCTGCGGCTGGTAGGGTCGAGCGAGGCAGTGAGTGCGAAATTTGGCAGGCATTTCTCGAGAAAAAGGACTTGTAGGTTTTTTAGGTTAAATATAAAGATAGTGTGGCAATTCATTAGAAGAGATACTTACGATGTTCTGATTTAGCGTTTGTTCTATCAGGGATACGCATCTTCTAAATACAGGTTCGCAGTAAGGTAGAAAGCCGGACTGTAGAGCTGTCGCCACTGATGACAGACACTGCAAGAGCATACATTATGTGTGAATATCAGGTAAGTTAGCTATAGCAAATCAGAATAAATGTAATATTACTTCGAAGGTACCTCTAATAATGGGAATAAGTCTTTATCTTCGTCTTTGAGCACGTTCCACTTGTTGATGAGCGGCGGCATAAGCAGATTGATGTACTCCTGCTTGTTAAGGTGGTGGCCGACCGAGTCTGCCAGCGTGCCGATAGCGTCGTAGAGGATAAGCAGGTTCTTGTGCTGGTACTTGCTGAAGGCGTAGACCAGCGTCTGCAGGATGTAGCCGAGGTACGGCACTAGCTCGGTGCAGGCCTCCTCTTCTAACGTGGCGAAGGCCGAGCAAGCTGCTTCTTGCACGCGCTTGTTGTTGTCTAGCACGCGCTTCAGCAGCTGAGAGAGAGTGGTGCCTTATTAGTACGAGTATTCATGAACGTCACTGAAGAAGGATAGATAGCATGAGTATTTCACACAAAAGATGTATTTAACGAAAAAGTTTTTCTCGTAGGTTTTGGCGCGAAAGTAACAAATTTCTTCCTGGTTACCTACTACGTCCCATCGCGTGTATAACTGAGCGCGCGTGACACCCTCTTGATATTGTATACCGCGCGGGGGCCCGCGCGTAGGTAAATAAGTCGACTGTTTTACCTTGTGGTTTTACCCATTGCAAAATGGGTAAAATTAAGCATTATATGTATATTACGCTCGAGTAGCACTTTTAAAATAGGTACTAAATTACAAAATATCCACTTTCAGTATTTAAAAATCATTTGGGCTTTAGCAATTGTAAAATGACACGGTTGTTATTCCTTTTACTTACTTAAAACATTAATTTAAAAACATAATTTCGACGTTACATTACACAGTCGACCAAAACTATCCGTAACCAATTTGGCTAAGTGTATCCGAGTAATAGTACAGTATTACGTATAGATAAGGTTCATAAATCAGTTAGGTAGGCGTGCAGGAGTAAATTATTTTAGACCTTATTGTCGCGTAGATTAGATTGATAATTTATTGTAACTGTTTCGGAAGTAAGCCTTCTGTACCTTAATATTATTCTGTGGTACGGCACCAGGCCGGGCAGGGGCGTACTACGTACGTACCTCTGTCATAACGGGGCGCAGGTAGGGCTCGTGGTGCGGCTGCGACACGATCCAGTGCGAGTAGCGCGACAGCGTCCAGCAGGTGATGGCGCGCACCAGCGCCTTGCGCTCGGCCAGGCAGCACACCAGGTACGGCACCAGGTCGGGCAGGTGGGGCACCATGCCGCTCATGCAGCCGTCCGCCACCGCGCCCAGGGCCAAGATGCCACTCTCCTACAATTCAGAGTTTATATTGATTTGATAAATTGAAGACTTTAAGTATCATAATAGGGAAAACTCGTGACAAAAAAAAAATACTCGACGACAAGTAACCGAATTGCATGGAAGAAGTAACCATACTGCGCCGACCCCAGATAACCTGGGAACAGGGCAGGGGCAGGCGAATGATGATCAATAAGGAAAAACTAATAAAAAACAATTGTCACAAGCCCAGACACAGTAAGTTGTAAGTAACGCGTCTTAAGCTACGGCCAAACCGACGCGGGGGCGTAGGCGTGCGCGTGGGCGGTGGCGTGGGCGTGGGCGTGCAGGCCTGTTCACACCAAACACGCGGACACTACGCGTTCAGGAGGCCTAGCACGAAAATGTATCTTTCGCTCGGATGTTTAAACCCAACAAGAAAAAGATTAGTCATGAATGAAGTCAAAGAAGATTAAAAATGTTAGTTATAATATAGATATCTAATGATGTTGTAGAAATTATAATTTAACAATTGTTTATCAGATTATTTGCAGATATAATACGAATATAAATGCTCAACCCTTTTACTAAATAAACACAGATTTTTTGTAGTTTTTAAGTTATTTAATTACTGAGTTTCGCATTAATTAATTCCAACGCGGTTACCCGAGCGAAGCTATTTAAAGATGTAGGAAAGAAAAAAGCTAGCTGGCTTCACAGATACAAATTGTAGCTTTAAACGTAATTATTTGTATTATCATAGTAGCGCACCATTTGTCTGTTGAGCCTGTCACGTCAAATGCCATGTCCGCGCGTGCAATAGCCGAATGTCAAGCTGCACGCCGCCGCTGTCCGCACCGACTCGTTGATACAAATGCTATGGCACGATCTGACTGAACGCCCACGCCCACGCCACCACGCACGCCACCGCGCACGCGTTGGTTTTGCCGGGACTTTAGTATCACGATCGACAATGACCAAGTGACAGAATAATGCGAACCACCCACGTGTCACCGAGCTGCTATCTAAGGCCTCTCCCACCCTAGCGTTGACGCAATGCTTGCAGTCGCGCAGCAGCATTTACTTAACGCTGATTAGACACTGCCATGACGTCGACGCTCGAAAGACGCTAGTGTGGTGTGGGGGGTCTCTAAAGAAGTGGTACAGCGCTTGTGATCAAATTATAGTACACTATTTACCTTGATGACCCAGCTCTCGTGGAACAGCGTCTCCTTCAGGATGGGGAACAGCACGGGTAGTAGGTCGGCGCCGAACACGTTGGCGAGCACGTCGAGCGCGGCGGCCGAGCACTTGCGCAGGTTCCAGTCCGACAGCGAGCCGTCGTCCGGCTCCCCGCCGCCCTCTTCCTCGTCGTCCGACTCGCCGCCGCCAGACATGTTGCTGTCGCCCGCGCCCGCTAAGTATATCATTCATAAACCTTTAAATATGCGTCTAATGACTCCAAGAATTTAAAAGGGGCCATCTGTAAATTACGTCACACGAATTACATAATATTTTGACCCCACCCAAGGGGGGTGGGGTCACAGGTGGTCATATTTTTGGAAGCAATAGGCTAGTTGACACCACTAATCAATTGACATACTTTTTATGTGCTGTCAAAACGCAACTCTGCCTTATAATTTGTATACTTTATAGCAATAGCAAGCTTTGGCGTCATTGTATACCGGACTCAACTGATCGACTCTTTATTGATTTTAAATCACCAAAAATCAGATTCTTTTAATAAATGATAATGTATCAGGTTATCGAGGCTAAAATAAGTTGTCACGATTTAATAAATGATGTCTTAGAATTATTTATGATTGGTGTCCATAGCCCTATTCATAAAGCTTTATCTACGCTCCTACTGAGTCCAAGCATCCCTGATGAAACGACGAAAAGCTCCGAGCCCTTGCCAGCCGTCCGACGACGGCAAATTACTTTTAGTTATATTATCCAATAGACACACTTTTGGCGACTATTTGTGTACAATGTATGGCGAACGTATTTGAAAACACTACAATATTCTACAATAAGAGGATTTCACTGGCTTAGGGAGTAATTAACATTATTCTATTGAAGGATAGAAGAACGACGAAACTAATTAACTCAATGACTAAGTAACAGTAACATCTAAAAGCACTAATATTCTTTACTAGGGACTAGTACAAACTACGTAATAAATTTTAACTATTTAGATATTAAGAAAATTGACAATACTGACTATTGAGCATTGCAGACAAAATTTAAGAAATAAGAGACAGATTCATGGGCAGAAATGGGACAAAAGAAGTTTATGATAAATTATTATTAACATTAGTCATTTTACCATGTAGCTCGGAAAATGAATTAAATAACTATATTATATGACAAGACGCCAATAAATTAATTTAGATATTGATTAGAACAGATTTTTATACAAAAAACAATATGAATTCATACTTTCACGAATGAAAAATCATATTAAAAGATAATGACTTACCATTGTGTTTGATGGTGTGCGAGCGCGGTTTGTGGAAGCGTGGGCGGATGTCGGACTCGCGGTCGGGCTCGGCGTCGTCGGCGTCGTCGTCGCGGTCGCCGCGCAGCAATATCACGTCCATCTCCGAGTAGCGCATGCCGCGCACTAACACTGGCAGCAATGCCGGTAGCCGCGGACCTAGCACCTGGAAACGTACTCAATGGGGAACCAGACTGCACATTTATCCCGATAGGTGTCGCATTTGGTCTTACCTGTAGTCATTAAATCACTGATTCAGCTATTAGCAATTTGTTTAATAAACAATATTTTTTTTAGATATTGGCATTTAGGTGGACATTGGTTTTTGAAAAGACCAAACACGCTGGCGTCATCTGAGATCAAATTTGCCTGTGCTTTTCTATTAGAAAAATAACGCTCAATCAGGCACTTTAAGGCCTCTGACAAGGCGCCGACTGATATTAGCCGGGACGAACTTTTACCATTCTTTCCGGAGTGCACATTGCTTAACTTTGGTAATGTTATCCCTACTACTCAATTAACACAAGATATTATTCATTGATTATCTAAACATCAGCTATGGGTTATGGCTTAGTACTAAAACAACACTCAAAAGATGAGGACATTTCAGCTAGCTCAATTTATAGCCTATTAGCCACCTTTATATTTCTATTATCTTACGTTTGGAAGTAGGCTTCTGGCCTTTTGCTGTCTGTCTGTATCTAGTCTGCCCTGGGCAGTACTTAGCAAAAGTGGTCACAAGGCCTTACCTTTCTGATTACAGAATATGTATTAACCTTCTACAAGACATGTTTGTATCAATTAAGTTTAAGTATAAACTTACCTCACGGCAGACATTTTGTTCAGCCAGAGACAGCCAGAATTCACAGGCTTCCAATGCAACACCTTCCTCAGCATCTTGTGTGCGAACTAACATGTACTAAAATTGAACAAAACATTAATAATTTGTTTATTAAATAGCTCTTAATAATTTCTCATAATTTCAATAATTACCTCGATAATGTTGGGTAGATGTGGTATAAGTCTATCCAGTCTTACTTCCAGTAAAAGAACCAAAGCATGACAAACATTTTTTCTAACATCTGGATCTTCATCGGCTGCTAGATGGAACAAATTCTAAAAACATAGAGAAATATTAGGGCTGCTCAAATAGAAATTATAACCAACAAATAATGTTCATTATTTTACCTCAATGAAGGAATCTATGTGCAGCATGAGTGCTTGCGTGCGGCCCATGATAAAGTAATTGACACAGGCAATAGCATGGCATCTGATTTTTGGAGATGAATGTCTAAAGAACTGCAGGAATTTTGGAATCAAGACATTTAAAGGTCTATTTAGTGCATCACTGTCCATTAATTCTGCCGTGTCCTCACATATCTTTTGCAGTGCTCCAAATGCTCCCTAAAAGTATATTTCAAAATTCAGTACATTAACTAAACTAAGGGTAAGTAGGTATAATGCATTTGATTTAGATATATCCTAAGTATTTGTTTAATATATAGTTTTAGAATTCTAAATCAGAGGGAAAACCAATCCAGTAATATGAATCTCACTCAAGCTGGGTACTATATTCTGGAATGAGATCCTGTGTATTGATCCAATATTATCAGAGTTGTTTTTAAATAATAAATGAGGTATTACTTATGCTATAATGGATCTTTAATCATTTGAAAATTTTGTATTCTGTTGGTTGTGTTTTGAATACAATGTAAACAATTAATTATATTATATTATTTTTACCTCACAAACATTATAGTCCTGAGAGTCAAGCATTTGACACAGAGCTGGTAGAAGTTCTGGCCAAGAGGTTAATTCCCCTTTACTGGCTATAGTGGTGATAATTATGCCAACAGTAGCTCGGATGAGCGGTGATGGGTCTCCAACAGCTGATAAGCATTCTCTTTTAATGAATTCTGCGACTTCAGGCAAAAAGCTGTTGTAATGAGCTTTTACATTGTTTTTCAAAATCAAGCCACTGAGAGACCTTGTAGGTTCCTCCTCAGTGACTAATTTAGTCAGCACGAAAATCAAATAATTGTTGAAATCCGGATATTTGTTGAGTTCTTCCAATTTCTGCGATTATTTGTTAGGAAAATATCAATAAAAACTGTCAATAAGTGTCATGTCGGAAAAATCGATTAGATCGTGAGCGTCGAGATGCGACGCCTTGCACATTGATAAAGATACCTGCACAAATTATGATAAAAAACGAACTCAATGCTTTATAATAAATAGAAATAGCTTGTATATCAAAGAAAAGACGGTTATAGGCATAAAAAATATCCACGCCGATCAAATGCCTCGACGTGAAATTGTAAAGGATACTTGTTGAACAGCTCTTTGGGTTGCTGTGTCTGGTGATTGAGACTCCTTTAGAAGTGTTAGAATTTGTCGTAAACCTTCTTGTTCAGGTTTCCACTCCATTTTCATATTATTTGCACAAAACGGTTCTAAAATCACTCGGTCCCGTAAAGATCAACCATGCCAAAATTTTTAAGTTGCCAGTTGAAAAAAAAATGACATTATTTTTTACACTGTTACACGGATAGATATCACCATCACCTTGTTTTTGTTTTTCAATATTTGTTTTGTTTAATTACGCTAACTTTTCCATTAATTAGTTAAACAATATCATTAAATAATATTTCCGTGTCTCATCTCGTCCCTCTTCATCATTAGCATTTGTGATAGGCTGCCTACCCACCAACGCCAGTCTTGTTGACTTTTATTATGTTCGCGGAAATTTCGCGCCGCAAACGTCGCGCGTGGTGCGCGGAAGCACACTTCAGACTCTTACCAAGACCTAGGACCGATAGTCGGGCTGCATTTTCCTAAGCCGAGATTTATGAGCTACTTTTTGTAGGACGTGTGCGTTGCACTTGCGTTTAGAATCAGTAGGTAGGTTTTTCTTCTACAAAAAATCGATAACCACATACCGATTAACGGACGTGGAGTCTTAGAGCATTCATAAGCGTGGAGTGGATCACGTGGGCGGAGGGCTACCGTTTTTGTACTCACCAGTTGGCGCCACTGTCGAGAGAGGTCCAGATTGATAATAATACTAACAGTATCAGACCCTCACTCGAAGACATATTTTTATTTGAGTAAATTGAATATAGATTAAAACTATGTCAGTATTCAATTGAGATATACAATCATATTTTTACATCCTTATGAAACCCCGCCGAGCTGCCTGTCAGACAGTGAAGGCTGTATGGCTCTGTACCATCGCCTTTGCCTTTGTGGATAAATAAATACTACTGCTGCTGTCAGACAGTAAGAAATGTCAGAAATGACAAGTGTCAAATTAGGAGCAACATGTGCCGCACAGATGTGAAATTATTTATTTAGTTAAGATTATCCTTACCAAAACACATCATCATGCCGAAAGTAAAAACTGAGAAAAAGTCGAGGGTTCACAATGAGATCGCCAAACAAGGTAAATTTGTTAATGTGGTATTTTCTATGTGTGTGGTATTCATTAGGTTTTTTTTATGATTTTCATTTATTTTTATCGGTGCTGGTATTGGTTTAAGGTATTCAGTTTAACAAGGATTTTGGTCAACATATCCTAAAAAATCCACTCATTATCACTTCTATGCTTGACAAGGCTGGCTTGAGGCCTACTGATGTTGCCCTTGAAATTGGTCCTGGTACTGGTAACATGACGATCAAACTACTGGATAGAGTGAAAAAGGTAGTTGCGTGTGAAATTGATACAAGGTATGTTGTTATTAATTTTATAAATTTTGCTTGTAAAACAGTAGGTACTATGAAACATGGATGCTACAATGCATAATTTCTGTTTTCAGATTAGTTGCAGAGTTACAAAAGCGTGTTCAGGGTACTCCGTATCAGGCAAAACTGCAAATACTTGTTGGGGATGTGCTCAAGACTGAGCTACCCTTTTTTGATATCTGTGTTGCTAACATACCCTACCAGATCAGTTCACCTTTAGTTTTCAAGTTACTGTTACACAGACCATTCTTTAGATGTGCTGTACTCATGTTCCAGAAGGAATTTGCACAACGTTTAGTTGCCAAACCTGGAGATAAATTGTACTGTAGACTTTCAATAAATACCCAATTATTGGCTCGTGTAGACATGTTAATGAAGGTAAATGGGCCTATATTTTTTATCATGTTTGTTATGTATTTTTAGGGTCAAACAGTTGTCATACAAATGCCCCCAACAGTGCCCGACATTCATGACTGGTCTACTAATAATATTTTTTTCATTTTACTGTTTGGTTTTGTGTTGTGTACAATTAAGAGTATTTATCTATATACTCTGTAAAATATCTATCAAATATTTAAGCACATTAAAAAATTGTAATCCATTGCAGGTTGGCAAGAATAATTTTAGGCCTCCACCAAAAGTAGAGTCCAGTGTAGTAAGAATAGAACCTAGGAATCCTCCACCACCTATTAATTTTGTTGAGTGGGATGGTTTAACAAGGATAGCATTTGTGAGGAAAAATAAAACTCTGTCAGCAGCCTTCAAACATGCCACTACAATGGCAGTCTTGGAGAAGAATTATAGAGTCCATTGTTCTTTACACAATAAGGTAAGATAATTAAATAATGCATAATATTAACAATTGGCTACTTGACAATTTTTGAGTGTTTTAAACTTTTCAGTTAATTATTTTAGACATCTCACAACAATCCTTCCCTTGAAAAAATATCATTGAAATATAAGTAATCTTATTTATATATTTAAATTCAAATTTAGAAAGAAAACAGTGAGTCACCTGTCATTTTGACTGATTTAATATTTGTAATTTTACTATTGTGATGTAGAGTATCACATACTTATATTTTTTTTATAAAAATAAAATATACTCACACTTTGTTAAAATAATTATTTTATTATTATTGTATTTTTTTTATAAGCAACCATATTCAATTATTTCTTATTTTATTGTTACAACGGTCAAGTAGCCAATTCACTTACAATACTTTAATCTACAATTCCTTTTGTTGGTTTGGTTCATAGGATATACCTGAGGATTTTGATATAAAACAGAAAGTACAGGAAATTCTAACAAATGCTGAAGCTGATCAGATGAGAGCAAGAACCATGGATGTTGATGACTTTATGAAGTTGCTACATGCATTCAACTCTGAGGGAATACATTTTGCTTAATGATTTTAAGTGGAAGTGAAAATTATAAATAAATTTTATTTACTAAGCAATGTACAGTTTTTTTGACATCTGTATAACCCTGCAATAATTCTACTTCCCTTACTGCAGAACAATCACTGGTTATAAAGAATATCATAAAAATTCTAAATTGTTGCCTTTTTGAAACCTCTTTCAGCATAGTCACTATCATTGCAGCGCTCCGATTTGAAAGGAAAGCCTGGTTGCCCAGGGAGAACCATTGGCTTAGATTTTAGCACTCTCCAACCACCCTTCTTAGTCCAATCCTGTAAACAGTTACATGACCCAATAAGTAAATGTGAAATGTAAATTTCTCTATTATTGGAAACCAATTTTAAAAAGTGAATATGGTATACTTACATTTCCATTGTATTTAAAGTAGTAATGAATTGACAGTATGCCAAGTGTAATCATTCCAAGTTTACCAGCTATGTACCTATAATTGCCAGCTCGTTCTTTACCCTGGAAAAAAATATTCTGTTATTTTAGTTTTATGTATTGATCTAAACTTGCTTAGGTTAGTTATGTAATCATACCAAAACAGTTGATAGACGGTTAAATACGACATCCAGAGGTTTGCGATAGATGCGGCGGATGGGGTTAGTGCGTTCTCTCCAGTACTCCTCCACATGAACAGGCTCATTTGAGGCTAAAACTTGATCTTGTAACCACTGCTTACGCCAGGCTCTCTCGGCATCGGTCATGCCTATGCACCGTTCCCTTTCAGATGCTACACGACCAGCAATGGCCATGGGCTTTACACCCGCTGTTTGAGCCATGTTTCTTTATTTTATGTAGCTTTGCAATAAAATTTAATTTATTTACTTCGAATCGAAACGCTGCTGCTTGCTTTTTGACAGATGTGACATTTTTCTTTTTTTGAAGAAACTAAATAAAATGCTGTACCGCCTACATATTAAAAGTAAAAACCGGTTTTCCAAATAGTGTTGGTTAAATGAGCTATGTACGATTGAGAGTAGCTCAACTGGTTTCAATCCATTGAAAGGTTAATTTCCGGTGTTATGTTACAGGTTTTGTTTGACAAATGACAGACGTCTAATATTAATTACGAAAGATTTTGAGTGCAGCTTTGGTTGGTGATTTTGATTTGATGATTTATATTAAATTTATATAGCAATCGGTGTATCCATTTTGGAATTCAATTTATTGTTTATGTAATATATATTTTTGCAGTATTACGGCGCAAGAACAAACATACAAAAAGATATTCAAAATGCCTCGATTTCACAAAGTAGAAATTAACAAAACGGAATGGATCGTGCCAGAACGGTACCAAATGCTAACGCCTGTAGGATCTGGTGCCTACGGTCAGGTTTGGTATGTATTACTTTTTTTCGGAAGTGCCTAAGGCGCACTGCCAAAGTTTATTATTATTTGTACAGAATTTATTAAAATTCTTGCAGTGTGTCATAAGATCATTCATAAATTTCGGTACGTTGCCCTTGCGTAGGTGGAACTGGTTTTCGTCTATAATATATGTTGCTTTATTTGCAGTTCTGCGTTCGATACTTTGCATAGTATGAAAGTGGCTATCAAGAAACTGGCAAGGCCTTTTCAGTCTGCTGTACATGCTAAACGGACTTACCGCGAGCTTCGTATGCTCAAACACATGAACCATGAGAATATTATTGGTAAGATGATTATTCCACATAATTCACTTTCTTTCTAACTTGTGGTGATCTTAACCAATAACCAAACAAAATAAACCAATAAGTGGTTCATCAGTTAACTGTTTTTGTATATTATTTAATTAAAAAATACTTTTTGAAATGAAATGTCATTTAGTATATGTTTTTTTATTATTTGTAATACATTACAGGTCTGCTAGATGTGTTTAGCCCCGAGAAGACATTGGAAGAATTCCAGCAGGTTTATTTGGTAACCCACCTGATGGGAGCCGATTTAAACAACATTATCAGAACACAAAAGCTGTCTGATGATCATGTACAATTTCTGGTTTATCAAATATTACGCGGCCTAAAATACATCCATTCAGCCGGAATCATTCACAGGGTATGCAATTATATCTATGAGTTAACTATGATATATTTTTTATAATTACAATAACCAATTTTGTATTATCAATATTACTATAGCTGTTGTTCTTAATTGTAACAGGATCTGAAACCCTCAAACATTGCTGTGAATGAAGATTGTGAGCTGAGAATCTTAGATTTTGGTCTAGCCAGGCCAACAGAGACAGAAATGACTGGATATGTGGCCACCAGGTATGGAAATATTTGTTTGTAAACTATCTAATCAGCAACATTAGTACATTTTGTTTTATAATGTGATTATAAATATGATAAGGATCATATTATAAGGTACATTGATTTTGTAGATGGTATAGAGCTCCTGAGATAATGTTAAACTGGATGCACTACAATCAGACCGTGGACATTTGGTCCGTAGGTTGCATAATGGCTGAGCTGCTCACTGGAAGAACCCTATTCCCTGGATCGGACCGTATCCTTTTAGAAAAAATACCTGTACATTAGTGTTGCACACATTTTTAGGACTACATTTTACCTATATCACCCCAGTGCTGCGATACATGATATTTTAATTAAAATACTGGTACCATATTATATACTTAGCTTACAGAATAGTTTGAATATTATTTTGTAGTTTACTTTTCCTGATGTATGATTATAAAAAAAAAGTTGGCTATACAATGGGATTGATGTTTATTTGGGATCTCTGAGATGTTTAGCTATTTAGTCTCCTAGAGAAAAGGCAGAAATTATTAAACTGTGACCATTAGATACAAATTGTATCTTACAAGTTTATCATAAATAATTTCTTGTTAGAATACTGTAAACAATAGCATTCATTCGTTTTGTGAATGTTTCCATTGGTTACACTCACATACAGTTATCACAGTATGCCTCATATTTGCATGCTTATTTGCCTAATTTCCCGCCATTGTAATACTATTGTCATAGATAATTTAAAGGTAATTTTATAGATAGCCTGTTGATCCTTTTTGCTTTTCATTCAACCTTAATGGACAAGTCAGATATCCATCAATTGAATTTGATCATGGAGGTACTTGGAACACCAAGTCAGGAGTTCATGCAGAAAATATCTTCAGAGTCTGTAAGTAGGATTCTATGTTAAGGGGCAAATAATGCTTTTTAATTGGAAAACTTCTTGTCAAACTGACATGCCTTCCCAATAGGTAGAAACAGACACTATCAGAATTAATTAACATTGCTTACATTAACTTGCTTTAATTGATGTGGTTTGTCTTGTCAAATGTGGCTTGTGTAAGTTTGGTGCTTGTTAACCTTAACATTTGTGCGTCAGATATTGATCATCTCACAAGGATATTATTCTTGTGCGGAAAACCTGATCAAGAGACTATTGATAAAATAATTAGTGAAGAGGTAAGAGAACTAACGAGTGTTAGACTACCATATTAATGATTTAATAGCAATTATTGTTTTTAATAATAATACCTAATTTTCTATTTTAAATAATCATTACAATATTTTTTATTTAACTTACTTTGCTATCAGCCCCTATAGTATGTGGAACAAAACACGATATGATGCGATATGAAATAGCGATTTATCGCATAATTTTTGTCAAAATATGAACTTTTATCAAAAAAGCGAGCATAACCGTGATGTCGCCGGCACGGACATCCTTACTGTTTCAATAAAAGTTCAAGATGGCGGCTATGTTATCATATTTTTTAATCATATAAATCGCTATATCATAATGTATCATATCGTGTTTTGTTGATCATGCTAGAGGGGCTGAATTGTTATTGTATACAAAATTTCTTAATAAATTACTGTATTAGGTATTAAATTTGTTTCTGCAATTCTGGCTTCTGCATACATTTGCATACCATTCTACTATGTGTGACGAATAATGATGAAGATTCACTGTTCACTAGTGTGGTCGCTATTTGTCTTTGTCATTGTACACGTCCATTTACATGTTTTTTGTTAATACTTATATAGATAGAGATTAGACATTATGTTCTAAACATACCTGTTTGGTTTTGGCACAATCTAGTTTGCACCAAACGAGGATGTAGGTACGTAGCTAGGCTACCCCAAAGTATTAAGTAGCTTTAATGTTAAAAATCGTTTTTAGGTTGCCCGGTGAGAGTGCCGCAAAATAAATAAATTTGTATTCCTCTATTCTATAGATCACAATTACAATTTAAAAATAAGTCAGTTATTGTGAACGCAAGCGCAATTTTAAAGTACTTTTAGAGGCTTTTTTTTTAAAGAGGCCTTTTATCTCAGCAAAGAGTTTCTGTACCCTTTGTCGAGTCTAGTTTCCGGCAGTAATGCGTACGTTGGCTGCAGGCGCGGAACTACATCCAGTCGCTGCCGACGCTGAAGCGGCGCGAGTTCCGCGAGGTGTTCCGCGGCGCCAACCCGCTCGCCGTCAACCTACTGGAGCTCATGCTCGAACTCGACGCCGACAAGTCAGTACAACTAGCACGGATGTTGAGCGCTGGGCGGAAGATGCGCAGGCGCAGTTCGACGCGCCTGAAGACCTACTAAGAAAGTGTTTCGTTCGTTCGGACGTATTAACCTAGTAAATTGAAATGACCATCGATTGGTGTCAATCTTTGACTAAATATGACCACCTTAAACTACGTGCACGTTGCAGCACTCAACATCCATCCATGCCTAGCTTAGAGAGTTAGTTCAGTATAAGGACGGGACGAAACAGCACTTTTTTGATGACGAATAGTCATCGTAATGTACCTTAATTTTATAATACTAGGGTTCAAATTGCAATGGTAATGGTCTTCTCTCTTGTATTTGATGGCTATTATTTCTATTTTTTTTCATGTCTACTGTATTTTTCTTCAATACCTGTACAGTTTACATTGTAAAGTACAGGAAACACAATCGTAAGATAATCGGCGCGGCGACCTTCAATGGACTCGACTGAGAATGAGTATTCAAATATTAAAATTAAAGTACAAGACTGAATGGCGACATTATTATAGAATACTGCTTACCATTCTAGCATAAGCCGAAGGTGGTTATTCAATAATGTACGGTAATATAATTTACAGAGGTGAAACTGTATCTTATACAGCGGATTACATACAGCGTTAACATTAATTGGTAAGATCATATTCGGTTGCAGCTCGCATTCGGTCAACGACTAGTATAAACTGCTAGAACCCGTACACATAAACACGTTACGACGTCGCGTCTTGCATCGTGACGTCATTTCGTCATCTTCACAGTAAAAAGCCACAGGGCCATAAGAACGGTTTAACCGTGTTCGCCTTTTAATTTTCGGTCAACAGTTTCGGCCAATTTGATTAACGAATTCAGTCGACGCAATAGGCCAGCGAACTGACCCAACGAAACCCGCCATTAAACCAAACGTTATTCCTCAGACGCATAACGGCGGAGCAGGCGCTGGCTCACGAGTACCTGGCGCAGTACGCCGACCCCAGCGACGAGCCTGACTCCGTACCCTACGACCAGAGCTTCGAGGACATGGACCTGCCCGTCGACAAGTGGAAGGGTGAGAAGAATAGGAATTGTTTCCACAGTCACACCAATTAGCTAGCCCCAAACCATAGTAGAATAAAAGAAGTACGCCAACTTCATACATACGTACCGAACGCGGTTTGTTTGTGAGCGCGCCCTTCCGTATGCGTCGCCGCACGCACACATTGACAAAATTTATAGGTGATAAAGGTGCGCCAGTCGTGCGTTGCTACGCGCCGCGCCCACTCCACCGCTGCGCTGGCGGGCGTTCGTAATAATCTGAACGTGTTCCTTTAACTTAATAATTTAATGTTAAAAATCGCAAATTTGTTACAGAAAAAATACCTACTTTTATTGGCTTTTATTTGAGTGAGGTTATTGTAAAAATATTTCATTTACAAATTTAAATATTGTAATTCAGTAGAGTGTAGTTTAATGAAAAAGTAAAAAATAGTTTATTGTAAATAATACAATTTCATGCTCAATTATGATTCTGTCAAGCCGCGATTTCATTAATACTATATCGACAGTATTTTATCAAATCACTAAACAGTTACATGATGACGTAGGTAAGTAATGAATTAATTGAGTCAGCTCCTGATTTTTTTAAGAATAGATCCCTGCATACAGGGGAAAATCATTTTGTTTAAAGATTAACTTTGCATTTTTCACAATTGAAACTTTATGCGACAGCCCTACGTGTTTAGGCTATTATCCCTCGTTCGAGGCTCGAGTTGGCCTACTTCTCTTATTCTACTATGCCTAAACTAAGCATAGCTTGTACTATGGCGACTAGATAACGGATAAACATACATAAATACGTTTGTAAACATCCATGACTTAGGTACAAATGCTCGTGTTCATCACACTAAAATTTGCCCCTTGCGGGATTCGAATCGAACACGCAACCGCCAGGCATTATAGTCCGGAGCGCGAACCACTACACCAGACGGTCGTCAAAATAACCATAGAGTAGTAAAAGTAGAATTTTTTATCCGTGATGTTACACATCAATTTAACATTTTGTACCTAATTTATGATCGCGTTAATTCCCGTTTCATTGGGTTTATATTGATGTTATTGGAATGTTAAGTAAACTTAAGATAGTCTTGTTTTCAGAGCTTGTATGGAAAGAAGTTGTCGAATTCAAGCCACATCCTCAACACATGAACACTGTTGTCGAAAATCCATCGTAATTTGGTAATGTATTTTTTTAGTTATATTTTGTTTGTGTATAATAATGCTTAAGCAATGGACCTATCAATCAATCGGCGCATATTTTATTCTGTTATGGGTTCTTTCTAGATTGTTTGCCCTAACCCAAAAACAATTTTGAAAATATCGCAATGTATGTAATTAAAAGAGGATTAACTAACAACATTGCTGGTCAATGTTTCAATGACATCGAGTTGAAAGCAACTTCATGCCAATTGCCGATTCAGGTTTCATGCCGATTTTCTATAGGTCCCATGGTGTGCAGACCCCTTCACCGTAATTACTTGACTATGCAAAATATTTTTTTTTAGTATGTTGTTTTAAAGAATTTATTGTAACGACACGCCAGTTTTTAATTGATAAATCATTTTGTACACATATTTATATGACCAAAAATGTACTGTTTATATGTTGTGTTTTCAAAAACAGTGTCAAGAGGTATTACAGAGGAGTTGTATAGAAAATGTGTTTCATTTCCAATCACACGCATTGTATGTAAATCGAGATGATGTTAAGTAGTTTCTATATGACTGCAATGTTCTTAGAAAAAAATAGAAGTTGAATTACCATTTGTATAAAACGTGAAACGTATGTTGTAATGAGACTCGGGAGTCAGGTCTTAAAACTATTACCGATTTTGCCCTACCCCTCAAAACGATAAAAATAAAAATGGTTGTTAAGACTTTGTAACAATTCAAGTGTACTGTAAGTCCAAGTTTTTTTTACTTATTTTAAAACTAGTGCAGTAGCTCTAGTTTTAGTTAGATGTAGTAACATCTTGACACAGTTTTGGGATACCTGTATTACTAATAACTGTGTTATTATACTACTGCTCATTGAGCTTTGAATAGAAAAAAACACAAACTTCCCAACTCAGAGACGTCACTTAACTTAAATGATTACTAAGGAAAAACCGGTAATACTTAAGTTGATAGGACTAAAGACCATTATTGAATTAACAAAAATGTTAATCCATGCTTTTTGTTGATTGACGTCTCCGAGTGCGACAGTTAGTGTTTCTTTACGTGCTGGTGCTAAAGTTAATAATTCGCTACTTTATATTTGTTACAATGATGAATAAGTAAAAAACAGCATTTTTGTACGACTTATACAGGATTTTGGAAAGCCAAGAAATATTAATATATAACGATTACGAGAGTACATTATGTAAAAGTAAATACTATTTACTTACATAGATATATTTTAATCTGCGAATGAAATAATAACAGATAGAATTAAATGATTATATTTTAGTTTTAGGGAGAATTATTTTTTACTAATTGAAAGAGTACCTACACAATTATTAAAACGTATTTGAAGTACTTTGTATAGGTGCTAATGGTAGTATTTAATTCACCTGTATGGGTGCAAAAGTGCAAACTGAAAATAGTGTGTTTAGGTCACCGGCAATACCGTAATATTTCAAGAAAGTCAATTAAACGTATTATAATAGTCCATTTACTTACAAGAATTATATATTTGCTCAGATTATACTATTGTGTGTGTACTTTTAAAGCAGCGCTTAGTTTATAAGTGATCTTTAGCATGTATCATGATAAGGTTAATATATTAACATCAGGTAAGAATTTTATTGAAATATATGGCTATATAAATTCCCGCCTAGTAACATCGCTATCTATCGAGACTTGCAGATGTATGCCAGGTCATGTCCTTCCTGGCAGGTGTAACTAAAACCAGCTTCTAACCTAATAATTATAGTTTGGCTCGGTAAAGAAAGTTTTAATGTTAGGCGCGGCTCATACACAAGAGGCGTCGTCGGCGTGGCACAGGTGTGGCACGGTTGCGGCGCGGGCGTGACTCCACTCAAAGTCTACTGGAATGAAGTGAAATTTTACTCGAATGTTGTGCTCGGTTGTTATAGAAGTGCAAATTTAATAATATGTAGTAAGTACAGATAATCTATTATATTGATTTGTATTTTGATTTTGTAACCGTGCCATAGAATAAATAAAATAAAGAAGTGACTCCGCTAAAGAGCTGTACTATGAAGGCGATGCTTCTTGGGTATGCCTCGGGCCTTAAAACGACTTGATTGCTTTGCTCGCTTGTTTTTTCTAGCATAGTCCCTTTTCCATAAGTATTGTACGAAGCTCGACCAGCTCACAAGTTTTAAGCAGGTCTTAGCTGGTTTATATAGACCAGTAGTGGTGTCCGTCACCGGAATTGAACATAGTTTACATGTTTGTAGCATAAGAAACTGAACTATTTTAATAATAATAGAATACGAGGGACTGATTCTGTGATTAACTTAAACTATCTAAATCTACTGCAGACACTATATCTTCAGATATCAAGACTTCGTTGAACTTGAAATTGTAAATACTACCTACATATCGTTGATGTTGATATAACCTATAATGAGAAGTAAACGGTTCGATAGTTTCATTTGTATTCTATACTTGCTTTAGTAGATGATTTCACAAGAGTAATTTGAGGTAATTTGTGCGACCTTCTAAGTACATTACATATATCTATTTCAAATAAAATTTATTCAATTGTCAATTTTTAATGAAATTAAAAGTTGAAGAAAGCACACAAAACGGCCACAACTGCGACTAGTTTGGCCACGACCGGCCCGGTCTGTAAGTAGGTAACGATGATAACAAGGTTTGTTTTCACTCCGTGATAAGTCCCTTACTTGTACTACAGAATGTATATTTATATAATTTTATCACCAATTATTTTATGTCGTGCTCCCCAGAAACCCCATCATCTGTTTACTCTGTCCAACTGCGTGGTTGTACTCAATTTATAATTAGTTTATACAAAAAAAAAGCCCAGTCTATGTTTTTTTTTAAATATAGCTAAACAGACGATTTGGTTTCAGGGAGCGCCAAGATATAACAATATTAAGATCTTAGCTAAATCTACATAAAAATCTAAATTTTGTGACTAATAATGTTCTGAGAAGTTAATTGTGGTCACTAACCCTATGACAGGGACACAACCACACAGCTAAAATAAAGCCTTTCCAGCTTTTCCTCCATTAATCAATGAAGGATGAAATAAATAAAATAATTCTAAGTATGTTGATCTTTCTATTGTTAAATCTAGAGTTTTATTGTATACATAAATATTTTTGGGGCGTCTCTATACAACTTGTCTATTGACGTTGCTAGTCCGTACTATAATAAGGTTCTTTCGAGCCTTGTCACTTGTTTTATTTCACGACATAATAAAATACATTATTCCTGTCATTAGAGGGCTGTAATATTATATTAGTTACGGTCAACGTAACACGTATTATTTTATTAAATGTAAGTAATATAAGTAGGTGTTCACGATCACAGAGAAGTAACGATACTCTGCACTGTACTGTAAGTACGTATCATTGTAGTTAAGAGTACTGTAGATGTGCCTACTTTACTGTAATGTATAGTTATTGATTTTATAAATTTTAGGATTGAAAAAGATGCAATACATAATTTACCCTAATATTGAGTTTCATTTTATTTTAAGTAAACTAGACTTTTATCTCGTTTGCTCCGTCCACGTCTTGACGTAAACATTAAAAGGGAAATACAGTGGACCAAACCGCCTACATTTATCATTACCGCCCACGTCAGACTTTTTGTAGGACCCATAGTCGGGCAGATTATTCCTAGGTTGTGATTTCTGACCTACTTTTTGTAGGACGTGTGCGTTGCACTATTGCAATCAGTACGTTATATTTTTCTCATACAAAAAAATATCGGTCACCCATTATCGGACTTGACAGGCAGCCAGTAGTAGTAGCAATGTTGTTTTGTTAGTCTTCAAACTATTGAAAAAATAAGGGTTGTAGTAAAAATAATGCTGTAGAGATGGTTGGTTTTCTGGAGTTGATTAATTTTATTAATTCCTCTGGATTAGTAAGTAAATAATGTTCAATGTGTGGTCTAGTTAACAGGACCTTTACGGTAATACAGGTTTATGTCGGTAAGATTAAATATTTATTAACAATAAGGGCCTGTTTCACAATGTACGGATAAGTTCTGCATTTGTTCTGAATAAGCTATATTTTACTTATCTAAAGGATTAACACGATTTTCAAGCACTTTTATCCTCTACACATTTTTATCTTTTACATAACTTTAACCATACATTGTGAAACAGGCCCTAACACTAGCAGTTCTTAAAGTAATCCGTAATTTCCGGAGCTATAACGATATTGATACGGCTTTTTTTCACGAATGGTTTGTGTATATAATTTATACTGATCACTTTAAGAACTGTTAAGTAGAAGAATAAAGAAGTGTTAAATATTTAATTTTTACCGACACAAACCTGTATGTATGTATGTATTACCGTAAAGGTCCTGTTTATTTGTTGTAAACTAGATAAATACATGGTGTTAGGAAAATGGTTTATCAAGCCAAAACTAGCCTATGTTACTAACTTAGGCATAAAAATAGGTACTATGGTGAATTTAAAAATTTGGTATCATTATTTTTGAAAAAAATATTTTTATAATTATAACATTTTTGTTTGTCTGAAATATTTTAAAACAATTAAGATATTGATCAAATTTCTGAATTCACCATAGTATTTATATGCATGTGCTAACATAGGCTAGTTTCGGCTTGTAGAATCACCAACCTTAAAAAAAGTTAACCAATAGAATAGTACCTTAAATATCGGTTAGTGCAAACATTGCAAACAACAATGGGCAGAAATGTATGGACTCTGGCCCCACCTTGTAACATCATAAGAGTAGCATGGATTAAAAGGGGATCCTAAACAAAATATGACTGCAAAAGAATCAATGGCGAAATGTATGGGGTTATCAAGTAATCGCGATTTCTATTGGATACTGTTTCTCTTAAATATAACACTAAAGTATCGAAAAAAACTAATAAAAAATGTTAAAGGTCTACATTTTATGTTGGTTTACTGTGAAAATACGTGTTTTCATACAAATATGGAAGAAACTATTACAATTTTTTTTTTAATTATTTTAGAATTTTTTTTACATTAGGTACAAAAATATGAAGGAAATTTTGTAAATGAAACAATGAAATGGGAAAAAGTTTATAGAATGGTTATGGGAAACAAAACGGAAACAAAAATAATGTAATCAAATAATAGATTATTTTCGAATGTCATGTATTCAAGTAGGCCATCTCCAGCCAGTCTACCATCGTTTAGAAGTACCTCACCGAAGAAAAAAAAATTGCATTTTTATAGGCCTTTTATTTTATAAATGTCGCAAGATGCTACAATCTGGAGCCAAAACGCCCATTGTTCTTTTAAAGGATGATTCTGCTCACCAGCAAGTTATCAACTAAGGAATAATTAAAAGACCCAACTTCAACAACCCATATATAAGCATTGTTTAAATTTTAATGTTAAAAAACTTTATACATTGTCTTCAATCGAATAGGTACCCGTATATCAAAACAAAATAACAATGGAAATTATTAAATTGCATTATATTATTCTGATAGGCCTCAATGGTAACTAATATCACTTCACGCTTGCTCGAAATAACAAATTTATTTCTTTGAACGCGCTCACATCTAGCCGTTCCTGGCGAGGTTGTTGGTAGTCACTAACTCTACCTACCTAGTTTACTCGATACTCTTTGATGGGACCGCACTTAAAAGTGGATGAGCATTCAAAAATGGGGTTTCGTTTACCTGACGTAGTGACGTGGTGGCGCCACCACGAATGCCATCAACATTTATTTTACTCTGTCATCAAAAGGTACTCGGATCAGGTCCTATGACAGTCTAGTACGAGTTTTTTTTTCATTACAAAGTAAATGCAGATTTGCATTGAAGAAAATAAGGTCTCGATAATATGACACTAGGTGGCGCCACCAGGAATGATATGCAAAATGGCGTTAACTTTTTTCGTTTGCACCACCACATTAAATTTAAAACAACCATGATGTTTTTAAATAGTAAATTATGTTTAAGCGTTGATAATTACAGGGGTACCCGTCAGCCTATGGCACTTTTACAAAATGGAACTAAAAAGTTGTACACACTTCTACATATTAACTGTTTTGTTTCTAAAGGCCAGACTGCGATTGAAATTACCTAGAAATAGTTAAAATAATTACATTATACAAATTTACTTATATAAAGATCTTTTTGTGTAAAAAAAATACAGTTAAACTAATGCTCAAAATCCAACTCATTAAATCTCAATTGTGATGCAGAGTTGTGTCAATAGATCATTATCGGTGGTTTCGATCGTAGGTTTTTGGTAAAATATATTTTAAATTAGTTCAAATAAATAAGAATAAAATAGGCATTCAAAAATGGTTTGTATTTATTGATCTTTGACACATTTCTGATATAATTATACAATTACTATCACATTATAAGCCTTATAATGACAGATACATTTTCTGTACACTAAGGTTGAGTGGCAGGTCGTCTTCCGAGTCGGAGTTGTCGACCCTGCGACACGCCGACGGCACTTCGGCTACGGAACATAATTCAGACAGTGAACTCGGCGCATTTATACTGTCACTACCGGTACTAGTATTCACTATAACACTACTCAACGTGTTCGAGGTGTTCCCGCTCGTACTCGATTCACCAGAATTTTTTGTATTGTACATTACATTAACAACACTTTTCAGTCTTTTGCTCTCGCGATCGCGACTCTGCCGACTGCTGCGGCGCTTCCTATTCCTGGTCGGTTTGTGTTTGCTATTGCTACCGTTATTGTTATTGCTACTGCTACTCGTGCCGGGCTGCTCGGCCGGCGCCGGCGCAGGCTCCGCGGGAGCGGCCACCGGTGCGCTCTTTTTAGATGACTTAACACCTTTCCCTGAATTCGATTTACGTTTACTACTCATATCCTTTTCTGGCTGCGTCTGCCTGTCTCGGTGGTGCGACCGCGACTTGCGTGATTTGGTTTTCTTTTTCTCACAATCGGGAAGAGTGACGTCTCTCTTTCGTTTTAATTTCTTCTTCCTGGTAACCCTTTTTTTTCTATCGTTAGAGCTGGGCGAGGAGCTGAGAGAATCGCTATCCGTGAAAAAGGACGTCGAAGATGTGGTGGTGGAGGCGCAGGAGACGTACGAGCTGGAGGTGGTGGTGGCGGAGCGCGCGAGCGAGGGGGAGCGGGACGGGGAGAGCGTGTGCGAGAGGGAGAGGGAGATGGAGGGCGAGGGCGTGGTTCGGCGCGTGTCGGAGGTGGTGGCGGTGTCACTGGAGCGCGGGCGGCGGCGGCGGCGCGGCGGCGGCGGCCGGTACGAGCTGTCCTCGCTGTCCGAGTCGCCGGGGCCACCCATCGCATGCCTCTTCAGAATCAACTTGACCAGAGGCACGGGCCTCGCCTCCGGGCCCTCGGAGCTCTGCGGCTGCGGTTCCGAGGGCGGGGCCACGTCCTGCACGATGACGTCGCTGTCGGAGCCCAGCAGGTCCACCACCTCAGGCGTGCGGTCCTGCGGCGGCTTGATGTAGCCGACGACCATGACTTCGTCGTCGTCCTCGGTGTCCGAATGCGATATCGTTTCGATCGGAATCACGTTGTTCGTGGCCGGCTGCGGAATGTAGTTTTGCGGGTAGACGGGCGCGGGCAGCCTGGACGGGCCGGGCGGCGGCTCGGCGGGCCCGGAGCTGGACACCATGACGATGTCGGAGTCCACGCTGGCCTCCGACTCCGAGCTCGAGATCACCTCGTTGACCATGGTGGAAATCCTAGTGTCGGTGGTGTACTGCACGTTGCGGTCGTAGCCGGTCATGTCGTAGGGCGTGGAAGCGAAGCAGTACAGTTCGTGGAGAAAGTGCTCAGTTCTGTCACGGAAGTAAACCTGCATGGCCTCCCTGAACTCTGAAGAGTTAATATGATATTGAGGCAGTAATTCCAAAATCCGTGCAATCACATAGGATATATGACCGATGTTCTCATTCAAGAGGTAGTGCAGCTCTCGGTTTAGCCAAGGAACTAGGCGATGCATTTGAGAGTCATTGTACCTTTAAAATAAAAGAGGAGATGTTGGTAGGGATCCTTCACAATGAAAAGCAATCAATAATGAAATAGTTAAATTTTTTACATCTTATATTTGATTTGTTTGGTAAAACGATTGTCCTTTCAAAAAGGATTGAGGCGAATCCCATCTGTGTAACTTGGATTCGTCCAACTAAGGCATAACCTAAGTCATGATCAAAGTGAGTTAGGGTCATAGTCAAAACGAATGATAACTAGGAACTGGAAAAATCATTAGGAAGGAGAAACATAATCTTATAACCCGCGGAATTCCCCTGTAGGGCCGATTATTTTTTAAGTCACAGAATATGCTGACGCTGTCTCCAGATCTTGCAAAGATTACTAGCGGCTGCTGGATGTAAGCAAGATGCTGTCATCCAATGTGTGTGTTGACATCCAGCAGTGGACTTCTAAATGCAGATGATAATGATGTATAAAATGAATTTGCAAACAAATGAAGAGCTATCGCCTATCTACCTGTAGAACTCCGGCGAGCAGTCCCTAAAGCGTCCAGTGAAGTCGGGCAGCGGGCGCGCCCACAGGTTATGTCTATACACGGTGCGCCGGAAGGCGGCGGGCTCGCGGCGGCGGCGCGCGGGCAGCGTGCGCGGCGCGGCCGACGGGAAAACGTCCGCCATGATGGGGTAGTGCTGGAGTAACAGCTGCTGGATCGCGATCGTCTCGCGCCGCGGCAGCGTCAGCGTTGTCCTGGTTAGAGTTGTGTTTTGTTTCAACTGCCACGTGGCATAGTTATTAAGTACTAACACTGGTTGAGTTTTAGGGCCTGTTTCACAATGCACGGATAAGGTCTATTATTTAAATTTTTGTTTTTAGCAATTACCATGCTAGATTTATCTAAGATTTTTAATACTTGAAAAATATTTCTATCGGGTGTTGACGGTAGTAGTATATACCGCAACATTGATTATAAAATACGCTGGCTTTGACAGCGAGAACTACTTGAAAGATTTCGTTGAGTTCACTAACGTCTCGGTAGCTTAGTGGTCAAAGCAAGTTCTATTATGTTCTGAATAAGCTATTTTCTACTTATATAAAGGATAAACACTATTTTTGCGTTCCACCACCGTCAAATAGCGCTATATGACACATTAATTCAAACACTTGTATCCTTTTCATTTTTTTATCTGTTACATAATAGCCATTTGGCACTTTGTTCGTACATTGTAAAACATGCCCTAAATGTTACTAAAACAGAAATCCTGTTGTCTGATAAATATTTTTGGTAATTTTTATTTTACTAGCTGACCCAGCAAACTTCGTACCGCCTTTAAACACCTCATTTCGTACCTAATTAATGATTAAAAATCATAATCAAAAATCTTTATTTTTGAATAATAAATAAAAATTTATAATAAAACAACTAAATCAAAAAGTAAACATTCCTTGTGTATTTCATCACAGAACAAGCAGACAACGTATTTTTTTTTTTCAAGAGAAAATTAGATGTTTTGTTTAATTATTTTTATAGATAAGTTAATAAATGATTAATGCCAGTAATCATGATTAAGATTACTTTTACAATCATAATTATTTTAATACATATTTTTAAATTGAAAAAATACAACTCGTCCATGTCGGGATTTGAACCCTAATCTCGTGCTAAGCGCGCAGGCGCTTTACCAATTAAGCTACAGGGACATATCTCGACCGGACGAAATTTGGCTTCTCAATTTATTTGTGACATCAACGCCATCTAGGAAATGCTGCACGCATTATTCCTTTTTTGTTTTTTTTTTTCGAGTCGATGCTTGCCGCACCATGACTCTAAATTAGGCGTGATTTTTTACTTTGTTGTAAATTATTATTTCATAATAACTTAACTTTTTATGTATTTCTTTTAGCAAATTACTTTGCCAATATCAGTAATACATATTTTTAAATTGAAAAAAGACAACTCGTCCATGTCGGAATTTGAACCCTAATCTCCTGCTTAGCGCGCAGGCGCTTTACCAATTAAGCTACAGGGACATAATATCTCGACCGGACGAAATTTGCCTTCTCAATTTATTTGTGATATCAACGCCATCTAGGAAATGCTGCACGCATTATTCCTTTTAATAATTATTTTAATCATGACCTCATGACGTAACTTGTAACTATGACTAAGAGTGGATTGAGTATGAGCTTTCGTCTGTTCCTATGGATTTTATTTACTTTATTGTAGAAATAATCTAAACAAATACCTGTATCTAAACCTTCTGGTGCTTGCAGTAAGACTTTCAAAGTCGAATCTTTCAAGTGTTTCTTCTGTTTGGCGTTGTTCCACCATATACTCTTCATATTGATGATTGGAGCGGACATTATGTATAATAGACCTGAAGTTCTGTTTGCAAAGGGGACACTCAGCCTTTACCTGTAACATTAGGATATAGTAAGAATTAATGTTTAGCCATTATCTAGTTGCCATTATACAAACAAGCTTTTGCTTGGCTGTCTCTGTATTAAACAGTATAAAAAAACTTGTTTTTTTTATAAAGGTTTTAGGGGCAGTTATGGTGGCTTCTAGCATGTGGTAACTAAAATACATAATAGGTGTTTTTTGTTTTTTTATATTGACAAGTTAATTATTTTATTATCTTAATAACCCATTTGAGACCATTCCAATCTAAAAATGTTGCTCACATTCTTTTATCAACTAGAAAATACCTAATAATGTTCAAATGGCTGAATAGATTCACCTTCAAATAACTACAGTTTGCTACAGATAGACACAATAAACTATAACAATCCTTTGCAAAAGTACACAAACAATACAACTAGTTGAAATTTTTGAAGTTTGAATATGTATGATCATCATCATCATTTCAGCCACAGGACGTCTAATGCTGAACATAGGCCTCCCCCAGTGTCTTGTCATCGGGGGTTTTGCCATACTAGCCACGCTTGGCAGGCGGGATAGCGCTACAGGATTTAGTCGCCTCTTACGACACGCCTCCAGTTGGCGGTGGGGAAGTGTATTCTTTACGGCCGTCCCCACACTGCACACTTTGAAGTATGATCCAATAAATTTATTATGAAATAATTCCATGTGTACCACTGATGTATAATAATACCTAATACCATTTTAAGGTGTTTGACATGAGCCTGTGAAGTCCTATGAATATAGTCTTAAGAATTATAACTGAATTCGTAAATGAAAGCAAAATAAAGTTTCTCACCCTACTCCATGTTAAAAGGCATTTAAAGCAAAATTGATGAAGACAAGAATCTGTGAAAGATTTGTTCCTGCAGGTGCCAAGGCAAATGGCACAATTAGGTGGTGGAGACCCTCGACCACTTTCATGGCGAGGACTGCTATCGTCACTCTTGACACTGCTAGGATTTGCTCCAGAGCTGTCATCTTGCAATGCAGTTGACATTGTCTCCATGTTATCTATAAAATTTCAAAAGGTTATAATTCAAGCCATTACTTGGTAGTTGGTAGCTAAAAGAGAAAAAGTCATGTTAATGAAAAAATAATTCATACTATACTCTTTTCAGGATAGGGTGATCGCTGTGACACTTCACAAATTCGTATCCACCCAAACTACTTACGAATTAATAATTTAATATTTTATAAAAATCATTTTTGATTTTAATTGTAGATTATTGCAATAATTCGATTACCGGTCGGGTCAATATAGAAAACTAACTTTTCTATATTGTCTCAGGTCTGGGTGTTGTGGTATCGTCATTGTTTCTGATTTCTTAACACAAGTGCTTTAGTTACTTACCTTAGGATCAGAGCAATGTATGTGATGTTGTCCAATATTTATTTATTTATTATTTATAATCTTTAAAAAATTACATCTAGAAGTCTAAGTGAAAAATTCAATTCATAATTGAATTTTTTCATTGACCAGGGATCAAACCCAGAACCAATCCGGGTTCAATCCCTGGTCAGGTCAAAGTAGTTAATGAACTTTTCTATATTGTCTCGGGTCTGGGTGTTGCGGAACAGTCATTGTTTCTGATTTATATAACACAAGTGCTTTAGCTACTTACCTTAGGATCAGAGCAATGTATGTAATGTTCTCCAATATTTATTTATTTATTGCCTACGAATTTTAAAAATAAGCTAACAAAAATCTCTTAAAATACTTGATGCGTAAAACGGAACACTTTCCTCTAGGGATTGACCATACAAAATCGACACTAAATTGATAAATAGCCGATGAATCAGTGTGATAGCCTTAACAGAGCCTATGCTTTGATGTCAGTATGAGCACATCTGCCTTATCTGCCTTATATGCGGTTTGTTTTTTCATTGTGCTTCCAAGAGTTCCTGTTTTGCTTTGTTACTGTTTTTGTTATTGTTTTATAAGTTTGTTAAGCTTTTAACATTGCAGTATTTCTTCTTATTAAAAAAAGGTCAGTGAAATAGAAATCGATACAACTTTCTTTCCGAAAAGAATCAATTCCATTTCATTGGGGCGCATCACTATAAGCATGAACTGTCAGTCAAGCGATCGATGTCATAGCGATCTTCTTATCTTGAAAAGTGTATACATTATGCCTATGACTTCATATCTATTCTATTATGGGGCTCAGCAGCAGATATCGACTCTATATTTATATTACAAAAGAGAGCTATACGAGCAATTTATAACCTTGGACCTCGTGACTCGTTAAAACAACTGTTTAAAGAAATTAATATACTGACAGTAGCTTCGCAATTTATTTACGAAAATATCATTTACGTTCGCAAACATATGGATCAGTTCCCTAAGAAAAGTGACATTCATAATTTTAACACCCGGAATAAGGATAAGCTTGCCGTTCCAGATTTCAGACTGCATAAAGTGGGAAATTCGTTCATGGGGAAATGTATTCGCTTTTTTAATAAATTACCAGCATCTATTGCTGAACTGCCCATGTTTAAATTTAAAGCTCATGTAAAAAATATTCTTATGAAAAAAGGGTATTATACTGTTATAGATTATTTAAATGATAAAAATGTTTGGATATAAATACTGCCTTGCTCGCACAGGTGCATTTATCTTGTAATTTAATATTTTGTTATGTATATTTAAAACTTTTTAAAAGAGGCTGACAATAGTGACCGAGTTTCTTGCGCTGCTTCTTCTCGGCGCTAGCCCAAACTTGTCCCGAAGCAGTGGTAGGGAATAAAATAGCAATGGGACGTGTAAAAGTGCTTAGTTTAAGCCTATTTGCAAAAATAAATTGGTTTTATTGGTTTTATAGGCATCTAGTAAATTGATAATTTTGTATAAGGTTTTTTTTTTATAATTTAAACCTAATTATTTCTATACTTAAGAAAATAATGTCTATTATGCATAATGTACAAAAAACAGTGTCTTCATACATCCTACTCAAATCCTACTACAAAAAACAATGTTTATTAATAATTATAATCTTACTGATTACCAAAAATTGAGAGTAATAATTAAGCAACATGTTGAAAATTTATAATTATAAGCAGACTTATTTTAGAACAGATCAATACTAAGATTTTTAGGAAAAACCAAGATGAGGTAGGTACCTACGAACCTACCTATTCCGACAGCTGACTTCTACGTAGGAAATAATCAATAGATGTAATTAATGTTAATGTAATGGACAAGTATGACTTGACTTACCTGAGCAATCTGCAGATGTGGAATTAAAATGTTATCAATCAAGGCATAACTATTTTCTTGTCAATGTGCGTGATCTTGACAGATTTTCGTAGAAGAACCCTGTGACGTGATGAGTAATAACAGTTAAAATGTATAACTCTGCACATGCAAATTATATAATAATTATACGCTAACAAATAAACAGCACTTTTAACCAGTGAAAACTGTTCTAATAACCAAAATTAAATTGGATAATCGCGAAAATAAAAAATCCACCGAACAAACAACCAAACACCATAATGGTCGGCAGAGGATACACCACAGATTAATATGGGATACACTCTATAATCTGTGCCACAGAGCATTTATCTGTGGCAGTCAGACAGAGGAGGACAGAGAAATATTAATGGCACTGATCAAATAATACTGATTAATGGGTCCTTTCTCTGATCTGAGGAAGGGATTACTATCACATTCCAAACTATCATTCGGCAAAACAACTTTTCGCAACTTCTCAGTTAGCAAACACTATTAATGGCAAGTTATTGTTTAGCAAATAATTGCTTGGCAATGTTTCATTTTACCATATATTATTTAGTCAAATGTATGGTTCAGCATATGCGCTCATCTAGGCATCGTCTGGAGAAGCGTCTAATGCAGGGGCAGATGGAGGGTAGACGTGCTCAGGGCAGGGCTCCAACTAGATGGACAGACGCGATAAAAAGGGGTGTCGGAGGAAACATATATGATGCGGTTCATAGAACTGAAGACCGCGCGGCTTGGAGATGTGTAGTATATGGTCGCGATCCTCAGCACTGAGGGAACGACGAAGAAGAAGATGGTTTGGCAAAACTTACACTTCCCAAAATATTGCAAGGCATGCGACACTGATCAAATAATACATGCGATTTAAAAAGTCTTTATTGGTAAGTTAAGAGTTTCGAAAATATACTATTGGAAGCAAACATTTTAATGAAGCGCTCGCCGGCCGCTGCCGCGTTTTTTGTGTGGTCACTGTTCTAACCTAACCTAGACTCTGTAGGAAAGATCTCTGTTTGTAAAGTTTTGGTAAATTAAGTAAGTAATAATATTACCTAATATATGCATTTAGCCAACAACCATGTAACTTTTCCGGCAGCAGTTTGTTTCTGTGTATATGTTACAGTCAAAACTCATTGCCGGTCAAATCCACTTTTGACTGCAAAAATCAGTCAATAATGGTTTTGACTGACGTCTTTAATCAAAAACAGTTTTGACTGAGTTTGGCAGTCAAAAGTGGTTTTAACCAACGTTTATAGTCAAAAGCAGTTTTGACTGCTGTTCTTAGTCAATACTGGTTTTGCCTGACTTAAGTTCAGACTATCGGTCAAAACTCATAAAAAGTTAATAACGGTAGTGAAAATTACCATTGAAATCATAAATAAAGTTAAAATTAAACTATTTTTAAGAAACTTTAGGTCTTTATAAAAATTATTGACAAAAAAATATTAAAATGTTTTTTTTAACCCCTAACTACCTACTCCTTGTTTCCCTACCTACCTGGAGTCTCTCAGACTCCTCTCTTCTCAGGACTCTAAACAAAAAACTAAGTCATCAAAAGGTAAATAGATGTAATCCATATTATTTTTATAGTTTTCTATTTCAAAAAATATATAAAGGTGTACAAAATCTTATTTATTAGAAAAAGCCTAAATCCCTTATCAACTTAACAAAAAAAAATTAACTTCTTATGACATTGAAATCCATTATAAAAAAATAAACGTAAATTAGGAACTTTTTCCATTCCTTTATAAAAATATAACAATCAACTTATAAATGTTCTCATAAATTTTAATTTAAATGTCAAAATTTAAACAAAATTGCAAGTCCTATACTTTTTCAATTTTACGCGTAAAGCCCACATTATATTATTATGTGAACATCTAGACAGAAAGTGTTTTTGCAATTGTTACATATGTACTGGCCTTCGCCTTTTTTAAATAACACTGAGAGGAGTATTTGCGCATTGTCAGCCTTTCTGGTTATTCAGAACTACTTTCTGCAGCACCAGGAAGTTTTTTGTCTCCAGTTGCAGCACCCGACGAATGGAAAATCTTATATCGCTGTAACGCCCTGATTTTTTCTCTGCGTTCCATATGCGGTCTTGTGGGCTGTCCAGCCACTCTCTTTGTGTGAATCTGATATCAGGGTTTTCTAGTTGAGTGGATAAGTACATCACATACGAGTTAGAGCCTGATATGAATAATGAAATCGGTTTTTGCCAACATAATATTTTTTTCTAGGTTGAGATCGCAATTGTTCCAAAGGTATGTCATTTTCGTCTGATAAAGAAAGAACTGAAGACGTGTTTTAAAGAAAAATCGGTAGTTTCTGCCACTAAATCCGTCGCTTCTTCAACGTCGATTCCCGAGTCCGATCTGGAGTGTTCGTCTAGCACGAAATCGTCGACAATATTCACATTCACATCACTGCATTCTGCATTGTGTAAGTCGTCTTCAATAGCAAGATCTTGCTCCAACCAGCGCTCAATAATTCTATCATTAGATTTCATTTTTCATTAAAACAATAAAAATGACACGATTAGACAAAAATCACGTAAGTGTAGATACTAACGTGATTTTCTCTCTCTTTTTCTGAGAGTCTCTAAGACTCCAAAAAACTTTATATACTCACTAGAAAGCAAAGGCTTGCACGTGTAACGTCGACGAGCTCAGATGTGATATTGCGGGTAGAGGGCAGAAGGTACATGAACGCTTGAAGACCACAAAGGCGTATGTGACTAGTTACGACAAGAAATAAATTCGCCAGAGTCTGAGAGACTCCCGGTAGGTTGTTAAGGGTTAATTATAAAAAAAAGAAAACATAATGTAATTTTTTTATAAGTTTTATAATTAAACGATTTCCAAATCATTTTCTATGATTTTTTAATTTTTTTTATTCTCAGTCACAAATAGTTTTGACTTACATTCTTGCTTAAAACCACTTTTGACCGTTACAATGTAGTGAAAATAACTTTTGCCTATTATTTTTGAAGTCAAAAGTGGTTTTGACCAACGCCCTTAGTCACTACTACTTTTGACTGATTTTTGCAGTCAAAAGTGGTTTTGACCAGTTATGAGTTTTGACTGTAACATATATATCTACTTACCTTAGGATCAGAGCAATGTATGTGATGTTGTCCAATATGGTAATTTGACCAATCAATTTTTTGGGTTATAATATTTACCAACATAAAACATTTGCTATGTTAAAATTTGCCTTAATGAAAATTGACAAACTAAAATTTTGCCAAATGATCATTTGACCAAATGAATAAAGTGCGAAATGTATATTTGCTAAAGATTCATTTGGGAAATGAAACATCGGCAATATGTTTTTTGGGAAGTGAAATTTGGCTAAAAATAATTTGGCCAAATGAAAGGATACCCAGGAGGACTTAGACAAAGAATTAATCTAAGGAGGAGGAGGAGATCAGCGGGTCTAAAACGGCCGCATTGGATGTTTCATATTCCGTTCATAATATGTTTCATTTAGCAAATCTTAAAATGAAATGTTATTTGATGAATCATAAAATGAGCTTCGAACATTTCATATTTGCAGCACGGACGTAAAAAAAATACGGACGTAACCTCGTCTAACCATAAGTGAAGCATAATAATGGCCGCCCGTTTAGGCTGTGTGCGTGATTTAAGGGTTGCTATATAAACTATCAATTTCCCTGCTGTTTGGTGGTACCAATCGATCTCAGTTAACTTATGTAATTTACATATATTTTTTAACAGAAATATAAACGGTTGATCTATGTTGACCTACCAAACATTTTTTTTATGATCACTGTGATAAAAAATAAAACACATGTTACGTATAAAGATATATATTTTTACACATGACATTATTAGTGATAAGGCTATGACTATCTATAAAATATACGCCTTATTAACAAAAAGTAAAATTGAAAATTTTGAAAACCCCACGACACTGAATACTTAATTGAAAAAGGATAAAAATTCTACTAGTCAGCCCAAAAACTGACGAAATCTGATTTCAGAGAGTCACATACATGGTTTGTGGCATACAAATGTAGATTTCCCCACCTTTAGGGTAATTTTCCCGTAAATAAAGTGACAACACTGTTGCATTTTACCTCTAGAATTCTCGGCAAAGTATTTAAAACATAAATACATTTTTTTTATCACGAATCGTAATAACTTACGTATGATAGGTGATTCCATGTGACTTTTTACGTTTACTCATGTAGTTTTTGCATGATTTAACAACACAAGACGGCATTATTGAAAAATAAATCGTTGACGCAACGAACGCATTTACTACGTGTCACTGGCGCTGTCACTCGGGGCGAAATGGCGGCGGGTTGTCGTACCTAGTGTGTATGTGTAAAGCTGGAAACATACTATCGGACGCGGCTTACGGACGCGGCTTACAGCCGCGACTGATCAGTGTGCACGGTCATCGGACGTTGCTTGCGGACGCCATCAGTGTGACCACAATAAGTAGATTTCTACGTTTTTGGTAGGTATATTTGAGACAAAGAGGACGATGATTTAGTATTGCTATGATTTAGTTGTAATTTCAGTAGAAAATCGGTATCGTTTAGTAGATTTTGGAAGACAATTCTGAAAAGATGAAGATGATTTAGTAGTAATTTCAGTAGAAAATCAGTATTGTTTAGTAGATTTTAGAAGATAATTCTGAAAAATAGTAGCTAATCCAAAATAAAATATCCAGGCCAATAAAAACCGACCAAGTACGAGTCGAACTCGCGCACGAAGGGTTCCGCACCATTATCTGTAAAAACCGGCGAAGTGCGAGTCGGACTCGCGCACGAAGGGTTCCGTATCAATTTCTATAAAAACGGCAAAAAAAATCACGTTTGTTGTATGGAAGCCCCCTTAAATATTTATTTCAACTTTCTAGCTATCACGGTGCATGAGATACAGCTTGGTGACAGACGGACAGCGGAGCCTTAGTAACGAGCAAAATAAATCACTTTGGTTGTATGGGAGCCCCCTTAAATATTTATTTTATTCTGGTTTTTAGTATTTGTTGTTATAGCAACAACAAAAATACATCATCTGTGAAAATTTCAACTGTCTAGCTATCACGGATCATGAGATAGACGGACAGACGGACAGACAGACAGACGGACAGCGGAGCCTTAGTAATAGGGCCCCGTTTTACGCTTTGGGTACGGAACCCTAAATAAATCTTGTCCAGGTCCCAGGGATTTCCTGTAACATAATACTGAATACGGTGATAAGCGGGTTTCTTTTTCGCATACGTTATCAAATCGCTAGCTATCTTATAATAAAAATGTTCATGCAATCCATAAGCATTAAGCACGTGCGAGCTCTCGCGCAGTCGGCGTCCTTCTGACGCTCGGACGCGTCCGCACCCCGTGCATACCGTCCGCGGACGTTTTCGGCTTACAGAAACATCCAGCGCGTCAAGCTGGAAACATACTATCGGAAGCGGCTTACGGACGCGGCTTCCAGCCGCGACTTAAAGGAATCTAGGTATTGAATGTACACTAAGGTGTGCAAACCATCGGACGTAAGTCGCGGACGTAACCTTGGGCTGACCTTGAGCGCTCGGACGTCCGACAGCAATCTGACTTTGTACATTCAATACCTAGATTCCTTTAAGTCGCGGCTGGAAGCCGCGTCCGTAAGCCGCGTCCGATAGTATGTTTCCAGCTTGTGTAGATCGTGTACAACAAACGAAATTGTAGTACCTTGCATGCTTCACATTTTTTTAATGTGATGTTACGTCCGTATTTTTTTTACGTCCGTGATTTGCAGTTCATCTAATTTGACAGTTTTGTATGGAAATTCGTAATATGGTCATAGACTTAGGATTCGCTATATCTATGAATATGGTCCACTTATTATGAAAAGAGTAATTCATATTAAATGTCAAATTGGTGAACCACCATTTTAATGTTATTTTTATTATTATTTTGTATTGATATTTGTAGAACACACACAACTTGAGTATTTTGAAACATTTTGTTCCTTTGTGTTGTTAAAAACATTCATTTTCACAAAAACCGTAAAGTAAGATTGGACGCGTCACTATATTTTTTTAACGTCATCAAATAAGATCCATTTGATGAAATGAATTGCATATGATTCATTTATTAATGTGGCCGTTGCCCGTTTTAGGGTTTGCAAATCATTTCCGCTACATTTCACTAAATGAATCAGATTAAAAATGAAACATCCAATGCGGCCGTTTTAGACCCGCAGAGCAAAGACATTGCAATATCTTTTTGGATCAGAGACACCTCTGGCACCGAATAAGCTGGACAGGCTGCTGTCAAATTAAATTCCTTTTGATTATCGCCATTTTAGCACTATAAGCCACAAATCTGTATCTAAATACATGGCCTATGCTGAAAACGCAAATCTATGCGGAAGACATTATTGAAACTAAATCAGTAATGGCAATGGATGTAGACATGTCGAAATTAGTTCTTAATGTCCTAGAAAATAATCGAAATCATGGTCACCTTGAAGTAAATTGATTTTAGAATAACCTATGAGTAGGTTTTTTGATCAGTGCCGCTGTGTCAGAATTTTTTCCCCTTGTAAGGCTTTATAAGTGCAGCCATTAACAGACATTAAAGTATTATTAACCAGGGACCGTTCAAGTAATACGTAAGCACTATAGGGGGGCGGGGGGTCTCTGCTTTGCTTATTTTTGATCACATGGGGGGTGGGGAGTCTAGATGGTGATTACGTCAGCATCAGTCGCGTAAAAAGAAATTAACTATACTTTTTAACCGACTGCCAAACGAGGAATATTTACTCATATATGGCATTTTCGGGGATTCCCACAAATAAATGAACACGTTACTCGCTTAGAAGCGAGTAGGAGAATTACTGCGCGCTGCTGACTTGTGTAATTTTTTTCCGTCAATTTATTGTTTCGTTTCGGTACAATTGATGATTTGACGTGTTTATTTATTTTTTCAACTTTATTGCACGGACAAACAAAATATAAAAGGCGTAATTACAACTTACGCTGCTACCTGATGCAGGCTTAATAATTAAAAAGGGCGCTACGGTCACTAATATAAAAATATAATTTTATAAAATATTATTATTTAAAAAAAAAGCAACAATTATAATATTTGTACCTTACTCTTATATTGAATATCGTGTTAGCCCTTTTTTCTCATTTCTAGAATTATATCTGCTGCTCATTAACCAATTTAAAAAAAATACATTAAAAGAAGAAAAATGTATAATAATGTTTACGTTACCATGGGGGGGGGGGGGGGGGTAAGAGCTTTGAGTACTTTTGCTGACAAGGGGGAAGGGGGGGTAAATAATTGTAGTAAATCTGCTTACGTAATACTTGATCGGCCCCCCAGTAGTTGAAGCAATCTTATTATTAGGGCTTGTTTCACATCCGCTAAACACCGTCTCGCTTAGTTTAATCTGCCCAGATACTTCAAACAAAATGTGTTCTTTATTTGAATTTATTTGTTGAGTAATGCTTACTTTTCGATTGTGAAACAGGCCCTAATAATAAGATCACTTCAACTACTGGTTAATAATACTGGCTGCACTTATGAAGCCATAAGGCTCGGTTTATACCCAGCCGGAAACCGGACCGGGTTAACGCGGATTCAATCCACCGCTTCAGCAATAAAGACGTTTTTTGAACGGATTCTTACGAATTCCGGCAGTATATAGACCAAGCCTAAAAGGGGAAAAAATTCGGACACAGCGCACAGTGGGTCGAAAGTGCTATTTGAGGGACATTCGGTATTTTTTATCTAATTGTTATTTTTTATTTTACCAATCGATAGATTTTCTTAGTCTCATAAATAAACGTCAAATACATTTTTGTGTAAAACTAATCGTTTCACGGGAAAAAAATATTTTCGTTTTCTTTTGTACGGAACAAGAAATTCAATGTGCTCTTGCAGCCAATTCTCAACTTTTCCCGCCTCAAAACCACTTTAGTGTCAATGTTTTACTTATTGACTACAATCCTACATGATTAGCGCGCGCCCAAACTTGCCCGTTCGCCTGGTATATGGATCACCATACTTTATAAAAATGTTTTTTTGTTAAGTGATTTAAACACATTTATCATTTCAAATATCTGCAAATTACAATGTTGACGTGTTTTAGAACATAATAGGAATTGTTTTAGCCATAAAATAAAATAATTCCAGGAATTAATATAAGTACCGGTCTTGTTGCTGTGAAGTCTTTTGTTATTAGATAGTATTACACACGTTTCTATAACAATATTGACCTTATCAGTCGGCACTCAGCAGGTCTCGATTCGAAAAATTGCTAATGACTTTCTATTAAAATAATGCTTATTTACTATTGTTAAAAGCCGTTCTACAATGGGTGAGGCGCTTGTATTGTTTTTACATCCTTAAGACGAAAAGAGATTAGCGTTTGCTAATATTGAATAACAAAAGAACTATTCTGGTTATTGGGTCAGGTAAAAAGATTTTTTTTTATTTTTAAATATTAATTCTACGAAATTACAGCTCTCATTTTCCCGATTACCTAAAGAGTAGGGGATAGGAATCATGCTTTTTTCTTCTTATAAATAGAGTTGTTGCCAAAATAGGTCATTCAAAGCTACGCTTCGAACCCAGTCATTACTTACATTATACATACTTACTTGTGATTATAATGGAATGTTTAGTAAATAATATTGATCTATTCATGGTTCTAAGAGAACATGTAGGAAAGCAACTTTGTGCATATTTAAAACAGACGCTAAATCAAAACTGGACAGAAGAGTCAAGCGCATCGCTTTTACTGTTCTGTCAAAAATTTTGTAGTAGAGTCAGTGATAAATGGGCAAGATCTAACAGAACCCTAGCCAATTTTGTGAAAAAAAAATGGAGATTGATTAGAAAGTGCCATCAACTGGCCAACTAATATAACGTGTATTTCTCAAACCGAACATCTCCAATTATGGATATCGTTTGGATTTCAAAAAGTGGTCACCTAGAGGCGAAGACAAGGAGAAGATGGCACAAAGGAAACTACAAATCCAAAATGCCTTCAAAGATAAGAGCGGATTGCTTATCGATGTTGTCAAACAAGGAGCAGGCACTACCAACGATGGAAATACGGCAAGACGTTTCTTCAGCGATTACAAGACATCAGCTCGCATAACAGGCATTAATGAAGATCTCATAGAAAGGTTACAGATTATTTTACAAACAGCGGCATCTGGAGAACGTGTTAATGCTGCCAAATTTTCACAGTTTTGTAGAGAAACAGCAACTTTGTACGTTCAATTATATCCGCGGTATTACATGCCCTTTAGTGTCCATAAGTTGCTTGTACATGGTACGGACTACGGATATAATTGAACACTTTGGGTTAATAATACCAATCGGCAAACTATCGGAAAAGGCATCAAAAGCTCGAAATAAGGATTTCCGAAAGTTTTGAGAGCACCATTTCAAAAGTAAGTAGGACAGCTACAAATGGAGATATTTTACAATTATTTTCTTTTGTCTGCTGATTTAAAACTTACTTTTCTTAGACCACGAATGGCTAAACAACGGAAAACTACACTTTCTCTGAAAGCAGTCGAGCTTTTGATGCCTCAACATAGTGAATCAGAGTTAGAGTTTATAGATGTAGATAAGTTACAAGATAGCGATAGTGATTAAGTACATTTGTTGATATTATTGTAGATTTAAGAATATTATGTGTTAATTATAATATTATAAGCTTTATGTTCTATTTTTGTATTGAGATTTAAAAAGTTGTAAATTATAATAATAAAATAATGAGAGTGTAAATAGCTGTTATGTAAAATTTCCTAATATTTATCGCTAATAGAAAATTACAAACTTATTTAAATGTGTTTACTTCTCTAAACCTTTTTTTTTTTAAACTTATAATATGAGTATGTATCGAACGGGCAAGTTTGGGCGCGCGCTAATTATGTAGGATTGTAGTCAATAAGTTGGACATTGACACTAAAGTAATAAGGACCGACTGATAAGGTCAATATTGTTATAGAAACGTGTGTAATACTATTTAATAACAAAAGACTTCACAGCAACAAGACCGGTACTTATATTAATTCCTGGAATTATTTTATTTTATGGCTAAAACAATACCTATTATGTTCTAAAACACGTCAACATTGTTAGGTTTTGATGTTTGCAGATATTTGAAATGATAAATGTGTTTAAATCACTTAACAAAAAAATCATTTTTATAAAATATGGTGATCCATATACCAGGCGAACGGACAAGTTTGGGCGCGCGCTAATCATGTAAGATTGTAGTCAATAAGTTAAACATTGACACTTAAGTGGTTTTGAGGCGGGAAAAGTTGAGAATTGGCTGCAAGAGCACATTAAATTTCTCGTTCCATACAAAAGAAAACAAAAATATTTTTTTCCCGTGAAACGATTAGTTTTACACAAAAATGTATTTGACATTTATTTATTAGACTAAGAAAATCTATCGATTGGTAAAATAAAAAAGAACAATAAGATAAAAAATAACGAATGTCCCTCAAATAGCAGTTTCGACCCACTGTGCAGCGGCCGGCACTGATCAAACAACTACGAAAAGGGCCTCCTAGTGCGAGTACCACAAAACAACCAAAGCACTTCACACAAGTAATACAAATTAACATTGACTTTTCGATCGAAGTAAGTGACTTGTTGGGTGTTTGTTTTGTAGCACTCGCACTAGGTCCTCAGAGGGCAGAGTGCCAGAGTACATCATGAAGAAGAAAACCTTTTTCCATGACAATTTTTTTTTGATTGGAAATTGACAGAACTGACGGCTGTCGACTTGACAGAACTCAAGACTAGCTAGACTTTCTCAATCAAATCGTAAAAATATTGGATTGGTGTTATCTAACCATTTATATTTCAGCATGGGCTTGTTGAAAAAGGTAAAGTTAATAGTTCACAGAAACTAGATTCAATAAATAAGTACCAGTGCCTCAAGCTTTAAGTACATGATACTAAATTTCTAAATTCTTTCATTGTCCTTTGAAATGCGAAATTTTATTAAAACGAAACAATACTTTTAGACAACGGGCCTTACGGGTTTGGCCGTAGCTGCTAACCCACATCATACTCTGGGTGCACTTTATGGCAAGATTCTAAGAACTATTCAGAAGATGCCAGAGTCAGCAGTCTACCGAAAGTATACTGAACAAATTGTCCGGGAGCGAGCTGCAGTACTTCAGCAGGTATGCAGTTTAACTTATGGTAAACACTAGAAATGTCTACAATCAATTCTTTTGTAGTTAAAAATAAGCCTAAAGATTCTTGTCACAATAAAAATTATTAAAAAACACTATTTTAATTTTTTAAAGGTACCTAGCCTAGTGTATTTACAAGTGACATGACATTGATTTCAGACAAAGGATGTGTATGAGATTGAACAGAAAATTAACTGTGGTCAAGCTGAAGAATTAATTATACAGGCTGAAAATGAATTAAACTTGGCCAGAAAAATGTTAAATTGGAAGCCTTGGGAACCTCTAGTTGCAAAGCCTCCTAAGGGACAATGGGACTGGCCACCAGCGATGCCCTGAATGGTAGACAATATGCTGAAGTTGTTACAATTTTACCAATAATTTAAAATACTGTTCTGATAGTTCAATAAAAAAATAATTAGTAAAAACTGCATAGCTGTTTCATTTATATGTTTTGTGTAAGTGCAAATAATAGTTTTTTAAATTTATCCTAACATTTTTATTATTATCTGAATAAGACTTATTGCACATACGCAATTTCATAAAGCTTATTACTAACAGAGGATTCTTTCCATTAGTGGTGTGCGAGTGCTCAAATGAAATCTTCTGATAATAATTTAACCCCTGTGAATAACAGAGATTAGTGTCAGTGGGTCATAATTGCAATGGTAAATTTTATTTGAAATGAAAGTATGGATTATGTAAAATGAATTCATTGTTGATTTTACAAATAGCTTAGGATATTACAAATTTATAACATTATTATTATTTGTTGCAATCTCAACTAATAAATACAATACTAGAGTAAAATACAAATCAAATAAATGCATGTGCATAACATGAATTAGTTTTACATTACAATACTATATTAATAATATAGTCTATTTAAGTGTATAATTTAATGTTTACATAAAGTAAATACATTTCCAGTCAAAATCTGCAAATTAATAATGTTAGGCTCATCAAAATAGCACAAAGTGAAAGTTATGTGAAGTATTCTTATTCTATAATATTGTGTCATATAAAAACATTATGTAGCTTTTAAGGGAATAGATAAAACAGTAACCATCTCACTATTCTTTGGCTCATGTGTGCAGTAATTAATATTTATTACTTTAAGATTACCTCTGTACTTATACATAATTTTTGTAGCAGCTTCATTATATATGATTTTGCTGAAGTTGGAATGTCTACAAGAGTGCTCATAGAAATGAATAAAGGTTGGTATGGGTTGCTGGCACCTCCATACCAGGTCAGGTTTTTTTAGTTTTACTTCTGAACCTGATTTAGCCTGATTGATATTTTAAAAATGTTTATATTATTAAACTTGCTGCATTATCAAAGTTCTAATATTTGATACTTTTCAAGGCTTTTAATTCAAAGCAATGCTGCCCATAAGTAGGGAGGTCCCATGTCTGTCTGTCTGTTATTTATGTAGTTTAAAAAAATATTCTCCTTGCAATTAATCAATACTATTTGGCACATTGTATAGTAGATTTAGATTTTTAGATTTATTTTTATTAATTATTATTTCAATTACTACATGAGTAACTTAATAAATTTTAACACTCAATAAAATAACTTGTTTTGTAGAATTTGTAAATTGATGATTAGTAAAAACTTTCACTTGTTACAAAATGATAATGGTAACTCACTTGTATTACACATCTGGCAATACAAAATTCATATGTTCCACATAGCTTTTATCAGCTACAATTTAAAAATGAAGTATAATTAAATTTGTAATAGGGTATTTCATATTAAGCTATTTTTAACGTACAAATTAAATCCTTATAGTTAAAATTAAATAACAATATAAAATCACTTGTATAATACTTTAAAATGGGGATTTACTAAGAAAGGCAAATTTGCCTAATTTTAATAACAATATTATCTGATTAGATTATAGAATATTTTACCTAGAGTTGATTTAAATAAATTTCCAAAATTTTAAGCAAAACTCGCATTAAAGAAATTTGCCTTGTCATTGCAAATCCACCATAATTGTCCCATCAGCTCCGAACTTTAAACATTATTTATCTTGTCCTAAATGTAGTTATGTAGATGTTACACCTTTTCTTGCTACTAATAAGTTGAGAACTGGGTGTTTTTTAATATAACTAACTGCTTTCTTATGTGTTACCATAGTGAAGTCATATCCATTGCACTGTAGAATTTTGTCATGCATTCTCAACCCAGCCTTAGCAGCTGGACTTCCCTCATGGACTTCAGTTACATAAATACCCTGGTAAAAGTTTAAAATAATTTATTTGTTTTGCTACGAGCTTCATTCAAGAACTCGAGATAATAATTATTCGACGTGAACACATTTAACCGATGTTCAAAAATTAAGGCAGCTTTTTGAAAAACACTCACGTTGTCGGTATATCCCTGGGGACTTTTACGGTAATCTTGGTCAATGCCGCCCCCGATTTTAAAGCCACATTTCATTACTTCTCGGCCTTCAGCATCAACACCGGTCTCTTTTTGAAGAGTTATAGGTATCTGTTGAATTAACACGTAAGCATAAAAACTGATTTTTCGTTAAAGAAATGATACTAGTGGGAGTGGTCAACAAACTTACACTAAGACACTCCATAGCCGTTCCGGCTTGGTGCTGAAATGCCATTTTCGCCATGGTGACTTTATTTTATTAAAAAACTATCAATAAAATAAGTAATAATATAGTTAAATATCTTCAAAACCAAACAATGCACAACAGACACGAATAAAACTATAGAACTGCCCGATATAGTGATGCCACTCGATGACCCACTGCCTATCGATAGTAATAAAAAGCCAAACTATCGAAACAATCTTACTATCCAATGGTATCAATGATAGCGATTATTAAAATACATTGCACAGTATTGAATATTGATTAAACAAAATACTATCGTTTGTTTGTTATTGCTCTTCCAGTAATATTAAACCATCAATAATATCGATAATCATAGTGAAAAAACCGTTCATAATTTTTGACAGTACAGAACTATCAACAGTATCGTTACTATCGATAGTATTGAGAGTAATATCCTATTTAAGAGCAATAATACTATCAAAAGTATTGAGTGCTGCCTATCAATAGTATCGACAGTGTAACAATAGGATATTTTATTATGATTGCGAAAAAATCTTAAATAATTTGATGCGCTTATTACCAAAAGCAATCGAAATATTATGTCAATTTCAACTCATAAAAATGCAAAATGATTTTATTATTTAATTTCAAAGATTGTTTTTGTTCCCGTAACACAAACACGTAAAACGGTAGCCGCCATGATGAATGAGTGACGTCACTACATTGTAAGCAACGGCAACTGCTCTGTTTGCTATAGTATCATTTTGTCACAGTATTACAATAATTTCTAGCGTGAATTATATTATCAGATACCACTAATCTGCAAAGAATTGACTCTGATGGTCACAAAACACAGTTGAGAGTTAAGTGTTTTCTATGTAGTGTCGTCACGAACCAAGGTATCATGGTGGTTAGCGCAAAATTTAAATGCTTTTTTAATGTACTTAATTTTTTTATAAATTAAAAGTAAACATTTTGGTCGCCTATAAATACTAAAGGATCAAATTTTGACACATTTTAAAAAATTGTGATCCTATTCAAGTACAACTATCGAAAGTCAAACTATCGATAGTTTGGCAACACTACTGAGTGATGATGAATTCAAAGAAAATACAAACATTTGTGTGGTAGTGCGGGTCACTGATCAAATAAACTACGTAGACGGGCGTGTCGCAAAGAAAAAGCGAACACCATTTCCATCTATCTGTATGTCGCAGTCATATTATTATTTTACAAACGGCGTCATCCGACTGCAAACGCACGATTATTTGTTAAATGTAAACTAGGGAAATTCAGTGGATTACCAACGTTTGGCCAAAAAACGTTTCCCAAAGTATCAAATCCCAAACTATCTTTCCCAAATTTTCATTTGACAAAGAAACATTTGTCAAAACAACTTTTCCGAATTTTACAGTTAGCAGAAACTATTATTGGCAAGTTATTGTTTAACAAATAATACCTTGGAAATGTGTCATTTTACCAAATATTATTTATTCAAATGTATGGCTTGGCATTATATACTCTTCTCAAAATATTGCATATCATACGATTTACATAAGTCGAAATTAAAAAAAATAATAATTAAAAAGTTCTTTTTGGGCAAGTTATTGTTTCACAAATAATTACTTGGTGTTTCAAAAATATACTATTGGAAGCAAAAAAACAATCGAGCGCTCGCTGGCCGCTGCCGCGGCACGTTCACTGCGCTCGCGCCGTTCGCTCGGCTTCGCGCTTTGTATGGTCACTCACAGTTTTAAACGAACCTAGACGCTGTAGGAAAGATTTAGTATGTAAAGTAAGATTAGTTAAATTAAGTAAGTGTTATTATCAATAAATGCATTAAGTCAACAACCATGCAACTTTTCTGACAGCAGTTCGTTTCTGTGTATTGTATAAGATGGTTTAGTTAGATGGTATAAGCGGAATGTGTAAAGTGACTATTCGACCAAAATTTTTTGGAATATAATATTTGCCAAAATAAAACACTTGCTATGCTAACATTTGTCACTAAACTTGACAAAATAAAATTTTGCCAAATGAATAAAGCTTGTTCCAGACAGACGCGGCCTGAGGTGGCGGCCACCTCAGGCCGAGGCCTTTTGTGTAGTATGAAAGTCTTAGTACTATTCAAACCCACGGCGTGCGGGCGGCTAGCCGCGGCCGCAAGCTCCGCCCACTCTGTTTGTGCGCTCACGCGGCCTGCGGCGCGGCCAGTTGCAATTTTTTACAACTAGCCGCAGCGGCTAATATAGTATATACATCGGTGATATTGACATAATATTAAGATATATTATATCTTATTTGTCATGTTTCATATTGTTTTGATAATATTTAGTCTAAGTATAAACTTAGTCTTTATATTTTTGGAATATGGGAATTTAAAGTTTATTTCATTATGAAACACCCTTGCAGGCTATAGTAAGATATAAACTTATTTTTTGTCCATCTTCACAAAGAGCAAAGAAAAGAAAAGTTTTGTCTTCTAAATCACTTAGACGGCCATCCTCGATGAAGAGTAGGCAAGAAATGACTAGATGATTTAGGGTCAGTCAAGTTGTGTTGTTTCCTCTTTTAAATCCTCTTTGGTGTCTACCACAGCACAGCAGATTCATACCTTTATTGAGTCTGATTAAGTCTTACTTAACTAAATCGATTTTGGCGTGTTCACAGTTCACATTTGGGTAATGCTTTTACCCAATTGTGATTATTAGGGATTTTTATTTAAATGAGTTTAAACCATCATACAACATATTTTTTTGACTCAATTCGGAATAAAATAAAATGGGTTTTTGTCTGATCTGTCATCTGTCAGTCAGTGGCCGCATTCCGAAATTGCGCTAAAATCACGTTCAGCGCGAAAACGACCAAATATTCACAAAGTCACAAATATTACACAAAAAAGGGTTTGTTTTAAATGGATTCCTGGTAATAGTGTTTTTAGCGCTTGCCTAACTCCATCCAACCCGCAATTCAGAACAAGGAAGGGATTCATGAGGGATATCAGTCAGACAGGTGTCAGCGCGTCAGCTGTCTGGCCTGGCACTGGCACACTGTCTGAAAGATATTTTTCGCCTGCCGAATACATAGCTCATTTTCAATTTTACTAAACTAATTTCAGGAATCAAAGTACGCGAATACTTACATTTATGGGGAAATAATTTGTGTATCATCGTTAAACATATTTGTAGTTCTTAAACTTCTTAATTTCAGATGTCTAATGGTCAATATAGGCACGTATGGCGAATAGTCATACAAAATTTTATAAACTCATTACGACCTCGACAAATCAGTGGAAATAATATGGGTAAGTGTTTATTAAAATCAGTACTTAGTCACAGTCACAAAATTAATACAGACTAGCCTGACAATAAACTTCATAAGCAGTAAAGAAAATGATACTGCTGTATAAATTGTCACAGTGACTATAGTAACAAAAGTAAATAGTAGTTTGAGACCTCAACATACCTATACAATTTGTATAAGTATGTAAGTAATTTATAATACAACACAATGCAAGTACTTATATTATTTAGCTGTGTACACATCTACTGGCTAAACCCCGAACTGAAGAGTGTAGGTTATGTTAGGTCATTGTATTGTTGTATATGATAGCTAATAATAACATGCACCTTTAATTTATAGGAAAAGATTATTTAGGAAATGTCTACTTTGAGATTCCTGCTGATCCTCAAAGAGGCAAGAGGAAACCAACACGTTGGTATGACCCACCAAAAGGCTTAGACTTTCAGGATCCTATTCCCGCTGAATGGGAATCTTGGCTACGACAAAGAAGGTATTTATTGCGAATAAATTATTTTTAAATAGTAATAAATGAACAACTTGGTCATAAATTGTTTTGTTTTTAGAACCGAGCCCCCAACAGATGAAGAGATATCCAATAATGTTGCAATCGCCCAGCTTAAGAAGATAAATGCAGCAAAGATTGAAGAGAAGCGTTTAACAGATGGTGGTTCTTTACCCACACCAGTAGAACGAGGACCCCAGTCTTTTCCCACTTACTCAGAATATCACACAGGAGACCCATCTGTTAACCCAAAAAATAAGGGCAACTAAGCAATTCACTGACCTCAATGTGCACCTCATTGTAAATAGTAGCATGTAGTACTTTATCATGACCTCTGAGTATTTGAATGTGGTTAGTTACACTAACTACGTTAATTCTAATAGAATTGCTTTACTAATTATTTTTGAAATTATTATCCTAATTTATTGTAAAGGTACTCTTTATTGCTCACCAAACAAAGCTAAGCGAAGTACAAAAAATACCTTCAGTATTTGCTAATACAATAAGCATTATAGTAATTGTAACAATTTTAATATGCAATAACTGATCAAGTGAGTGTAGTGCCACGCGCAGTGTAGGGTTCCGTAGTTGCTCGTCGTAACCACCATATATTTCAGCAATTACTTCATTTAAGTCACTTTTAATTTTCCTCTAAGGAATTTTTAATTTCATAAGTTGAACGACTATTACTCTAAAACTAACTGATTTATCTTAACCGTTATGATTTTCCTTTAAAATTTATGAAAGGCACTATTTATCATGAATTTTTCGAGATCACGAAAATAATCACTAAAAAATATTGTACCTAGGTTGTATTAGTGTTGTGGTGTTAATTTACCACAAATATTTGATTGTGTTTTTTTAGTTGGGGTTCTTCATTTCATGTGTTCTTTATGATGACATTGCTGTGATAGATAGCTTACTTAATAGTTAAATAAATCACTATTTTTTTGAAATGTTACATGACTTGTTTTGTTTCTTTCTTTAAATGTAAGTATCAAATATTTTATAACTGGGTGCCTAAAGTGAGTGCCAAAAAATACCGCTTCACTTACTCCTCTCGCTTCACAAGTCGCTACGCTGCGTCTTACAGCGTAGTCGCCACTTGAGAACTTCTCATCCTCAACGGTTTTCAGTTTAGCGAGCGATGTGACTCCTGCCTGCGCATTGCCGCTTTATCTCTGCAATTCGAAAAGTTAGGGTAGTGACTGATTCTTCTACGAATCTTCTCATTTCCGATCTTATCTCGCAGAGAAAAGCCAAGCGTAGCTAGAGAGCTACGGAGAGCTTGTCAAACAGTCAAGGACCATCTTAGTTAGTGACCGTAAGTCAACACTTGCACAATGCAACACGCACAGCATAAAAACTTAAGGCTCTGGGGTATCTTGGGGTATAATATCGGACGAAAAGAATGCTGCCTAACCGAGTTGGTCGTGCTCCTATCCTTCCACGACGGATCGTTTGCCCTAGATAAACATATTCGTCTACAACTTCGAGGGCTTTGTCCCCAACATTTACTGATACGGGTGCGACATGGATGTTTGACAAGACGGCCAAGGACGCCAAGCACCAAGCATAAGACCAAGGTCAAAGGTCCGAGCGACGTCCTTATTTGCTAGTATGAACAATGGATGGATGAATTTTTGACGAACTTTTTCTTTATACATACATCCTAACCTCTAGCTGTGCCTCTAGGGCACACCCAAATACTTATAGGTATTTTATGACGGACTCGCCTATGAGTGACAATGCTATTGGGTACAGAAGATTATTTCTTAATCTAATAGCATTTGCGACACGTGGAACAAAGTAAATAATGAGCAGTAGGTGCCGAGTCTTTAAAGACCTAGGTAGGTTTATCTATTGTCAGCCTTGTGCGCAACTCAAGACCATCCTCAAGACTTAAGAATAGATATACAGGACGCACAAAATTATTATAACTTGTTTCAGAAATCAGGTTCCATGTGTTAGTAAAACAAAACGTAGGTAAAAGTACTAAGGGTTAGTATAGAGATCAATAAATAAAACCGGCCAAGTACGAGTCGGACTCGCGCACGAAGGGTTCTGTACCATTATCTATAAAAACGGCAAAAAAACATGTTTGTTGTATGGGAGCCCCCTTAAATATTTATTGTTTTCTGTTTTTTAGTATTTGTTGTTATGCGGCAACAGAAATACATAATCTGTGTAAATTTAAACTCTCTAACTATCACGGTTTATGAGATACAGCCTGGTGACAGACGGACAGACAGACAGAAAGATAGACAGACAGCGGAGCCTGAGTAATAGGGTCCCGTTTTACCCTTTGGGTACGGAACCCTAAAAAATAAGTTTAACCAGTATGGAGCTTCACGGGCTTCACCCAATGTCGCAGCAGAGGGCCGGTGTGCGTCCCATCCATAAGGTCTTTTAAACGGTATCCTTTCATTTGGCCAAATTATTTTTCGCCAAATTTCACTTCCCAAAAAACATATCGCCGATGTTTCATTTCCTAAATGAATCTTTAGCAAATATACATTTCGCACTTTATTCATTTGGTCAAATTATCATTTGGCAAAATTTTAGTTTGTCAATTTTCATTAAGGCAGATGTTAACATAGCAAATGTTTTATTTTGGCAAATATTATATCCCAAAAATTTTATTGGTCAAATTCCTATGCAGGGAGGGTGTATAGGGCAGCATGTAGGTAAATTAAAGCCAAGGTAAAATGAGAAGTCTAGATAATAGATAAAAATATTTCACTGAATAAATTTAGACATGTATGAAATTATCACATCGGGAACCATTCCGCAAAACGACCGAAACTCATGGGTACAACGTTAGCCGGGCCGTTATGTTTATTAATTGTTTGTAATTGTATGGTACGCCGAAAGACGAAAATGGCCCGTGGTAAAGCGGGCAAGCCACGTGCGCCATGACCAAAATTTAAGATAAATGTGGATAGTCTCATGAAAATACAAGTACGGTACGGTACGGTTTTTTTTATTAATTCATGATGAGAATCGTTTACTGAGCTATTTCCTTAATTTACCTACGCGCTGCCACTTACATTCTGTAGGTATATACGCAGAAACGAACTGCTGCCGGAAAAGTTGCATGGTTGTTGACTAAATGCATAGATTAGGTAATATTATTACTTATTTAATTTACCAAAACTTACTTTACAAACAGATATCTTTCCTACAGAGTCTAGGTTAGGTTAGAACAGTGACCACACAATATTTTGGAAAGTGTAAGTTTTGCCAATCCATACATTTGACTAAATAATATTTGGTAAAATGAAACATTGCCAAGCAATTATTTGCTAAACAATAACTTGCCATTAATAATGTTTGCTAACTAAGAAGTTGCGAAAAGTTGTTTTGCCAAATGTTTTTTTGCCAAATGAAAATTTGGGAAAGATAGTTTGGGATGTTATACTTTAGGAAACGTTTTTTGGCCAAACATTAGTAATCCGACTTTAAACACACTCAGGAGACCGTTAGCTCGTTAATATTATCTATATACCGTGCCGTTACTGTTTCAGAGCCTGGTGAGCATGAAGGTGGACCTTTTTTTTAGTATGGCTTTATAATGGGAGTAACATAGAAATCTTAGAAAAAAATACCAACTAACGTAACTACTTATATCGATAATAATGCACAATGTAAGTTTGGAGGATTTTTTTACCATCACCATTCACGATAACTAGGTTGGCGTCAGGCTGCCTGCGTAACCCAGGCACAGGGCGCAGACCCAGAGGCGCGGAAATGACTAGGCCTAGACTAGACTAAGCTTGTCATAGGACTTACAGGGGCGCCGGGCGCAGTGGAGACGCTCGACCGACCGGCGCATACAGGCTGTACAAAAGAATAGGAAACTCGTTAAAACCACGTGATTATCTACTGAAGTACAATATATTTTGCTACGGGATAACGGGAACATCATTTAAATCTTACTGTTTTTTCAGATGCTTCATACATTATAGTGGTAGCAAGCGTGTATGCAGCATCTACTTTTTCTGATTTTCGATGTTGTTTCCATAGAAAAAGTTGATACAAAATGTATTCTGCTCTTCCACGTGGTTATAAGGGGTGTCCCATTCTTTTGTACAGCCTGTATAGGTAGAGTCAATTATTTGAGTCTGTGGTAACGACACTGTAAGATACCAGCCGATTACATGGTTTTATTCAAATAATTTCAGACAGAGGCTTTATGGAGTGTCATATTTTTTTTTACAACCTGTATTAGGTAATGAAGAAAAGTCAATATTGATGCATTCATTGTAATATAAGATGCACTTAATACTTTTCGTTTAAAATAATAATGCGACTGGTAATTGTCTTTCTGATAACCGAGAAATAGCAATAAATAACGATAACAGGGTAGAGTTGGTAGTTAGGCAGGTTAGTGCAAACAAATACTTAGGTATAATATCTACGCTTATCATAGGTACTAAGTATTTTTATTGCAAAAACCTACCTACATTTACCTAGTTGCTATATCTACATTCTTTTTGATCTGTAACTATTAACAGACATTTCACAAGTTAATATTTAATGCTGCATTCAGGGCTTTTCATTCAAACTTTCAAGTAGTTGCAAGCCTATAGTGTAACCATATTTAAAAAAAAACAACCAATTCCGATGAAATAATATGTAATATGCACCACCAGAATCTAAATACTCGGTACAAAACATTTTAAAATATAACAGCAGCTAGCAGCAATGAATGATGATTAGATTTGATTGGAAAGGAAAAATGTATTGGGTTAATTTTTTCATCATTATCATCATCATCATCATTTCAGCCCCAAGACGTCCATTGCTGAACATAGGCCTCCCTTAGTGACTTCTAGATCGGCCGGTTGGAAGCGACCTGCATCCAGCGGCTTCCCGCAACCTTTACCAGGTCGTCTGTCCAACGAATCTTAATTAAGTAATTTAATCTTTTGTCTGTCCTAAATGCGCAAAGAACAATATTTGATGACACCAAGTTTCCTTGTTGCAATTTTAGGAGAACCTACTTAAGATAACTACTGATATTAGGTACTTACGTATGGAAAAAAAAATTAATGAACATTTAAATGAGTCTCTTATCTATCACATTGTTATTCCTTGGCAAGACTCGATCCCCAGAGTGAGGAACAAGGTTGACGTAATAAAAGAATTATATGACGTGAAGGAAGAGTGGAATATTTGCCGACGACCACCATTGGTTACAGAAATCGGATTAGGCGCAGTCTCCAGCAAATAAAAGTACTCTGTGGTCTCCAGTCAGTTGACGTTTAATTTAAGACGCAGACACACCTCTTCACGAGTTAGACGGGCCCATTTTGTTCGTGGTTGTGAGTTCGTGACATTGAACATTATTCTTACGTAAGAAGAACCAAACAACTCTATTTTGAGTACGTACTTATTGTGAATATACCTAATCGTTAATTTATATTTGCTGAATCTGTTATGGTACGGTTGGCTAAATATTATATTTTGTCATTATGAACACGCACGACTTCACCCTAAACTGATGAAAGAAAAACAAAAAGGATTGTAAGTAAATAGACTGTATTGTTTGGGATTTGAGTTGAGCTTCCATTGAGTAGATGTAGGTACCTTTAAGCCTATTAATATCCTATCGTAAGAAAGAGAGTACCTACTTACTTACTTAACAAATATTAATATTAATTACAATTAATAATAAAATCGTGCGATTTCACCGAGCTGACCGAGTAAATTAAATTCTATTTAAAGAAAAACAATCAAGTTTCTTATTATTAATTAATTATATTAATCGCATTGTGATCGATTTATTAGACAATTAACGAGTTCACTGCCTGTACTATCTGTAGCATAAATAATATTTAATGAATAAAATTACTTACTTCTTTCCATTCATGCCGCAATCTGCGATTGTTGTTTGTTTTGTTTTAATCTCATTGATGTTTCGTGCTATATAAGAAAGTTCAGGGACTTGCCCCTCATTCGTCGTTGTCACGCTGTGAAGACAGTTTCAGTTACACACTTACTTGATTTGCGATATTTGTTCCACTAGATAAGGTATGTGCAATAACTTGTTATTTTTTTAAGCAGGAGGATATTACCTGATAATGATAATCCGGTAAAAGCACGTCAAAGTGAAAAACGGTTCCGAAATATTTTCGATGGTCGATTTTGCGTTTAAGCCTTTTTATTTCACATGGCCTTATTATAAGACACATTCAGTTGACCTTCCGTAAACACATTTTACAAGTATTCCGTTAGTTTAATTAATATTTATGCAGCATTATAGTATTTTCCAATGCTAATAATTTAATAATAATTCTATATTGTTAGTTAAATATAAATAATTACATTCATTTGATTTTTAACTCGGAGAATAGTTACGTGCACAGTTAAGTCTAAAACTTACCCTTAATACAGGGTGCAGTTTTCAATCTGAGCAGTACTTACAGAGGTGATTCTATACCTTGTACTGATCACGAATAAAATTACTTACTTCAAAAAATATTTTTTATTTAATTTTATTAATTTTTTTAATTATTCAACTTCAAGAATAACACGGGCGGTGAATAAAAGTTATTAACGCTAAGTTATTAAGCATTCCGCGATATTTCGCATGGTTTCTACTCGTGCAGTGCAAACTTATCGCAATATCTTACGCCACAGTACAGTAAGGGTTTTACAAAAAATATTCGCTTAAAATTTTATTTTACTTTTTTTAATAAATTAGTTTTTAATTCGTATTCTGTAAGTGGACATATGTATTTTTAGTGAATGCTGCTCAGATTGAAATCTGCAACCTGTATAAATATTCTACTGCTTTACAAACATTGCTCTGATCCTAAGCTAGCTAAAAGACTTGTGTTATAGATATTACGAAGGTTTTTGGGTTCCCCAGGTTAGAAACAACGATGGTCACAACATCAGACTCGAGATAATAGGTATAACATATAATAAAAGTTCGTTTTCTACATTTATCCGATCGGTAATCGAACCCAGGGCATCAATCAGATGGCGACACCAAGTCTCGGCTACGGAGGAAGTTAAAGATACGATTAGTTAGGTAGCACGATGCCAGGGATCAACGCAGACTTACTTACATAAAATAACAACTTTCATTTTCGGAAGGATTAAAAAGGACCAGACAAAGCTGTGCCCCCCATATTGTCAAAAAATACCAAAAAATATCGGGGAAGTGTAAAAGTATATAAAAAGATTTATTTTATGTGTATTCATCGCGGATCGTTAAATCCGGTAACAACAAGTTTTTTACTAGTTTAAAAATAAGTTTTAATGTATTATTAAGATAAAACAATTAGAATTATCTATCTCATTAATTTCTATAATAGCTTTGTTTATTTTAAATGTGGACACAACGATGTATCGCGGATCCATGAATCCGGTAACCGGTAAGAACGGCTTTAGTCGATCGTACCATAGTAGAATCATCGTACGCTTTGTGTCAACGGCCAAGGTGGGGGGGGGTTAAAACATTAGTTCTTACTAGTTTATAAATACGTTTTAATATATCGGTGCTGATAAAACTCTTGGAAGTATGTACCTGATTAATTTATTTAATAGCTTTCTTTAATTTTTTCTATGACCAGCTTGAATTAATTTAATCTTCAAAACCTACAGGCTGTTCCAAACAAGACGAGAGCGGAAGTAAAAAAAATAAAGAACACCAAAATCGGGCAAATCACCACTTCACCACCATTTATGTACCGCGATTTTTTCTAACTAGTTTTCGAATTCTGTTAATTTTTCAAACCTTATTGCACAATAAAAAAAGGTTGAATCCCAAAGTTACCTACTGTTAGGAACTGTACCCAAGTAAGAAGGTAAAATAAATAAAAAACGGAATGTCGCAGTTAAACTGTTAACAGATAATTTTATTCATGGATGTAGCTATTAAAGTCTGTGACATGTGTTTTTTTTTCTGTCATAGAATGGTCAACCGCAAAGTTCTATCCTCTGAAGAGATCTTCGCTCTCGAGGATCAATACGGCTGCCGCAACTACGCTCCGGTGCCAGTTGCGCTCTCGAGAGGTGAAGGTAAAGTCTTTAAATACCTACAATACAACTAGTGACGCGGAAGTTGAGCGCTTGTGCGAAAGTTACGCATAAGACCATTATGATTAATTACGTAATTGTCTAGTCACGCACCGCGCCTGCACCGCCGGCCGGGATTGGTTGTTAGCTCCGGGCACACGCGTCTCATACGATGATCGTGTCGTAAGATGCACAAAGCGATACCCACTCTTTGCCTCAGCGCTCAACATCAATTATGCCACGTACTGTAATTGAATATCGGTGGTAAATAACTTATTCAAGAAAATCGAAACGAATCGCATTTCTTCTGTGGTTTTTCCTACATCGTCTTCAATGAAGCGCGACATTATCATTTTTCGTTCGATCGGTTATTATTTTATTGTGATAATTAAGGAAAAGTTTCCGAGCTTGAAAGTGTTATTCCATTAGTTCTCTACTTATAGATAAGTATGTAGATAGGTGCTGCTACTTCAATAACACCCTCTACCTACGTTAATAATATAAACATGAGATACGAGTATTTGTAAATATTTACTATTACTTAGTTCTTTTTAGAAATAATGTTATCGTGCTTCTCAAATTCTGTATTTACTAACCAAATTAGATAAGGTAGGAAAATTTTAATGTTGACTTGGATTTTTTTACAACCTATTATTAGACATTTTTATAAGTACCTATGAGTAGGTATAATCTCTGTGTACCTACTTAAATATAAAGATATTAACTTTTATTGTAACTATACCTACTAACTACGTGTGTTACGGATTACGGTTAAAAAATATAGCGAGTGGTTTTCCTTAGTGTTAAATCAACACATTTTATCTTAAAAACCTTAAACCTAAGTAGTCAAGTAAGTAAGAAGGTACTTAGGCGTATTTTGGGATATTTAGCGTGAGGCCCAACTCACACTTAACCAAGTTTCTTTATTCACTGTTACGCCAACATGTTACAACAATGTTTCTGACAACGATTCTACTTTACTTCGTTTAACAAGTGAGCAGTTATCAATTGATGAAATGAAATACTAATTAACTCTGTCCCTAAGTAGCCCCGCGATAAACTTTAAGATTATGTCCAGTTAAGAATTGATTTCATTCCCTATATTACTTACCCTACCATTTTCCATTTTAGGAGTGTTTGTGTGGGATGTCGAAGGAAAGAAGTACTACGACTTTTTGAGCGCATACTCTGCAGTGAACCAGGGCCACTGTCACCCCAGAATCATTGCCGCCCTCAAGAAACAAGCTGAGAAGCTTACACTTGTCTCCAGGTATCTAAATTATAATTTTATAAAGGTCAGTCAGCAGAGTCTGATTGATCCAGAATCATAGCCTGAGCGCTCCTGGATCCTGGATCAAATTAATTATCCAGTAGAGCGGGAATTAATTACCTGCGGAGAGGTAGGGACAGTCATAATGATAGTATGGTACGATAATGAACCCGCTTTACGCAGTATGGTGGACGATACACCACATTTAGTCAGTTTTAGCAGGACCAACATGTAGGTAGGTATGCGCCCTTCCTCTCAGTACAACGGTCACCACTCCTTTTGGCACCTCAATCTGAGCACGATCCATAGTTGTCGTGCTTTTAGTACCATTCTCATATTTCTGACACAGACAGTGGCATCTTTTCCAGGGCATTTTACTCTGACCAACTGGGGCAATATGAGAAGTTTATGACGAGCCTGCTGGGCTTCGACCGGCTGCTGCCGATGAACACCGGCGTCGAGGGCGGGGAGAGCGCGTGCAAGATCGCGCGCAAGTGGGGCTACGAAGTCAAGAAGATACCTGAGGGGCAAGCGAAGGTCAGGCCACTGCAATTTGAACGATCACTAGATTTTTCCAGATACTTCTAAACTTATCTCATAATTCTGATGAGAAGATGTCGAGGATTGTTTACTTGTTTGTTTTGTTATCTATATTACATTAATTACGTTATCTAACTAAATATTTACAGCGTCTATTTCTAAACTTGATGAAAATTGAATATAAGGTAATTTGATAAAGTGGCGCGATGATTCGCCTTTCGTTTTGTTTCCAAGTTCGCGGAAATAAAAATACCTTATAGCTTTTTTAATTATCTTCGATAATTAAAAAAGCCGATGGACGCCCTTGGGCTATGAATCATTGTCTGGTACCTCGTAACTTAACGTTATTGTATACTAAAAGATGTATTTGTTACATAAGTATTAGTATATGTGTACAGAGGTTTAGTATGTTACCTGGCAAATCACGAATTAACCACTGAACGACCGAATTTAGATGTAGCTCACCGTAGTTTAAGATGTTGATCTCATCTACTTAAACCGTTCAGCTGTTGATGTGTGATTGAGTAGGACTCTAGATTTGGCAACTTCTACGGCATTTGGTTTCGCTCTGTTTCACTTTTACTCCTATAGCTGTTAGCTTCAGTTTTCATGGCCATCAGCCTACACCAGTCTACTGCTGGACATATGCTTCTCCCCTGCACGCCTCTGAACCTGATCTTCGGGTATTCTTCTATCTGGTGCCAGCAGCTTAACTTGTGCTTGTATTAGTATTTTAGGTGTTTTTATACTTTGTAGATAATATTCGCGGAAGGCAACTTCTGGGGCCGCACTCTGTCTGCAGTGTCGGCATCGTCAGACCCCTCCTGTTACCAGGGCTTTGGGCCCTACATGCCTGGCTTCAAGCTCATTCCTTACAACGATGTTGCAGCTTTAGAGGTAACGCACATAAGTGTTTATTCATGATTATAACAGTAAAGATAGAAACGCCATTAAATTTCAGAAAACGGCACTATTTTTCTGGTTAATTTCCTATTATGGCACAACTTATATTTTAAGACTCACATTGAAATCTATAAAAATAATTTACCAACCAACAGCATTACCAACTCGTCAAATGAAACTGATCAGTAATATGATAGAAGAATTTATAGATTTATAACTACTAAGTATAATTTAAGCGGAATTCTCTTTTTTAGACAATACTAAATCTATATAATTTTGTACCTATCCCGCGCGTAATAAGTTGAACAAGACTAGGCTCATTATTTTAGAAAGTTTTCCACCTGAAAGTACAGAAGTCAAATGAAACCCTGTATTATTAGTTAATAAATTAGTCCGCGCCTTTCAGAAAGAGCTGCAGGACCCGACAGTGGCTGGCTTCATGGTAGAGCCCATCCAAGGGGAAGCCGGCACGGTGATCCCGGGCGACGGCTATCTGAAGAAGGTGCGGGCGCTCTGCACCAAATACAACGTGCTGTGGATCGCCGATGAAGTACAAACTGGATTAGGTGAGATGATGGAACTTATTATAGTACCTTAGGGTAGACGACCGGCTTGGTCAAACAGTTGCGCGGGCTCGAAACCGAAAGGCATGTGTTTGTGTGATGAGCACGAGTAGTGGAGTCATAGTTATTGATTGGCATAATAATATACTGATTCATGTATGTATATGTATATGTGTTTTCTAGTCACACAATAGCTTTATTTTGTTTGGGGACAGATAAAATTTAATGTGATTTTTGGAACAATAAATATATTAATCAAGTGTAGGTACCTGCGTAGAATGTTTTTATTCTCGGACATAAAATTGAATACATAGGTAAGTCAATCATCAAATAATATTGTATCAAACAAATACACCGTAAATTAGATTTAAACGCGTTAGTTCCTTATGTATTTGTTACAAATCCCGATCACACATAATTTGTTTAGTTGAAATGCAATATTTATATTGGTACTTATTATGTTACGACAAAGCATTGTTGGTTACATTTGCAAGTATAGACACTCAAGCTCAATCACGAAACCGACCTACCCTCCATACAAAAAAGTTTTCAATGCAAAAACTCGCCTGTAAGGCTTCCCCCATACTAGCGTCTTTCGAGCGTCGACTTCGTGGCAGAGTCCAATCAGCGTTAAGTAAAATGCTGCTGCGCAAGCGTTGCGTCAACCGTCAACTCCGATTGGACGCTCGCTGCCACGAAGTCGATGCTCGAAAGACGCTAGTGTGGTCCCATTAGCGCACTGTCACTTGTTTTTGATCAGGTCGCACGGGTAAACTCCTGGCAGTAGACCATGAGGGCGTAAAGCCGGATATCCTGATCCTCGGCAAGGCGCTAAGCGGCGGCGTGTTGCCCGTCTCCGCGGTGCTGGCTAACCATGACGTTATGAACGTAAGTTGCTTCTGTTTTGTCTTCACGATCTTATTTTTATTGTAATAGTACCTATAGGAACATTGGAAATACTAAATGACGCGTAGCGCACCCCCGACAAGGTGGAGCGATGATATCTACGGCCAGTTTGAGCAATTGGTTAATTTATCTAATTTGTCCAAAGTATTTATGAAACGAAAACGACTGATTAGTGCTTTCGTAAAATGTCAATGCAAATTCTGCTACCAATGATTTTCAAAATATGATTACAAAATGCTTTAATACCGCTGCTTCTCTTGTAGCTACAACTGAGCTTAATTCTAAGGTCTAGTGCGGTTTTCGAATGATACTAGCTACCATTGTTTTATAATCTCAAGTAGTAAGCATATTTGAACTCAATTTTACTTATTTTCAGGTCATTAAGCCGGGAACCCACGGATCTACGTACGGAGGCAATCCATTGGCTTGTGCAGTGGCTATGGAAGCCATGAAGGTAAACTTATTAATACCTATAAAGTTAAATTGACAAAAAAAATCTAATACGATACGGCTAAGAACGAAACAAAAAAAGCTTATCTTGGTTGGTTCCATACTTCCATCACCATGTTCGGTCGCATTACAAAATGTAGATAGATAGATAGATACTGTTTATTGCACACCACACAAAACAAACAGTACACAGAAAAAATACATTGAGAATGGTACAATTTATTGTAACATAAATAAAATGGAATGTTTTTATTTTTTTGAGTTAACGATAATACCGTTCCTGGTCTATAAGTTTCTGGTCTGTGATCGCATCGAAACGGTACCCATATTCCCTAAAAATTAGCAATGGGCAATAATCGCGGAGTCATCGCCCGTACCCTGATTCCGTATCTTGCAAAAGCAATGCGATAGCGAAAATTGACCAATTCTGGCTTTAAAATCGCAAATTCACTAGTCACACTCACCTAATCACAAAGCAATCTACTGTCAGTACTGTCCATAGGTTTTGGCACTAACTAAGTAAGCATCAATCGGGCGATGACTGCGCGATTATTGCTCATTGCTAATTTTTAGGGAATAAGGGGGTCGAATAATGCTTAATGTCAAAATCTATTGGCAGCATTGCAATTTGCGATTTTAAAGCCAGTACCCTGATTCTGTCTTGCAATAGCAATGCGATAGCGAAAATTGTTCAATTCTGGCTTGAAATCGCAGAATGACAGCAAAAAACAAAAACAAAGCAATCTACTGTCAGTCCTGCCCTTATATTTTGATACTAACCATCAATCGGGCGATGTCAGCGCAATTATTGCTGATTGCAAATTTTTTGGAAATAAGGGCACAGAATTGCTCAATTTTCGGTATCCTTTTCGGATTGTGTCTAGTTATGAATTATGGAAATTAGCTAACAGAAATTGGCTTCTGGTTGTAAAATACTGGTTGTTTGTTTCAATAGGTATTATTAGAAGAAAAATTGCCAGAGAAAGCTGAAAAATTGAGCAAGGTGCTCGTCGAAGAGCTGAAGAAGATCCCCAAAAACAAGGTGACAGAAGTCAGAGGCAGAGGACTCATGTGCGCGTTTGTGGTGCACGACAGTACGTATATTATTTTTTATTCGCATTCATACGGTTAAAAATACGTACTTACTTAGATAGTAAAGGGTGAATGACCGGACGCTTCGTTAAATCTAGACTAAACTAAGTTCATACATATACATTATTATTTTTATTTGCGCCAGACAACATACCCAATTATAGATAATGGCCTCGAAGTAAGGAATTCCTTACTTGGCATGCCAATTGGCATCCGAGTATGTGTCAGTGTCGTCTTCTTCCTAGCACATCGTGACCCAAGCCTAATTTAGAAAGGATAAATAATAATCAATATTGGACAACATCACCTATGTACATTGCTCTGATCCCAAGTAAGTAGCGAAAGCACTTGTGTTATACAAATCAGAAACAACGACGCGACGGTATCACAGCTTCCAGACCCAAGACAATAGAGAAAAGTTCGTTTTCTACATTGACCCGACCGGGAATCGAACTCGGACCTTTTGCGTTCAAGGCGAATCACCGCACTACTGAGCCAAGCAAGTTTTCGTTGACTCGTAGGCAATATTCATTTCGTTTGTTATAGTTGGATAATGCGTCGCTTAATTTTATCAATAAAATGTGTTATTTAAATTGCATCATGTCAGTTATTTATATTATGAAATCAAACTCTATTTTTAAACAAGACACACTGTCATGTTTATTTGACCTCTTTACTATAATAGACCTATTTACTCATCGGCATTGTTATTAACTTCTAAAAAAATAGAGGACTTAACACTTAAAATTGTAAAATAAAAAAAGTTTAAAAAAAACTATAAACCGACTTCAAAATGAAACTAAAAAGCGAAAAATAATATTGACTAAAACATACCTAATCAGTTCTTTTTGGAGTCGGTGCCAGCCATCGAGAGTTTAAATGTGTTCATTCGCACCGACTTCAAAAAGAACTGATTAGGTATGTTTTAGTCAATATTATTTTTCGCTTTTTAGTTTCATTTTGAAGTCGGTTTATAGTTTTTTTTAAACTTTTTTTATTTTACAATTTTAAGTGTTAAGTCCTCTATTTTTTCCCTCCTAACTTCGCCAAAAATTACTTTACAGCAAAGTAACCGTAACTAATATTGGTCCTCTATGGACCCCCCATCCAATGGTATGATAAAAATAAGGTGTTATATAGGGTTAATTTTTCGACGAAAATTTTTAAGTCTTAAGAAAAGGGTTTACCTACACTCAAACCAGAACGGCGGCTATTTTGGTGTCGTAACCATAGGATAAGGTCTCGCGTTAAATAACAGGTTAAATTAAGAAAGGAACTTTCAATTTTTTTTTCGTTACTGGGTGTGCGTGTACGCCCCCAGTAAATAAAAATTGGCGGTCTGGTACCTCATAAGCTCCACGTCTGCTCAACACACTGCGAAATACGTTCTGTCGACAAATCGCAGTATTATCTTCTTACTCCTATCCGTTAAGGAGTTCTGTGGCTTCCATCATCAGGTCAGCAACATGACATGATGATTACCAGACCCAAAAATCAGCATCGAGTCAGAAAATATATGCAAAACATTATGGATGCCTATAAAAATTGAGGGTTGCCCTCGATTTACCAGGGATCCCATTATCAGAATCTGACTTGGTGGAAATGGGACCACCTCGGGAGTACACCCTTTCAAACTAAAAAATAAATTTTGAAATCGGTCCATAATTGACGGCTTAATCGCGTAACATACATACAAAAAAAAAAAAAAAAACAACAACATTCAGACGAATTGAGAACCTCCTCCTTTTTTTTGAAGTCGGTTAAAAATAAAGAGATACGCGACTAGATAATGGATAAACATACTTAAATACGATTATATAAACACCTATGATTTAGATATTCATCACACAAACATTTGCCCCTTGCGGGATCCGAACCCCCTAACCGTCAGGCTTTGTTGTCTTTGTAGGGTTCGCAACCCTACACCTAATTTACTACCCCTTTATTTACTATATATTTTTCTCGAGTTAAGCTGACGCAATATATACGGCACGTCTCATGTAGATACAAATCGATTGACGAAACAAGTAAGCGGTCAGCCTAGGTCATTTTCAAAGTCTCATAAAAAAGATCAGGTGTCAAGAGCAGGGTTATTTAGTACGGTTATTGCGCTTTCCTTGTTACTGGGCCCGATTCTTCGACTTTCGATTTGATAAATCATCTACAATTTTATACACACACTCGATCACATACTCTTCCAAACTTATACACACTCGATCACATACTCTTCCATACTTATTCACAATTTACTCACAAGTCTCACTGAAATGACGCTACACACCAGACTGTTCTGTTTTTTTACTTTTATAATCTGTAGGTATTGCTCTCACAATTGATTTTATTCAAAACACTATTAAGTAATACTTATAGTCAGGTGTCCTGAAACAGGTTCTCTCTGAAACCTATCTCAGGCACCAGTCTCTTACAAATAAGATTCCTGTTTAAAGATTCTACCTATTTCTAGTTTTAAGAAATATTTTTGATGAAAAATAAACGATTTCTTTATTTATTTATCGGTCTATAGCTATAAATCGATCAATCCAACTCGGCCGATTAAGTTTGTAGTGTGCGCGGGGTCTTAATGCCATGCGGTTTTCTGTTAAATCTAATTGTACAAACTATTTAAAAATAAGAAGTTGTTTTAAGTTAAAAAAGTGTCGTCTAATTAATATCTGATACAAAAATCTATACCCGTACTGCTTTTATTCCAAAACTCCTAAGAGGCCCAATTTAATAGTTAACTAGAAACTAGGGTTTTTTTTATAGTTCCAAAGAAAATCGTAATCTCAACAAAAAAAAAACACTTCCCCTAACCTAAACCGCCGACCAGACTAGCCGGTACTAGTTTGTATTGATACATGCTTATATTTTAATGTGAGTCCAGCATAAAAAGATGATTTTTCGCATCTCCCCTACCCCAAATAAAGGAAGTTAGCTAATAAAAGATAATGTTAATGTACCTAAGCATAGAGAAAGAATAATACATGTAAGTCTAACTAATGTGTGTAGGGAAGGACAGCGCCCATAACAGAGATAGAACCATCTAAAATATAAATCGCTTGAAACTAATTTATTTAGGTAAGAATTAATTGTCATGGCATTTGTTTCCGTCATATTCCGTCCAACAATCTACCTCTAAGAAAAAAAGGGACAGGCATTAAATTAAAGAGACGTTAAAACTGCATAAAAACATCTGAGTCTGTCTGTATGTTTGTAGTTTGACGCTATTTAAATAACTGTCTGCCTCTTTGGTGTTAGGGAGAAAAAAGGTTTAGAAATAGAATCGAACCCAATAACTCGTGTTTTCGTTCGACAAACACGCAGCAATGTATTGATGTCATACGAGAACGAGTAAATTGGTAGGTAATTGAAAACAATACCAGCATGAGTGGAATATTACTGAGTAGTGAATGATGAATGAATAAATTGGTTGTTACCTAGTTGGAAATATTTATTTGGCATTGCACAGTGCATTCATATCTATATAGCTGCGATATCAACAACAAACAATGTGATTTAGGCTAAAATAATAATGTATATTGTGTAACTATATGCACCAAACAACAAAGCAATTAAACGAATATGCGAGCGTCTCCCAGTAGAACCATACTACTTATAGCGCCAATTTAAATAACTTCGTTTTCTAAATTGAACCGGGGCGAACCGAACCCGACACCCTTCACGTTTAAGGCTATTTACTTCGCTAATTGGGCCCAAGAGCTCAAATCTCTAACTAACATTAATAGAATTCTGACCCTCATAAGCAATACTCGTTTGGCCCAATAGAAAATTCATTTTTTTTCACATTGAGCGCGGTTTGATTCGAAAGACGAAATTTATGTATCTGGTTACTTCCAAACATGGATGGTTGATTAATGGAATTAACGTTTCTGGCCGCCATAGTTAAGCTGTTACCCAAAGCAACGTCATCACGTTTCAACCGCTATTTCTTTGCAGGTATCTCAGCTTACGACGTGATACTCCGACTGCGCGACGCAGGCGTGCTGACCAAGACTACGCACGGCCAGGTCATCCGGCTGGCGCCGCCGCTCGTCATCACCGAGGAGCAGATCCGCGACGGAGCCCAGATCATCAGGAAAGTGTTCGAGAGCTTCGACAAATAGACGCCAAGCTACTGCCTTTAGGTCTCATCTAGAACATCTACACTCGAGGTGATACGGCCCGAACAAAAACGCGGTCAGAACAAAAACGCTCCGCCGAGCGGTTTATTTTGTAACTTTAGTTATTGCTTTAGGAAATGATTACTGATCTAATTTTAAGCGCAGACTGAGATTTAGGGCAGGGCTTTACAAGAGTATTTTTATGTTAATGATCTACTCAAGTTTTAAAATAAGTTTCAAACTTTTATGTAAAGATATTTTAATTGATTATTATTTAATTGTATGTCGTTTGAGGAGGGATGGTGCACTAAAATTGTTAAAACATATTTTACAATATATTTATTATTAAAATAATGCAATAGTATTATAAAAACAAGCGTTTCACAACACCCTCGTGATCACAGTTAGTTGAGGTAAAATACTGTACTTTTTAAAAATATTTTACGAAAGTGTGTACTAGAGTAAAGGCAATTATAATATCACAAATAGTTTGTTCGTAGTTTGACTGGCACTTGGTGTTACGATCGATTTAAAGCGATACTTAGCTTTAAAATAAAGCTAGTAAATATTTAGGAATTAAGTACTTAAAGTAAGTATGCACTGTGTATTAAAGCTATAAATTAAATTAACTAATCAAGTCAATCTTCTAAAACCCCCAGTTGAGCTCGCATCGTGTCCGTCAGCTTGGCCAAGAGGACTGATTCGTCTAAGCTCATCTTGGGACTTTCTAATAAACCTGTAACAAAAATGTTGCTATTTTACAGCCATTTTCTAGTTCCGATTTTCTTACGATGTTAGTTTTTACCCCTACCAAACTTTTGAATTTGAGAACAATTTGTATCTAAACCGGTACTCATTTCCGCTCTGCAGGCTCTGAAATTACAGAAAATCTCATAAAAAACACACTCATTCTACAATCGTTTATATTATATTGCACACATTATAAAACAGTGTGCCCAGAGTGGTTCGACGGGAAAACGTTCAAGCCGAAGTTCTACCTAAACCTAATAAAATAAACAACTTTTACTATAGCACCAACATCAAAATCGGGAGAAAAAGGTCAACTTTCCATTTAAAATTGTTAACCTCAACGATATTGTAAATGATCAGTTTTTCTTCGTTTTTATTAATAGCTGTTTACTTGCATTCAATTTACAATATCGTAATTAAACGGCACTATGTCTGCGAACTTTTTTTATTTAATACACAAATCAACAACAGAATGGATATCGAAATAAGTCTACGCACTTCTCCATACAAATTGTATGAAATTGAAATTTTATAATAGCTTTTCTGGTATTCCAAGAGTAATCTAGTCTTAACTATCAACGCATTTTAGTTTAAAATAATAAGATTATAAGCAATGAATCATATTAAATAAAATAATATTATCAATTTATTTAGAGCTTTAAGCGATTGGCAGCTGCTCAAAAAATATATTTCCACGGATTGATTCCGTCGCTTGAAGTATGCAGTCTAATCAAAACATTCGATCAATGAAAGTTTTGATAAAATTCATCAATTACATTAAATTTTGACGTGCAAAAGACTTATGGCTTCTGTGAATATGCCAGGATGTGACGCAAATAAAGGTAAAACTATTTAACTAAGACATTCAGATTATAGGTACCCATTTAGGCATGAACAATAAAATTGAAAATATATATTGGAATGCCTATGCTAAAAGACATGGTCAAATGCCAGTAATAGTCGATATAAAAAACCCTGAAGCCGTATGAGCTGTTATCACGCTAGATTGGCTTCTGAAATAAACAATACCTTTGTTAATGCAGTCCCAGCATTCTTGTATTTGGTAGCTCAGGCCGGCGCTGTTGTGGAAGTGGAATTTGTATAGCCCTTTCGGCAGCGTCCACTCAGTGCTGTTGGCGGCTGATATGTGAAGTACCGTTGGACACCAGAAAAAATCAAGCTGCAAAAACAAAACTCAGAGTCAAAATACATTTTTGTAAAACATTTGGTACATAGATATTCTTTATTGCAAACCATACAAAAACATGTAGGACTGCACGATTTAGGCGATATTATCTCTGGAAGCGATCTCCTTTAGGCAAGTTTTAGGAGGAAGCCAGTTGAAATTAAGTTGAGAGGGGGAGGATATGATATCTCTCGGCGAAAGAGGACTTACAGCTACAGTGCCTTTTGTCCCAATGATTTCAGCCCTGTTGGTCATCGTAGCTCGCGTGTGGGCCGCTAGAGTCGCGGTCCGGCCGTCCTTGTATTTGAGAGCGCACGAGATTGACTCGTCTACGCCGGCCTTACTTAGGTGCCCAGCACACACGATGTCTGCGGGCGGCTCTTTGTACACAAACTGGACCAGTTGCAACATATATATCCCTAAGTCTAAGACTGCTCCCCCACCTAGGTCTTTCATTCTGAAAAAAATTGGTATCTTAAATAGATATTTTTGTATTACTCAAGGATCGCATTATGTAAGAGTATCTTGACAAGGAACTATAATGCGGGACATAAGCGGCCAATTTAAATGGATAAATAAAGCCTAGGAGACCAAGAGGTAGGCACGTTCCTCCTAATTCACTTTTTCGTGAAACGCTCCACGTCTCGCAAAGAGTTCCAAGCCAAGATCCAAACTCATTAACATAGTAATAGTAATCTTTATGGTGACAGAAGAAGCGATTGTTAGATTTTGGTTTAATTGCACAGACTGAGCAAGCATGACCCACCGCATGTTAGTGTTAAATAAAAGCTGGAATGCAAATAAAGGTCTTACAGATTCCTCTCAATCTCGTTAATCTCAACCCCGAACTGAACGCTGATGTGATAGATGTCCCCGAGCCCGCCAGCGGATATATGCTTATCCAAAGCGTCGTAAGCAGGAAAGAACCGTGACCACATTCCTTCAAGAAGGAACAGTTTTTTTTCGCGTGCCAAATCTACCAGGGACTTGATCTGATTGTAAGTCATGCCCATTGGTTTCTCACATAATACGTTTTTGCCATGTTCTAACATTAGCTTAGTGACTTCGTAGTGTTGCAAGTTCAAAACACTCACGAATACTATGTCTGGAAATAACAGAATAAAACCCTATAACATCTCATTCACAACGCGAGATGGGTTTGTAAAATAGTACAGGGCTATCATACCTAAGAGGAAAATGATATTAAATTAATCAATTGATCACATATTTAGTTCTATCTAGGAAAATAATTAACACTATAAATCTAATGTGATGAATGATATAAACAGTGTTTATGAAATGATGTCAAGACGTATGCAGTACTTTTTCGTAAGACATGCAAGTTTTAAGTGTTTTTCGTTTCGTCTTAGTTTTATGGTGTTTTGTTATGAATAGATATTGATTTCTCGCCATAAATCTGTATAGGGAACCATTGAGGAAGACACTAAGACAATAGAGTGTACCTATTGATTCGTCACGTGCGAGCGATTCGTAGCCTTCATATGCCGTGCCGATTTTGTGGAGCGTGGCTAATCGGTGTGCACGCTCAATATCTTTGCCGGCAATAGCGACCAACTTATGCTGGCCAGGCGGCAGGGTGCCCATGGCCGTCAAGAAATCGTGGGCTATCATACCAACCCCGGCTATTCCCCATTTGAGTTGAGTACCCATCTGGAAAGAAAGTCTTTTGGTTATCCTTCACTATAAATAATGTAAAAAGAAGCATGACAGCGATGAGTTTAAGAAAAGGCGCAAGTTCTTAAGACGTTAGGTTGTTCTTCAATTCCTTGCCTAAAGAACTCCGTTTTTTTATGAAGGCGAAGTGATTTTGATAGTACTATGAGAGGGTGAGTACTTGACAAGTGCTTGTACAATATTTGAATTATTGTTAAAGATTATCGCTAAGCTAAAGTAAATAATACCACGTTATTATCACGATCCATGATCACGCCTGTGTTTTTAATACGAATATAAGTACGAGGGTAAGCAAAAGATTAAAATTATGATGTTTTAATAAAAAACTTCTTTCTGGAAAGTCCTAATGTAAGTCAATAATGATATTGTTTTTAGGAGACGAGTATAATATTTATTTTATTTCTTATCTTAACGTCTGTTTTGCTGCTTATCTGCATGTCAGATCAATGAATGATTAGTCTATTGTACTGTGTACGTACACGCGGATATTACATTGTAAACATACCATTAATAATAGGTACTTAATTTAATTTTTTATCAATCATGTGATCGGTTTTACTGCAGATCTTTCAAAAGTCATGAATTTAAAAAAAAAACGTCATGGTCATTATTTAGTTCGCCATAGGCAACGTTATTCTTATGGTTATATCTGAAGTTCGAATCAATTCGATAGGGTCTACTAGTAAATAGAACGCGCATAAAGCCATGATTGAGTGTTGTCATTAAAGACATCAAAAGCTGCGATCTTACTAAAAAAAATGTCTAGGATATAGCGAAGTAGAGGAGAAAGAAAAGAAACGCGGATACCTGTCATAAGTACGTAACGTTAGGAGAAAAAAAGAGGAGTAGGAACCTATCAACTGAACCTAACCCACGAAACGAACCCGAATAATCTTATTCAAGTTCCCTTGCTAATTAATAACACACTAATTTTATTATTATTATTAGACTAATAATAATAATAGTGTTATTAAGGTACTATTTCCTAATAGTAGTAGTAGTAGTTATCCTGGTAAAATAATAATATTGTTGCAAAGAACAACTGACCTGAATATTGCAGTGTCCGCGACCACACACCAAACTAAAATATTTCGCTCACCTTACAACAACCGATTATGATATTCGATCCTGTTATTTTAACACCGATAGCAGAAACGTTAACACTAGATAGGTACTTCAGAAACGACTTACAAATTAATTTAACATGAAATAAAAATAAGTTACATTTTGTGTAATAAGTACATACGAATATCAGTATTACTATTCTTATCTGAAATGATAACTAGGTATACAAAAATGTTGAGCTCTCAACAAAGACGTGTTATCTTGGATTTCTTTGTTAAGTATTCTGTGATTTGTCCTCGCACCACATGTCTCGGCGAGTGCCTTAGAGGTATTATAACTATGTGCTAATTGAACTGTCCTTATGGCAGCCATACTTGGTTATTTATAGGCTGCACAGACATGGTTCATACTTTTAGCTAGCAGTAGGTTTGCATTGGTCAAGAAGGTTAATGGATAGTAATTGTCGAGCTGTTGTGTTTTGAGTTTACGAAAGTATTTACGAGCAATGCTTGTTATGAGGATAACTACGATTGATGTCCAGTGAACATTAAATATTTATTGAATTGCAAGCCTGTGATGATTGACTCACAAGTCACAAACTCAGTGATGTGTGAATTTCTATTTGCTAATCAAAAGAGACGTAACTAGATATTAAGTAGATTCGTTACATCATAAGTATCAGTCAGTATGAGGGGTTTTTCCTTAATTACAATTGCTAATACCTCAAACACGCGGTATAGTGAACAGTGGCAGTCTTAGGGGACGGAGAGCGCGGTAGAGGAAAGTCACTAGATACATTATTTCGTAAAGCGCGAAAACTAGTAAATTCTTATATAAAAGCTGTTTTAACTGCATTGCAGAAACCCACGAAAATTGCGCATGAAACGGTGAAATAAATGAATGACACCCCCCGCACCTAAGCGAGAAATTGTACGCAAATTCTTGGCCCAGGGGCTTCGCACTGGCTAAAGCTGCCCCTGAAAGTAAACTACGGGCGAACCGCCAACAGAATGGCCTATCTGCATACTCTGAAATGTATATATTACACAATTGTGTTCTGTGATTTGCACGGCATTATTGAGGAGGCGTATGGGGAGCTGGAGTGAAAAATACGCCACTCGAAGACCGCTAAGGTCAGAGAAAGCAAAAGAACTTCTTGTTTCACATGTTTCCGACAATGAGTGTAGAGATGGTGTAGGTAGACTGTAGAGGCTGTATATAACGGATAGAATCGGCAGTCGAAGAATCTCAATAAATTTCACGTATTTCTGATTAATCGGTGTAGAGGCTCTATGCAATAGATAGGATCTATAGGCAGCCGAGAATATCAATAACCAGAACACTAAGATCCGAGACAATATAGAAAAGCTCGTTTAATACATTGACCCGACCGGGAATCAAGCCCAGGACCTCAGAAATAGCGACGCCAAGTCCAGCGTTTGCCTCTTGGCTACGCGCACGTCGTCATGAGCTTTGGATTTGGCATCCAAACACAGTGCCGATTTTAGCACTATCAGCGCCCTGGGGGAGATTTTTACGGCGCCCATCTGCCATTCAAAATAAGGTAAGGGATAGAATGAAATATAGTCTATGTAAACTTAGTGTAGTAGTATGTGTAGGCAAACGTAGTGTAGGACGCCCCCCAGCTCGATGGACCGACGACCTTAAGAAGATGGCTGCCAGTGGATGAATGAAAAAAGCGGGAGACCGTGCTCTTTGGCGCTCTTTGGGGGAGGTCTACGTCCAGCAGTGGACTGCAATAGGCTAAGATGATGAAACTTAGACTAATAGGACGTAGGTAACCAAAGGGAATCCGTCCGTAGTATCCATTATCTATCCCGAACTAAGAATCAGGAAATAATATGAACGTAAAATACCCACTCACTATTTTTTTTGCGTTTTAAAGATAATTATTTCGCTACAAATAAGTGAAATAAGTATAGTGAATTAATTAAGTTATAATTAGGCATTTTTACAAGAGGGCACGGCAAGGGGCGTCAGCATTGGCGAATTCGACAGCACCAGCGATACGAAGAATGAATGAAAGCGGTGCAATGCACTTGCATACATTTATATCTCCACCTTTGCCAGGGACAGCAAGCGAGCTCTATTGACAATGACTAAAGATGTCTTTTCACAGGAATGATGCGAAATTTATATTTATTTTCGAAAAGTTTTGAGAAAACGGTGAAATATTTTTAACTAGAGTTCTTGGTTCTATGGTCTAAGGTGAAAGTAAAAAGCTTTTTAATGAGAAGCAAGTAAACATTGCAAAGTTAACGATTGCGAAACCATTTTTTTCTAAATAATGGTTTTGCAATCGTTTATTTGTATTGTCGTTAGATGTAGGTAGGCAGAGTAAATTTTATGCAGCATAAATACAAACAGCGAGCGAAGCGATCGCGTAAAAAATTGAGAAGGCTACAATGTTTCTTCTTATACTGCCGCTCTGTTGAACTAATCTACATTTTCAATCAAACAATAACGAATATGGGCACCAACCTGATTGAACACTGCGTACCACTACAACGATTTAGTTGCTAGACTTCAAGAATTTACGAGCTGTATATGTATAGTTGTTGTTGATTAGGACTTGCTTAGCGAGCGAGTGGATAGAAAGAGGCACTTGCGCGCCCCTTTATATCTGGCGGTTATTCCCTGGCGGTTGCCCCCACTGTGGACAACTGGGAATTTGTAAAAAAAATATGTCCCAGTTGCTACCGTCTCTCCTTTTAAAGTGGCAACAGGGAATTAAACTTTTAAATATCCCTGTCTTCCCCCCTTGCTGTTGTTGTTTGTGTTGCGTTGTTTATTTTACACAAAAAATCTAAACACAAAAAAGTTTGTTTCATGCTGATAAGACCATTATCGATTTTTTCATCCATGCCCATCAGATATACGTCGTCATATCCGATACGGCAACGTCTCAAGAGGGGAGACTGGGATATTTAAAAATTTAATTTCCAGCTGCCACCTTAAAAGGAGACATGGTGGCAACTAGGACATATTTTTTTACAAATTCCCTGTTGCCCCCAGTGGGAGCGATGCCGGTGGCGGCAACTGGGAATAACCGATATCTGGCGCCCTGGGGAGGTCACCCCACCACGCCCTACCCTAACGCCGCTACTGTCCAAACATTCAAAGCAATGATTGTTTTCAGCAGAGAAAACACCTAATTAGTAGGTAACTTAAAACAACCAGAGTAGAAAGGCTCAGTCTCAGATGTAAGAACAGCTTTCCTGTAATTTGTTAATACTGGTATCCATAACTGTTGGCTTAGATTAAAATAGACAGGTCCATATGTAATATCTATATATTTATGTAAATAAAGTAAAGATCATTAATATTGACCACAAAGCCACAAAGCTTTTAGCCACAAAGGAAGATAAACCAACTAATTGAATGATAACCATGTACTATGCTTTTATGCTAAAATTAGCTTAGCACATGAATTTACATAAATCTTTCATATCACCTAGTGCAAAATTATCAGGTGTGCTGACTTTAAGGAGGAAAGACATATTCAGGTTTTAGATTTCAAAAAGAACCTTATCTAAGTTAGAATTTCAGAGAAAATTAAAGTTGTCTAGAAACAATATAATTTGGTGCAATAATGTTCTACAGTAAAGTAAATGCCATTCTTGGCTTTTTTCATCGTTATTATATCCCACACATCCTATGAATAATAAATTTAGTTTAGCTATTCTCAAATAATGTCTTAATTTAGTTTAGGTACCTACTTTAATTGTTACTTTAGCTACTGTAAACATTTGCGCAATGCTGACATGACATTATTTTAGGAAAATTCTAATTGAAGTATATTACCTAAACCTATATAGAACTAATGGGTTCCTGGCCAAAAAAGAACTGGCTCGAAATAAGCAAGATTTAACAGACCTACAGACCAGAATTTACCTACAATAGATGCTTTACCTGTAATATGTATCCCCTTAATAAATTCAGCTGATTTGTGGGTTCTATTAGTTAGTGGATACCATTTTCTTTGTGAAATGTATTCTAACAGTGGATATTATTTTCTAAGACAAATGTTATAACAAAAAAATGATTTTTTTTTAGTTTCTTACCTCTTGATCCACTCCAGGCATAATATTTATCTGATTATTGGTCATTAATTAGTACATACCCCGTAATTCTATTCAAGTGATTTAAATTATTATATTTTCTGGTTAAATAATTTAAGATGTTTTAGCAAAACATTTAAATCTATATCGAATTACTCGCAATCACAAGACTCGGTCCAACCAACCATAGTCGCCACCTCGTGACATTGACTTATGTGGTCAGGTGTTGTTATGGCATTCTTTTTTTTAAAATAGTAACGTGAAATTTTAAAAACCGGTTTTTGGTTATAATGCTGAGCTTGCGCCGGTCTATTGCGCCGGTTTACAGCGTTTTGTTCCCTGGAGTAGGTAGTAAATGAAACGAAATTGTCAAGCCATATGACATAACACTGACAGTAGTAGTCTGTCATAAATAATTTATTTATTTTACGCATTGTTGTTTGTTAGGTTTTTTGCGTTATTTTGTTTCTTAGTTTGTTCGAGTGTTAAACTATATAACTAACATGGCTATAGTTCTAAGAAGGTCATATTTAAGAGCCAAGGAACATTTATTACCTACTTCAAAGCAGAAAATGCAGTTACCTGCAGGCGTTTTTGCATTACCCAACAATCGTTCTTTATCAGACGATAAAGGCAATAATCCTGAGTTTATTAATAGCACTATTTTAGTTGAAAATGGATTTAATGTTCAAGAGCTTCCAGTCGTTGTAAGAAAACTCAGAAATATCAGTGCAATGAATGACGAGACAATTACAGACTCCACTAAACCCACGGCTGACGCAGCTAACTATCATCTCATTCAAGCCGAATTTAAGCAGTGCGTCGACCTAAGGGATGTATTTTCCTTGCTATCAAAGTGTACTAAAATAACACCAAATATTGCTTTAGGCGCCATGGAAAGAATTTATGATTTAGAGAAAGAAGGCAACCATATCCACATGGCTAAAGGTGCTATTTTAGATAAATTATTGAAAGTTGTAATTAAGACTGAAGATACACAGACTATCTTAAATATATTAAAGTCATTTTCTACCTTCATGGAGCCTTACAAACATCAATTTTGTGATGAATTGCTGTTCAGATCGATTGACAACAAGTTAAGTATTGAACAGCTATGCATGTTCATTGAGTTTCTTACTGAAAATAAATCTAATCCTAAATATGCCGAAACCATTGATAAACTGTGGGTGGGTTTTGTGCAAAAAGAGAATGAAATAAATGAAACAAATATATCTCTAATGTTTAATATACTGCCAGGACTGAAAGCAAGCAAAAGGATTGTTTTTTCTTTACTAGAACAGAAAGTGTCTGATTTGTGGCAAAATATTAAAGTGCCGGTTATGCAAGAAATTCTTAACAGTTTTATTGAACAGAAATACTTGTCCATACAGACTTTTGCTTTGGTTGGCCGATGGATAAACACCAACATACATGCTTTAGATGAAGACTCATTCCTGGATGTTGTGTCCAAAATAACAAGACTCAAGTATACAGATGACCAGGTAGAGAAAGCAGTTGAAAAGTATGTGAAACTAAAGATAAATAAAATTGAATCACATGTATTGATAGTGGGCATTTTAAATTATTGCATGCAATTTCAAATACGGAACACCCAGATTTTGAACTCGTGCAGTGAGTTTTTTGTGAAGAGAGCAAGAAGTATCCCACCTAGTTTTCTTAAATTATACATTTATCCATTTGGGTATCTTAGTTTTGACCCAAAAAATAGTCTTCAGTACTGGAAAGCTGCTGAAGATGTAGTAGATGATAATTTTTATAAAATCAATGTAGAGGATCTGTGCTCAATGATTTTTTCTTATATTTACATAGGAAAATATCCATTAAAATTAGCAAACAAGATTTTTAGCTCTGAGTATTTATTAAGGGTAAATAATTCAGAGGCATTAAAAAGTCTACATTTAATAGACACTGCTTTGTCTTTAGAATGTGATGGTTATGCAGGACCATTATTGCCAAAAGATCAGTGGTGCAAGCCTGTGGCACAAGATGTCCGGGTAACGAATATCATCAATAAAATACACAAAAGCCTTATAGCTGTGGCTGGTGGTGCAGAAAAGTTTTCTGTGAATGTGACAATTCCACATTTTTCTGACAAAACTTATTTAATTGATGTGTTGTTGCACCCTGCTGGACTGGACACCACACTAAACTGGAAAAGGAAGTCTCAAAGGAATGAAAATATAGCAATACTCATTCACTTGCCTGACCACTATTGCTCTGACAATGAACAATTGGTTGGGCCTCAGGTCATGAGAAAAAAACATTTAAGAATATTAGGTCTGAAAGTTGTAAGTGTCAAATATTCTACTATCAGCCAATATTATACATCTTATAACAAAAACCATTTGCAGAAATATCTTAAAGAGTGCATAAATAATGCTGAAGAATGCTTTTGAAAATATTTTATAATGATCTGGACTGTCATTAAATAAAATGAAATTCTGGTGCTTATATCATTATGTACAAAAGTGCAGTGTTATTGGATAATACACTTAAGATATTAAGTAAAGTGTAACTTTATAATGTTATTAATTATTTTTTAATATTATTATGATTTGAATAATATTATGTATCAGTTGAATAATAAATATTATAATATTATTATCATTGAGATAGAATTGGCTTTTTTGAAATAGCAAGAAATAAGAAAAAGGTTTTTCTAGTCCTTAAAGTTTATGATAAAAAGAAAAAAAATGTGATAAAATATTAATATTGTAATGTTAAATAGTAGGATAAAGACATAAAAATAAAGGGTTACTTTTATCATTAATTTATTTCATTATACTCATAACATCTTTCACTTAAATTTACTCACTGGCTAATTCACTAGATGTATTATTTGAATATTTTAATAATTTCTTATATAACTTTTACAGTTCGAAATATTTCTCTAATAAAAGTCGTTCCAGATCATTTTTTTTTATTAAATAGGTAACTAGCACCGCAGCGTCGCTTTGGTAGTTAGTTGCGTAGGTATTTATGGGTTTGAAAAACATTTATGTCTCAACCTTGATAGAAACGCCCAAATAGGTAGGTAATGTCGAAACTTATACGTATAGATCACGTCACACTAAAGAGAAGTAATTCTCATTTTATGAAATAGCTAAACTCAAAAAGATAATATTGCATTTCTTTCAAAGTTCATTCATTTTTAGGGGCGAAGGTGCATCTATAAGTCAGTGAAATCACAGATAGACTATGGCTTTAATCGACGTTGTTTTCAAAGACAATTCATAGTCAGAAACGACTACTTAACTTTATAGCCATAATGGTGTATCACAGCAACTCTAGCCTGAATATTAAATTGTTAAGAATGTGTTATGCTGACTCACAGCCTAAGGTCTAAATTGTAATATAACATCAATAAACTTGACACTCGACAAGAGTAAGAATACAGCCTTAGCTCCATAGTTTGACCACTTATCAAATTTTGTTTATGTGAGGTGTTAAAATAACAGGGCGGGTAAACAGCGTATTAATGCCCAAACTATGAATAGGTAAGACTGTAAATAGGTATGTATATACATATTTTTACCGACGTCGAATAAGGCTAAATGTACGATTGAATTTACGAACACGATTTTAAATCTATCCGAAACAGGTAACTATGTATGTGCATTTGTTTTGATTTACAACTTATTTTATTTAATGTGACATTTCTAACACACAATGTAGTTAATCTCAAAAACTACAGTATAGGTAAGGTACACATCTTAGTTATTAATGACTGCTCGGTGCTCACCAAGAGTAGAGTCTGTAGGTACTATCTATTCTACCCCAGTAGAAGACTTCTCGTGACCTACCTACCAACGCATCATGTTCATTCTTATTACGTCGATGATAAAAGTTTGGCACATTATTAATTTAATTATTGAAAAGTTATATTATGTATATTAGGGTCGATCAGATTATTATATTAATTCATATATTTAAAGTGTTGAGTTATATTTTTAGTTGTACTCTCTACAGGTCAACAACAAATGATTAAATTAATAGATTCGATGTTATGAATGTATATTTAGACAACAAATCGTTATATAGGATTGTATGTAAGTCGTTTGTTGTTAGACTGTGGAGTAGAAAAAATAGTTGTTCTTATTGATAATAATGATAATTTTCCGGTGAATAAATAACCATAGTAATTGTTAATTTATTATTACATCTCAATTTTAGTTTTGAAAATGATCTATTCATAAAATATAGTCATCATCGTCAAAATGTCTGATAGTCTAGGCATATAAGTAGTTTAGAAAACTTGTAAATATGATTTAATTTTTATATGAATTGTAGTAATATAATTTAATAATTTTTATTTAAATAAAATTTATCCGTCTATTACCTATTAATAGGCATAAACAGTTTTGTAGATATATTTTCTATGAGGAAAGGAAGATAGATATGTGATCACTATTTCAATAATTCCATGTATCACTAAGTGATAAATAAGAACACATCAATAAACTTAAACAACCGTTAAGTATTTGATTTATCAATTAATATAATTTAGAATAATTTATTTATACTTAATTTTATTAAGTGAAATTCTCTTATTTGTAGGCATATATTATTTTTTTATATTTCATCATACCACAGAAGTATATTTATAGCGACCACTCGTTTCTGAACATGAAGAAGAGATGAAAGTTTCGAATCTAAAATCTAGATATTAATTAAGACGCTTAATTAATGGTTTCAAATGAACCTCGTGACGCGGTCACGACTACCGGAGGGCGCGTCGCGAGCGCGGCGTCCCGTCGCTCCGTTACAACACGAGTATTGTCCTCTGCCATATTATTATACGACGATGTAAATAATTGCAACATACCTATATCTCATTCCCTTATCTCAGTTAAAATGCTTCAACTATGCTCTATCTATGTACTCTACCTAGTAATCATAAAAGTGATATCATGCACTAGACTTCTCTTATAGCGAATATTTTGGATTCTGATCTAATTACAAGAATTTTGAACGATGAAAATAATTAGAATTAGGTATCTTACTTACGGACTAGGATATTTTACAACACCGATTCCTATTTGGCAGTTACCTAACACTCTTTAGAAATACATGCTTATTATACTGAAATCCTTGGCTAGAGATGAAAACTCTGTGATCGAACGAGTAAATAGTGGTTTCACACGACGAATTGAAACTATTTAAACCGAACACAGATTCATCACTTAGAAAGGATTATGTGTGGAAATGAAAATTGACGAGTTCCCGCGAGACGTAACTAACAATAGATACATACTTGTATTTGTAATGATACTTACAACTAACTACATTGCCTTTGGTGTCATTTATTACTCACGTAAAACGATTTCCCGACCTGATTTAGTTATTGTATCATCGAAAAGCTACGGAACTCGTTAGCAATATTAAGTTAGCAATCTGGAGGATTACAATTTTCATTCGTTCCGTATACTTACACTCCGGTCATAAAACAACCATTCGGACGGGAAACTAAAGTTAACTACATATCCAAAACGATTAGGCACAGTTAGTTAACGGTTATGGAGTTTTTTTGGTGCATCAATTCCGCTTTTCCTATTCACGCGTCCTCGCTGTCGCCTTACGTCTTTAGAGTGCTTCATAATATTATTTCTTTATTCGGTTTTTCTTTTGGTACATTTCTCCTTTGTTCTAATGTCGTTTTGTTGTCTTGCGCCTAATTGTTTTGCACAAGTAGTACAAGTCATCTCGTAAAATTACACATGTAGGTAGGTACCTTCGAAAAAAATAACGTAATGTAAATGTAAATTTTCGAGTGGAAACATGATGAGCGTCCCTAGTGGACGCATGTAAAAGCTCTCGTCCACCTCAAAATTTTAAATTTACGTATACATATTTTAAACGTATTCATTTATTGTAAAACTTACAGTCGAGGTACTCGGTCGAGAACGAAATACAAACGATCACATTAAGATATCATCTAGGTATCTACGCGAGTGTGCGTAACGAGTTAAACATTAAGATAAAGAGAATGATGGGACAAGTTTATTTTGAATCTCAACGCCATGAGTCAAACTTCATGGTTTTTAATAAATTTTATTTAACTAGGCGAGAAAAGGCTTGTTTCATCGCTGGTATATTTTCTTTATAGTTTTTACTTAATTTGGTTTTGCTGCCACTTTATTTCATTATTCAATTTTCAATTTAGTGACTAGGAGGCTTTCAAAATGTATTTAAATATATCTAGCGTCCAAAGAAGCGATTGTATCTACTCATCATAAAACCTTGAGGATGTTAACCAAATGAACTTAGGTAAGCGACAACTTAGTGTAGCATGTTTTGATTTCTGGAGCGGGATATAAAGGGATTTGTTCATATATTAACTAATCATTTCATTTTGAAGGCAACTAGTGTCGAATATGACTAGATTTAAGATTGCTTTACGTTTTTTTATCACTCATCTTCAAATCGTCCAGAAAAATGAATAGAAGTATTCACTCTTCAGTCCCACGGCAAGTTTTAAGTTGAGCAGATGTAAAAATCTTAGAACAGAATAATTATTTACAAAATACATTTTATATAAGTAGATAAAAATCTTTATGGTTTCCCTCTTAAGTAAATGTATACGCTTACAAAGTATCTACGTTTCTTTTAAACATTGATAGAAAAAGAAATTATAAAAAAACAATCTATGCTCGAGGCACTACAAACGACAGAAAGGAAAACTACTTATACATATGGCATTAATCAAGAGACCGTTTAGGTGTCTAAATTATATTATAGCGTAGTCACTACACTAATATTTTAACAAAACAAACTTATAACTTACTCCGATTTAAGGCTCCTCGTTAAGACTCACACATCCGATTTATCCATACTTCTACCTATACAACAGTGAATAAATTCTAAAACAACTTCATTCTAAACAGCAAATTCAACAAAATATTTGAACTAAGCTATCTAACGTTTACAAGACAAACGAACGTCAAAAAATTGTAAGAAAATATATACGTCATACAATTATAAACGAACCGGAACGTAACGTTCGTCTCAGCAGTCTTTCGAGAGCGATTATGCGATAACATTAAAAACGATTAACGAGACGCAACAGTTCAAAGTAGAGCACTAATAGTTAGTATAGAATCACAAAGAGTCGCGCAATTCACGAGTAGATGGTGATGACCTCGCGCCCGCCGCCGCGCACCATCAGCACCTTCTCCAGGCCCTCCGTCAGCACCTCTAGGAACTCCATGTCTGAAACCACCCAATCATGTTAAACGTCAACAATCATAGTTGCCGGTTAATCCCGGTCACTGACTTTGTCACAACTTATAAGATAATTACTGCGATACACAAACACTCTTCAAATTTAAACGGCGATTTTAGGCATAAGGCTGGTTCTCCACCAAGTCAGCTCGGTTGGAAAATAAGCCTTATTATTGCCAAACTCTAATGTTAGGGTTGGCGTAGCACTAGCACCGTAGCACATGCTGCTACGAAACCCGTAGACGTAGTATAATACCTACTATCTCTGTACCCGTAGCCAGGGCGTAGTGTTTGTTGTGTTGCTAAATTAAAGAATCCAGCGAGTTATGACTCTTTAAAGCGACCTTATTTACATCATAAATAATCAAACTCGCAAATATGCACAATCAGTTTACTTGTATTTTGCCGTTTACGTACCTATGTAGAAGGAATCAAATAGTGTTGGTGCAAACGGGATAGATTAGGGTAGTTATTTTATTAAGCAACTAACAATAATAATGAATAATTGCTTTGCCATAATCAGGAGCATTCTGGTCTGGACGTTTAACAGTAAGACAAATATTTATGCTTTCTACTTGTGGCAGCCACGTTGAGTGGTGCTATGAATTTCGTAGCATTTGAGTTATTAGTTAAATAAAAACGATACTGAAAATATATTTCATATTATAGGTAACGTATTTACAGGAGCACGTAGAAACTTAGGTTATTTCGTAAAATGCAAAAAAATATTTAAATGGTTTCTAAAGGGTTTTTCTTTTGGCTACGAAATTTGATTTCTTAATCGCTAAAGTGTTACCTAAATAATTTTGGTTATAATACAAGCTATAATATCCGTACTATAGGAACTGCATGTGGATAATTAGATAATTTAGAATAATATAGTAAAGTACCAAACTATGAATTTGTAGCAGTATCAATTATTTCCTCGTATTCGTAGCAGTATTCTTTCTGTCTTTCATCGACTTAGAATCTTGTTTTTAGTGAGTAAAGCTACAAATTTCATAATAATAAAGAAATTATGTAGAAAAAAGGTTTCAGAATAAGTTAGGCCCCGTTGGGCAGTTTTTGATTTTCTTACGGTAGTAGTCGAGTAGTAAAATGCTACGAGTGCTAAGAGTTTGTGGCAGTACAATTCAAAATTAGGTCATCATTTTCAGCGTTTCGTACTAAAAGGATGCCAACGGGACCCTATTACGAATCGACTTCGGTTCAAACTTTTACAGGATTTTCAAACGATTTAGTGGTGGATAATCGAACAATAAAACAACAAAAGTAGTAACCACGTTTTTGTTTGCGATCTATTTTAGAAACGGTAATATATCAAACGACAAGTTGGGTCTTGGCCTCGAATTGTAAGTATGGTAGATAGCCAAAAAATACTCAATCATGTTTAGTCGACATTGTCGTCAAAAGCTTTCCAGACATCCTTTGCAAGGTAGTTAAGTTGCAGTTTTCTGGCCAAGTTCTGGGAGCTAAGGCAAGTGGAAATAGCTCCGTAGCTATGATTTATCTATATATATCGATAATCTATCTATTCAGTCTATTGCAGTCCACTGCTGGAAGTAAGCCTCCCCCAAAGAGCACAGTGTTCCGCTTTTTTCATCCATCTACTGCCAGCCATCTTTCTAAGGTCGTCGGACTATCGGACTAGGGGGCGTCCTATACTACGTTTGCCAAGGCGTGGTCTGTCTGGGGGCTCTGGGATCTTGCTCTATATGGCCTTCGATACTTACAGTTGGACTCCCTCTCGAACTTGGTGTCTCGCGGCGGGCCGGGCAGGTTGAGAATGACGAGCTGCGCGTCGTGCGACCGCGTCACGATCACCTCGTTCAGCTTCACCGCCGTGTGCATCCGCCGCACTGTGCCCTCGTCGCTGTAACACGTCCACCGTAACAGTTCAACAATCGTATTTAACCGGCAGTCATTACAACATCGATTAGCAACCGTTAAACAATCGTATTTAATCGGCCGTCGATAAAGAACTATTCGATAACGTATGACAACCGGTAAACAGAGACACTAATGTTATTATAGTGTCAGGGTTGCTACACACATATTCGACCCGGCTTAATTGGCAAAGCCGGGCGGCAAAACGGAATATGGTTTAGGTGGATGGGTGTAAGGTAGAACATGCTTCAGGTCGGCTTTGTTGTTCGAACACAATTACTGCAGAACCGATAATGCCGGCCCGATTGTGTGTGTAGCTGGTAGGGTACCACAGGTGTCACATGTTTTCCGGTGGACATTTTGGTATCGAACTGTTCTGAATCCTTATTGGCGTAGTGGCGCGGTTATTCACCTAAAAAGCAAAGAGGGTTCACAGTTCACAGTTCGAACCAGTTCGGATAACGATTTTCTCGCGTTCCGGTCTATAAAGCCAGACTACTGTGCCCAGATGTTGTTGGTTCGAATCCCGATAGGTTTTCTTTTGTGTGATAAGCACAGGCATTTGTACCGGTGTCCTGGATGTTTATAAATGTACCTATTTAAGTATGTTTCTCCGTTATATGTATAGTAGCCAATTAAGTATAGTATAAATAATCTCTGATTAGTTCCGGAGTAGGAACAAAACTGGTGTAATTTGAAGAATTTATTATTTATTTATTTTACTATAAGACCAACATTAAAAATAAAATGTGTATGTGTAATGTGTATATATTTTATACTATAATGTGTAGTTATTAATATATATTATAGTTAATACCCAACCCCTACCTAGAAGGGGTCTTGACCACAAAGCTTCCGCTTTGTAAAAACATATTTTTGCGTTGAGGTTGATTAGTTACAGTCTACACTTTATGCTTAAAAACTTAACTTGGATTTATGTAGTTGAATCAATTGCATAAAAGTTTGCCATTGTAAAATCATTAGAGTAATCTATTTAAGCATTCTGTGAAAAGTAACACTTGCAATATAAATTTAGTGGCGCTCCCCGCGTTACTTTTCACAGAAGTCTCGTAACAAAAGTGAAGTGCAACTCACGGCGTGATGTCGGCCATGTTGGGCTTCGGCTTGATGGCGTCGCCGTTCGCGCCCGCCTCCTTGTGCTTGTCCTCCGGCGGCGAGGTGGCTTCCTCGCACTGCGACCGTTCATCGGGCGAGTCCCACATTGAATCGATTATGTGCAACAGACTACTCCGAAAGTCGTCCTATTCGTTTCCATTTCCAAATAAACCAATCCGCGAACCGAGAGTTGCACATGACGGATTCAAGGCGAATAAAACACGGGATGTCATATATTGTATTAATTCAACATTAACTCACTACGGACATTCAAACATCCAATCTCTTAGCTATAGTGGCAAACTAAAGTGAATCGTGGATGAACTCATCGGCAAACATATGACCACCGTGTAGATTCGCTAGGACTCGTTAGTGATTACGTAAATATAGTGGAGATGCCAAATGAAAGTAAAAAGTTGCAAGTATATATAAATAATAATGTGTGCGTAGTGGCACAACGCAATTAAAGTTTTTGCCGCTCGTATATCTTAGAGTTTGATCCAATTTTAATGACAATTTGGCTATCGATAGAAAATGTGGCGCGTGAATTACCTAGTACAGTAATTTGATGTAAGTTAATTAAATCTTGATAATGATAATTGATGAAATAATGTAGTATTATGTGATTTAAGATTATTGACGGTTAAAATAAAAATGATGATCATAAAAGTCATTCAAAAAAATAAATCTTGATAATGAGACTTTTTCAGTTCTTGTGTAATGATTGGTTTCTTTGTTGAATATAAGAGCGGCTCAAAAAGCGGAGATAAGAAATATAAGCTCATGAAATCTAATGAAAAATTAACATTTTCACTTGAAACTGAAACTGATGTGGATATAATATGTAAATAAATCAACAGAAAAGGCATCAAATTCAAATGATATTTTTCAGTTTCCAGAGAATTGTTACAATAATTTTGAGCAGAGACGTGGATGTTTTAATCTCGACAATATAATAAAAATGCACTTAAAATTGGTAACAGAATACCTATCTGAGGTCAAAATCTTTGCCTTTGTTTTAAACTAAATTATAGTAGGTTAAATAGAAAAATGCAGAATAATCTTTAACATAATTACTAAGGTTCAAAAATAGGAAAAAGTATTTTAATACTGTTTAATTCAGGATTTTGAACCATTGTACAACTATTCTTGTGTCTTTTTATTAATTTATTGACTACACCCAAAAATCTACTGTTATTATATTATGAATAATTTATATAATATTTATTTTTCTTTGATATAAATATTTTTATTGGAAGCTTAAAGTTAGCATTCTGTAATAATAACGTTTCAATCGGCACCAATAAAGCAGAATATACCTATACCTAATGCTCATACGAAATTGTATACAGTCACAAAAGACACATAAAATCAACATGATTTTTATTAACTGCAACAGACGGCAACCAAAAAACAGATTGGTTAAGTATGTTTAGTAATAAACACCACCCAAATAGATTTACAAAAATCTAAGAGTCGCGCTTTTGCACTTGCTATTTATTCAATTTAGATTGTCGATTTTTTCGTTTTTTATGATTGTGACAGCACACTGACCAGTGTCAGCATTACAGACATTTTAACTAACTATGTCTCGTTATAAAGTTCTGTGATGTCGTTCGTTGCAGCTTCAGATCACCTGAGAATAATTTGAGGAAAGTAAACGACGAATATTATAAAAGTTATTAATTTAAGGCTCTTTGCACCTTCTTTAATTGAGTTTTTTTTATTTCTTAACACAGGAGGATCTCTTATGAAGCAGATAAGAAACAGTGACGGTCACCGAGCAGGACAGAAAAGATTTGATATGATCTTAGATAAAAAGACACGGAGAAAAAGGAAGAAAGGACTATGGAATATACAAACATAATTCAGGGATAAAATGAAGAAAGAGTTAATAAAAGTACATTTGTATAATTTTGTTTTAATAAAGTAAGCTTCTTTATCATATTATTCTCATGTGCACTGGAGTTTGGATATGCATGGGTTTTCATCTTATATAATGAAAGCGATATTACTTTTTTCTTTTACTTTTCGTTATTTCTAGTCACCGTTTCATAGTCGTTTAGGACCAGTTTTTTTTTAATCTGGAGATTTAAAATCCTACTACCTAACTCTCACATATCCACCCTCGTGACTGTAGTGTACGTGTATACGTGTAAATATGGTCACCTTGTCGTCCTTGTCTTTCTCCTCGCTGTCGGTGAGGGGCGGGGAGGGCGCGTCCTCGCCCTCCGTGGCGCCGGGCTCCGCGAACCGGACCTTGCTGGCCGTCTTCACGTCCGCGTGGTGGTGGTCAACTATAGCTTGCACCTGTAGTTGATTACCCAGTTTACTTCTATGGCCAGCTTTATGGTTCATGAGCCTGATCTGGAATTTGTCATCTCTTGCTCACACACTAGGCCTCCGATTTAGGACTATTCCATAAGAAATTGACCATCAGTACAACACGTGTCACTAATGTTAAATCATGTACTGTCACGTGGTTTTCCGGTCAGCATTTTGCCATCGAAGTTCTAAATCGGGGGCCAGGACGAGCATTGGTGTGTGACTGAAAGATGAATAATTCTAGACGCATAAATAAAGCCGTGCATCCATTGACCGCTGCGCGCCAAACTCGATAGATTATGGGCATTGAAATGACAATTGTAACTGAGTGTGAAATTTTACAATTCGGAGGTAATGCAGAAGAATAATTTCAAATATCATTGATATCGATCTTTATTAATAATTTCATACTTTTATATCCCGTGAATATTACGTAAAATTTCGTAATATTGATCTGTGTAACGTTATCAGCATATATATATATTTGATGCACACAGGTTTCCACATAATTAATCCTGTGCGTGCCGTTGCAGGCGGTGTGGATCAATGGACGCGTAGCTTAAGTTTTTTCCTTTAATAAAATCTTGTAATTTCGATTTCGTTTTTAAACTTTGTAATTTTAAAATCACTGGATTTTTGGAGTACCAAAGACTGACAGGTTAATGATTTAATGACATGTAAATGTTCACATAAACCAGCTGCAAATGTAAAATCATTCAATACTTTAAATTTTATTAGACACTCATACCATTTAAATTGCCACTAAGGTAACATATAAAAAGTTTAGCTTAATCGATATATAGGAAACAAGACATTTTTTGAATTAGGTTTATTATTAGGAAAAAAATAGCATAGTTCGTAAAGCGAAAGCTTTAGGCAAAATTGCGCGGAAAAAAGCGCAGCATTTTGTGTTCCTAACTACACCTCACAATGTATTTTGTACTTAGCAGTTACCTTAGACACGTTAGTAGCATATGTGTCCACGTAGGGAAATTGGCAGATAAGAGAAGCACGTAGCATCTACGCATTATTAGGAATATAGAAACTTTGTTAGCTATGAATAGAAAGCGTTGAAATTTCTGCTTAAACTTGTAACTTGATAAGAATTAGCGTTTCGAATAGCAAAGGCTTATTTCGTGTTTAAGTGGATTATTATGCAAAAAGTTTTAGTCTCTTGAAATTCAGCGTTGGTAAGTTAGCACGTTTTGAAAACCTAAAAAACTGTAGAATTTAAAACACATGATTTTTGTATTACAATTTAAAACAATTGGATAAAAGTGCATAAGGAAAAGAAGTGCGAGCTACGAAGTTTTTAGTAAACTAGTTTAGGACCTATTATTATTACCTATACACCGAAAGCAAACAGCCAACGTTTTGTGCTTAAACTAATGTCGGTGAAGTACACATCAAGATGAATGATACCGGTCAGAATGATATATTATGAAAAGATATAGACCTAAGAGACAACATCTAGCCAGGGCCGTAGACAGGATACACATGACATCAAAATATTTGTGACTAGGTAGATCATCGACAAACATAAGATGGAGTCCACGCCAATATGTAGATACTAAAGTCAAGCATTCCCAATCGTGCGGACAAGAAGTGAAAAGTAGTAGTTAAACTTGTTGGATTTCGTCATTCATTTAATTTAATTGGACGAAAGATATATAGCCATAGTTACAAGGCACATAGATAAAGGATGCTTTACTTTTAAGGCTTAGTGTGCTCCCTTTTTTACGTCCATGGCTATCATACTTCTTGTAAATCAAACAGGTATTCATAAATAAGTGCACATATTTAATTTAAAATCATGTTTCAATAAATCTTCTTTTGGTTTGTATTTTCCCTTAATACGGCCCTGTTTACTACATGACATAAAACTATAAAGTAGATGAAAACAATCATTCACACATTGATCGTGGTCCTAGGAATAAATGATGCCAAATGCGGGGCAGGACAGATAAAAAAACAGCTAATATACAGAGGTGGACTCAGTCGAGGGTAAAGTAGCTAGTTTACCAGAGGTAACTTCTCTTCAGCATTTTCACGATAGTCCACGAAATTTTGCATCTGTGTTAGCAGTGACAGACAAACATCACGTTAGTCTCACATAATAGAAGATTAAATAAGCATATTACAGACAGTATGAAGCATTGCTCAGTTACAAACAGTGGTGTCTTTTTTAAATCCATAAAACAAAATTGGTTAATATATAAGTAATTAACAAATAGCGACGTTCTATAAAATGAATTTCTACCCAAATACACTTGGGTAATTTGATTTTTAAGCAAATGTTTGAATATTGGGTAATACGTACCTATATTATTATTAGGCAAGTTTTTTACAATTGCGTGTGCAAATTAGATTTGTGTATCAATCTATTTGTTCGAACAATAACGACTAAGTTTTGAGTGCGTAGTCTAAGTGCCACAAAACAACCACCTTGCATAAATTGACCGAAACGTAATACACATTACACATTAACATTAACTTTTCGATCAAAGTAAGTGAAGCGGTTCTTTTGAGGCGCTCACACTAGACCTGAATACATCGACATTGCTGTTTGTAACTAGTTATATCACAGTGTTCTGTCTATAACGGCATGACATGTTAGGAAACACAGATGGAGTGCTCACCATGCCGAGCGTCTCTTTCTTGTTGAGTCGCAGTTCGCGCAGCATCTGGTTGCGTTGCTCCATCATTAGCGTGCGCTCGTACGTGTAAGCGGAGATATCACTGTCAGTCTGGAAAGTAACAGAATAAAGCTAAGTCTTGAGCATTATTAAGTCAACTATGCTGTTTCAACTTATACGGCAGCGTGATGAGGTTGGTTTAGGTTAAAAGGTCATTTTATCTTTTATTTTGAAAAGTTGCAAAAATGCTGCAAGTGTTTGAACCTCTATATCACATATTCTCTCGGGTGAACATGTCTACAGCTTCCTCATTACTCTAAACGAATTCTAAGCCTGCCATGGTTTAACGCATAATGAGAGCCATCGAAACGTTCCAGTCATATAATTGCAGCAATCATATCTTCGTTACTATGAGGTGTTTTTTATGTGTCAGCCGACGAAACGTGTCTCCAGCTGACACATGCCGTTTAGGCAAACCAGTAAGGTTAGGGTTTCAGAATATAGTTAGAAATTTAACTAATAATAACAGCAATGATAGCCAAAAAAACTAGCCATCACACTGAAATACTGTTGAAATTACGATCGTAAAACTATGTGCGAGCTGGAGACCCATGTCTCTGGCTTGCACAGCTGTATCTTCGTAATTACTCAAGATACGATCATAATTTATACCTCAAAATTCGCGGTCGAATTGCAGCATTCGACTCCAAATATATCAAAACTTAATCTTGAATAGTTTAAGAGCTACGAACCGATAAGTATGTGTAAGCTGGAGACCCATGTCTCCAGCTTACACATGGTGAATTAGAGTAACTGTATAAGTTAGAGCTTCATTTTAAACATGAAATGATTCGTTGTAATAGCAGCACAAACGATGTTTAATTTCAAATCTCTGGGCCTCTTGGTTTCATAATTATAAGCCAAAACCTGTTTTCCCGCCAAAAAATTCAAAATAATGGCTCGGAAGCGGGCAAAGCGCGACGTTGCCGTTCCGTGCGCTACGCTATTGTAGTCGAGTTTGAACTCAAGAGCTAGTATTATTTGGAGTCATTTTAATTTGCGCTCTCGATCGTTTTTATTTCTATACTAAGAATGATAGACAAGGAGCCTTAAACATAAGGACAAAATAGTTCCTCCATAAGTTTTAATATTTAATTTCGATGGTAGTGATTTCACACGCGGATGATTTTATATTTTTCATTTTTTGATAAGAATGTAATTTGTTTTTTTACATTTCGCTAATTTACATTAAAAATATCATTCCAATAAGCAAACTAATCTATTCTATTGATTTATTTATTTAATATTTCAATGTTTTTAAACAAAGTAAGTAATGGTTCAAAATAATATCTATGGTCGATCTCATAAGTTTTTTAACGGTATACGATAACCTTACATCCGCTCGTTATTTACACAGAAAAGCCATTTTGTCATCGGCTCGGATCGGGCCGACGATTGAAGTAAAGTAAATTAAAATATTCTTACGTTCCAAATTGCGCTAAAAGCACTGTCAGCGTAAAACCGACCAAATATAATAGTCACAATTAATATTACACAAAATAGGGTTTCTTTACCTACCTGTTGCATTTATATGGATTCGTGCTAATAGTGCTTTAGCGCAATTTGGAACAAAGGGTTATTATAGCGCGACTTCCGTTTGATACTGTATATATGGTAGACTCTGACTTATCTGTGGTATCTATCAGGATTAGCGTTGGGATTCCACCCGGGTATATTCCCAAAAATGGGAAAATATTCGGGAACATTCCTAATGAACCGGAAAATAAACGGGTGGATTCGATTGTTGATATGAAATTATTTAACTCAAAATAATGTTAAAGCTTAGGTTCTAAGCATTTTTGTTGTTATTTATTTACACATACAATAAAAAACAGTACCTTATAATCCATGAATTGATTCTTTAATCACAATAGGCAAATTATAAAACGTGTTTATTTTTCCAATCGATATTTATGATCTGTAGTTTTCTATTTACAAATTAAAAGGTTTGCAAGTTACTAATTTAATAGGACAATCGATGGCTGAGCGACCCCATGTGAGAATGGCTGGTTTAGTTATCCATCGTGGCGTAGGTAGTAACTGAATTCACAGCATCATGCGGAGCGGAGCGGAGGGCATGCAGACCAAAAGTTAAGTTCTACCGGCAAGTTTACCTACATCGTGTGATTACGTGCCAACAATTTACCAATAGATATAGGTATAAGTGTACCTACTATACGTTAAAATCTGTCCTATTTATTATTATTTTCTAGGTTTTCAGTGCGAATAAATTGATGAATATAGAAATTCTTAACATTTATTAAAAACTCCTATCTTGATTTATAAATAGATCATGAATGATTTAGAATTTACTGAGCAACACAAACTTTAAAAACATAAATAATATGTAATAATCTTACACATTATAACTTCTCTGTATTATAAGTACTTACTTAATATCATCTTAAAAATCACTCTAACTCGGGACTATCTATAGACTTAATGAAATATTTACGTCGTTTTATTTCCAAGTTCTCTCTAATAATTCTGACTGCTGTGTCATCTCACATTAGGAAAAAGTTTCAAGTCATATCATTGTAATAGAGTCCTAAAAATGGTGGCAAGTCTTATAATTACATAGACTTTTCGTCACTAGCTCCTAGTCTATCATTCTTAGTATTAGAAATTAAAACGATCGAGAGCGCAAATTAAAATGACTCCAAATAATACTAGCTCTTGAGTTCAAACTCGACTGCAATAGTGTAGCGCACGGAACGGCAACGTCGCGCTTTTCCCGCTTCCGACCCATTTTTTTGAATTTTTTGGCGGGTAAACAGGTTTTAGCTTATAATTATGAAACCAAGAGGCCCAGAGATTTGAAATTAAGCATCGTTTGTGCTGCTATTACAACGAATCATTTCATGTTTAAATTGAAACTCTAACTTATACAGTTACTCTAATTCACCATGTGTAAGCTGGAGACATGGGTCTCCAGCTTACACATACTTATCGGTTCGTAGCTCTTAAACTATTCAAGATTAAGTTTTGATATATTTGGAGTCGAATGCTGCAATTCGATCGCGAATTTTGAGGTATAAATTATAATCGTATATTGAGTAATTACGAAGATACAGATGTGCAAGCCAGAGACATGGGTCTCCAGCTCGCACATAGTTTTACGATCGTAGTTTCAACAGTATTTCAGTGTGATGGCTAGTTTTTTTGGCTATCATTGCTGTCATTATTAGTTAAATTTCTAACTTTATTCTGAAACCCTAACCTTACTGGTTTGCCTACACGGCATGTGTCAGCTGGAGACACGTTTCGTCGGCTGACACACAAAAAACACCTCATAGTAACGAAGATCTGATTGCTGCAATTATATGACTGGAACGTTTCGATGGCTCTCATTATGCGTTAAAGTATGGCAGGCATAGAATTCGTTTTAGAGTAATGAGGAAGCTGTAGACATGTTCACTTCTCTCGGCATAAAATGTAAATATGAACTTGACTGCCTTTTAAGGATGAGTGTGACGATAGTATCATCGTTCCAAGATGGTTGATCATTTTAGGATATCAAACTTACCATTTCAACGACTTCAACTTCGGCTTCAAGTCGCAACTGGTACAGGAACATCTTGAGGTCCTTCTTCATCTGGATGGAGTTGTCCTCCATCTGCGCGACGGTGAAGATGCGCATCTTGCAGTTCTTCCAGGTGCGGTGCTGCTTCAGCAGGAACGGCAGCAGCATAAGCATCCCGCCGTCGTGCACAATCCACCAGATGTCGATGTTGCCGGAGACCTGGAAGACACAATCCCCTTAAGACGGCTACAAGTAAAGTAAAGGCACGAATGTGGATAACGCTGTCAAAATTGAGCGCGTTACTATTTTCATACCTGCCCCTCTAGCATGAGCAACAAAACACGATATGATATAGCGATTTAACGCATATTTTTTTGTTAAAATATGAACATTTATCAAAAAATCGGGCACAACCTTGACGTCACCGGCACGGACATGCTCATTGTTTCAATAAAAGTTCAAGATGGCGGTTATGTTATCATATTTTGAAAGAAAAGAGGCGATAAATCGCTTTATCATATCGTATCATATCGTGTTTTGTTGCTCGTGCTAGAGGGGCTGGATACCTAATAATAGTTTTATCAAAAAAGTTTTATCGCTCCTACTTTCCACACGTGTCGCCACGCAGGGCAAAACTGAAGGTATGCAGGTTTTATTTCTTTACTTAAATGTGATTAAGAAGGTACATTAAATATTTTTATCAGTCAGAAAAGAAGTTTAGAAAGTAATATTGTCTAGCGGTACTCATTTTAAGTTGTTAATTAACTTTGTAGAGATATAACACATTTGCGACCTAGGACATTGTCCCAGGCCTAGTACAGTTACTGTGTCAAGGAAAGTATAAAGTAGTAGGTGTGATTAATGGCTGTCAATGTACTAACCTTTTCAGTAGAGTCAGGGAAGAAGTTGATGCCCTTAGGAACCAGCATAGCCATGCGAGCGGCGGTGACGGCGCGGACGGTGTGAAGGAAGGAGTGCCACTTGGGAAGGCTGTCGGGCTGGTACTCCTCCGAGCGCCTCCACCCATACGGCCAACCCACGATTACGGTGTTCGGCTTCAGTCCACCCAGCCCCGTTGTTTGGACACTGTTAAATTATAACAATAAATTGCAGCAATCTGACCAGATATCGAACTCCAAAGCTAACTATGCCGACTAGATACAAGATAGCAAACTGTAATTCATTGATAAACATCCACAATTTAGGACAAATGATCGTGCTGGCAAATGATTGCCATTTGCAGAATTGAAGCCTGGATTGAGGACTGACAGATAATAGTAGTTTGTCGTATCGGTACGTGAGCGACTAGTGGTTACCCCTGGTAACCGTATTCGGCGACTAGTGACTGCAACTGGTAGCCTAATGGATTGATGGACATGAAACCAAATAAAGACTCACAAATGGCTTAGTCCATCAGCGATGGCGGGTGACACCAGCACGTCGACGAAGCCCTTGACCTTCTCCTCGTCCATGCAGCGCCGCAGGTTGAGCCGCGCGGTGGCTGCCTCGCCGGAGCGCCGCGGGAATTCCCCGTTCAGCACGGACACACATACCGTCAGACCCTTACCTAGTGTATGACAAATTGATATTAATATTAGCAGCTGATGTTATAATAAAGAAGTCCATAAATAATCCTGTTCAATTTTCCAAAAAATAACACTTCGCACATCCCAACCATATTCTAATTTAGGACATGATAATATTTATATTCGAGCCGGAGTCGACCAGAGGGATTTGGGGTTCTCTGGTGGTCCGATAGACCGCTGTTACTACTCGTCCCACGTCCTAGTCGGGGTTGCCGCTGAAAACCAGCGTCGTTACGGCTTCGGCTGTAACGACAAATGCTGAGCGGGGACCTTTTTGACACTCTTTTTGTATGTTCAATGTAATCCTGTTTGTAACTATGCCTATGTGTGTCAAATAAACGTTTTCTATTCTATTCTATTCTATTCTATTACAAACTGCCAAACGAAACTGGTTGACCAACCAATGGATCTACCAGTTGATAAAGTAGTCGACTACATAACAATCGACCATTTTATTTACAAACTAACGGCCTGTGGGAAGTTTGTAACCAGACCGAATATTAGAAGTTTGCTACTGAGAGAATACAGAGAATACGAAAAAATTGCTCGCACAGAATACACTAGCATATAAAATGCTTGCTAACCTAACTTTACGAATAGAATCATTTCGGTGAGTCCGATCATTTATGTTTGAATGCTGGTAAATCTTTCCGGCCGGCCGTCCGTTACACTGGCGTTGCAAAAATATGAAGTAGGCGATAGGAAAATCAGAAACAGTAGATTTTTTCCATAAATAATATTAAGATAGAAACTTAGTCATACCTGCTTTCAATTGACTTGCAAAAGCGAGCATCTTGCGATAGGTGGGCATCAGATCATCATTAAGTTTGGCCAGAACTAGGACTTGAGGGCGCCAGTTCTTAGTGTGAGGAGGGCCTTGTTCAAGACGCAGGAGTGAATAGCGGGCAGCAGAAAGGGCAAGACCTCTAAGGCCATCACCCCATTCCTTTTCCGCTCTAGGTAGAAAAAGTTTAAGTTAATCGTTTTATTACCTTCAAAGAACAGAAAAGTACTTATATAGTGTACAGACAGAGATTGTTAAACTTACCCGCGGTATTCGATGTACTTATAAATAAGTCCAGCCATGCCCATGGCGATTAGCGCGTAGAACCACGAGGTCATAAACATGATGGAAATGCACAGTACTAAACCAGCCAGCGACAATGACCTACGGAAATAAAAAAATCCTCAAAAACGCCATCAGAACTATACAAGGAAATGTTTCAATTAAAACCTTCAAGTCATCAAAGATTTGATGTTTAATAAAGAATAATATTTTTCGCTGTATCTAGGCTTAGAATTTGTGGAAGGCGTTTCAACACTTACCAGTGGTAATACTTGAACCTTGGCCTCCAGTTAGGGGTTTTGAGCAGGGTCTGCAATGCACAGGCAAGGTTGACGAACCCGTAGCACATGAGGAAGAACATAGACAAGAGAGGGGCGAGGATGTCCACGTTGCCGAGTAGGATGCCGCACTGGCAGATCAACATCGTTAACAATAGGGCCCTGTGAAGTATTGATGACAAGATTACTATCTCATAATTCTAATAACTGTGAGTAACAGGAACCTTCCAACAAATCATCATCATTATTGCAGCCACAGGACGTCCACTGCTGAACATAGGCCTCCCTCAGTGACTTCCAGATTGACCGGTTGGAAGCGACCTGCATCCAGTGGCTTCCTGCAATCTTTACCAGGTCGTCTGACCACCTTGTGGGTGGACGTCCCACGCTGCGCTTGCCGGTTCGTGGCCTCCATTCCAACAAATCCAAGACTTACAAATCTATTGAACCACTCTGTGTGCTAAAAACGGCCTAATCTCATGTCAAGGAAGAGATATTGCTAACATACTAATAAATATAAATAATAATATAAATATTGCATATATAAAAACTAAAACATTGTTTGAAATAATGCAAAATAAATATTTTTTTAAAAGATGCAAGGTTACCTTGTAGGTTCACCCCGGCTAGATGAGACGGCGAATGGTGCGAGGAATGGAATAATTTCGTCTTTAGCAATAGCCTGCAGAAGACGCGGAGCTCCTGTTAATGACTGGAGACCAGCGCCCAAGGTCGAAAGGAACGATCCCACAAGAATTACCCACTGGTTTGGCCACGCCATGTTGGCAACCACCAGTTTACCACCTATAGATTGGCCAAATCTGTGGAAAATTATGACAGTATAATATCAATTTGATTACTGGGGAATCCGAAAAGGATTGTGACATCATCTACGTATTTTAAATTTATTTTATGTTATCTTAAATTATTGTTATTTGCTCCCTCATTGACTTTCTTATTTTTTAATACAATATTCTAGAAATTTACAATGTGCTGACAACTACAAACTATGACAATAAAGGAGTAAAATAAATAACATAAGGCCATAACTTACTTGTCCCGAAGCAGTAAGTTGTCGACAGTTCCAGCGAAAAGCAACACGCAAGATAGGTAGACCGTTGAAGTGGTCAAGATAGCACCGATGGTACCAATAGGAATGCTCTTCTGTGCGTCAGCTAAGTCTCCAGAACGGTTCGAGCCAGCCATGATGCCTAATAACATTATTAGTGTGAATAATATGCGAGTACAATAGTAAATAAGGGAAAAAGGGTTTGAAAAAGGTATGAATGAACATAATTTTTATTTGCCAAGAATTTTCTTGAACTGTATAAGATACTAAAGAGAGCTTTTGAGTTTCCCTGAGTGATTAAATTACGTTGAGTACGTAAATAATTGTCGTCTTTAATTGATATGCAGGACTTTCATTATTTCAGGATAGATAATCCTCAAAGGACAGATCCTTTAGTGCTACTTACATTAAATTTAATGTAATTCTTTTTCTTTACTTTCTATTACATTTTTTTTTGGAAGTCGATAAGAATTTTTTGACTTTCGTTGGTAGAGAACCTTTGGAGTTCATTGTTAGTTTCACAATATTCATTGATAAAATACACACCTGTGACTGAAGGGAAGAAGATTCCGATCAGAATTGTGAAAGTAGTGGTGAGGTCAGCATAGATCTGATTATATGTGGGCCTTTCCATCTGCTCAATATCGTCGGGCTCCTTGCCGTAAGCGATGTATTGCCCGTTTTGGAGGAAGGAGTCTTGTAGGTTGTCGAAGAACACTCCGCTTGCCAGGCCCTAAATAAGTAGCGGTATTAAGATTTAAAGAATTTAACTGTCTGTAGAAAGCAGAAAACATTAATAACCTACTGCCAGATTCAGAGACGTCACTTAACTTTAATTGTTACTTGAGAAAAACCTGCTATACTAAAGTCGAAACGAACAAAGACCATTATTGAATATACGAAAATGTTAATCCACATTTTTTTGGGAATTGACGTCTCTGAGTGTAGCAGTTAAACTAAAGGTTTTGGTTCGAGTTTGCTCTTGATCTTAATGTTCAACGAAAGCTTGTCGAGAAAATGAATTTTGGTTTGGTTTGTTCTGAGGCAATTTCTAAACATTAACATTATAGGTTAAAAGATAGACATTCGCAAAATCACTCTCAACTTTAGTTTAGTCTTGTTTGTAATTTTGTGTCGTATGTCGTACCTTAATGCCCTGGACGATGCTGACGTTGTGAGCACTGTAGTACGGGTCACAGGTGTTGTTGGGGCAAAATAGCTGGTGAAGCTCTCCGTTTAAAGCCTTGGAGCAGTTGCTGATGTGGATGTCTTTCAGTAGCCGTTTGCCTAGCACGCACATTCTGAAAATGGGTAGGTTCAGTTTAAGAGGTTGGTTTAAAGGACTATGATTAGTAGCAAAGAGACGATTCTTATGATGGCGGAGCTCTTTATTGGGTGGAAAATGCACAAAACTGTCTCGCGCACTAGATGTCCACGAAGATTCATAAAGAGGGGAATTGTAGCAAGGCCGTATACCGCTGCATTTGACAACTGACTGCAGATTCGTGCAGGCTTAGGTAAGTATACCGCAGATGGGGTACATTTTTTTATAAAAATTAAAAGATACCTTAAAATACATACTAATAATCTATCGTAAATTTTATTATTAGCTTTTTAGTTTTTTAAAGACGTTTATTTAATGTATCTTTTTAGTCTAGTTTTAGTATAAGCCCTCATCACAACGAAACATCTAAGTCTAAAACAAATGTTATGTGCTAAATGTCTACCTTTTGGGGTATAATTTATACATCAATTGTGAGATAATTGATATTCCATAAAAAATATCAAAATCTGTTTAAATTTGCAAATATATCACGTACGAGTACCATACGAAAAATAAAAAACAAACATTTGAAAAAGGAGTTTCCTACATTCTCTATTTTAGTTTAAATCAAGACTTACTGAAGAGCGTCATTTCCATTGAAGTTGACGAAGATACCGGTGTAGACGGCAGTGATGGACATGATCACACAGGCCAGGGCCACCGTGGCAAACTTGTTAACGAACTTGACGCCGACGAACACGACCATCCCCATCACGAGGAGCAGGCCTGTGCCGTACACGCGGAAGTTGTTGTACATCGCCTCCGGGTCCTTGGTGAAGTCGCCGAAGATGGATATCCAGGGCGCCATGTATGTCTAGTGTAGAAAACAAAAATCTCACATAAAACTGCCCTTAAAGGGGTTGTCAGCATTATGTTTGTATGAAAACCATTAAAAAACCACTAAAACAAATTTATTTATGTAAAAAGCAAAGCGCTTTTGTTACACGTCCCATTTTTATTCCCTACCACTGCTTCGGGACAATTTTGGGCTAGTGGCGAGAAGAAGCGTATGTATGTATGTATGTTTCTTTATTAAACCATAAATCCAAACCACCTTAACCGATTTTGGTGGATGAGGTATTGTTAGAATCCTCACGTTGTCCCGGATGACATGGGCTATATGACGTCATCGTAAAAATAATATGGTGAATTATACAGGATGTCCCGTAAATCAAGGTCAACCTTGTAACCACATATTCTATACATCATGGTAAATAAATTTTGTTTTAACACTTTTGCAAATTTGCATGAAAATTTATCGACTTCCCATACAAAATTAACAAATTAGTCAATTAGATTTGTAAAGACGGAAAAGAAAAATATATGCATAATTTAAAAAGTGATGGAACAAAAGTAGTTCAATATGATGTATAGAAGATGTGGTTACAAGGTTGACCTTGATTTACGGGACATCCTGTATACTCAGTAGTGTGCTACATGACGAACAAAGATAAAGTGAAATAACAAATTGATTTAAAAAATATAATAACAAAATAACAATTGAAAAATGAAAATAACATTAGTAGCGATAGTCATGTTAAATATGTTTAAAATTTAATTTCTCTGCAGAGCTTGTCTTACTACAGAGCAAAAACCGCCGCCCACGTATTCCAGAAATACGTGGGGTTAGCATCACATCTTGATAGGTACTTGGTAAGGTTGTGGAAACAATTTTTTATTAATATTACTCACCAGCACGATCTCGACGGCACCGACGATGTACATGGCGGCCGCCAGCGTGGTGCCCGTGTAGAACAGCATGCCGACCGCGCCACCGCACTCGGGGCCGAGCGCTCGGCCGATCATGAAGTACGACCCTCCTGCCGGCACCACGCCATTCGTCGCGATTGCAGACATCGATATCGCTGTCAGCATCGTCTGTTAACAAAGAGGCAGCAATTATAGTAACTAGTTCGACACGACATTTACAGAAATGTTAAATTTCCCTAACAAACAGCTCTTATCTCCCGTTTCATTAGGGTTAAATTGGATATGTTTTGTCTGAATTTAATATTTTATGTCCAATGCCAAAGAGTGGACGGTTGTAGCTTATCCAAAACAGGGACAAACGATATAGCACTGCGTGACTTAGTTGAACGACCAGGGTTCCAAACATATAAATATGACTTTTTTAAATTTTTAGAACTAAATATTGCAATCAATTGTTTCTTTCCAAATTTCCTAGCTACTTAGATTTTTCTAGATTTCAGATTTGACTATGTAAACGTGCGTTTTGTGTTGCCTGCATTATTTTAATAACCCAAAACATGTTTTTTTTAAAGGGAATTCGTTATTGATCACCTTTACTAGTGATGGTAAAAGGGTCTATCACCGACCAAACTAGTTAACACCTATTTAATATCAACTGAAAAAAGAAATAAATGAAACTCACCGTACAACAGCAGACCAGCACAATCAGGAAGCCTTGTATCGCGCCCGCGGTGCCCACGACCCACGTGAGACGGATGAAGAGGATAACGCCGAAGATGTTCTGGATGCAGGGCAGGTAGACGCCGATGAGCGTGCCCATGCGCGCGGGGGGCGCAGCCTTGGCGGCATCGGCCTCGCCACTGGGTGGCGTGGGAATGGTGTTCGAGTAGTCTGCGAGGGAACTGAGGAAAGTCGCCGCTCGTGGCCGGTCTTCGATTTCTTCCTGTGGATTTCAAATTGTTTTTAACAGAGAACATAACGACGGAAGTTTATTTCTGTGTGATTGTCCAGATCTGGAAAATGCTCAGCGCGCGCACTGTAAAAGCCTTGCATGAGTTGCACACCAAACGATTGCAGTAATGGAACGCGAGCGCATTCGCGGTGAGTTCGCCAGATTTGGACGCACCCTAATAAATCTGAAAGTGGATCGCGAGATTTTATTGTTCAAAGCCTATTTCAGGCACGAAGATATAGTTAGTATTCTTTGATTTAGGTTAAGAACACTCATTTTACCGATTGCTGCGAGGTAACGGACAGTTAAATATTCGATTCATGATCTAATATAAAGATTACTAGACAAAGTTAAATTCTTCAGTAATGGTATTTTATTCTTTGCAACATCTTTAAATAGGTTCATAAAGTACGCAAAGCTATAATGACGTTGAATATTATAAAAACTTTCCGCTTTATTCTAATATTGTCGGGAAAAAGTTGTTCCAAATGCGGCAAATTGGGATCCGAATCACGTTGCCGACATAAAATACATCCGTCATTCGCTACGAAAGTTACGAAGAATCGAGGAAGGAATGTGCCTAGAAAAACTTAAGTGGGTATATCAACTTTGTCATTTTTAGGTCATAAGTATACATATAAAAGTAGTATCTTTGGTTTTTAATAAAAAAGGTTTACTAATGACGTACTACGTATTAAATTGAATTGAACCAACGGGAACCCTGAGATGATTATACCTACCAAAGCATAGATTTCTTTTGTAGTTAATGAAACATTAAAACAATATTTTGTCCCAATCTGCTGTGCGTAATACAATAAAGCTTGGTAAAAGCTCAGATTGCTAATTTAATCAGATTGTGGAATAAAATGTCGTAGAAATTGTTTTTGGAATATCCTTTCATATTACAGGCGCAATAAATTGTTTCTGTTGTGGTATGAGGTGCGATGGCTACGAAACGTGGCTCAGACGATGATATATAAGTGCCGCGGAGGGTTTTAATTTCGTGCCAGTAACGCGATATACGTAGGCCTCTGGAGCGAGATTCAGCTCGCTCGGCTCGGAGTGCTCGTATTTTATTTACGCGCCATTTGCATCGCTCTAGCGCTCGCCGTAACGGCTTTTGAACCGAAATGTTGAGCTACGACGAAAATATCGACTTTGTTTACGTCTGTGTCTACTAATCTCTTTTGTGTTCGTACTATTCTTTCGATTTCTTTTTTTGTTACATCCTAATTTTATTTCAGTACTTAGCTATGTGTAACACATTTCCTTTGTTTGAATTGAACTATGCGATTATATAAAGTGCCTACCCATTGCTGTTCTCTGAAATTTTAATATGCAAAGATAGGAAAATCTTGCTGTGCTAAGAGAATTATAAAAATCAAGACAAGAAAAGATCTTAGTCATATTATTACTTTGTGGTTAGTTTTGGTGGGCTGTTTCCGCACTTAGCGTATTGTTGGGTCACATATTCTTCTTATCTCAATCAACCCAGGTCATCCCAAAAGGTTCCCTTTGAAGATCTTAGTCATGTATGTGCATCAATCTAAGGAACTCAAATGCTTAGCAGTATCAAGATAGAGAAGTAGATTTAACTGAATGACCAAAAAGCTCTTGCACAGGTGAGAACTATGAGTACACCGGGAAGTGCTATAACTATAGCTAGCTTTCGAAGCGCCCGGCTCTCGACAGTTCTAACGCCTCACGCGAAATGCGAGAATACGAGACGAGATTTCAGCGCCATGCCCTACTACAATGAAATTGATTTTTACAGTTTCAATTTTAAACGCGCTCTTTCCGCGGTATGAGATGACGGGTGCACTCGACTGTACGCTTCTATCTTCCTATAGTCTACAATTCATGCATAAAAATTCAGCTAAAACATTGAACTTGAAAATTGTTTGCTATTTGTACTTTTGAGGTGTTCGTAGCTCAGTGGCGGCAGCGCTTTGGTATCGATTACTAAAGTTAAGCAACCAACGCCGCCATTGTGATTGGATGGGTGACCATTCCAACCATATTTAGTGACATTTATCACGAGCATCTCCGTGCTTTGGAAGGCACGTTAAAAGTTGGTTCCGACTAATATCGCTTGGTATTGGTCATGGAGCCTAGCCAGAGGCTTAGTCACTGGCCTGACAACACCCCTCCACCAATCCGCAATGGGCCCGCGTGGTGGAGTATGGGCGCATGGACCAAAAAAACCTCATAGTTAAGGTGAGGCCTGTGCCCTGCTGTGGGACGTATAAAGACTTACTTTACTTTACTTTTGTACTTTCGCAATGTGTGTCTTCTGAGTTGGTAAGCAAAAATATACAAAATATGCGTCGCGCTACTCTACAAAGAAAATTATGCTGATTGGTTTGAAGCTGACAGGTCATTAGCGAGGCCGCAAGTTTGGTAACACGCGCCGAGTGGTGTCACTCGAAAACTTGCCACGTAATCAAGTGATCCATCACAGAAACACGCTCGATGGAAGCTTTTGAAACGAGAATATACAACATATATGATTTAATCTACTAATAATGTTAATATTTGCATTCGCAAACATGGCTACTTTAGTAAAACCTGGAATTTGTTATTCTAGGTAAAATTCGCAATGTCTTTTATAAAACAGTTTAAAATAATATCAGTACGTATCTATGGTCGTTTGATAATGAAATACTGGAAATAATACACAGTGAAAGGAAGAATGAGCATTGCAAAAAGCCTGCAATTATCTCTAAACACGATACTTTAAATTCTAACAGCAATAAAATAATGGTTACCCTCCACAACAGGAGTAATTTATCAGGAGAGTTTTTTGCTATTTGTTTTCATTTGTCCTGTCGCCATTATTCGGCACTTTATTTGGGATCCGGATTCCGTTCTGTCGGGCTGGCGCGCGTAATGAAGTCCTTTGTTCCTTCACTGTTGATATTGCGGGAAGGCTTCGCTAGAGGCACTCGCGTCATTCAATTTTAACGTTTAAACCTACCAGCCATTTAGAGGCTTGATTAATATACGGTTAAATTGGGTTACGCCGAAATACGCAAAGAATGAGATACGTAACATTCGGGATAATTGAGGGTTCCATTCCGCTTTATTCGTTTTATTTGCCGTATGTGAGCGGAACGATTATTTCAGATTACGTTGACTTTATTGGCGTCTATTGCAGAAGTCGTTTACATACAAAGGGTTTTTGAAGCCGTTTTTTCTGCGACAAGATAGGTATTTAGTTTGCGTATAATTTTTAACAAAAACTTTAATGGAAATTCTTTAGCGTCGGGAACTTGGGACACCTCTTGTTTAAAGTTAGCTTTCCAATTACATTTTCTAAACAATGGCGGGTCGTATACCTGCCTCAACAAAGTTAGCCCTTAGTCCTCTGCCATACAACAACAATAATTCAATACAATACAACTTTATATTGAGTAGATACCCAAGTCAATAAAATGTAGTATTATTATTTCGTCTTTTCTTGTTTTTGTAGAACTGAGTAATTTATTTAAATAATTTCACCTTTAATACATAGATAAAAAAACATATAGGTAGGTAATAGATGTATTTATGTAATTTATTTCATGAGTAAGTATTTATCTTGTTGCCCAGTAAAATGTATTCATCGATCTAGACTTTTAATATACTACCACTTGCACGTAGTATTTATTTTCTCTATGCTGAACTGAACAGAAAGAATCAGACCTTTTCGAAATAACCTAACAACCTATTTAACGGTGAGAAAATAAATTAAATAGAACCTATGTATCGTATATGAGATATAACTCAAATCATATACTTAGAAATCTATGACTCAAATCGAATATTATTTGACAGCGCTTATAACAATTACCATCCAGCGCACGGCTTTCATGACTAATCACGCGCACTGAAGCTGTCGAGTTAGCCTAATAACCCACTTGACGTGTACGAGAAGCGTGGCGTCGACAATTTCTTGCAAAATCAAACGAAACGAACGAAGCCCTCGACATCGTGGAGATATTTTCGAGGCTATTCCTTTTGGTATCGGTACTCGAACCGGCCCCGTAGTGAGAGCGACCTCGGCGTGAGCGCTCTCCGCGATCAAGGCTACGTAGGGCTGCCGGGACATTGATGAACCTCAGACAAGATTAATGTAGAAGCATACAAGAGCACTCGACGCTAAGAGATTTCTGTTCCGACGAATCGAAGAGTATACGTAAACTTAGATTAAGTACGCAGGGTTCGAGATAAGACAATACAGATTATTACATTTAAACTCATGTGATTGAACTTAAAAAATGATCTTATTAGTTTCTATAAACCAAAGAGTCTGTTTAATGGATAGATTTACTTGCGTCTATTTAGACAAAATCATTCGTTACTATTGAAACGTATCTTATAACTAAAAGAGGTTGGCACAAACTAGATATTACGTGACAAACGATTTCTTTACTTGTCTTGACAAAAAATTCAAGTTCTAATAATTTTCCTTAATAAAAGCTGACGTCACTTACTATTTGTACCGGGTAAACATTTGGTTTGGTGCTATACAATACACCTGTCTGTCTTTTGTTAATGTAAGTATTGTTATTTTTTTTACATAATTATTCCAACAATAGAGTTCTATTGAGACTTTATCGAGTCGGAAGGTAGCCCTACCCGCCGAACTAATATCCGCCTCCGGATGTAGGTGCGACACGAGCATTACACTGCTTTACGCGTAAACAAATAGCTGGCAGACAAGTTGCATTAATTAAAGTTGTTCCCGCACCCTGTATTAGGGTGTTTGATAGCTTCTAGTTTACAATGCTGTCGACAGTAAAACCTAATAGAAATATATTTAGTTTCAGACCTCACTTCTTGGATGTGTTTTTCTAAACAGATGAGCAATTTTTCATAACGTGTAGGTTTGTTTGTCGCCTCTTATCATTCAATGTCCTCTAGATGTCCTTCTGTAAAAGGATATTTGAGTGGAGGACATCGTTGTAATCGATTTTGTTTGGGTGCGCAAATTGGAAATTTGAATTTCATATTTCTATTCTACAATTCTCGGTTTTTTTGTGAAGTTAAATGTTTTATTCCACGTTTCTAGAGAAGATCCTTAAAATATAACCATCATTGCTTTACGTTTTACGCCTAAATCCAAAATAATACTCATTTATACTTAAAGAATAGCTTCACGGCTTTTCACTGAGACACAAGATGGGACATTCTAAAAGCAGCTTCACCTGCTTCAATTCGTTCTAAAAGACATTCTTAGTTCGTAGAAAATACGCGTCATTGTGCAAGTTTCTTTATCTACGTTTTACCAGTCGTGTCTGACACTCAGGATCATTTGAATACAAGATGCCAAGCAATGATTGTTTATAAATCTACAAATAAATTTAAAAAAAAACTAATAAACTCATTCGACTTAAGTGTCTCAAGTGCATACGAGATTGTATATAATATAAAATAGTGTGGTCTCATTTAAAAACATTGTTTTGTCCATTTCACTCGACATTTTTTGTATTTCAGGAAAAGTGAATTCAAATTTGGCAAAGGAGAAATATTAATAAAGGAAGCGTAACTACAGCAACTTAAATGAAATTATATTATCATGGTTGCAATTTATTACGCAAAAAGTTACACCTTTTGTGAGAGACTAATGAAATGAGTAATACAAAATGTAATTAATGTCGTATCTTTTGTACTTTTATTAAGTACTTATTCGATTTATACAGAATATTTTTCGTAACTAGAACTATGTATACGCGGTGTTTACACAAGTTTTGGGTATTTTAATACCTTTATCAGTAGTATCAGTACGTTAAATCTATTGCTATAGACAGGTTTAGACTCGAGAAGATAATATTTGTAAATCAAATGCTTCTAATATACTTAAGTACGCGGGTGTTAATATTAACATTAACACCGGAATGGTTTGCTGTCTCAATGCTGTGACAATAGCTTGACCAATTAATAATTATACCTCACGTAGTCTTATGTAGGCACGTGCTTATATATTCACATCATTTTTAAAAAAAATGTGGCAAGTGGGCCTGTGTGGGAGGCCCGCAAATGGTCCGTGAATTATATAAGAGGTTGCGTACGAGGGCCGGGCTCGGCGCAAACCTGCTTCCCTTAAATGAAACTGTTTCTCACGTTCCGCTTGATTTTTTATACCAGAAAGCGTGTTTTCTCGTGTGCAATCTGAGGCAAGGGAATTCTCAGTGTCGCTTCTTACTCTTTTGAGTTATGTGTGATACACAGATTACCAAGAATCGAGCCAAAGATCGTATTAAACAAAGTTTAAGGAACATCTATGATATTGAATAATAAAACACCGATTAGTCATCATATTAATTTACAACTAATTTATGAAATTGAAGCTTGTGAAACCATAGTAGTATGGTAAATGAGTGCTCAAAAGGGGTATGTGGATGGAAAAGTCGAAAGCAGAAAATTTGACTTAGGAACTTTGTTTGGACTAGTTAGGAGATAAACATACTAAAAGTCCTTACCCCTCCGAGGAGAGCCGGAGGGGGCGGGGAGGGCAAAGAAGGTCCCGTTTTTTGTTTTTTTGCTTACATCTCGAAAACAGTGCATCGTACGAAATTGTGTTGTACTACATAATGAAACCTTTTTAAATTTTCTACAACTTTACTCTTAACATTTTTTATCTATCTTCAGTCGTTGCATAGCTATGAGCTCCGAAACACGAGCAATTTTTAAAAATGTGTTTATTCTCTGTAGCGCATTTTAACCATTCGAATGCCAAAATTATTTTTTTATTCCTCACCCACGCTACAAAAATATTATATTCCCTCCACGCGGTGAAAGCGGAAACAGTACTTTGAAACTGGCTAAAACTCCCAATAATATGTATCAAGACGCTTGCTTATGTTGCTATATTGTCCGTGACCCATTGAGTATTGTGACTGTACACCCGGTAACGCAGGGACGCAGTCACAAGCAAGTTTTCAAGATGACAGACATGTGTTTTATTTGTGATGAAGTGCTGCAAGAAGGTGGAGAAAATATTTCCAAGGTCGGTGAAAAGGGCAAAATAAATTCTCTGATTTCTCCCAGTAAACTCTGCCAGAAATGATCAAAAGAACTCACAACTTAAAGATTTGAAGTAGCTGAGGGTTCACATATGTTGTCGGAAAGAATACACGAGATAGCATTAAAAATATTGAGTATTGAAACGTAACTCATAGCTAGGCGATTGGAGATAAATAAAAATGTTAAAGGCAAAGTTGTAGAAAATTTAAAAAGGTTTCATTATGTAGTACAACATAATTTCGTACGATGCACTGTTTTCCAGATGTAAGCAAAAAAAAAAAAAAAAAACGGGACCTTCTTTGCTCGGCCTCACCTCGGAGGGGTAAGGACTTTTAGTATGTTTATCTCCTAACTAGTCCAAAGAAAGTTCCTTACTCAAATTTTCTGGTTTCGACTTTTCCATCCACAATCATTCATTTACCATACATAGCCTGCATATTTTCACAAAAATAAATATTCCGAAATGTATTAAACAAATATGTGTCAATAAAAGTCAACGAAGCGTGCCATAGTACATTGGCGCATGTGGTAGATATTCATATTTATTTACTGAATAACTTTTTGCCGTTACCTACGCATTACATTTTATTTTGGGTAGCTTTTCTTGGGAATACTGCAAAGAATTCTAGGCTTGTAATTTTCTAAGCACAAAATCATGATTAATAGACGTACTGTGGTCCAGTTTCGGAGATAACGAAGAAGGCGAGAAAGTCGAGCCAATAGCGTAAGAAATTGAAGTGCCGCTCGTAACGAGCTACGAGCTACGAACCGTCTACGGCGCTACGAGCTACGGCACGGGTCATCGGTGCACGTAGCGCGGCTACGGTAATAGCGTTCCTAACTCGATTTCAATAAGGCGCTCGATTTATTCCGTTTCACCCGAACACCCTTTAATCCGGGCCTTAAATTGGCCCGAATGTTATTTCGAGTCGTGCGCGGGCGATATTTTTGGTGAAGATCGAAAATAGGTAATATGCAATTTATTTACACTTACATAAGATACAAACTCAGCATTTTAAATATTTCTTACTTGATTTATAATATCGATGAATAGTTTCTTGGCTTCTGTTTAAAAAATATATATCAAAACCTCTCTACTACATTTTTACGTTTGTCATAGGCAAGCCGTACTCAGTTTTGTCAGTAGGTATAGCTAATCGATCTTACCTCTTTGTGTAACAAAAACAAGGCAACTCATCACAGAGTAGTAATATCAAAATTCATGTTTTCGGTGTCGCGGCGTAAAATAAACCTTCTTCTATAAACTTGGATCGTAATTTCTCCGAGACTTTTACGAGACTCCCGAAACTGTTTGCTTGGCAAACATTAAATAAGCATAATATAGTAAATTCGCTTCGAGGCGAGTCGCGCAGACGTAATCTACCGGATTACTACAGCGTACACCGTCGGGTAACAATAACAAAGCAAATTAGTTGTCTGACCGTCTTAAATAAATAATAGGTAATTATCATGACCATTCTGTTCCAGGGATTACGACCTCACGGTCATAATCTCGTTAGTTCAGTTTTGCGAATGATATACAATGTCGTAAATTATAAAGATAAAGGTCAACAACGAAAACTGTATGAACATTTGATATCGAGGTTTATACGAGGAAATATTGCACAATGTTATAAAAAGTTTTTAAAATTGTATTAAATATATTTGTTTAAAATCAGGGTCTTATTGCCATAAATGAGATCTTTCTATCAACCTTTTGGAAAAGGAATTAATGTTAAAAAATAAATCTTTTACGAAACATATCTAAAAAATATTTTTTTATCAACCTTTGGTTAGGTAATTCAAGAAATGTTTTAACAAATATTCCTAAAAAGAACCTAGATGTCAGCAAAAACCCGAAAAATAATTTTCCCTTCCTTACCTAAACGTTCGAGAGCCAAGTGAGGTTTAATCCTATAATGGTCGGTATAATGAGCACCCTTAAAAGAGCTATTTCATGAATTATTAACATGTTACCTCGCGAACTGGCAGCTTAGTCACTTGACCATGGCCGGCGTGGCCACGAATTACAACTTACGAGGTTACTAGATAAGGTCGTAATCCAGGTCACGTGGCCACATAATGTATGTTCTAAGAATGTTAGCTAGATTTTGCTACTTACATGGTAAAGGTAGAGGTTGGTATCGCAGCCTTTGTCCTTCTCCACTGGCAGGCCATGTTCGTCGGTGTCACCTGTAAAAACAAGTAAAGATTAGTTAGAAACAAACAACTATATTTTGGTAAAATACTTAATGATGATACATCTTTTTTTCTGAAATAATACATTTCAATACTGTAATCAAAAATTTAAATCATTCTCGTTCTGATTTTAACGTTTTTACATATTCATCATCATCATAATCAGCCTTCGTCAGGCTGGGCATAAGCCTTTCCTAATGCAGGCCACTTTATTATTATAATATCGGCTATTATTTTCCATCCACTGCAAGCAGCGTCGCTTCACCTTACCGGAGGGCGCCCAGAGCCTTAATTTGCCTAATGACCACCCAAAACTTAATAACAACGTCTAATATTGAATTTACTTAATATTCATATATTATCATAGTTCATAATAACAAACTTATATATCTCTAAAAACAATCAGAAACCACGGTCTTTTACACGTCTTAACCATTTTTTTTAGCCTAATACTGCTTTTAACACTATTATGGGCTAGTGCCGAGAAGAAGCAGCGAAAGGAATACGGTGACTATTTACAAACACTATTTAAAGAATCCTGTTTACAAATAAATATTTACCAGTGCAAACAAGGCAGTTTTTATTTACAATAGCTATTCCGAAGTTAATGAAATAATGTGGTACTTATATACGAATAAACTAACGACGTAATAACTAGCGCTTCAAGACATTAATGTTTGATATTAATGTTTTATCTCTATAATACAGAGATATAACATTAATATGTGTCACTCTGCGTACAAATACCTATATGTAAAAAGCAAATAGAATGTTTACTCGCTGCGCGTAATGAGCGTTTGTGTTTGCATATAAATGTTCAGCGTTAATTATAACTCATCGGTATAAAATTGTTTTGAAATATGAGAGGAATAATACCTAAAAGCATTTCATAGTAAGTAAAGCGCTAAAGTTGTTCAAGGTTTTTGGTTGCACCAAAATTCTTATATTAATTGGGTAGGGTTTACTTCAATATTCATTTGTTCATCATGTTTGTCTATTAGCATTTTGAATACAGTAGAATCATGTCGATTTCACCTTTCATACGTTTAGGTCTACTTGCAAAATGATTCGTTAAATGCCAGTAAACATATTTAAAACATAATTCAGGAGGCCTAATACGAAAGCGTATCGTTCGATCGGTCGTATTATCCGATTTAAATAAAATATCCATACATTTGTATCAAAGGTTTGACAATTTATGAACAATTGAGAACGGTCGGGTTTTTTACACGGATTGAGTTGGTCATATTTTATCAAAGGATTGACACGTAAGACAGGTTATTTTAATTTGTTAGGTTTATACGTCCTCTTCTAGTCACTGTCAAATTTCTGACATTGTGCAAGTGAACCATAGAGTAAAAATTAGTAATGCAATGCAAACCTATCTTTAATCAGTACAAATATTTTGAAGGGAATGTATACATTAAAATGAACATTATTATTTTCCCTAAAATCATGGATTGACTTAGCTTTTTTATAATAAGCGACCAATTTGGGAGTAAGTTACCAGTATGGGATAGAGTTACTAACTAAAGTGTTTATTTCTATATTGAAGTGTATTGAGTAAGTGATATTTCAATTACATAAACTATAATTGAACGTAATTGAAAGTAAAATAAAGGTATTGCTCGAAGGTAAACGAGGCGTTGTGTACCGTCACTTGATCCAACTGTAATGGCGACCTTGCACCGCGACACGTTCCATGTGCACACAGCTCTGCAAATGCAAAGACAAATAAACCGTTTGCAGGGTGTGCCATATAATAGATGCACGATTAGACTCGATACACTCTGAAAGCGACGCTATGATATCGTAAACCGTTTTCAACTAGTAAAGAAATAAATACTTTGTTGTAGTAAAGTAGCAGCCAAGCAAAGCAAATCATTTAACTTAGAACAACTTAAAACTATGAACTAGTTAGAACCTGTGCTTCAGAATTTAACTATACTTCTAAGTAACACAAACTTACAGTATTACCCATTAATAAATAAGACGGAAAAATACACTATAAAGTTTTATATACATGTACTCGTATACTACCAATTTATTCATATAAAAAGAGTGCACAATGCACATCTTTTGTAAATATTTATAACTTTTCATAGACTTTTGGATTTTGACGTAAAAAACATTACTTTTTGTTCAGCTGCCATTTTTGCTATAATTTTGTAAGTTTAATAAATTCCTTAATATTCCCTAAAACCGAGTTTCCATAGTCTCCTACTCACAAAAAGTAATTGATTAGTTTCGTCATAAGACAAAGTTAGTAAGTATTTAACTTTTACTATATTACAGTTATGGTAATTGATCATCATCTCATCACCTCAGCCTATTGCAGTCCACTGCTGGACGTAGGCCTCCCCCAAAGAGCGCCAAAGAGCACGATCTCCGGCTTTTTTCATCTGCCACTGCCAGCCATCTTCCTAAGGTCCCTTCCACTCGAGAACCCGTTTACTCCACCTTTCATCGGTTCTGCGACAGATGTGGCCAGCCCACTGCCACTTAAGCTTGCTACATTTTTGGACTATGTCCGTTACTATAGTCCTCTGCCTGATGATCTCATTTCAGATTTTGTCCTTTAACGAAATCCCAAGCATTGACCTTTCCATAGCTCGCTGAGTGACATGTAGTCGGTGGGCCAGCTTTACTGTCATATTCCACGTTTCGGCTCCGTAGGTCATCATCGGTAGGACGCACTGATCAAATACCTTGCTCTTCAGGCATTGTGGCAGTGGCGACGAGAAGATATGACGCAGCTTCCCAAACGCTGCCCAGCCAAGCTGCATCCTCCTAGCGATTTCCCGCTCGAAGTTGTCTCTACCCAACTGCATCACTTGCCCGAGGTAGACATACTCATTGACAACCTCGAGCGCCACGCTTTCGACGGAGACCGGTCCGGGGATGGCATGATCATTGAACATGACTTTAGTCTTGTCCAAGTTCATCCCCAGGCCCACGTGTCGCGAGGCAGCGTTGAGGCTTTGCAGCATTTTCTGCAAATCCTCCAGCGATTCCGCCATAATGCCAATATCATCGGCAAAACAGAGGTGCGTGAGGTGTTCGCCGTTGACATTGATGCCCGCTCCTTTCCAATCCAGTGTCTTGAAGACGTCCTCCAGTGCGTTCGTGAACAACTTCGGAGATATAACACCTCCTTGTCTCACACCCCTGAGCAGCTGGATAGGTCTCGTCTTATGGTTTTGGACCTGAACAGTCATCGATGCCATTTTATACAGGCTCCTCAGCACCTCTACATACCGGCAATCGATTTGGCTTCGCTGTAAGGATTCCAGAACAGCCCAGGTCTCGACGGAGTCGAAGGCTTTCTCGTAGTCCACAAAGGCTAGGCACAGAGGCTGATTATACTCTTAATTATACGATTAATTGATAACTCATACAAATTAAGTATTTTATTTAGTCTTTTGTACAACAGTATGACGAGAACTACGAAAAAAATATTTGCAAAAGTGTATTTTGAGATCGATTGCGTAATGCAAACTATGCCTCTGCGTCGTTTATTAGAGAAACCGAACTATTAATTTACTTATTTGCTTTATTGGTTAAAGGATCTTGACCATGTAATACAGTTTTAAAGGAGTCTACAAAAAAAATTGTCACAATAATACAAAGTTTATTAAAAAATAGGAAACTCCTTCACCTCCTTACATATAAATTTTTGCTATTAAAACCATAGACTTAGGATTCGCTAATTAAAACAGCGACAATACTCCAAAAATATTTTTGCATACCTTTTGGTTATATTTTTTAATTGCCTACTTAACCGCATACATTCTACTATCGTTTGGTGTGTAAAGCGCTTAGTGCATTTCATGATTAGTGGGTTGACACCGTTTGTATGCACACAGATAGTAATCAGAATTGAAAACAATTTTATTTGTGTTATGGCAATTAGGGTGCATTTAAAAGATGACATTTTTACAAGATAAATTTTGTTTCAAGTTTCTCAGTAACTGGGCGGTAACCACGACCTCTTAAAACAATCTCAAATCTGTCAAACGTTATCAAATCTGTCAAATTTTGTATGTAATGACGTACCAAAATTGACAGATCTGGGCGGTAACCACAAACTCTTAAAACAATCTCAAATCTGTCAAACATTATTATTTCTGTCAAATTTTGTATGAAATGACGTACCAAAATTTACAGATTTGACAACTTTGACATTGTTTTAAAAGTTCATGGTTATGGCCCTGGAAGCTTTAAGTTTCTTTAAGAGTTCATGGTTACCCCCTTGTAATTCGAATGAAAAACAATCAGCTTAACCACAAAATTAAAGTCCTGATTGACCAAGATTAAATTATTAATGAGGCCATATATGTTTAAAAAAACTTCTTTGTACACTTTTGTGGCTAACCAAGAATAATTTAAAACTTAATTATAAGTATTCAAGACAACTAAATACATATAACTACTGGTACTAAGTAGGCACTTATTGAACTTATAAATTATATATATTCATAACCATCCGATAATACCACTAAGGGAATAAAGGATTCCAATCAAAGGCAGAGAATATACATTTCTGTTTTTAGATAAGCTTGTGTAATTCCCAAAAGATCTTTTCCAATTTCAGCGCTACAAGAAATGTGAGTGAACTCACTAATTTAATCAGTGACAATTCAATAGACTCCTTTGTGTGTGAAGTTCAGAGGTTGACCTTTACATTCGTCTGTAGGTATAAACGATAAGGTACAACAGATTTCACAGGTGTAATCTCATTTTCGTGGTCTGAAGAGCTGAACGCTACATCAAAGAGTATGAAACTCACGGGAGCGTGAGTGAAGTCAGGGAGTTGCTTTATTGGCTTGTGGTTTTGAACGAAATGTAAACCCGTCTGAGGGCTATTTACGGAGGCAACCTTGGCTAAACTTGAGATATTTACAACCGGATCCGAAACAACTTTATGTTGCATAACATGAGTGTCGAGCATGAAACTTAAACAGTCTTTACCCACGACACGAAGACTTTTTCCCATAACAATTCCTTGTTCATACAAATATAATATGCAGTTAATAATTCCAAGATCACAACTTTGATAACCTACGGTAGTAAAGCAATGTTTCATATAGTAAAAACGTAACCGTGAACAATAAAAAGCTTATATGCGTACTATTTGTAGAATCTGAATGTGTGACGCGGCTTATATTTGCGGCATATTCGTTTGGATCGTCCGTTCGCTGTGGACGTCTAATCTATTGGCATTTTAGGGCTGCCTACTATCTTATAGGTCTCAGCAACAAAAATAATTTATCGTTAAGGTGTACATTTGTCGATAGAACATACAACTTCGGCAAAAGTTTGGGCTTCATGTAACCCTTCACCCCTGCAAAATGGGACAGTATAGATATTATTATCATGTTATGTTGTTAGGTGGGTAGGATTCTTTCCACCAAAATGTTTAAATATCTATAGTTGTCAGTATCGTTATTTAGTTTTAAATATTATTTAATAAGGATACAAAAGGGCTTACATATTCAAAATACGGCTCAAAATTCCTTAAAACAAATGAGTAAAATATTGAAAAAAGTTAAGTTGTAGTATACACTGTGCAGAGATATTTAGTACGTCTACTGACAGCCCAAGCTAGTACGTACTCCGCTCACGTTCCAATTCACACGAGCCGTGCGCGCCGCAATTATTGAAACTTTTTCAATACACGCTTTATTCGCGGCACAATCGGCAACCTTAATTACGACGCTTTAATTCGTTACTCGCCAATACTAGAGATAATTTATTTCCAGCCTTTCTCTCTTTATGTGCCACTCGGAATATGTGAAGAGCGCTAAAAGTGGGCTGTGGGACCTACACCCGATTTTCGCGTTAAAGGACCGCATTTTGATCAATTTAACGTATTTGGACAGCAATTTTGTGTGACCATTAAGTGTGATTTTATGTATCTTTTATTTTTTAAATTATACTTTTACTACTTTATACAGAGAGAAATATGATTATTTAAGGCCGCCATTAAACTAGACACTTTAGAATGTCTGTTGAAGGTAGCTCAATTTGTTCAGTAATTTCAAGAAAATAAAATTGACATGCATTTCCTGATGAGTTAATATGCCAGGGTGGTAGTAGAAAATTATTTGTACCTAACTCTTTGAGGATCAAGAGAGAGAGAGAGAAAAAAAATATTCGGTAACCCAAGTCCTCAAATAATAGTGTGTCGTTCCTCGTCCAAATGTCAGAAAGTACGTATCCCGCATTAAAAAGAACAAACTTTGTTTCTAAAATAAATAAACCGGTAAAGGACAAACTCAAAATGAACGTTACATTGAGTATCTACATCTAATAAATAATTGACTTCAAAGGACTGTTATAAATCATGAACAGGCGAAATGAACCCCTTTTTAACGCTCGCCGGAAGTTTTGAGTTATTCGATGAATGACCATTATACTTTCTCCGCTCCGAAGTAAACACAAAGTTTGTTTCTCCTTGCTTTATTTACTGTGACTACGGCTTCTTCATTTAATCAGGACTGGCAGATAAAGTGGCAATAGCTATCGCAACAGAAGCCCCATTGATTGATGCGTCGTCGGCTCTACACTTTCATTACTCCGATGTTCATTACTCTTTTTGCGGACAATGCTTAAAGCCGCTTTGAATTTTTAAACTTTATTTATGACTACTCAATTTGATCTGACGACACCATATTTAATTACAGACTTTTGGTATTAAAATTACTTCTTTCAACTAAACTTATACTCGTTTAAAACTTAACGCAGCTAAAAACAAACAATTAGCTACCGGTGTCTTAGTTTTCTAAGTCTCCTTTCAGTGAGCCCGTGTTCTTTTGTAAAATTTAATGAAAAATATGATTAATTTAGTAACAAGACTAAAGGAAAAAATACTCCAGAAAGAATTTATTATTTAAACACCCACGCTAAAGAAATAAAAGATCAAATACTTTTCCCCGACCCAAATGAAACTCAGTTAAAGGGAAAACTAAAAATATCTTTCGATGTCGTCTGTTCGTGTCCCTGCTTATTTATTCACCAGGATCAAAATCCTTTTTGCTAAATCCCCAGTTGCCCTGTAATATGAGTTAAGTAAAACATAAAGGCAGTTTTTATCTTGTAACAAAGATAAACCTGGAAAGTTGACAATAAAACCTAGACTAACAGCTCAGAAGCAAAGGAATTACGTAAGTTATTCCGCGTTACTCTAAGAGCTTTTCTGTGTAACTAAGTAGGTATGCGGTATTTACGCAATAACCAAATGGAATACAAAGCGCTCATACATTTATGCGAACCGCATATATTGCCTACTTTCGGAACACAATCGTATTGCTTGTATAGGCATTAAAGTGGATATCCATTTTAATACCGTCCGATAGGCCGGCTCTTCGGAATAATTGGACGTGGAGTGTTTTTGGTTTGTCAATTATATTCGGATTAGTGAACACTTTTACTGTTAGTATTCCATTAAAAATGGTTTAAAATTGATTGAAGTGCATTCGTGAATAAAAAAGTGCTATTTGTGGCGTACTTTATATTTTTATACAAAACCATTTTATTGAGCATGATGTCGATTGATAGTTTATTTGCAAGTTTCAGGCTTTTTTAGTCGTTGTAAATATTTTTCTGCACAATGGCTTGACGAACCATAGATTGACGTCTGATCCTGTCAACGAAAAAATTATACACATTTTCACTGGTTTTCACGCAAGACTTGTTATTGAGCTTTACGGCGATATCATTGATTTCTTTCTTATTCAAAGTGACTACAGAACAGCCTAGTTATTTGCAATATAGATAAATAAGAATCATTTATAATGGTGGTATTCTATACATTACACATTTTTACTAATGGTTTTTTTCTTTCTGCTCTACATTTCATTAATACGTGGTTAGAGACACACCTTATGAGCGCTGTCAAGGGAATCAAGGTAGTAAATAAATAAAGGTTGTGCTCAACTACGCATGACACTATTTAGGGCAAAAAGCCGAACTACCTACAGTATCGTAGTTCCACACGAGCTTTAAGCTAAGCTCGCACCGTTACCCAAATACCTTCCGTAAACAAGTTGAACATGTTTGCCGTCATTCGATTTGGCTAGAACACGTCTTGAGCTATCCGATTACCTTGTCTAAACACATGATACGGCTTGTTAGACTTTCATCCTACGAAATAGGTGGTTGCCGACTTGTGCTATTGAGCCTTACAGCCTCTACGTAATTGGACTAGAAAGACATTTCTATGCAAATGCAAACTTTCTATGCAAAAAACATAACATCGTGTGTTTTGTTTCTGTTTACAGAGGTACAACTTAATGTTCGCGGCTTACCGCTAAGGAAAACACTATAAACGTAAACATAAGTATAGTTTGAAGTGTATTGAATAGAACGAACTACATGAAAACTAGAGAAATTGTGACATGTCGGAATATGAGTATGGCTTTATTAATTCTGATATTTTGGCAGGGAAAAACTAAAGATGCGGGTAGATGTTTAATTCAGTTTTTTTTCTTTTGATTTTTTTTCTGTTGTAATGACTTTATTTTAATAACTTATAAAAAACAACAATTTAATTTCTATAACTAAACTTATCTAAAATAAAAAAATAAACTACTGAAAAATAAACGCGTGTCCATGAGGCAAGGAGGCGAGAATGCTTGCAGCGTTTTCTCGCTGAATAGCTATTGCTACTTAGCCTTTGAGCGAGGAACGAATTCAGTTAATTCGTAATTTCACGAGATTCAAGAGATCACGTAATTTTTTTAAAGTCTACAGTTAACATGTTTATTTATGCTACTGATTACCTGATAGGTATTTTGATTTTGATTCATAAGCGTAAAACAAAAAGTCTTGTTTATCGATGTTCGTTTGTGATAATGTTATTCCTGCAATATTAACTTCCTTTTTTATATTATCCTTTATTTATTTGCGAACTTAAATTTAACATAATAATTTTACTTAAAGCGAACTTAATATCTATATATTGGTCAAAATACATTATAATAAATGAAAACTTCAAAATAAAGATTTGTATTCACTCACTGACTGTAATGTTTGACCACGCATAACTTTTTACAGAGTATTCCGATTTTGATAATTCTATTTTTAGTAGATAGGGTATATTATACCTCAAAACTGGTCGCGTTTAAATTTGAAAAAATATAACTTACCCTAAGGATGGGAAAATGGGTGAAAAATGGGGTGATTTATTGTTAACTCTCAGATTTTAATGCTGATCTTATATCCACAGAAAATCATTAAATAAAAACGTCGAAAAACTGAAAAGCAAAAATAATAAACTTTATTTCATTAAACTTAATAACTAAGTTACTTTACTAATGTAAGTATACCTTATCAGTTTTTTTTTGGAGTCGGTGCGAATGAACACATTATAACTCATAATGGCTGGCACCGATTCCAAAAGAGCTGATTAGGTATACTTACATTAGTTAAGAAACTTAGTTATTAAGGTTAAATGAAAAAAGATTATTATTTTTAACTTTTCAGTTTTTCGGCGGTTTAAATCTTTTGTTAAAAAGTTTTTATATAGCCACTCAGTTAATAAGAAGCTTGTAAAAATACTCACAAAATGAACACTTTATAAATGATAAAGCAGAAATTGACATTTGTGAAAAGGGATAAAAAACTTCAGATTTTTTTGTCGAAGAATTTCAAAAGGTATAATCCACTTGTTGGTTGAATATAGCATAACTGTGAATGTAAAACTTTGGCGAAGTTTCGTAGTTTTTTCCAGATCACAACATCTCGTTGGCAATACCAAGAATTTCGGTAATTCCGCGCTTTGTAAGAGTTCTGAATTTGGCATTGAGCTTTACGTACCTACCATACAGGGCGAAATCGTGCGAAGAACTGCATTAGAGCCGTCTTCTCGGCAGTGCTTGTAGGTAACACACGAACGAACTCAGGGCCCTAACCATAAACTGTTAAAACAATGTCAAATTGACGACCTCCGTAGCAGAGAGGCGAGCACGCCGAACTTTAAATGGCGCCATCATCTCTGAGGTTCCGGGTTCGATCCCCGGTCGGGTCAATATGGAAAACCAACTTTTCTATATTAGCTCGGGTCTGGGTGTTGTGGTACCGTCGTTGTTTCTGACTTCTATAACACAAGTGCTTAAGCAACTTACCTTAGGATCAGAGCAATGTATGTGATGTTGTCCAATAAAAAAAAAAAAAAATTGTCAATTTTGGTACGTCATTTCATACAAAATTTGACAGAAATGATAATGTATGACAGATTTGTGATTGTTTTAACAGTTCATGGTTAGGGCCCTGGGCTCTACTTGGGAGTCTTACCCGTTCCTATATAATGTCTTGTCAGCAGTGTAAACACTTTACTTATGTAAAATAAAATTAAAACTTGATACGGATATCAAGTTTCTATATAAGTGACTTAACTTTAGAATATAAGAATATCTAAACGCAAAAACCCCCTTGTTTTGAAAGAAGTGCTTGTAAACACATCAACAAATATCTAAGCTTGACTACACTAAATGCATGGCAGTAAGGTACTATACCAAAAGTGTCGTAATCATAACAGTCGAAGTCTTACACTTTCGACCTAGCTCTACTGATTCGCGATGTGTCTGAAGTGTAACGGGCGGAAGAACTGGATCCAATAAATATACACTTTAATAAAATGTTAAATCATTACAATCCGCCCCTTGTCTAGTCCACATTTACGTTCAGAAAACACTCGTATAAGGTATTCATGTCACAACGAAAGTAGACCCGCTTCTCGCACACAAAGGCGTCAAAAAGCTTCCAATGAAAACCGACCGTTTGTCATTCGAAATTATTTCTTTATTCTTTCCGTAGAAAAAAGTGAGACAGAAAAAGTTGCGAAAGGAAAATATTTGGGTCGGGCATCAATAAAAGTTATCGTGGGCTGAGCCGCGACACGTCTCTACATACTCATGGGCTTTGTGTTGCGTAACCATTCCACGGATTGAATAATTCCCACGTTTCAATACCTTCAATGACGTACAAAATCCTAAGCATGTTTTCACCTAAAATAGGATTTGCAATTCTCTTCTTTCTTTTTTTATGAATAAACACTGACGATTAGCTGCGTCACATCTTCTCGTCACCACTTCCACAATGGCTGAAGAGCAAGGTATTCGATCAGTGCCTCTTACCGGTGATGGCCTACGGAGCCGAAACGTGGAACATAATAGTAAAGCTGGCCCACCGACATCACGTCACTTAGCGAGCTATGGAAAGGTTGATGCTTGGAATTTCGTAACGAGATAAAATCCGAAACGAGATCATCCGGCAGAAGACCAAAGTAACGGATATAGTTCAAAATATAGCAAACTTAGTGGCAGTGGGCTGGCCACATCTGTCGCAGAACCAATGAAAGGTGGAGTAATCTGCTCCGGGAGATCGTGCTTTTTGGCGCTCTTTGGGGGAGGCTTACGTCCTGCAGTGATGAGTGAGTGCAGTCCTGGACTGCAATAAGCTGAATGGATAGATTAAATATGTTAAGTACAGTGACGCCAATCTGAGTCTAGCGAGAAAATTGAATTAAAGTTATATATAACGTATTAGGAGTATTTTCCTAGCACACTTGATTGTATTGTACGTGAGGCACCTAAATGTTTGTATTTCTGTCACGGTTTTTCAGTTCAAACTAACTACTTATATAATGTATACCATTGAAACCAGTTTTGAGTTTCCGTTGTAACGAACATAAACATTTCTAACAAAATTATCCACTTTCAGTTAGCATAATTATTTGCGCACCTACTCGTACCTACAGATTCAAAGTTCCAAACACGGTACCATAAATTACGTTATGCATATTTGAATCACAACATTAAGAAACATAATGTAATACTTGCTGTTGCTAACAAAAGTGACGTATTTAGGTAAGCATTGTGACTAATTTTAAACGCTTTATATGTATTAATATAAATCATATCAGGTTCGAAATCAAGGAAAATAAAACAATATTAAATTTAATAAATAAACAAGGAATTCCTTACTAATTTACTAAGTACTTCATTTTAATAAATGTACTTTTATTATCTTTCTTTTTATAATAATTTTTAATCTAGGCAAAAGCTAAACACTTTTGCCAAGGTTGGTATTAAGTATTATGATAAATATTTTTTTTATTGAGGTGTGAATATTTAATAAATAAATATAACCGTTTGCAAACGCAAGCCTTGTTGAACTGTCTGTGCATGAAGGCCGAAGTATCAGAATAAAAAAACTCCCGACCAAAGTGTCGATGACAAAAAATAAACTTCGCGGCGCAGATGTGTGGTTTTTAGGGAAATCGCGCGGTCAAGGGGCGATAAATTTTATCGATGACTTTTCGATCGCGCTCTTTGCGTTGGCAAAGGGCCAACTTAAACATAAAAATGCTTTATTTCTTCTGGTTATTAATTGTAATATTTTTAAAGTTACCAAAACATGTTGTTAAAATAAAGAAGTCTTCCTTCTGCATCTTTACGTAAAACTTTTACGTAAAATTAATATTATGTATACTTTTAAACAAAAAAACAGTCGTCTATAATATTCCTGTTAATAAAATATTAATGAAAAAACCTGCAGCCAAAGTAAACAAAAAAAAAACTATAACAATAAAAGCGTAATAGATTTTCCGTTATGACATTTACTGGCGAAGTTGGTTGATGCATGTCCGACATCGGTTTCGCATTAGTTGGGCGGCGCGCGATCCGTCATGTCGGTAGCGAGCGCTGATAGACCTTTTGTTGGCCATGAGGGATTTTTAAAAACAAAAGTTGTTTAGATAACCAAGAAAATCGTTCTAAATACTATTTATCATTTTAGTAAGTTTATACATTCATCATACACACTTGAACCATAGCAAAACAAGGTGTAAAATTATTCTCGTAATAGCTAAGCTGAGATACCTCAATGTTTCGTCGAATCCGGCCAGTCGAAAGTAAATACTTCAATTTTGAACAAAAATTTTGAAATGTATATGTATGACCAAATGTTAAGCCGCGCCGGTTTAAATGATGACTAGCCAAATCAGCTCTAACAGATATATAAAAAAATACATAAGGGTTTCAGGTAGCCAAAGTAGACAAAATGGAAAATGGTTTTCGCATGAACGAAATCAATAGATTAAAAAACCTTAACAGCAAGGTTTTTAAGAAGGCTCTAAGCTTTATGGAAATTAAATCATCTAAGCGGCTAAATTGGAAAAAAACTATTATCTAAACATGAAAAACTTGTTAGTAAGCGAAAAAAAAGTAAAGAAATTACATTCATTTAGTGACAAGAGTTATTGTCAAAGGACCCATAGCCTAGATAATATAGTTGTTTAATAATCTTGACAAACAATTGATTGTATCAGTTATTGAAGTGATAATTTTCATTGTCCAATTGGTTACTGTCGCTTTGGATAGACGCACCACTAATCTGTACTCTAAAATTTTGCAAGTAAGACATTTCACACTGAGCCGAGCCATTTGAATATACTGGGAAACTCCTGCGGACAACTGTAAATCCAAAAATCCAGGGAATTTAAAATTTATCTCCGCGAGTTCTGGCCTAAAGTTTGGCGGTGTGACTCGAAGCCGTATTTGAGTGGCAAGTTGGACGGACGAGTAGGACGTGTGGTTACACGCAGATGCCACTTCATGCTCCAGTTTTGACGTTGTTGTTTAGTTGGATTAAAAATACTATTCAAAACTAAAGGAAAATGCAATCTAAAGTTTTAATACAAATGTTTTTTTTTAACCTCCTCCAATCCAACCACAAAACGAAAACCTCCACTAAAAACTAGTTCCATCAATTCTGGCAGAACTTTTAGTAAAAAGGTGTATTTTTTCATTTTCAGGTTCGTGTATTGTCACAGTTAGCTAAAATTACGATTAAGTTGTAAGTTCAAAACGCTGTAATATAGAATTTTATGAATGAACGATTATAAAAGAAAACGTTTTTCTATCTATTATAATACTTCGTACCATTTTAAGAAAAACGTAGACGTTTATCGTTACCTGAGTAGGGAGAAAACACACATCCACCCCTATTAGTTTAGATACACTACGAAAGTTATATTCAGTTAGGTAAAATAATCACGTCGCGGAACTTTTTAGTTTCACCGGGCCTTAGCTTGGGTAAAAAAGTTTCCGGGCAAAATTCTGTTAGCTCGTTAACTAAGTAGAAGTTTTAATTAGATGTGTCCTTGTCAGTTAGTACAACGAATAAAAGCGTGTTGTTTAGGTAGGGCCTACTTTAACGGAGGGGGGGGGGGTTCAACCCTTCACCGCTATTGCTAAGTAGTTTACTCTGCACCATCATTATAGTCCATTAATAATATCATGGGAAAATGGCACTGTAAATCGGGCTAAAATGTTCATCTGGTTTTATATAGAGTGTTGCCGTGCTTGGTTTAGCGCTTGGTAATTTTAATTAAACTATTTAAAAATATAAAGATAATATTTCACCTGAAACCACAGACTAGAGGCAGTGTAAATATTTTTTCAAAGAAAACATATTCTTTGATATCACTTAGCATTATTGTGAATGAAAAGATAAATTTTAAAGTATGCTGTTTTCCTTATAACATTGAAGCACGACGTTATTTAATAAACCAATCTACACTATAAGTCTTTCGTAAAATTAGGTAGGTATTTTACTAACGACAAGTGCTTTAGATGGTTAGCAAATAACCAAAGCCAAACTGAAATGTACGCAATTACTCCAAGTCCCCCTTACACTGGTGAGAGATAAGGTACGCGAACAACAGGCATCTTAAAGGAGCAATTAGGAGCCACAGAGACGGCTCAGTATTGTGCTAGTTAATGGGAATAACGAATACTTCTACATGTGCTGAATGTGTGCTTACGTATAGAGGTTGATCTACTCGTGGAGATCACTTAAAAGGATAAAATAAAAATTATAAATATGTAATAATTATTAACCTTATAAAACTATCCCTAGTTTTATAAGGTTGTTAAGCCCTTAATAAACTAAAGAAAAGAAAACGAAATTCCTACCATCTTAATTGTTAAGTAACTATTGCATGATTCTAAATTAATTTAGATGAGGATAAAAATCCTCAATACAATAAGGATTAAACATGTCGCAAGTTTGTACTTGCGACAAGTTTAACAATAACACTTATTAGAGTAATTATTTTTTTCTCCTAGAAAAAAAATTCTTGCTAAGATAAATCGGACTTTCTAAATTGAAAGCATCCTTAAAAAGGTGCCAGAATTCTCCCATATGTGATAGTTTGATATAGCTATGACGTCACTTTTAAGGTACCGTAATTGAGGAGGTAAAAATAACCCTATAGGATCACTTTGTTGTCCACATTTTACAAGAAGCGAGTGAAAGTCTCAATTAATATCAAATACTCAGGCCTTATCCCTTGTATGTCAGAAAAAATCAACCTACCTAAGGTTGCTATGCTTGATCAATGGTTCATATTCACCTAATCTTCAAATGTCCTAAGAAACATAGAGAACAAAGGGCAACCACTTCAATAGGTAGGGTGTAATTAGAGCAAACAGCCTCGCTAAATCGAGTAACTCATAGATTCCTTACCCTATGTAGTTTAAATCTTGAAACTTAACGGTCGGGAGCTTATTTAAACCACTTAACATTGAAGAGGTACGACCAGTGTAACGCGGAAAGGGGATCTATTTAAGATAACCTACTAACATTAAATGAAGCTTAATAGTAATTTTCATGTTTTGACGAATTGAAACATTACGGAATTAGAAAAAACGACTTTTCTAAATTAAGGGGAATAAAGCTAAAGCATTGTGAAAACTTCTAATAACTCAGTTTAGCAACAAAGACAGATCTCTGGGATCTCTGGGTAATCAAAACAACAACAAACTCCGCAACTAATTTTAACAAACTGTATTTATTTGTAATCGAGGTTTCAGAAAATTGATTGCTTGTTCATAAATTCAATGCGTATACCACTCGAAATGATTAGGCCTGAGAGTTTTGTTATTTCTGGAGGGACGTTGTCGTCCAGAATATTAATCACGCAAGAATAGTGTTGTCGTATTTTGTATTAAGCAAATAAAATACATAGGTTCGCTATAAATCTAACTTCATAGTGCCCTAGTCTAGCTATTATTTGTTTGTACGGTCATATAATTAATCGAAATAATTCAAAGGCATCTAATAGGCTTTTATTTGTAACCAAATAATTCAAAATCTACAAGAAAATTAAAATAGGTCGTGTTTTATTAATTACTTATTAAATTGAAGATAATTCATCAAAAGATTTTCACATATAGAAACACGCGAAAAATGTTGGTACCTTCACAAAGCATATGCAAGAAGAACTAAAGGTATAATTCCGAACTCAGCAGCACGCAGCAGTGCTGCCGCAGCACTTTTAGTCCCCATATATTCTCTATGAGTTTATATGAGATTACATTCCGAGCTACGCAGCAGTGTCGCGCAGCAGTGCTGAGTTCGGAATGATACCTTAAGTATTTCTTCATACCAAATTTGTTTACCGAATCGGTAAATTTATAATGTATGATACCGAACTTCTTTTTACATTATTAAGTAAATAAAAGGATGAAAATTATGATGTAGCAAATACAAAAGAATTGCATTTGTCATTAGAAAAAAAACAATAACATTGACAGGTGTAATGTGGCTGACAAGAAACATATAAAGTTGAAGGTAGATTTAGGTTTTGGGGTCTATTATGCCCTGTGCTGCAGGCTGCGCTGCTTTGCGGAAAAAATAACATCGCTTTTGTAAGACAACGTCCAGATGACCCGGGTAGAAAAAATCAACTTCGATGGCTAATATTTGCCCCTAGGACTGTACAGGTACATCACTACCCCGCAATAATTCCATTTCTCTTAACTCTGCACCCCAACGGCAATTCCTACTTAGACCGACGGAAATAATCACGGCGCAGATGGCTCTGAGACGTAAATTTCAATTAACCTTAAAATTACAATATAAAATATAAGTTATTTACTTTCGGGTTTGAAGCTTAAAAGTTTTACCTAATTGATTTCAGAAAGTTATTTATTTCAGTCTTATATAATAAGGAATGAAGTTATTTAAAACGAGCAAAAACCCGAATTTTATAGCTAAAATGATAATAAATAAGAAAACATGTAAATTATCTGGTATACTGAAGAAAACATATAAATTATCTGGTACTACTATTCAGTATCTCAATAAGTAAAGAATATTTTATGTGAATTCGGAAAGAGCAATCTTTTAGCATGTTGCCGATATTATGATAATTTTTACTGTCGCTTTCGAACCGTTTATGGCGTATAAATATGCAAATATAGACTCTATATTTGTTACAAGGATCGTGAAGAATTGCCTCGCTGAAATTATGGTATTTGAAGGAAATGTAATCTAAGGAATATTTATTGTGGTACAAATACATGAAATGTAAATTTAGTACAATTAGCATGTAGGTAATACAACATAGTCTAAAGTTACAATATGTAATTTATTTAATAAATTAAAACTAAATGTTCTAGAACTCGTTAAAGTTATGGCAATGGCTTAACATAAAGCAATGAACTGCTTTTGGCAGCAAGACTCTCAGAAAATATGAATGCTTAGCTTTTAATGAAAATGTAGGACCTACTTGTGGTAAACTTGACTTGTTGCCTTAGGTACTATTGTAGCTTGTAACGTTTGTCTATACAACGTGACTCCGCAATTCAGCAACTCAATGCGACAATTTTTTTTTATACTCGTAGAACCAACACCGAAATCTCAAAAATAATATTGACCATGTATCGTTTGAAAGCGAAAAGGAAACATTTTTATTATATTTTGATTTCGGTATAAAATGTTATATTTCAGCAGCTGATTTATAATTCCCATTTGCGCATCTCAGGATTAGCAAATTTAATCTCCAACTATCGTATTAAACTTCATTCTATCAGTGTCAGTTTGTATGACGATGAAAGAGACAGAATGATGTCTTAATCTCGTACTAAACTAATCCGTCTGTCCGCAAGTCGACCTAAAAGGTATTTGAAGTTGTAAAACGGATCGGTTAACTTAAACGCTTATAAGTAGCTTAGCTACCTAAATAAAGCAATGTAGCTAGCGAGAGTGATTAAATTAATTACCTGTCTTACCATGCCAGTAACTAACCACGACCATGAAGATGATTATGTGTGATAAATTGCCATTAATCAAGATGTAAGAAAAAAAAACGAGGCGTTATTAAACCGGAAGCTCTGACAAAAGGAAGCTTAGACTGGAAGGTGCGAATATGCGATGACCCTTTTTATTATTAAAAATATAAGCTAGTTTATACGATGGCTAAAGATAAGACAACCAATTTAATTTATTGGCTGTAAGGTAAACTTATATTATTCAAACTTTGTTAATTAAGAGCTGTGGATTTTGTTTCATAAATAAAATAAATAAATAAATAATAATGTATGTCACCATTATCGAGATATTATCAAATAAGACAAATTATCAAATTTTATAGATTTACTTGAGTGTTAGGTTATTCCGCGGATAAAATTATTATTAATAACTGTTACTCCTTGAATCATTACTTTTTGTTATAAAAAAAAAATCTAATACAAGTCTAGAGTAATTATTACCTAAGTATAACCTCACCTACACGAGCGTATTGAATGACCTATTACGTACATTTAATACAGTAAAGTTCTAAATATATTTAACGTTATGCGATCGCATTTGCCTCAAAATTAATACGTAGGTTGTGGGAGGTGATTTGCGGGACCATAATTTATGCCAATTAATTAAGCGCGACGGATCACTGGGCCTAGTAGGGCTGCCATAACACTAAGCACATTAAACATATTTAGCGTTTTTGAAACTCTAACCTTTGTTCTTATGCATAATAATCTATGCTAAAGATACCATTTAGCATGACTTGTTACTTCTAGGTATCCATGTATGTGAAGCGAGTAAGGAGGTCCGGATATGTGATGTATGAAAGAAAGATACAATCTTTCGTTAGTTGCCTTTTGTAAAAATATTTATAATAAGCAAATAGCGGATTTTGTGTTACATCTCAGAATGCAACATTTATAAAAAGAAATAAATAATTTAAATCCCACATTCCAAATGTCCGAATACCCAAGTAAATATGCATATATTAAGGTATGAACGGGATCACAGTAGATTACTTTACGTATTTATATTCACAAAAGATTGGCAATTTCCCCCTATACGTGTAATATACACACGAAAAACATATCGTACGAATTATACGAGTGCACACTAACAGTACCTACGCCTAGTTTAAATTAAATAATCCTACGCTTAATTTCAAACAGACAAACTAAGCAAATTATAGGTTCAAAAACGTGTCAATGTATTGATGACAGGGCCCTAACCATGAAGTGGGCCCTAACCATGAACTGTTAAAACAATCACAAATCTGTCAAACATTATCATTTCTGTCAAATTTTGTATGAAATGACGTACCAAAATTGACGGATTTGACAACTTTGAGATTGTTTTAAGAGTTCATGATTATGGCCCGTTTTACTTTGAAAGTTACGTCTAGAAATTGTCCACTGACAGTCTTCACTTTTCAATCGACAGTTTTCAGTGCAATCACAAAAGACCTGTCAGCATATAGCACCAATATGCGAATACAGTAAAACACAATTAAAAAGTGTAAGAGCTTTAAAAGAACAAATAAATTTTCACTATACTATACCCCCGTCATGAATATTTCAAGCTGTGAGTGACACGACGTATAGAAAGACGGGTGCTCTACACATTAGAGGGAATTTGTTTATGAAAAAACGCGCTACGTAGGTATGTTTTGTAGTGGAAATAGTTTTGTTAAATTTGAAATTAGTTTATTTAAAAACTTTTCCTAACAGCAGCGTATGTTACCAAGTTAAACCGGTACTTAGGTTAAGGCTTAAAATTGTAGTGTAATTATCAAAAATAACCTTATTCATTTTATTCCCTATTGTTTCATAGTCCATAAGGTTGCACCTACAACACTTGTAAAACCAGGCGAAGTGAAAATCCATTTAGGTAAGAAAGACTAGGGCTTAAGTGTTTGTTTGCTAACTTGCATTGTGTGCGTATGAATGTTGTATACGAGGCGAACGCAAGCCTCGCTGCACACTGCATACGCTGCATACAACATCGCAAACATTTGTTGTGCAAACACACACCGCGCAAAATAACAAGTCTATTCTTTAAATCATTTTTTTTATTACATCTTTTAATTGCATTAGCTGACAACCTTATTTTAAAATATGTACGTGGGCTTCCGAATCGAATAACATATTGATGAGCTGAGATTATTGCTGATGAAGTAACTAACATAATTAGTACCTGACATTAACATAATTATTGAATTAGGTCAGTGTGAATCAGGTCGCTCATAATTTATTTTAATCTATTCGTGTGGTTATAATTAAACACTTATTGGTATCTTCTATAGTTTGGAGATCCATTCTAATATAAATATAGCAACATCATGTTTCCAAGATAATTGAAAGTGGGGGATCTTTAAAGAAACATTTGGCAAATAAGTAAATACTGTCTATTTGAAAATATAGGTGTTAACGTGAAAGGTATAAATAACTCAAATAACACGAATCCTCTAAGTGTGAACTCAGGTGCTTAGAAAAAATTACTTCTTTCACATAATCATCTTCGAAATCGAAATTTCTAAACTTCATACGAAATTTCCAATCAGCTGTAGATTTGTATGGATAAGATATTTTTAATGAGAATAGTAAATGCTGTTTCCAAACAAAACGTTTTTGTAGTAGAGCAACAGAGACAGACCATAAGATATTTTAAGTTATTCGAGTTCCACCTTTCATAACAAATTTCCCAATGTAAAATAACAATACAACAATACTTTTCTATGCAGATCATTATTACTTACATCATCGTACGTACCGGATACCAAACAGAAAGAAAAGTTTTCCTTCCTAACTACATAGTTATTCAAGTTGAGCGTGCTCTCAAAGCAATAAAAGTTGCAGTTGTCTGTGTAAACTTTTGTATTGTAACAACCCATTTCACTTCGCCCTAACTCGCGTAAGCTAGAGTAGTGGATAGTAATCCCTTTTACACAAGGTTCGAGACGGTTTTGCGGCGTAACTTCTGTGGTCGAAACTGACAAAAACAGGCAGCCTTGTTAGGGCCGGCTCTACCTGCAAGTTTAGGCTTTGCCTGAGGCGGTATTCTGTAGCCGGCAAAGTAAAACAAGACGGAATATTATTTAGTTGTGGTTTTACTTAACGTGATTTACGTTTTGAGCAAGGAATTAAGATGATCAAGCTGAATTGAAGCTATATTTTGTTGCAAGATGGATAAAGTAGCAGAGGAAGAGAAGCCATATATGTCCGGAGAACAAATGGAGGAGTCTTAAGTTAAGATCGTGTATTAACACAATTTCTGCAACGAATATATGTCGTAAGTCTGGTTTTGGGACTTAATTTGAATATTTTGCTTAAAAATATGCATCAAATGTTATACTTATTAGCATTGTTTACCAGTTGACATTTATTTTATTTTCGACATTTTTTTTATTTATATTTTTTTTGGGCCAAATGTATTAATATAAAATTCCAGTGACATTTATATTCAATACTGATTCTAATGAAATTGTACATATGCATTATTTTAATTTTTATAATTTAATGACTGAAATTTAATTTATATTGTGATTTGTCAATATGTACGGGTGTAATTTTCCTGAATAAAGATTATTTTTTTATTTTTTTATTATATACTATACGGGTCTGAGCAGCATTATAAAGCTATGGCGCAAAAAAAAACCTACAACAACAAGTACAAGAGTGAAGGATAATAATAATACTGCAAATCATCATATTTTAACGATAGACTCTAATAGAGATAGGATAAGGCCAGAAAAGTTAAATAATATCTAGTACTTTATGGAAAGAACTCAAAATGAGTTTCTGATAGGTATTTGATAGACTAAGGGTTAGCTGTTGAATATAAGAGAAAATGAATTACATATTTTATAAAATAATAATAACAACAAAACCGGCGAACAAAAACATCTCAATCAATAACAGCACAACCACCAAGAAAGGTAGGTATAGTTTATATTGTGAAGTAGAGCAAGGGTTCTTGTTTTTTGAGCGTAACATAATGTAAAGCACAAGTTATGTAGAACTATTGGGTCGGTAGTTTGTTGGTAGTTGGTACAAGTTGGTAAGGGAATTAAGTGAGCAAACTAGCTCGCTCGACGTCAGCAGTTGAACACACAAACATTTTAATGTTTAGCGATGCGTTGACAGAGAATTTAAGTACCTACAGCAATTAGGATGTGAACACCAATCATAAAACATTCTAAGACATCATTTGTTTAATTTATTTTATGCCTGATAACCAGGTACATTTTAATTTATTAAGACTGAATTGCACCATCTTACTTACAAACGTCAAACGTCTGTCAAACTCCATACAGAAACACCGGTTATTATATTAGCTATGGTTAAAGATAATGTGGATGCAACTCAGTCCGATTTTTGTTTGCTTCAAAATCAATAAAAAAATCGGCAAAATTGAATTCTGTAAACGATGATGTCGTAGCTTGCTATCGCCATACAAATAAAGGCCTTTTGACATTTCATAAAAAGTATGTTAATTGATTGGTGGTGTTAACTAGTCTATTGCTGGTAATTTTGCTAAGGTTTTCCAAAGCAACACTACCACAAATTACGTATAGCGGCGGCGCGCTAGACAGATAGGCCACTCGGAACTAAGCGTCAAAATCGTTACGCACAAATTGACAATTGCGTTTATATGCAATCTCGGACGATCCGGGGCAGTACTACAGCGGACTGTCACTCACGACAGTAAACTGTAGTTTACTACGCATTGATCGTAGTTTACTACGCATTGATCATTGTTACGTGCGAAAAATGGATATAAGCGTTTTTATTAGGTACTGCTGGGCCCTAACCATGAACTGTTAAAACAATCACAAATCTTCAAACATTATCATTTCTGTCAAATTTTGTATGAAATGACGTACCAAAATTGACAGATTTGACAACTTTGAGATTGTTTTAAGAGTTCATGGTTAGGGGGCTGCAGTGTGTTTGGATGTTTGAATACAACACAAAATTTTGATTACACGTTCTTTAAATTTCCAAAATTATATTAAAAAGTAAGTAAGTAGTAAAGGTAAATATACGTTTTTATAGCGATCAATCATGCATTTATTACATTACACATTCAGCAGGAATGAGCATTTAAATTTTACTTAAATCGTCATTGGTTTAACACCAGTTTTTTAGGTAAGCGTTGAATAAAAGATTATAAACATATTAAATTATTCATTGATTTTTTTACATTGTCGTTGCTAGGATAAATACGCCACCTAGAAATGTCAGTATATGTCATAACAGTACCTAAGTACTGTAGTTAGTACCTATAATTTCTAACAACGCGCAGCTGCCGCCGCTGTTAAAAACGACAGTAATTGAAGAAGCCAAGTTGGGGAGAGTAATTATTGCTCTGTCTTCCCATTTAGGCCTGGACGTATGATAAGATGAATGAATAAACTAACCGATGTATCGGTGTAATAAGGCACACTGATTTATTTCAAAAATCAGAATAGCAACCCTAGGCAGTCAGCCTAATTTGGGCAGTTGTTTTCGAAAACGGCGGGAGTGGACCTTCTGTATTTTTTCTATTTTGTGACACTACCTACATAAACAAATAATAAGCAAATGACACATTGCACAAGGTAGGAAGTTCAGTCAAGGGATTGTATTTGTATATTGACTAATTAACCACAATCTAAATAACATAACTGTATATAAACTTAAATTCCATGTCAAGTTTTTTTTTATAAGAAAGGGCTATTGCATTGTAAGTGATAATTTGAATGATAAAATATGTGGATCTCAAACTGCTTAGCTTTCAGCTTAAACTTGTAAAGCTATTTGTTTTAAAAGAGGCTAATAATAGTGTTCGAGATTCAAGCGCTGATTCTTCTGGGCACTAGCCTACAAATTGTCCCGAAGCAGTGTTCGGGTAAAACATAATTGTGCCGTGTAGAAGCTTTATTATTGCAACAAAATTTGTAAAGTAAATAAAAATCTCATTGTATCAACCTATGCTATGGTATTTACCATAAGATCGTATTCACAGCACGAAATTAAAACACACGTCGTTTATCTAATGTCTATTAATAAATTATAACATGTATACCACAATATATTTAAAAAAAAGGGTCAAGCAGTCCAAAATAACAAGTAAACAATGGTAGATTTCAACTACCTATTACCTATTTCCTGCTCTTTTCCAAAAATTTTAATATTAAATTTTTTGGAAAATTTAAAATATTTCTCTGTCTTAATCTTGTTTGAGCTATTAAATTGTTAGTTAAATAGCCTGATTGTTTTGTAACTGTGAAGATAATTAGTTACAAAACCAACCCTAATTTAAATGCAAATTGAGTGAAGCGAAGAAACCGAAATATAAACAGAATTTTGTAGTCAATGTACAGCGTATACGTGTTAGGAGATGCCTTAATTAGTTTTAACGAAAATTTAACGCGTTTTTGATGAGATCGTATTCTATTTATACATAAAAACAAATTCTTATGATTAACGAAGCCATCTTCTTAAAACAGACAAGATATTATTTAAAACGCTTCAATCAAAACAAGTTTTTAAACTACGGTATGCTATTTCTACTAAGTCAGTAGTTTATTTATTTAACATTGTGGAAATACCAAGTATACCTTCGTAGTTTAAGTTAAGTGAACTGCAAAAGTGGCTTGTTGTTTTTCCTTAAATAAGTCTGCGGTCCCGTCCATTGTTTATACACGATACGCGACGTGACCCGACGACCTGGATTAGGACTATCAACAAGGATATGAAGACAATGGGATGACAGGATTACGCTGAAAAGGTCAACCCAAAAATAAATGGGAAATAATAGCCCGGGAGTGGAAGAGCTCAAACAGCAATGATCTGTGTAATCATGCCGAAACTACCAAATATAACTTCCAACAGTCAATGTGCTAGCTACTTATCAGGATTCTGGTAACGTGGTGGACACCGCAGATTCCTAGCTTGCAAATATGGCAAAAAATAACATTATTCGCCAAAATATTTCGGAATATCTATCTAAGGGAAAATAACCTTTGCTTGGTCATTGATTACAAAAACAGTATAAAGTAATTAGCTATAAATCTTTGGTATCTCATCTTGTGATACATTAGACATGTATCACAAGATGAGATACCAAAGATTTCATTTTTATGTACCTTCCATAATCCTAATATGTTAGAAACACTTAATGTTAACTTAGGTTGACACATTACAATTTTCCTGGTAACCTATTTTTTTAAGTAAAATAAGAGTTAGACGTGAGTAAAAAAAGTTAAAAGTTAGACCATTAGAAATTACCTATCTTATTGCGTAGCCTAAATTCATTATTTAAGTAGTAGGCAGTCCACGGTCCACTGCATATTTAAAACGAGAAAAGAACTTCGTGTTCATTTTAAGACACATGAATTTACATTAGAATTTAAATCTTTCTCCCTAGGAAACCTAAAACCCATAATGACGCAGCTCCAATCAGATTGAATCATTGTTTTCTTAACTAAGGTTCATTGGGTTGATTTGCATGATAACACCCTACGCTGTGGCCGATTTGAAATTATAATTAACCGTCGGTGCGGGCGAGGCCCGTAAATAGGTATCGAGCATTGAACCATAATATAGGTAGATGCAATAGACTAACTTTCCAGCGCGCAAAAGGCGCGACAATACTGACAGACGATGTAGATCATTTAGCAAGGTTTTGGCCGCGAGTTTGCGTGTTTAGGACCTCAAATAATTATAGTATTATGATCATATGTATCTTTAGATCCAAAATACGCGCTGTGGAGCTTCAACACCTCTGTAACTACTTAAAAGTTTTATTGAAATTCTGAAAATGACTGTGAGAATTTTTTTCCTATTGCAATGTAAAAGCTACTTTTAGCGCTCTCATGACAAGGGCTTTACATTAAATAGTTGGGCTATAAATCGCGTATATTTAAAACCGTTTACTATCAACTTTTCTGTAATACTGTACGCAATGGCACATTATTGCATGTTGCAAGCAAATGGATTGACCAGGCCTGTCCACCTTGAGTGTGGCAGGCGTACTGTTGTATCCTTACGTACATATCATTCATTTGTGAAAGTGTTGGAGTTGTGACAAGCTTGTTTCACGTGCTGCTAGGAGCGAGCCTACTGAACATATATTCTCTGATAGTAACTAACTAGGCTTGCCAGATAACGATTTTCTACGTCAGCGACCAATTTCAAAATTTAACACTCATTTAACAGTGGAAATTAGATCTTGAGATATTGTGTAAAGCTTTAATTTGCATTATAAATATACTCGTAAAATGTTCTTATTTCCAAATGATCGTCATTTCATGACCTTTTTTTAAGAATTAATACGTTATTCACAGCACACACGTTATAACGCAATTTACAGTTTAAAAAGCTGGCAGGTATTGTTTGTCACATAGTGGTTTAACTAGTTGTTAGAAAATTAACTTAGCGTTAAGCATAATATGAGTGCGGTTAGTTTTGTTTTCTATTGTGTTCTTAAAAATACGATAGAACGAAAATAATGAGTATACAGTTGTATGTTTTAGATACATTGATGATAATGCGGGTTTTGGTTTTGGTAATATCGATAATGCAGTAGATGTGTGTTATGTAAATGCGCCATTTCCGATGAGGGTTTGAATGAATGAACTTAACTAGTACGAGGATTAATTTATTAATGTATTTCACAGAAATGTGATTTTAACACAGTCATACTCATACACGCATTGAGGGGGAAAATTCTGCAAATTAACCTGATCTTTTTTGCTATGTACTTATATGATTTAAGACTGTTTTTGTTTGTTTTGCTTCATTTTAAATCATATAAGTACCATATTGGTCGTATGGAAACTGGGGCAGAATACTATAGATTACATCACTGTTGAATGACATAATACTTTTTATTTTTATCAAAAAAGTTATAATAATAATATTCTGATTTTAAATATAATACGCTTGTTTATTTCAATACGGTAAAAAAATAATTAATAATAAAGTGAGGTACGCTTTTGCACTGCAGTAGGACAAACTAACTTAAATATAACAATGGTTACTGAATACCTAAAGTAGGCAGCTCTGAATTAAGTATGAAAATTAATAATTTTACTAATGGCTCTACTAATTAGTTATGGATTTCCGCAGTGATGATATGATTTACCTCAAAAATATTCAATTGAAACGAACCTATTATTGCGGAAGTTAAGTAATTTAGACAGAACGCAAAATTAACTTTGGGCCCAATGACCAACGGAACGGCAAAGCGAACGAGGGCTATCGTTAGTGTGATTGCTTTTATTCAGCGATCAAATCAACGATGGAATTTTAAATTCAACAGTTCCAACCGAGAGCATAAAAATAAACTGAAAATGCTCGTTCAATATAGATTGGTAAAATTCCTGTATTTACGTAAGTAATTTACATGACAAGTAAATTCAACGTTTTGTACGTTATAACCTTAATTCCTGTCTATAAACGCGATTACGGATCAAATATTTTGCTGATGTATTTTATTTTTTATGGGAAAGTAGGTAAAGTATAATAAACAAGACAAGAGGTACATTCGCCAGCAGCGCTGACCGAAAAACTTTTACTTGGCATCGGTCTTAAGTGGAATCGGTTCTAAATTAAAACAGATTGAAATACTGGTTCGAGTTCGAGCTGGCTCTTTGGCAGGGCTGGCTCAGCGGGCTAGGTTGTGCTCGCGGAACCCGCCTAGCGTACTAGGGCGGGAACTGGCACGCAGCCAAACGACGCCCGAACGCGGTCCGCGCCCTAATTCCCGTCCCAACCAAAAATTATATGAGCCACGACAATATTGCGTTTACTTTGATCTATTAAGATGTCCTTCATCACACTTAGGTACTCAAATTATTCAACTCAATTTAAAGCCCCAAAAGAAAATGATTTTCTTATGTCTAGTAAATTTCTTTGAAAAAAAGGTACAAAAATAACGCAATTTAAAAGTCTGAGCGAGTATCGAGTTTCCAAGAAAGTTCCCTAAGAACTGACTAATAGGATTTGGGCTCCGGTATTTTTCTTTAGACACCTCAGTCCGTCCCTGCTAAGAAAAATGGGTAACATTTTCAAAGCTTATAGGGCCAAGAGAACGGATTGCACTGTCCGAGAAATAGATTTATTATGAACAAAGGGCCTAACCGAGCCGTAGCTAAGGAAATAGCAAAAATCATTTCTTACCTTTTAAAAGTTACCGACGAAAGTTTATTGGCTTTTTAATTTGTTCAGGGAGGTGTTTAGTGTGTAAAGAACAAATTAAGAAACTAATCGAAATTGATAACCTTTGTTCCTCGAAAGACACGTATTGTGTGAATCTTTCCTTCTGTTTTTTTATTTGCTCGGCGTGTTTATATTTACCTGAAACAATGAAAAAACAACATTATCCTAGGTTAAATAACAAGATAACAGCTTTCAGTTGTTTACATTCTTTGATCCTTGAATAAACCTAAAATATATTATAAGCTCTATATTGTATAAATATATTATAATTATTTCTCGTTTCAGTCAAAAATAATTTATATCGCCAGTGACATTTATTAAATCTAAATGATACTAGTAAATCTTAAAAACAGTAGAAATGTGGCAGTAGGTCAGTCGGCTCCAGGGGATCTCTCTCAGCGCGTTTATCTGAAGTTAATGACAAACTGTCAATCACAGGCCACAAACAAATGGTTCGGCCGATGGCATTGACGCCCCTTTGTGTTGTGATTCAGTAATTTATTGAACATTATTAACTTTGAGGTATCTGGTACTAAGGTATTTAGGTAAGATAAATTCATAGAACCCATAACTATACATCTAGATATCGAAGTAGGCTTTTAAACTATCAAACAATGAATTCGTTTTTTAATACAAGATGATAATTGACAAGTCGCTACCGGCCAATCTGGGTGTCATTGGAGGAGGTCTATGTTCAGCGGTGGAAGTCCTATGGCTGAAATGATGATGATTTTAATTTGAGCGGATTTTATGTTGAGCTCTACGGCGTTGTCAAATTATTGATGTTTTAATTTTTTATCCCCAATTTCGTTTAAAAGCTTTCACAACTTATCCGTCGGGAGTCGGGACGTAGCCCTCACAGATGGCAGCACCGGCACAAAGCGATAGGCGCGGGGCGCGCTTTTAACGCGCAGACAACGCTTTAAGTCCGTACAATACGCCTTTCCGACTCAGTTGCATTACTATGAAGTTTCATCAAGAGTCCGATTTTTCCATAAAAGTTTAGATAGACCGTTAGTTTTTTAATCAACTGTGAAATACGAAAAATCTTTTGCACATGAGATAGGCAGAAATAAGATTGAAAGAACGAAGAGCACTTTAGGAACTGTAATAAGAAGGTGAGATCGCTATAGAAAGTTTCAAAAGTTTATTAATTACAAAGCAATTGCCGTCCTAGACTGGCACATAAAAGAGCGTATACCAGGCCACCACCATTCATTAGATGGCGCCAATCTCATTGGCATGCCAGCACAGGTTCCGATAAATTTGCCGTCTGCCGAGCACCGTCGGCAGCTCTGAGCACAAGAACAAGTAATCAGAGTCGACACAAGCGTCTTTGGATTGAGATGCAATCATTCATAATGCCTCCTCAGGTGCCGGTTTAAAGCCACTTCCCATGTTTATGGGCGCTGAGAACGAAACGTACCTTTAATGTTGGAGATTACTTTTTAGAACCCTAAGCTAAGAATGGCTGCAGGTGACAGCAATTTAGGATGATTCTAAAATGGGGAGAAATATTTTATACTCGGAATGAATTTTAACTGGTTTACAAAACAAAAACGATTTTAATTTATTATTATCAACTTATCTTATATCTTATATAGTATGATTTAAATATAGTATTAATTTCTACAACTTAAAAAAACGACTCGAATATTTACCAAATGAAATTTTGACTTTAGGTTTCCAACGAAATTAATAAGTTTGCTTTACGGTTAGTAAGCAAGCATAAATAATTTAATAATAATAATGGCTCAAGCTCATGAAAGCAAAGTTTGCGAGCTTAGTGATTGTTTAATAACGCTGTACAACGTAAATATTTTCGCAACGAGTCAATGATTATGAAAGATTTCATCTTTGTACTGAAATGACACTAAGCAAAGATATAATAATTTGAAAAAGAAATCAAAATGAAGTACCCATTACTACGAGCTAAAAAAGAAGTCAAATTCAAATTCAAATGTAAGTATTTATTTCTGAGAACGTCAAAATGCGTGTTAGAAGTGTGTAGTGTAGTGTTAGAATCAGCTCCATTAAAAGTTCGATAGTTAAGTAATAGGTTAACGTTCTTACGTTAACCTTAACCTTAATATGTTTATATATTGTATTTGTATTATATTATGTATACCTATGTAAGTGTTTGAGTTATAATCGTATGCGCTTGTTTGCCGTTATGGTACGGCTTAAAACAATTTATTTGATTCAGGTGCATTTTGAAGTTGGTGGACTGCTACAAGTAAACCATTAAAACCTGCACAAATATAAAAAGCTTCGTCTTCTAACGTGGAAAAAAAATGAAATTATAATTGCCAGCAAAACGATTGTAACAAACAGACAGACGGACATACAAAGCGATATGACAGTTTAGTTTATTACGTAACCCTAGGTAGGTACACCTTCACAGTTGCTATAAAAATCTAAATCATCTCGAAATTATACCAAAGTCGTTTAGATGCTAAAGTTTGGACAATACGCAATAACTGTAGCTACACGCAAGCCCTCTTATTTAAGAGGGAAGTAGTTTAATTAATTTACTTAAGTTATAACAAGGTCTCTCTGAGCGAAAAGTATGCTGGTTGCAATAAAATACCGCGAAGTTGTTCCATTGTAACGACGAGCTTAGAACTGCAAAAAGAACTCCGACAAAACTATCGGGGGTGGAAATGTTAGGGGAATAAGAAAATTCTAAAAAGAAACTCTGGAACTATCTGCAATAGCTTTATTCTTTTCTCTCTCTGCTATGTTAGAGGCGTGAAGATAATTCGATAGGTAGCATACAGGCGATTATCACGTTGACTGTGTAAGTGAAAATAAAATACCCACCGCTATTGTTCGCATTTGATCTGAGTCTACTATTTGTTTTCTGTGTACAACTGTAATTTCTGTCTGATATGTGGCTTTCAAATAAGCTCTATGTCATCTAGCCTGCTATGGAGAGAGATGAGAGCGGTATAAGCTTTTTGAGATAAGATTAATAAATATTAAAATATCTGTAAAAAGAAAAAAAAAAACCACAGACGACTCTTTAAATTCGAATTAAAAAGCTAAAAAAACAATGGGCACGCCGCATCTCTTGCAGAGATAACAAACGTTGGGGAAGAAATGTTTTAGAGTGACTATCAACTGCAAGACGCAATTTGGGCAGACCGTCACTCGGGTGGACTGGCGACCGAGTCATGTTTGCGGGAAGCCGCTGGATGCAAACAGATTAGAACGACTCGATGTTTTGGTCTATTGCGAAGGTCTAGCTTTGACCAACTGTAGACTTCAAGAGCCTTATGTTGATGAACTGTGGTTTTAATGACAATAATAAGATTCATTTTCAAATGATTATTTTTATCTAAGAAATCTATCACGACGATAAACGGCGACACGGTAATATTATCTATAAGATGACTATTTGTAGCTTGTAGAAGGTTTATTGTACGAAGGTAATCATGACAACAATTTGACATCAGTGCATTTTAACCAAAACTAGAGCTTACGTATGAAACGATGAATACTTTCTCGCGTTTTTCTTTCTTTACTATAGTTTTTTTATTGCGCAAAAAAGGCACAAACGTACTATCCACTTTACGCAAATTAGTTCTGGAGTTGCACATTGCCATTTGCAACAATAGGAGAGACAAAACGGCATCGAATTTCCAGAATGTGTCATTTGTTACATCAAATGGGATCTAGGTAAGTAGAATGAATTGAGAAGCATTTGGTGCATTGAAAAGTTGGCGGTTGACGTCCCGAAAACGTAATCGTCTCGAGCTCGGTGCATGTGCCAGTTTAAGCCCGGTGCTGCCCGTGGAAATGAAGATTTTTCAGCTAAGTAATCTGTCACGACTTACAGCAATCCGATTACTAGACGACGACGCTGTGAATAGAAATTTAGGTACGTTCGTTTGGTAGAAGGTGAATTTTTAGATTCCCTTGGCTTAGCAAAACGTGAGACGTAAAGAACGTGTTTAAAAAAATACTAAACAAAGTATGAGCTTCCAACACTTAAAGGTTGTTTAACCATAGACGAAAGTTCTTAGAAAATTAGCATACAGTTAATTGCAGTATTTGTTTCTAGCACATAAATTCACCTAAATGTATAAATAAATAATATTGTTCTGTTATTTGCAATCTACTACTCGTAAATTAGGATAGTCTATTGTCAGTTTACGAAGCAATATTCGTTTCGTAAACATAGTATTTAATGAAAAAAAACAAAAGATCTGTTGTTTCATCGTCATAAATATTTTTAAAGACAGCTTTAACCCAGTTTTTATATTCGTATCAAAAACAATAAATGACATCGTAAAGGCAAAGTAAACTGGATCGCTATATACGTGGAATATTCGTACGTTATCAGCATCGTAGACGACGGTGGTCGTTTGCATGAAGCTTGCATTAATGCAGATCGGAGCCTAGGCTTCATAAAGCTTCAAAGACATAAGCCCCTGATGTCTTAGGCTGAATAATGCTTGAGCTTGCTCGTCTTAGACGGAATAAGCTCTGCTGCTCGTTCGGCATACAGAATAAAGCTTAGTTTGCTTGGTGCGGTCGAAGCATAGGACAGCGTAAGCACTTAATATTGGAAGTACCTAATGCTTGGTGACAAATTAGTAACTAGTCTCAGGTTATAAAACTTTGTGTAAAAACTATGAAGATAATAAAAATAATACCTGCTTATATATTTTGTTTTGTTTCATATCCTTTATAATTTACCCCGCAGGGCCATAACCATGAACTCTTAAAACAATCACAAAGCTGTCAAATCTGTCAATTTTGGTACGTTTGGTGGTAATGTTTGACAGATTTGAGATTGTTTTAAGAGTTTGTAGTTACCGCCCTGAACTGTTTTGCTATAGTTTTTGAATGATCTTACGAGTATTTTTATAGAATTTATCACGGCACGGAATTTATCGGCATTACTCGTATTTAAAATAAAATAAAGACTACGTTTAAATCGTGGCTTAATAATTATAAAGTTTTAAAACTATAACCCGACTACGACTGGACCTTGCGAACTGTACTACCGCATTTTAAAGATATATTTTGAATTAAACAGTATAATACATATTTCTAATCTGCTCGCCAAGTCCTTTCTTTTGATACCAAACACTTGGTGGTTATCTCAGTTTAATTTTTTTTGAGGTCGGAATCTGAGTTTTAAATTCCGTCATATATACTTTTTATAAAATTAGTATAGCGTATTTTACCCGGATCATTATTACAAATCTATTGACACTTTGGTCATTAAAATCGGTTTAGTAGTTAATGCGCTACGGTGGAACATACAAACATACATACTTAAATACATAGACTGCCAAAATCATTACCCTTCCTTCCTTTTGGCTTCGCCGTAGTCGGGTAACAATATATAAAATATTATTTATGATATTTATATATCTTATAAGTCTGTAGAAACAAGAAATTATTACAATTTCTTGTTTCTAGAAAGTTTTTGGGACCGACTGTTGTATTTAAACTTTCACAGCTCTTATTTCTTAAAGACAAAATAATATTTGTCAATACAAGCTCAAATAAGTTCTCTTTAATCTTTGAAAAATACCGATAGGCAGAGGGCGGGCGTTATTTATTATGTAGGGCTGAAGAATTAAGCTTGCCGGCTCGCCGGTAACTGCAGCAACGATTCAGATTCAATTTAAAAGTTCCCAACGAGTGGAACTTTGCCGTCCCTTAAATGGACGGCTGAAAGTGTCCTTTATCCGCATGTCGGGTATTAGTTGCCGAAACTCGATATAATCTCGGCGACTGCTTCAAAAGGATGAAATCAATGGAATTTCTATAGGCAACGAGGTTTTTTGAATACCAATTGTTCAGTTGTGTCGACAGATCATTGGCAAAGAAAGGGTTTTGTTATCAATAAAGATCGAGTAGTTCCTTAAAACGCTCATTCTAACACATTATAGGCAATAGTCTCGTTAATGGCCGGTCTAATGTATCTATTGGAAGATACGTGGACCGAGTAAACACCAGGCTACTCGTGATTCACTGATTTAATATAACGCCGTATGTTTAAGAGGTGTATTATTTTTATTGGACTTATTATTACTTATTTATTTTAAAATTCCGCAACAAAAATATTATTTACATAGGTACATCAGAAAGAAATTGTTAAAGCTACATTGATATTAAGTCAGAAATATGTTATAAAGGAAACACTATAGTTGAACAAAATATTTACTTTTAGATTTTTTATCTCATTTCTTGGGTCATATTTGTTTGAAATTATTAATTTTAGCTAATGTGCACTAAATGCATAATTTCTTTACTTTTACAGATGAAGTTTATGTCAATAGATTTTTCTACCCAACAATTATAAATAAAGTGACATTTAGATATGGGTTGCTTAAATGTTTTGCGCGTCTAGTTACCTTGGCATACCAGCTAGAGGAATATCGTTGCGTAAGACGTTAGTACTGGCTCTAAGAAGCATTGTGTTTTTTGAATTTTTTCGTATTTTATTCACTCGCTACAATTATTTATGGAATTATTACAAAAATCTAGTAACTTTTCTACTCACACAGTTCTTGGTTTCAGACCGTTCATGCACTGTTTCATTTATGATTAGGTATATAATTAAGTTCTAGGTAATAGAGGAATAGACAAACTTACGATTTTCGACTGACGATTTTTAAATTTTATGTTTCTTATGACGTGGATAGAAGTCAGTACATTTTAAAGCGCCCACTCCAGTTACCACACTCTTAACAGTGGGTCAGCTAATTCTAAAATAAAAAAACACATTTACTTCAGTAGACAATGCTCCCATTGAATCCTGAGTGTCGAAGGTATCGGAGGCATTAACACGGCTATTGTTTGGACACAAAGGACCTTTCAGGCTTAATGTTAACCCTGTCCCTTCTTATACGAGTCACGAGTAAGTCGACAAAACTAGTAGAATTGACGAGCTGCCTTTATATTCATACTAGGATACATAGTATGTGTACGTGTATAGCTTAGAGCAAATTTAACTGTTTCCTAAGCTTATTTCTAACGGCAAGATGTCACTCTACGACTAGCTAGGCGTCTGAATAAAATTAACAACATAGGAGCTTTGACATACTTAAATAGTGAATAACAGTTTTGTCATATTCAAGTAATGATTTAGAACTCTTTTAATACACCTATTCACTACTTTCTAAGTCCTTCGACCTAAGGCCGGTTTTTCAAACTTCAGTTTACTTTTATCCAACGAATAAAATTGACGTTTTGACACATATTCCCTAGGAAAACAGTCAACATGTCCAACTTAATCGCCAGTTAGAAGATATCTGGCTATTGAAAAATCAGCCCTTAATATTTCTAAAAACAAAAGAGGTTTTTGCCATCGCACCATGCATATTGTGGAGAATTTTCCTTGCGTATTAAAACTGCGTAGAAAATTATCAGACCGCGGCACCGGTCCTGTCAAGGTACGTACTCAGGTCTATTGTGCCCGCACAATGCGGTTAATGTTATCCCACCTACGGGCGCCAGTCACCTGCCCTTATTATTTATTTACTATTTATAACACAAGCCCACTTCGGATCAGTAAGCGAATTGAGTATTTGTGCTGGAGATGGTTAACTATACCGTTGGGGTTTTGAGTACTATAGATTGCTGAGGATTAAATATAAATATTCAGATGATCGATAGAACCGACGTTCTACTTTACAGTACACTTTTAGTTGTAGGTATACTTACAAGCAGGTGTGAAAATTACTAACATTCTCCATCCATCTATCCATGGGTGGATCCCATTACTTAGTAAGAAAGGGAAAAGATCTTACTATACATGTGCCCCAAAATCGATCGTTCCCACGATTAAAAAATAACTCTTGATACGAAATATCTCTTCAAGTGAAAAAAAACCGGCCAAGTGCGAGTCGGACTCGCGCACGAAGGGTTCAGTATTAAAAAAAAGTACTTACTAGATCTCGTTCAAACCAATTTTCGTTGCATGGTAATTTACCTACATCATATATTTTTTTTACTTCTATCATTCTCTGATTTTAGAAGTAACAGGGGGACACACACATTTTCCACTTTAGAAGTGTCTCTCGCGCAAACTATTCAGTTTAGAAAAAAAATATATTAGAAACCTCAATATCGTTTTTAAAGGCCTATCCATAGATACCCCACAAGTATGGGTTTGATGTAAATTTTTTGGGTACCCCCAAAATTTATTGTTTTTTTTTCTATTTTTGTGTGAAAATCTTAAAGCGGTTTACAGAATACATCTACTTACCAAGTTTCAACAGTATAGTTCTTATAATTTCGGAAAAAGGTGGCTGTGACATACGGACGGACAGACAGACAGACAGGGTTTTCAAGGGTTCCGTGTTTTGCCATTTGGCTACGGAACCCTAAAAAGCCTCGGCCAATCTTTACAAGTAGCTTGTAAGATTGCTTTTCACATATGCCAGTTCAGGCAAATAAAAAAATTGAATCTTGAAATGTTGCGATGTGCCAAAGCCCTTTTCTCCATTGGGCTAGCATTTTTGCACTTATGCAACATTCATACAAGATCTTATTTGCAACGATGCACAATCTCCGGGGGTAGACAGCGCAATCACGTTGTCCGTAAGCGGATTCACAGGCTTCAATAACAAGGCGGGAAGCCATGTGTGAGCAACTTAACAGTTTATTTCCGTGTTTGATTCCTTCACCTTGCCTGGGTTAAGGTTACCGTATTGATTTCGTGTACTTTACATACTAGTATAATGCTATCATTGAGATCGTAATCTATCGATTCGGTATTAGAAGCGCTTATTGGCGTAAGATTGTTTATTAAGTCTTAATTTTCAATGACAGATTATTTTCATGATTTTTAAGTATAGTTAGATGTTATTATCAATTGTAATTTTCACAAAATGACTCGTCACATTTTAGGCGAACCCTAATTGTTTTATGCATTTTAGTCTTAGTTATATAGAAGATAATATTTTTCTAACATAAGGGTTCCTTGTTAGGACTACGAAACCCTAAAAACGAATGACTGAGTTGGCAGTCGCTATCAAGTGCAATATCTTTTTCGACTACAATATTGAACTCTACGTAGACACGTAAAAACAAATGTTAGTCATCAATGTAATCGTATTGATTAGTGGTCTCTGTTTGCAATGATAGGTTTGAATATTTATTTAGATAAATAAGTCAATGTTTAGATATTAAGAAACGTTCACTTAAGTAGATTCATATTTACCTGCTTCTTATCTAAACTAAATAGACATATTGAAATACCTTGAAGTGATTATTGTAAATTGTCATAGTTAAGGTAAATTGCCATGAGCGAAAATATGAAAAAATATTTTTTTTACCCAATGGTGCGATTGAGTAAAAAAAAATTATAAGCAACAAGTCATAGTCTAAATTTTAATGTTACATTGTTCGTGTTAACCTACACAAAATAGATATAATTAATAGTGTGTAATTGTCATTTACGTCAGTGGGTACTTAATTAAATTTTTTTTTTTAATTCTTACTATTGCAAACCAAAAACGATTTTTAGCTTTCTGCGGCCATATGGTTCTAAATGCGCAGTGCATTATAAAATGGTATGGATTATTATGAAAATAAGAGAATGTCAAATATTAAGTAATAATTATTATTTAAGTTAACATAATGGTTGTTAGTAAAAACGGTTAATTATGAAACAATCTTAAAGTATTATCCCTATTGTAGAGGTAGTTAAGACAGCCAGACACGCGGTGGGCCCACGTGATTCGAAGATCTATTAACCATTATTAGATCACTCAAGTTCGATAGGACGTGAACGCGTCTATTATACTGCCTGCAGACGTTAGCCCAGTAATTAATCTAAAGACAATTTACATGTACGGTCCGTTATGCCCGTGACATGTGACGGCGAACTCACTAAAAGGGTTAACGTTGTGTACCAAACCGCTTGTGCCGTGCAAATGACAAACATTTTGGGTAGACAGCTTATCTACAGTTTAGAAAATATATCAAACATACAAAAGTTTATCAACATCCGAAAAAAAAACAGTAATTGAGTACAAATAAGACCCGTATTAAATGTAAATTAGATTGAAAGAAAATTTAGACTTTTATAAATGTACCTGCAGGACATATTATTTGGATCAAATTATATTCTCGTCATCTCAAACAAACTGATAGATGAAGCTTTTTAAATCTCGTTACCTAGATAAATAAATAATAATAAATACAAGTTTCGGATGTGAAGAGGTAACAAGTAATAAATACTTAAGACCCTGCATTAAAGGAATAAATTTGTATTCAGGTACATAGATTTTAGGAAACGCAAATAAAAATCTATTTTTTTTTCTGAGAAGACACAGGACTTTTTAAGTTAATTTTCAGGACAGTTTTATCAGTACCTATTCATTCATTCAATAGGTCAGGATCAATAGTCCGATTTGCCATCACCATGTTACTACTAGCCTTATCCAACATTAATAGACCGACCCGGAGAGAAATGACATGTCGTATCGCTGCCTCCACGCGCCATTCCTTTCAAGTGTTAAACCGGAACATTAACTACAAATCCGGGAGATATATATTAATCATACTTGACGGATACTAATATGTTTACCTTTTTTTCCTGGCGACGTGCAGTTGCTCTTGTTGGAGGGTGATTTAGTTTCGGCTGCCGCCATTTTCTCCTTCTCGGAAGCCATGTTCGCGAGGCTCACTCGTACGGAGGACAACGTACGTATTCACACGGACGGCGCGCTGCCTTTCATTACTGCGTTTGGGTGGACAAATATATTAGGAAAAAACGCGACCGCACCCAAGGACCACGAAAAGATTATGGATAATGAACGATAAGTGATTTCTGATGACTAAATATTGGCAAACGGCCAATCTTATTGACTTTTGCTCGGTAACCACAAAAACTAAACACGGATGCATGGACCGCGCTTGACAATGTTAGTGTGGCGCGGATTTTCTTATATTTATGATAGTTCTTGTTGATCTTTTATGTACTTCAAGTACGTGATTCGTTAATCACGCTGCGCTGGCGCCGTGACTTGGCCTATGACAGTTTGTGCATAGTACAATGCCTGAAGCGCTAATTGACGCGCTAATGTGGTTCATCGCTGCTAATTTCTAAGCAACTTTATTCTTTTTAATTAGCGACTGAACTTAAAGGTCATTGGGTAAATTTAACACAATTGTACAATTACAGTCAAGCCACTGTCCGAAATAAGACTTTTATAATTAATTTATCAATATTGATGAGACTCGAGCGTATTTGCATAGAATGCGTACGCTGTTTTTTCGTGAAAAAGCTGAATTTTGATACTTTAATGTTTACTTTACAATGACTTGTTATAAAATTATGCGGTATTAAATTATTATAAAAATAGTGAATACCTGCACCCAATTTACAAATAGTACATTATTTATTTTTTACCTTCATGTAAGAAAACTTTTAACACGACAATTTTGGAATCAAGTTATGATTTCAGAAAAACTAAAATAAGTACTATCTTGTTTGATATAACACCAAACTACTATAAGATTAACTTTTATTGTGCGGTAGACGTAAAATTAATAATGTCGTGACGGTAATATAATGCTTTATAATTTTCGTAATCCATTACAATTTGCGGCACTCCAATTTACATGCTGAGACTAACTTGATTTATAGGAAGAAAAAATGTTTGCGCGAAAAATGTTAGGAGATGCCGTCGCGGGGAAATATTGGCTTTTGTAAGATTGTAATACTTATTAGATTGCTTCTCTAATGCAATCTTTTGTGTTGTAAATTATTGCTTTGTACAGAATTTGAGTAATTAGCGATCGTAATTTTGCTATGAAACTTTCAAAATTTTAATTTAGATAGATTTAGGACAGTTACTAAATAAAGTTTGTATTTTAGATTTGTTAAATAAAGCCAACTTTCAGACTTATGTATTGTGTTCATTTTAGTGGTACGTTAGTAATTATGAATTGTAGTTTTGTATTTACTGAATGGTGTAATAAGTTGATTTGTTGTTGTGTTGATTTGACCTATGTTTGTTTTTTTTATTTATCCAAATTGATATGATTTTATTTATGAAGTTACTTCACACAAAGAGGTATTGACATAACCAGAATGAGGAACTGGTTATGCACCCCAATTATTTAGGAGAAAGTATTTATAAAGATACTAAAAGCCTGCAATTTATTTTTTAATCGCATATTTTGATTTTAGCTTTCTTGAAAATCACTTTTGACCGCAACATGATGAAACTAAGTGAAGAAAGGTGTACGTACATAATGTAGATCTATATGCTTTTCTATGGCGAAATGAATGCTCTAAGTCTAAAGTAAAAAGAAGAGGATTAATGTATGTAATAAATAAAATAAAACAAAAGGTAAATAATTGAAAAAATGTTTTTAATTTTACAATGATACATTCAAGACACAAGTTTACAATTAAAGCATAAAATGAAAAGTTATTAGTTGTTAGTTCCCATGATCATGCGAAAATTAATAATTAAAACTTTTTGAACGTTCTGAGGTTCGAAATTAGGGTTGACAACACCTGAAAGTAAAATGAAGGAGCCCGATTCTCCTGTTTCCGTGAGTTGAGAATACGCGCGCGTCATTTTGGCCTGCAACAATGGCTCGTCAGGCATCGATACTACCCTTTGTGTGGGAAAGTCGCTCGTTATGGAATAGCGTTTTGTTATTTCGATTGTAAGAGTGCTGCTGGGAATCACTATTGTGAGTGAGAGTTCCGCAGTGCCTATCGAGACTGCAGCATTGATTGGGACGATTGCGAACAATTGGATACGGATATGGCACTATGCGACTAGTCTCTTTTACATTAATAAAACAAATGTAAGCTATAATTAAGTCTGAGTAACTATTTTTCCTACGAAATCTATAAGTTTACATTGTCTAACACTAAATTTATCACAATTCCGGATTCAGAACAAAAAATAAATTAAGGTTCAAACATGCAAGATAGGATATAAAAGAATAAATTTTAATGTTGAAGCTGCTTTACAGTTTAAAATGATAATGATATGGTAACTACGAGCTGTAACCTGAAATGTTATCTAGATGATTACAAGTGAAAATGTTTCTTATTAAAACAAGTTTAGAGGCTGAATTGGTTTGCGATCTTTCCGTCCTATATTTTCGGAGCGACTGTAGACAATCTCTTTTGAACCTTACAGATAAGAAGTGAAAGTTGCTATTCGCATGAAATGAGTACTACGGTCTTTCGGCGTACGTTTTAGCGGCTATGTGTGCAGCGGCGGTTGTGATTATAAAAATATTGTTGTCAGTTAAGCAGCGATGAACGTGCACATGATTGTCGTCCGCGATATTGCTGCCGAGAGATGCTCACTGAATTACAAAGGTGTTAGCTGATGAATGTCAGCTGGTCCGCCACTCACACATAACCTGTCCATAGGTACGCACGAATTAGGTAATCACGATTAACCTGCACTGAGGGTTACGCGGGAGAGGACCTTGGGTCGGGCGCGGGCAGTGAGCGTGGCGCGCGTCGTGCGGTACGGTGACGCGTGGAGGTCGCGTGCGGCGCGTGTGGCGCGCGGTAGGCCTCGGCGGAGGCTGCCCGGGCGGGATCGATGCGGGCGGCGGGCGGCGGCGGAGTGCAGCAGCCGGGAGGCTGCGCCGCGCCCGCCCGCCGCGCACGCGTGCTCAGCTCGCCGGGCGGCCGCGCCGTCGCGTCGCCGCCGATCTGCCGACCCGCCGACGTTTCAATTCCTTCATCTCATACTGATTTACGATATTCTGTACATTGATATTTTTCGGAATCGACAGCTAGACTGATCACATTGCTGGTGTATTTAGGAATTTACGTACGATCTTTGTTTCTGCGTCATTCGTTTTTGTAAGTAGGTAATTGGATATTACCTTTACTACTAGTTGTCCGTTATCCTGCATTAGGCACGCGAGGTAGTTACTAGTCATATGCCAAGTTAACGACGATTTAAATAAGACAATGACAGTTTTTTTTTGCAGTACCTATGGACACCAAATAAATATTTTTATTTGGTGTTGTATCTCTCACAATTGGGTTAGTTCGAGATCGGAATAAATACAAAACATGCTAATGTAAAGGCAAGGGTTTGGATTTATTTCCCAAAAGATAGATGAATTCTCTTTACAGACTCTATCCGTTCTTTATCCTGCATAGGTAAATAATGAATTCGCTCACGTGCTTTCGCTTTCGCTTTTAGGTTTACAACAACTACTGCCCGTCGTATTTCATAGTTTAACCGGATAAAAAGTTGAGCTAGCCAATTCGGCATGACTATTAAAAATTATAAATGATGTATATTATTATTTACTAAAATAAGTACATCGAAGCCTGTTTGCTACACGGCTGGTCAACGTAATAATTGCTATCTAACGTCGAGATTGACAACCATTACAGGAGTTGGTTTTGTAGCGTTTTCCCTATTTAGGTTGATAGATACCGTTGTTATTTACGTGTTTATGTATATAGGCCTATAGGGAAGAGTACGCAGTCGTGGAATGGTGCCAAGTGTGGGACAATGACTCTCGCTCCCGATGGCCGCGTGTCTTATCGGCTTAAATGAGGGTGCGAGCGCTCGCCGGCTGCGGCGGCTGCGAATAACGAATGTAGGGCTGGTAAAAATGGGAAATCCTTAATCAGCATTCGCAGACAAGATGTTATCTGAGTTTGTCAACAATCTCCTCGATCGGCGTGCCCTACTTTTTAGGATCGTGCGTGACCTATTATAAAACAAACAACGGGCTTCTTGGCAGTATTTTTTCGGTGACTGATTAATGTGTGCAATGAACTAATAATCGACAGTTTTAATTTTTACAAAGACGTTATTAGCTCCGCGAACTTGCGTCTCTGTTACGATGATCGTCTCTTAAGATGCGCGAAGAGATTCCCACTCTCACACCGCATTCAACATCGGTGATGCCGGGAACAGCCATGCAATTCTCTAATATACGCTTTGTCGCTGCGCTCACCGCTGTGATCACGGATATCACATCGACGGCTGTAGTCATGGCGTTTGAATTGGTATTCTTTTACCAATATTAGCTCGCCGACGATCTCTCGGCTGCGTGAGCGCTCTGCTGTTGGCAAGGCTGTGCTAGAGGGGTGACCTGAGTCATGGATGTTACATTTATGTTAGTTGAGTACCTAGGTCTTATCATAATTTAGTCGCTCACGTTTAGTTTACAAGCGCAGGTTACTTAGGGGCTAGATAATTATTAATGCAAGATATAATTTATTATTTACATTAAAAGTAACGTGTAGATATTGATTTCTGTAAGGCAGATTGATAAAATGATTAAAAATAGGAGACTTTTCCATTACGTTACTAGACATAGTAGAAAACTTTTATTAATTTGGCGAACTAGAGACCAAAGAGTAACGCAGAAAATGAATGAAATGCCATACCTCAACGTTAACATGAAATAATATGTAATAAATACAAAGTGAAAGTAACATAATGTCTATAACCTTGTAAATAATACAATTGCTAGTTTAAAATAACTTGTCTATAAAAAATCAAGCATTGGCAACCCTGAAGACTGAGGTAGTGGTTGTATTGACGGGTTAACTTATGTTGGGTCAGGTTATGGGGCGCGAGACGAAACGTAAGTCATCATTTGCATGAACCGTGTTGCGGTAGGCTTCAGTATTTATTACTTTATTAGCCATTTGCGCTCATTATGGTTGATTAGTTGTTGATATCGCAAATTCGCGACAAATTTGTTAAAAGTTTCCAGGACTAATCAAATTGGACATTACCTATATGAGGTGGACTTCCAAAGGCTGATTATGATTTAAATGTGCTTGGTTCTTTTCAAAATTCATATGGTTTAACATGATACGGGAATTAAAGAAATCTTTTCGTTTAAATAATAAAATTGGGCACACCTACAAATAATAAAGTATGTAGTAGTTTGGTTGGGTCATACTACATCCATTCGCGAGCTCGCTTGAGGTGCTTGTAGCTCGGCGGCAGCGCTTTGGTGCCTAGTGATTACTAAAGTTAAGTAAGGGTGTGAGTGGATGGGGATATTTATCACAAACTCCGTACTTCGAAAGACAGGCCGGCTAAAATCGCTAGATCCTAGTCGTGAAACTTAGTCAAAAACCTTATTCCCGTTTGATTATATTTGACAAAAAATCTTTAGAATCTTACCAATCTTAACATTACTCATTTAAAGGTGCGGATTCGTGGAGGGGTGAATCTACAACACCCCTGCACGAATCCGCACCTATAAATGATCTTGATGTAATTCAATATCGATATTTTGTTAAACATATACCTACATATTACTATGTACATAACACATTTTTCCCTTATCTCGTTAGTTATAGGCAATCTAATTTCGCCTTCACTCAGGCCGCGTATAGCATCACTTCGCTTTAAACATTCATATCTTCATACACTCGCTACGTACAACAAGGAGAAACGCGGCCTAGGCGTGTGAAACAATAACTTTTGGTGTTTATGTAACAAGTATCCATATTTTTTCTCCATATTCATACAGAAGGAATTTTGTTTAAATACGTCTTTCTTCACCCAATCTGTAAGCACGCTAAGAATAAATGAATTAATCACACAAGTCATTGATAAGGCGCTGTTTACTTTAGCTATTAAGTCGATAACCAGTTTCCACGCTGCCTTTGTCCCAAAAAAAATTGTTTCCTTTTAGCTACCTACGGAATCATAAAACTCCCGTCATTCCAAAATCTGTGATCCCTTCGAGTGCGACGAATGTCGGCAGCATCACATCGTTTTATTTTTTGTCGCCGAGGGAAATTATCGGCTGGCGACTCCGACGGTTATTCTGATCTGGGCGAAATTAGCTTTCGCTCAGTAAGGTGTTTGCGGTACCAATCCAACTAGCGGATTCAGTTGATTTGCCCGTGTTGAATACGAAATTTATTTTACTAGAATACGAACCAGATTTTCGTAGGATGCTGTCAAGATGTGCATGATTTTTAAGGCTGTCTTTGTGTTCCGGAAAAGGTTTCGAAAATACAGAAGCGCACTTGAATAAAACAGAGATGATAGCTACTATGTAGGCATAACTATTGGTATTATAACACACATTTATTCCATCATGTAGGCCCTCCTTCTATCACTTATGTACGTCTCAAAAATATAGGTTGGCCCTACCACTTCGAGGCAAAATAATCGGCTGGTGATAAGAATAACTGGCGCAACAAACTCGGTCATCTATGTCAGCCTTTTTTACTGGATACTATACTGGATGACTTTTTTTACCGTCAAGAAAATAAACGTGTGAGATAGGTAAACGATAAAGGTGATGATAACATGATAATTAAAATAAAAAGTGTATTTTTTATTTTATTTTTATCAACTACTTATCCTCATAACCATCTAATTCTAAGTTAATTTTGACTGACTGAACATTAAAAAAATAATATTGGTAAAATAATAATACAAAATATGAAACCGACTAAAACTCAGACGCATATTCACTGATGTATTCTATGTTTATGCATTTTTTGGACATTCCAAAATTTATAAAGTGAGTTGTATTTTATAAACACACTCACGTATTACCGCATAGTTTTAGGTACAGAATACACAGTTATTTTTTCCTGACGGTAAAAAAAGTCATCCAGTATAATTGTTTAATTTATTAGATATGCAGTAAGTGCGAGCTAGGCAGGTTTTAAAGTCCTGTGTTCTGTCGTTTTAATGATCGTCTAATTTATGACAATTGACAATCTTTCACTGTAAGGATTTTTATGGGAATTTTAAACTTATAAACAGTTCCACAAGAGTCTGCGGATCAATTCTTTTTATCGTATACATTTACGACTACTTAGGTGTGATTTCTAAAGACTAATTGACAATATTAACCAATTTTCAGCTATATTCTTCCCATTACTGTCACGACTTGCGATTGTGGAAACAATAGTTGCTGTCAGTTTGGATAGCCTAATCAAGTCTAGCAAACAAGAAGGTTTTCCCAGTTGAGTGTGCAACATTTTGCTGAATGTTTTGTTGCGCAGCAGAGTGTAAGAAGCGGGTCGGCGGAAACGTTGGATAAAGCGAAGAAAAGTTATACCGAAAACAAAGCTTTGTACAGTTACTTATTTAAACACAGATATTTATATTTACTTAGGTAGTGTATTCACATACTTAGTGGGTATAATATAGTACTATTCAGATGTAGTCTACATATATTAAATGAGGCTGTAACTGAGTTTGTTCTACGCCGGGAGTAATTTTGGAGTAACGTTAAAGTTAAGAAGTGCATCGGCACTTTTTATCGAAAAAGTGCACTTCTTTAACGTTAGCTGCTGGACATTGGCCATTAGGAAAATAAGCTGATCTATGGGCTGTTAGTATCCAACGGCTTAGATCTTCAGTCATTCAGTCAGTCAATCGCGTAGAAGACCTGCCTTCGTTGCGTCTTTCAGTTGATAGGCGCCATTTGAAAACCTTTACGTTTACATAACATATTGAATGTGTTGTGTTATTGATAATATATGTTTGTGTGAACAAGAGCTATAAAGGTTAGATAGGAATCACCTACCATAAAGATCAGGGCCATAACCATGAACTCTTAAAACAATCTCAAAGTTGTCAAATCTGTCAATTTTTGTACGTCAGGCCCCAGGGCCCTAACCATGAACTGTTAAAACAATCACAAATCTGTCAAACATTATCATTTCTGTCAAATTTTGTATGAAATGACGTACCAAAATTGACAGATTTGACAACTTTGAGATTGTTTTAAGAGTTCATGGTTATGGCCCAGATACGCCAAATCGCCATAAAAAATAATGGCTAACGTACCTGAACTAGAAATGGAACAAAGCATTAGAATAAGAATAAATTGCGGAGTAATCAAATCAAAACTTCAAATAGAACTCTACTTGTTCCGTTCCGGTCAAAATTTGCATTTGTTTGTGTAAAGTGTTTGCAGTTTTGACTGAACTTTTTATCTGCTGCTTCGACTATTTTAACTTTGGAAATTCATTTCGTCTTCAACTAAGTAGTGTATAAATGAATGAATAAATCAAAGTTTGTCTTTTTAAAACATAAATTCCAACGACGAGTGTCTATAGATAGAGTGTTTATTAGGTTATCTTATGTCTCTTTCTGGCTGGTGCTAAAATCAGTTAGATTTTTGTTCTAGTACTTTCTTTTGTATTGTGTGCAATAAAAAAAATATCCTTAAATAAGGCAAATAATAATAAAGATGAAAAACGGTTTATAGAATAAATACGAACTCATTCACTTTTACCCCCTAATCCGAAACACAGCTTAGCCGTTTGGCGAAAGAAATAAACAAGAGAGTGGAACTCCGCTGACAAGTCCAGTCATAGCTTTACACAGTAAGCCATTGTTCAATTTGTAAAGGCAAAGTATAATATCAAGTTACTTGGGATGACAACGATTTTAATGTTACCACATCATGCATAAACAATCACAAAATTTGTCGGTTTCGTCCTACAATCCCAACATCTACGCATCTCTTAATTTTCTAAAATGTAGAGCTTTGTATGTCTATTTCATATAGTACGTTTACACTGTCACACGGAGAGCCGTCTAATTGTTCGTCTGTCTGTCCATCTGACGGTCTTTCGAATTAGATTTTGCTCAGCTGTAAGAAAAGCACTACATAGAACGTGGTGTAATTATAGGGACAAACTTATTCTGATATGATATCCGCTAAGATTAGATTACTGAAATAAAGAACTGTCCGACTCCCACTCAACCGGCATTTGTCTTGGCAATCTTGCTAAAAGAGGATCCCTTTTACTGTGCCATTTAATTAAAGCAACTCTATTATCTCTTTTTCAAAGCTGATATTTTCTAACTCCCTCATCAATCTACTTGTTTCACGGTCGGTTTCATAGTACGCGGGAGCTACGTAACATCGCCTCACGCACGCCTGTCAGCCAGCTGACGTGTTATTGTGCGAGAAAAAACTGGCTGGTTACACAGACTCTAATGTTTTTTAAATGTCGTAGTTATTTCTTTACACTTTTGAACACAGAATAAAAAACAAACACGTTTATTTATGGAAAATACTTTGCTATACTCGTAAAAGGATACCTAAAGAAAAAAAGCCATAATAAAGAAATGCCTAAACAATCATAATCTAATTCATCATCAACATAACCAAAGTAGAACTAGTATTTTGAATGTGTCAACTCAGTAGGTACAGAAGGTATCGACAGCAATAGTAATATATTTTTTTAATTATTTTTATATTGGAGAACATCACTTACATTGTGCTGATCCTAAGTTAAGTAGCTAAAGCACTGTGTTATAGAATTCGAAAAAAAAAACGACTGTACCACAACACCCAGACCCGAGTTAATACAGAAAAGTTCGTTTTTCACATTGATCCGACCGGGGATCAAACCCGGAACCTCAGAGATGGCGACGCCGTATATAGTCCTGCGTGCTCGGCTCCCGGCTACGAAAGGCGTCGATATCGTATAATATTCTGTAGAGATTCGTCAATCACAATGATCAATCACTTTAGAATCGAGTTTATTGTTTTGAATTTCATTTGTGTTCAAAATTGCGTTTGCGAAAGTGCGTCATTGTCATAAAATAAAGTTTGCAAGTAACGTCTACATAATTTAAATGTACAATTGATTTTACCAATACCCGTTTGAACTATTATTTCTTCTTGTCTCAATTCTCTCGAATTAGACACTTTCGCATTAAATCTCCATAAATCACCCTGTCAGAATACCTCACAATTGTTTGAATGTCAGCATAATCGAATAATTGTCGAATTTTAAAGAAAGACAGTGATCAGTTTTTTTACAATAAAGAAGGGAGAAATATTTTTGTTCACAATCCGACCTAAGTAAACTTATGTAATCTTGGTGAACGATGAGATAGATATTTCTCGGTTTCGCTGAAATTTTATTTGAACTATCGTTTTAGCACAGAACAATTTGAAGTTGAAGTATAGAATTTGAGGCAACAGCATCAATATCGGAGTGCCGTTATCTCTAGAGAAATGTGTTGTCGATAACAACGCAGAAAGCATGGTCATGTGAAAAGAAGTTGGATTTGTATAACAAATAATATTGATTTTGATATTTTACAAATATATGACCACCAATTGAATATTAATTCAAATACAAGACCAACTACTATAAGATACCTACGAGTTTCAAAGTCACGGCTTGACGCGACTGATTGACGATTGACTGGGTATGCCAGATTTTTGGGGTTCCGTAGCCAAATGGCTAAAAACGGAACCCTTATGGATTCGTCATGTCTGTCTCTCTGTCTGTCCGTCCGTATGTCACAGGCACTTTTTACCGAAACTATGTATAAGGACTATACTGTTGAAACTTGGCAAGTAGATGTATTCTGTAAACCGCATTAAGATATTTACACAAAAATGGAAAAAAAAAACAATACATTTTGGGGGTTCCCCATACTTAGAACTGAAACTCAAAATTAGTTTTCAAAAATGATAATGAGGTTTCTAATGTCATTTTTTTCTAAACTGAATAGTTTGCGCGTGAGACACTTCCAAAGAGCTAAAATGTGTGTCTCCTCCCTGTAACTTCTAAAATAAGAGAATGATAAAACTAAAAAAATTATATGATATACATTACCATGCAAACTTCCATCGAAAATTGGTTTGAATGAGATCTAGTAAGTAGTTTTTACGGAACCCTTCGTGCGCGAGTCCGACTCGCACTTGGCCGGTTTTTATTACTAGGAGAATTTCAAACAGTGGCTTTATTATATTTTTATAACTATACCAAAATTTACCGAAGGGCTGTTTTTGTCGACTTCACAATCAGTCTTGGTTAAGCTGTTTAAAACTTCAACATAAATTATGTCATCCTATTGCCTTCCGCGAAGAGTGTCAAAAGCATAATCTCACGCTTTTCGGTCACTCCCAGTCGATCCATAGCTTAGAGCATTGGTTGAATGCTCTAAGATCCATAGAGCACAGATGTGGCTGGCCAACTGCTACTTTAGCTTTGTAAGCTTTAGCGTTAAAATTTTTGTAAGTTTTTAAGCTTAGCTGGTCCGCACAGCCTATGATCGCAGTCTCTGGAAGAACACTTTAATATGTAGTAGCGATCCTCATCAGTTGAGGGACCAATGAAGAAAAAAGGTCCATACTAAGTGAACTGTTAACTCGAGAAAGCTTTCTGCCCCTTTCTTTTTTGTAGGTGAATTTTAATAGCTTGCTTTGCAGGGGACTCGCGTGTATCCGCTCCACTAATGGAGATTTATAGCTGCACTAATTAAGCCGAGATGGCCTGGGAATGAATAACACGAGCCAGGTATTACACTAATTGTTTAGCTATAACCAACACTGTTTAACGCGCTTTTAGGAGTACACTTGATATCATATTTTTTGTACCTCTAGAGATTAATGCTGTGGTGGTGTTATTGGGTTTTATGTCATTAGAAAATAATAAATTAAAGTACCTAAAATATTCAGAAGTAAGTAAAGAAACGTAAATCGTAATATTTTTTAAGAAATGTAAAGAAAAAACTTTGGTGACGACCTCCATAGCCGATAGCCGACGCTGGATTAATGGCGCCGCCATCTCTGAGTTTTCGGGTTCGATCCCCGGTCGGGCCAATGTAGAAAACGAACTTTTCTATAGGTATTGTCTCAGGTCTGGTTGTTTAGCCTCTTACCTTAGGAACAGAACAATGTAGGTGATGTTGTCCAATATTTAATTTTATTTATTTATTTATTGTTTGTTAAGTGTATTTAGATGGAGTATGTAGGATTCCAATCCATACTCTATTGGCATACAGTACTAGACACAGCTACCTCCTATACCTCCGTGGTATAATACGTTCCCGGTAGAAACGGTCTTACTCTTGACAGATAGACGGACAACGAAGTAAGGTTTTGAGAGTTCTATTTTATCATTTTCTAACTCTAAAAAATAATAAAGTTGAAGGATACTGTTCTAAGAGCTCTTTGTTAAGCCCCAGGCTGTTAATGCCTGCACCTATCTATTAAAGATATAAAGTCCAAGTGCAGTAAGCCAAGTAAAATTAGTATAAATGATTATGAATGGGCACGCAGCTCGTGCGCACGTAATCTCGTCTGACTGCTGAGATTACGAGGAAATTAAATTTGCAAATGGAAATAATAATTTGCGACATCGTGACAATTAAAAAAAAAAAATCGTTCGCCATTTCGAGATACACTTAACCCGCCTCGTTCGATAATTTCTAAAAAAACAAACGGATATTGTCGCGCCATAAAATCAGCGCGTTTTAGTTGTTTTAATAAATGTCCTATTTCGTTAGTCCTTTAACATCGAATTCCCATTTACATAGCTTGAATGACAACACACATCGGCGCCTACCATATTGTCAAAATTTTGCGTCATCCCAATTTGCTGTGAGATTTCCGAATTCATGAATAAAGAACATAATATAATAATATAAGCCTGATTCGATGGCGCGATGGCGTGACTGCGTGGAAAGGGCATGCTTACTCCTATTCTCCAACTACAGCTTGTTTTTTTTAATGTGGTCTGTAATGTGGCTGCAATTCCTTTAAGTAAATAATGTTCATATTAACACCTCGTTTTGCTTTTTCGAATTGCTTATGAATATAAGCAAATAATGATATAGGTACTCCCGGTATATTATTCACTTGTGTGTAATATATACATTTTTCGGACACAAGAAGAGAGGCAACCTCGTGTATTCTTTCTTGTAGTTCTATTGGTAGTTCCGAAAATAAAACCCAACTTTAAAACACATATCGTTGACGTTTTATGTACTTATGTAATTAACCTCGATCCTTATTCTGTTACGAAGATTTTTTATTGTAAACGAGTCCTTACAAGCGCGGTGTAAATATTTGGCGACAACGCGCCGGCTCTATGTCGACACGTGTACCTATTTATAAAGCATTATTATTCTGCTCCTCCCCACCGTTGCTGTGCCACCGTTGAATAACACCACCTCAAGCCTAAGTATGATTAAGATTATTTTAATGAATAAACCCCTCAACCCGCCCAAACTATAGAATATTTCTTGTCATCCGTTCTCATGCGACTGCTCGGCATTTAACGTTATTATCATTTTCATTAATAAAACAACATCATCTAAAAATCGAAAGCCGACAGCATGCTGTAGTAGGAGAGCCGTCCGCACACTTGCTTGCATTGGTACGATCGTCTTGTTTATTTCCATTGACAAACTGCCTTGCTGTATTCTAGACAAAATGCCAAGGCCAGCAACTGAGTAAGGGGAATCGCAATACATTAGACGCGGTTGTTTGGTTATTTCCCTAATATTTCCTAAAAACACGTGTTCTGTAATTATAAACTGTGTATTAATTGAGTAATTAGTTCATATAAATTATGGGGTTGTTTTGCACAAAAGTGCTGAATTCGCAGAGAAAGATTGCGAGATTTGAACTGAGAGCTTTTTACAGAGCACTTATAAAAACCGGGTGAATCCGGAAGTATTTTATCATTTTAAAGGATAAAAGGGCATAAGATTTTAAATTACTAGCTCGTACAGCTATATACTTACTAAAGATAATCTTAAATCTTGAGGATTTATTATTCCGGATTTTATATAACAAATATAAACCAACTACATCGATTCACGTAACCGAATAAATTGCAAAGTTGATCGTATGTTCGCCAAACTCATCAGTAGTTTGAAACTGTGGAAATTGCATTACAATGGCAACTTTCATGCAGCGTAACTTTGATAGTTCACGGCAAATCGACTCGCCCATCACAGGCTGGGAAATAGGCGATCCCAAGTTTATTCCCTGGAACCCTAACGGCCAGGTGTGGCATTTTTATGAACCACTAACGGCTTGATAACGGCGTGTCATACACAGTATTGACTACGTAAGTGCCTATTAATAGACGAAATTCTTACGCTTCATGATTTGGGACCGAGTACATTTTTAGTATTATCACGTTATGTATTTCATTCATGCACAGTTAAGTATTTGTTTGTTTTCCCAATATCCCTAAAAGTTATAACTGGGCCATGATAAACATCGATAGAGTATTTAAGTCGGATTTGTTTATGTTTGACTAAATATGTAGTAGGTACCTACCATACTAGCATCTAATTTACTGGTAGTCAAGTACCTAATGTAAATTGAATATTTAGATAGACAAATTGTATTATTTTTAAACGATATTCAAGTACTACATCTATTCTGCTTCGTATTACTTATATAGTTCTTCATTATTTTACAACTAAAAATTAAAACATTCAATTTACACAACCGTTATTTTTTTTTCATTTTTCATGTAGGTAAACTTATAGCATCAAATTCTCACTTGACCTAATTATTCTGTGTTCTTTCATTTTACGTAAAAAAGCCGTGCCAAGATGGCTCGGGTAGAAATTCCTTTTTAGTCAGCGTTTTTTTTCCATTTCACACCATGAACATTAATTTGTGCGAGACAACAATTAAACTAAGTAAGATAAACTTAATTCGTTTTATTTTAGGAAACAAATGAATGAATTCAATGTTAGGTATAGGATGAGTCTAATCATTACAAAAATTGGATGAATACTAATAAAACTATTAATTTCAGGTGCTTGTTTATTCGGACCGATTATTCAATAGCCAGGGCCATAACCATGAACTCTTAAAACAATCTCAAAGTTGTCAAATCTGTCAATATTGGTACGTCATTTCATACAAAATTTGACAGAAATGATAATTGTAAATTTTTTGTTTTTAGCAATTCCATGCAAGGTTTAATTGAAGAGAAATAACGATGGGACGTGGGTTCGAGTCCCACCTAATGTCGATGATTTTTTTCAAGTGTTATTTATCTTCAAGAAATGATAATGTTTGACAGATTTGTGATTGTTTTAACAGTTCATGGTTAGGGCCCTGGTAACTTTTATTTTGAGAATATGCCTGACATGTTTACTTACGCTGCTATTCAATCGATTTTTAATGTTTTTTTTTACATTTTATTTTGCATAATATTTCAATCTTAACCGTCAGGGTCGTACAGATACGACTCTACCATTTAAAGGTTCCCAATATCCGTTCTTAGTACCATTCCTTAAAGCTAAACGAAAATTTTTGTAATCGGAATCTGTGGTTCTTACTGTATACTCATCTGTTTGCCGCAAGTAACAGAGCATGAACTAGGACCGTAGACTTTCCGTGGTGAGCTATCGTGTAGAGATGGAGCAATTTCACGCCAACACGTTGCGTCACGGAAGGAGCTGCTCTGGGGCGGACTTGGAATATTTTAAAAACTTTATTGATATAAAACTTTGACCCCCTTATCCAATCATGTTTAAGTTAAGGCTATTAGAATAACCACACAATTTGAAATGTATGACTCATTAATCGTGTGCTAATAAGAATAACATAACTTGCAATTGAAATTGAATGGCTATTATTTGATCATACTTTAATTAAAGCTAGTCTATAAATTTTGAAGAGGTTATCCCTCGTTTCATCCCACTAGAATGAACCTCGTTATAAAAGCTTAAATCCTATGGTGCTTGCTGCTTCAGGTCTAGTGCCATCCGCACGACAAAAAAATGATTTTTGTTTATTTACACAAAGGTATAATAAGAGGTTTTAGTTACTCATAATTTTTCCTAAAGCTTGTTTATTTATAGGAAAAGAGTCACAGGTCCCTAGGAACAGTTTCTGTAACCAACCAAATTTCACGCAATCTACCAAGCACAATAAGTTAATCTTAACATTTGGAACAAATTGGAACCTTACACACATGTAAATAAATTGATCTAGCACTGATATACGATGACAACATAAATATGTTCTACCTCTATCGGAAACCTGTTTAATCTTTCCAGACCCATATTTTATTACATGGACCTTAGTCTGGGCCATAACGAAACGCGTAACTTTTCTTATCTGAACGCACATTACAGCCCGCGCACAATGAAAATTACATGGTGAGCCTACTACTTTGGATATTTATGTAGAGCAGAAAATGTTTTGTGGGCTATGTAGGTAATACTTTTATGTGAATTATTAAGAATTTCGTTGTAAATGTGTTTAACGATTACTTTGAGACAAGGATGTAAATCCGCAAGCATCAAGGCCCTAACCATGAACTGTTAAAACAATCACAAATCTGTCTGTGTTGACCAATTGACAGATTTGACAACTTTGTGTCTGTTTTAAGAGTTCATGGTTATGGCCCTGCCCCCTAACCATGAACTCTAAAAACAGTTCATGGTTAGGGCCCTGCCCCCTAACCATGAACTCTAAAAACAATCACAAAGTTGTCAAATCTGTTAATTTTGGTACGTCATTTCATACAAAATTTGACAGATATGATAATGTTTGACAGATTTGTGATTGTTTTAACAGCTCATGGTTAGGGCCCTGGTCACATCGGAATTGTTAAAATAGATACTAACTAGATGTAGCAAAAATATCATGAAATGAATATTTTTTTATATGCCAATGCAGTCTCGTAGTATTACCAGTATTACATAGGACCCGTTCCGACGCTGTTGCGACGACGATGTACAAGAGCTATGTAGAATATTTCAACTTTCACACTTATGACGCATGAACTGCATTAAACTTAAATGTATTATCAGTTTCTTTCTGGTATCTGTATTTAGAGGTACATTTGTTTTTCCTTATGTAAGAAAATACAATGAAACCCTCTTAATAGTTTCTATTGGCTTTCGCCAATGTTGGCTAAAACCGTCTCCTTATAATAGAGAGAAAAAATCCGTCGAGCAATAAATCCTAAAATCAAACAATGTTAAGGACGAAAAATCAACAAAATAAAATAAGGTTAAACATCAGGTTTAAATTGCAAAAAGACTTGGCAATGATTAATGATCAACGCATCTGACTCGGCGCAAAGAAATACGGGGTGGAATTTACAGACATGATAATAATGACTTGACAAATCACCGCGGAAAAGTAAAACACCATTTTTAGTCTACATGTTACAGTGGAAAACTAGCCTTATTTCTGTGAAAGTCATATTTCATGATTGACCAATCGCTTAGTAGGTTCCAGAAAGACATCTCTCTAAAATCTCATTCCATTTTATGTTTTCCGTAGATAGTGTCGATACACTAGTTATTGTTATAGAAACTACTTAAATACAGGGTAACAGGTAATACGAGGGAATAAGTTTAAAAGAATATTCTGCAGTAAGTTACACCGCTTTTAATAAAGAGCTTTCACAACAAGAAGAAATCAGTGATGTATATGGAGAGGTCAAATTATTCATGGTTTATTATTGTTCGTATGTATGGTATAGGATTGTTCATTTCAATGGCCAGAATATCGTGTTAATGCGATTTCCTCGTCTTACCAGTCACCCTATATTTAGTGGTGTACTGGTCCGTAGCGCAGGAAAATTAGATTACCATATATGAGGCCTTTGAGAGACACGGTTTCATATTTATCACTTCATGCATGAAAAGGCTCGCCAGTCATTCCAACTAATGGTCGACTACTTAACATAATATTAAGCGCCGCGAGTCAGTCGCTGGAAAAAATGTTCGACGTTAAAAACCATCATACAAAAAACTCTCGGGAGGTACTCCAAATGAAATTACCGATTCAACGGTTAAATTTCACCGAAAGCCTTTTAAGGTTTCGTGGGTATTGAGAAAATATTCGTTTTACATTTTGATTTAGGTTTTAAATATGAGATGCTTAACTTTTCAATCTTGATGCCCAGACTTAGGTTTTAAATATGAGATGATGAAAGAGAATTTAGACTACAATGGATAGGGATAATTCATGCTAAATCTAGTGAATACGATGCTTGGAATGAGGGACTCAAGTGCTAGTAAGAGAAAGAGAGGCAAGGTGGAAAGTGTTTTGAAATAGTAAGCGTTATTTTTCGAAGGGTATAAACGTAAGAATAATATATCTATAAACTGCAGTGGGTAACAAAGCACGTAGAACTGACGGCCGATGAGGCAGAAAGGTTCTGGAATGGAGGCCACGTACCGGTAAGCGCAGCCTGGGACGTCCACCCACAAGGTGGACAGACGACCTGATAAAGGTTGCAGGAAGCCGCTGGATGCAGGTCGCTTCCAACCGGCCGACCTGGAAGTCACTAAGGGAGGAATATGTTTAGCAGTGGACGTCGTGTGGCTGAAACGATAATGATGATATAAATGGCACAAATAGAATAAAATTTACAAAACTTTCTACAAACACAAGACGACTCACTCTTAGCATGTTTGTAATTTCAAGAGCTTTAAATAATAATAAAGGGTTAGTACCAAAGAGCTCGTAGAACATAAACATAAATTTTGTTATTTCGGTTGCTGAATCCCCTATTGCCTTCATCTGCGCCTACAGTACGTAAATGATTTACCAAACGATATGTCGTTGGTTTGCTCTGCTATAATTCGCCGGAATGCCTCAGGGCAGTCATTTAGGGCTACGTTTCTTTATAGTTGTTTAAGTTATTGTATGTAAATAAACTTAAGTAGTGTAATTATATAAATATAACTCAAAGTATTACCTAAACTACGCTTTTAAAACAAAGTGATGACTTACAAAGTTGTGTTGCAAGGCCAGTGACTAGACCTTGGTTAGTCATAACCTCTTAAATCTTAACTTCTGGTTAGGCTTCACAACTAGTAGTGAAATTAGCCAGATCCAACTTGTAACGTGCCTCTTGAAGCACAGAGATGAATGTGATAAATGTCAGCAAATATAATCGGAATAGTTACTTATCGATTCACGGTGGTAGTTGGTTAAATTTAGTAATCACACCATAGCGATGTAGTCACTGAGCTAGAAGCACCTCTCTTCGTTATTCTTTGGAGTTCATAATAATTAACATTACTTGTGGGGCAAGATATTAATATTATCTGAACATTCCCAAAGGATGCGAGATAACGAATTTCAGTGACAACCCATATCTCACGAGGGTCTAAGCAAAATGGTAGTTAGTCAATAATTTCGAAATGATTAAGAACTTTATCTGCGAATCTAGTATTAGTTTGTTAATTTAAATTGTGGTTTCAAAGTTTAAAGTAATTTCGGTGGGGAGCGTTCGCGCTAATGATATCAATGTCAAATATTGATCAGAGCCTAACAATGAGGTGGCGAGTGGCCTGGCTTAATTAATCAGCTCCCGCGGAGACGTGGAGTTTGTGTAGTGCCCTCGAAGCTGTCAGTAATGAGACTTCGGACAAAGGAGGCTAGGAGAAAGAAGAGGAGCGGATGTTGAATTTACTGGGCTACAAATTTAAAATGACTTTTTTAAACTTGCATAATTAGATTCCACGCCGTTCTTCTAACTTAATTAACGTTCAGTTATTTATTTTTCTCCCGAGTAAGCACAAAAAGAAAGACTTCGGTTATAAAGTTGTAAGATAAAAAAAAAAACAGTGACGATAGACATTACCTAACAGTGACATTAACTTTAACTTTAAGGTTCGTTCATTTCTTGATCTATTTATTCACGCTCTAGACTATAAAGCCAGCGATTGCAGGTTCGAATCCTACAAGGTTCAATCACCGCGCCTTCATACGTTGGTATACTAGGGGCGTAGATAAAGTTCGTTTTATGAATTGAACCGGAACCGAGAATCGAATCACTGCGCCAATATGCCAATCAGGTCGTCAATTATAAAATATATATTCTAACGATGTGATCGTTAGAATATATATTTTTTGTTATTTAATGTTTAATGCTGCTCGCATACACACTTTAATACACACGTCAATATGAGAAAAATACATAATAAGATATAGAAAGCTTTTATTTCGGAATGCTAACCTTTGTCGTATCGTCTGAAGACATACCTTCAAACTTAATTTTAATGTTAGTTGCACAGAGAGAACTGAGTTATACGAAAACTAAAAGTTTCGCAGACAGTTAAAACTAGCTCCATTTATAATTCTGTTGATTCGGTCATATTTAAAATTCACATAAAACACAACGGACGTCAGGTATTCAGCGCAAACGGAGCGTTCGTAAAATATGCATCGACTTGAATGCGGGTTATGCACAAATTCATCCCGCGGCATCGACGGTGTTAAGAGTTAAGCGAACGCTTTTCTGAATTGGAAAGCTACAACCTCTTCCTGATCGATGTCTTCTGTCATCATATGCTGTTGCTGTTATTTATCTCAATTTTGATCACAATTTTAGATTTTGACACCAGAAAAAAATATTTTTGATTTTGAGTTCCGGTCATAAGTATTTTAATTGTAAAAAAAATGCAATGAACTTGTCTTTTAAACAGCAGTGTTATTTTCACGCCATTAAGATAAAACAAATTGATACATGCTCTACAAAGCACGAGAACCAAATTATGAGTTTAACTGATTCCACCAGATACAAAAAGTTAAGGCTAATATGAGTTTTGAATGTAACAAAACTCAGTGAAAGGAAAACCAACATAAGCAACCATATAAGTACAAACACATTATTTATTGTGCTTGTTTAGTAAAAAACCTCCAGTAATTGATATTTAGATGAAAGATAACTTTGCATTTTATGTATATTTTCCGCATCGATAGTTTATGTGAAAACGGACATCCCATGGGGATAAAATTCCCGATAAAAAATAGACGAGGAACATTTTATCGCGTTCCCGCATAGCGAGGTACTATGATTTCAGATTTTATACGTGGTCGTTAGTTAGAAATATTTTAAAAGAGGTAATTTAAAGTGCATTTAGGGCTACTAACTAGCACATCTCTCATAATTATGTAATTATGAAAGAAGTGCAAGCTATTTAATTTACACCTACTGACACAACCTTCTTAAATCAAGATGTAATTTAAGCCTGGTTTTAAATGACAATCAGTATCCGTAATTTTTTGATGATAAACATCTTAATTTGTTTACAAACAAATTTTGGCATAACCTAGACTTAAAAGTACATAAGACCACAAATAGATCTGATCAGCTGCGGCTGCCACACTTAGCAGTTTGGTTTTGCCCTGAAAGCATGGCCTACGTAACATCTTGCTCACGCAGGAAGAGACAAACAACGCTATTACTCATATATAACTTCTTAAGGTTGACTCCGATCAGAATCAGAATCATTTATTTGCCATTGAATAAGGTACATGAAGATCGCAATTTTACCTTCTAGTGTCACTTATCCAGCTACCGACAATATCCTAAAATGCTTATAAAGCAATAGAGTCGATTTTTTTTTGTAGTTTTAAAATTAGTCTCTAAGAGGCTATGCGTTGTTTTACAACATCTCGTAGCTGTATTTATGGCATCGATTTTTTACGACGCGAAGGCATTAAATAAAAGGGTTAATAAAAATGTTATAGTTTAAACAATTTCGTGATAATGTTGTTTGCTCCACCCGCTGCGGTGGCGTCCAATAATTTGTTCAAAGCCATTTTGCTTATGCCCGGCCCGCGCGAGGCTTAACCGCCATTAACACAAAATTAGTATCGTTGTGTTTCCCTAATATTAACTAGACTTGCATTTTGTAGCTAATTAAAAGTCACCAGTCATGAGCTGGCCGGCTAAACGTAAAAATGGGAAACGACAAAACTTTTTCCTGTGAGAGTGATTACCCGAGATTTATGTTTATATAGGTTTTGACCTAAAGGATTATAAGGATTCCTTAACGAAAGGATTTTGATTTACTAAATGAAATAATATTATATTGGCAACAAACATGGGACACAATCACTAAGTCTACGCTGTCTGTTTGTCCGTTATACCTACAAGACAGTAGGTTATAAACATCAATAGGAAGCTGATAGACTTTTTAACTAAGTATGTATTGTAATAGCGGTTAATCAATTATAGTCAAAACTTGAAGAATTGTGTTTTTATAACGTTAAAAACGGTCAAATATTTGGCAAATAACTTAGTGTGATTACATTACAAACTTATAAATATAAATAAATATTGGACAACATCACATACATTGCTCTGATCCTAAGGTAAGTAGCAAAGCACTTGTGTTATAGAAATCAGAAACAACGACGGTACCATAACACCCAGACCCGAGCCAATATAGAAAAGTTCGTTTTCTACATTGACCCGACCGGGGATCGAACCCGGAACCTCAGAGATGGCGGCGCCATTTAACAGTCCGGCGCGCTCGCCTCTCTACAGCTACGGAGGTCGTCAAACTTTTTACCAAACAAATTAAAAAAAAGAAATGGACGCGGTCGGAGCTGTAGGCAATAGCTAGTTCAACAATAAAACCGATTAAAACATTAGCATAGTACTAAAAAATCTCTGAGGTTAGGTAACAAGAAAAATATACATTTAATGGCTTTGCTTATATGCGCAAGCAACAAATGGCTGTTATTATTTATGACAATACACGTAACAAGTCACACGTCTACATCATAAGATACGATCGCCCTGTACGGCGAGTGTTGGGAGATGAGTGAAACGTCCGAATTATGATATAAGACTGCCTTTATTGTAATAACATTGGTTTATATATTAAGCATGATTGAGTACATAGTATACATACACCACACCATCCATCCAAAGGAAAAAAAAAATGTAGCTTATAAATAAATACATTTTTTTTAGCGTGAATCTAATTTTAATACATGGAATTGAGTACACTTTTTTTATACTAGTAGAGTAATGTAATAGTATACAATATTTTTACTGGATATACAATTTTGTGCGATTTTTGTGCACTAAGTCATTTTTCCCATTTCTTATTATTTCTACGTTTGGTGGCTTATCTTTAACTACTTTATATGGACCTAAGTATAAAGGACATAGCTTATTGCCGGTTTCATTTTTAACTAAGACTAAATCATTTACACTATACGTTACAGGATTAGTATATTTGTCATAATTTGTTTTCCTACTCTCTTTTGATTTTAATAAATTAGCTCTAGCCTCTTTTTGGGTCACTTGTAAACGATATTTAAGTTCACATGGGTAGTGATCATAGTTATAAAGTGGCTCCAAATCTGTGATCAAATTACTTGGAAGTGAACATTTTTTACCAAATACCAATTCATATGGAGTAAAATTGGTTTCAGTGTGAACTGTTGTATTGCCCCACAGCCCTGCGTACACAAAGGTCAGCAAACAAAGTCCAAGTCCAACTAAATTAAACGCAAAGGACAACTCCTAACAATTCCTAATGGACATTTAATCTTTGAAACACTCGCAAACTGTCTAATGACATGCTCATTGTTCTAAAATACGGACAATGGGGCAGCCTTGGGAGCTACCCTAACTCACCTATCTTGAGAATAACGGCCTGACACAAACGAAGCTTTATTATGTACTTCGGGCAAATTATATATTTTGTCCAAAATTATAAAGAGACAGGAGTAAAATAGCGGGTACTGGAAATGTATTAAATTTTATATAATAATTTGAACAAGTTATTATTTTATTTACTCGAGTACTAAGTACTATAATATCGTAGGACAGTGGGTGGATACCCACAATGCAGCGTGGACAGACGACCTGGTTAAGGTTGCAGGAAGCTGCTGGATGCAGGCCGCTTCCAACCGGCCAATCTGGAAGCCATTGGGGGAGGCCTATATATTCAGCTGTCCTTTGTAGAAATGATGATAAAATGTTTTTATTTGATAGGTGGTTTTATGTAGCTTTAGGTCACCTTGCACAATGACTCCTTAAATACAATTAACGCTACAAAAATTTAAAACATTGTTTTGTTTCAGTCATTGTCAAATTACTGACGAAGACAGTATGATGTTTTAAATGTATTTAGCATTAATTGTATTTAAGGAGTCATTGTGCAAGTGGACCTTAATCTAGCTTATTTGTGAAACTGGCTTATTATTACTGTTACCTTAACAATATTAATTAAACTCATTAAGATGTTTTAAATGATTGTTATTGTTAGTAATAATTAATTACGGTTTGCAGTACGAGTACTAATTTAAAGAGACATAAAGTTTGGGAAGTTTAGGTTAAGATATTTTAGTTGCAATACTTTTAAAACCTACTTTAGAAGTGTTCAACGTAAACTGGCCATTTTGATCAAGTTAAAGCTAAACGTTCCGTATAAGTATGCTTCTTGCAGTTTAATAGAGGACAGCTTAAAATACTTTTAAGAGACGATCTATATTTTAAAAGATTAAATTTTAGTTCGAAGTTTTCCAGCTTGTTAGTAATAACTAAATAATCTTTGAAAAATCTCCAAATAGAAGCACTCCGACAGTCTTAAACCATTTATTCATCTTAGTGACGGCATTTGTAAGCAAAGGTGTCACTTTATGCATGGCCTACAGTCTTACAGTAAACTAACGGTGACTCAAAGTTGATGAAGTATAGATTTAAAGCTATTATCTTGTACCTACCTACAAGAACCGTGTCGCGTAAACAGAAACAACACAACAGCAGATTTACGAGGCAGGTGAAATGGCGTTGTCAATATCGTTAGCTTGGTAAAACCTGTCCACCGTTTACTCTTGTTCTAACAATTTTTGGTGCGTCTTGTATTGGCTTTAATTGTAGGTAAGGATACATCTTTACTATTAACTTACCTAAAGGTAAGTTCTAGGAAAAGACGCATTAAAAATTGCGGCTTCAGGAGTGTTTTTATAAATGCGTGCTGTTATATGACGACATCAAACACCTCGATCTTAATGGCCTTACTACAAAAAGATAGACTAGTGTTGAACACTTGTCTAAAGATAAGTCAACCAATTTGAAATGTTTCTTAAAAATATGTCTCGAATGTCAGATGTGTCAACATCTCAAATTGGCTGACTAATCTTTAGACAAGTGTTCAACACTAGTTTATCTTTTTGTACTTAGTAAGGCCATTAGAGTCTTTTTTTCTAGTCTGTAACGCTTTCCCCGTGGTTTATAGCTGTCTTCTACCTAAAGGTTATTAAAAGTAGTCTCTTCTCTTTTAGTCTAAAAGAAGGCCTCAATCGCGCATCCTTGTTAAATATTCACTATAATTTCTATAGATAGTATACAAAAGAGTATCTCTCTGTCTAGTTTGGTTATATGCTTGACCATGTCCTATTTCATTGAAGCAATTGCTACCGTATTTCCGTAAACCTTGGACAGATTACAGAGTAACAAAACAATTTGGATCATGGCTATACATCCAGAGTTGTCTGAAATTCGGAATGTATAAAAATTTGTCTTAAACTAAGAATAAGTTCACTAACGACAAACGCAACTGTCTAGCCAAAACTCCCACTAAGATTAATTCAAAGTCATGTTCCTCCCAAAGAAGGAACAGTATACGTAGTGTATGACATTACAGTGCGTATTTCTGAAATAAAATTAATTGATTATATTCTGAATAATGTATAAATAACTTAATATATTTCCAATATCTAATTTACATGCATTGGGACTTGGAAGTTCTTATTCCTCGATCTCTCACTGATGAGGACCGCGACTATAATGTTCTTCCACAGACTGCGATCTTAGGCTGTGTGGACTGCATGACACGACATGTTTCCGCCCACTGTCTCCCTCCACCGGAGTTGGAACAGATGTATTTTAACGTTTCCATGAAATGCCAGCATATTCATACCTAACTTGTTAGAACTTGGAAACCAAACGGCACCCAATTTACGTGCAGATTAATTATTCTGTGACGTGACTTTAATTAATTACGTCACGGACTTAATGAGATGTGTATAGCCGGATTTCTTAATCAAAGTGGAAAGAGTTAATCTACTCGTATTTATACTAAACAGTATTTTATAAAGGTATAGTTTGTTAGGATGTAGAAGATATTTAATGAAACCTCTTTTTTAATTTAACTCATTAGTTCAGCAAAGCGAGACAGTGGTCATTTTTTTCTTTAACCAACATTAATAATTTCCGAACCGATATCCAATGGATACCCTTAGGTATATTATTTTCAGAACGTATTCATTAAAATTTAACATTAAATTGAAAATATATAAATAAAAGTATACAAGTCATTATGTTGCAGCCAAATAGTCACAAATTTTATTAAATTAGTAGCTAGTCAATTACTGTCGACATTAATCAAATGGTTAAAAGACGCTAACCGGGCATTAATAGTTATAATGTATAAAGAGAGAGCGCAATTTAAAAAATGTATCTCTAGTGCACATAGGTACTCATATTATTTCCGCTAAATCTGTAGTTCCACTGGCTTAAGTGTACGGTGCGTCAGTCAGTATATCACAGTACATTTATAGGTTCAGATAACAATGTCCGAAATATCAATATTGTTCAACATCGAGGCTTAAAAGCGAACCGAAAATGATACTCTTTTAAAATATACGTGGGAATTCTCCATTGTATTTGCTAACGTTCTGTGAAATTTGAAGCGAAATATTTGCCCCACGTCAGCTACGGGCGGCGCCCTGAGCGAAGGTCAGTTTTATTTGATGGCTAAACTCATTCCGAGAGCTGTTTCGCCTCGGCTGTTAAAACGCGCGCTTTGTAACTTACTCTTTTATTTTTCATTTCTTTTAAGTTTAATAAAGATGGTTACATCACAGCGCGCTGGGCTCAGGCGATATCAGGCTTTGTTTTTAATTGTTTTCTGTTACGCGACAAGACTTATGATATTGTAGTAACTTCATAGGCATCTGGCAGGGGTTAGTCTTTAGTTTTTGAATTAAGTTTGACCTACATGCATCATCAGAATGGAATAAAGCGAAGGCATGATTTCTAATACTGAATAATAGCTCATAGCAAAACCTAGTTTCTTTTCAGGAGGATTGCAGTTTCATTTTGCAAAATTATCATTAATTTAGTGATATCATCATCTTTATTTTAGCCACAAGACTTCCACTCTCCAATAACTTCCTGATTGTCCTGTTGCAAGCTGCCTGCATATAGCTGCTTCCAGCTTTGCCAGGTCGTCTGACCACCTCGTGGGCGGAACTTTATGGTTAAGCGTTTCGGTACGTGGCCTTTAGTCAAGATTATCAATTTAGTAGGGTAATTTTAATAATAATTTGCGATGACTAATTGGGCCTCGTGTCATGATGTAAGTACCTTTCTACACTGTATTTATTACGTATATTTGCACGGTGGCAATAAGTGAACTTAGAACTTTTGAAGATATTTCATAGCATGGTAACTTACGCGTCGAAGCGTTGATAAATGAAGTTGTAGATTACCTGTAAAAAGGGAATAAATTGTTTAATATTGTAATTAAAACAAAAATTGACCTTGTAAAAAAAAAAAGAATGTACATAATAACAATTTACAAACTAAGTACTGTCATATATAGATTACATAGGCCAAATCCAATACATGCATGAAAATTACGACGAGTTTAATGAAATTTCGTGTTTAGCCTTCCCTTGAAGTCTTACTCAACTGATCGATTTAGTATGGAAAATCCAAACATACTTTTCATATTTTTGTATAAAATGAAATAAGAAATATGTCTGTCTGTGTATTTGTGTACCACTTTGTATAGTGATGCCGAATTTAACGTTCCCTTCTAGCACATTGGTTTACATTCTAAATTGAGAAATAAGGGCTGTGTCATACCAACAGACAGACAAATTCAGGCCGTTTTAAGTGTTTAGTTTTTTCTATTTTTCCCAAAAGACTAAAAATCTCTCTCACGTACCAGAAAGAGTCATTAATTCTGCAGGGCCCTGAGCGGCCCTAATTTGGCTTGGAGGCGCCCGTAATTGTACAAATTCAATTAGGATTAAGAAAATAAGAGCTTTACTAAAAATAAAACATGTTAATTTATCACTAGCCCGACCAGTTGTTGTGGGTCCACCCATCTTTGTTTAGGAAGTCGATACTAAGGAAAAGGTACACAATTTTGCATGACCAGACAAACTTTGAACAGGCAAGGGGATAATTTAATTAATTTATTCACGCACAGAATAAAGACATACACATAATGACAGTGACTAAACCCTTTGTATTTTGGTCATCGTATTAATTAACAAGTATCATCATTCACCACTATCCTGTCCGTCCGACCTGGGATTCCAGGTCAGCCGTGGCGTGGCCGTAGCAGTCTGTTTTCAACCGACTATAAAAAAGGATTAGGTTCTCAATTCGACATAATGTTTTTTTTTCCTGTCCCGTCTTTAACTCGTTCACTCTCTTCTCAGTCATATCACCCCTTAAGCAATCCATCCATACCCTCTAAATTCGATATATCACGTGATTTCACGACTGCGATAAAATTGGTCAATCTCGTACTTTTTATTATTTTGGAACTAGCCAGCCAGCGGTCTCAGGTTTGAACTTCGTTATCGCTTTCGTATTGTTACTTTGGCTACCGCCTCAGGTCAAAATCTGTCGAGATTTAAATAAATTCGAAAATTTATAAACGCACTCATTTAAAACGTGGTGACTGTACTGAACAAAAGTTTTTCCATTCACATCGATATTTCAAAACAATTTATGATAAACAAGGATTGCTAAATATTTTGGCATTTGCGAAAATATGCTATTGCGTGCTTGTCACGAGTAACTCACAGCCAAAGAGAGCTCCTTGTTTTGCTCATCTGCGTTCCGTGACCTTTGCACGGTATGTGGTTTTCAAAAGGTTTTATAACATATACTTTGCGTCATTCTCACAACTGTGACGACTACCTTTACTTTTGTTTGAGGCTTTTTGAGGCGTTATAACAAGATAGGAATGTTGCGGAAAAACCCGGTCAAGTGTTAGACAGATTCGAGTACTAAGGGTCCAAAACACAGCGGAATCCTTAGATCGGACCCGACTTATACTTGACCGATTTTCATTATTCATTTGTATTGTGATCCCATTCAGGGTTCCGAATGCAAACCCTGACAATCAACAACACATTCGTTTCTATCTTTCTTACCATACCATATTTTTGCAGTGACAAAAATATAATTACCTGGTTTTCAAAATAGCCGATACGATTTTATAAGTTATGCTAACAAAAATAATTTAAATTCTCACTTATCCTACTCTTACAGAGGCATAAAAATTGTTTAATAACTAATATTCTGGTTTTCTACCCTAAAATTGTACCGAAGCAGTGGTAGGGAAAAACAATTTGGACGTGTAAAAGCACTTATAAAACATTTTAAAACATATTTTTCTGATTTTTATTTAATTGAGGTCAAACCCAGGACGGGTTCATCTTTATTAATAGGCGCCTAAAATTAACTGAGTTTCGGTACACAATTTTAATTTGATTTAAACGTAAGGTGAGGTCTGTCAGACAATAACTGGTGGAGCTGACTCGCGGCAACAGATAGAGAATATCGCACACCTGCGTAATTAAAAAACTTTCGGGCAAAACGTTTAGGCATGCCCGCGTTTTTTCTCAGAGATTCTTGTTTTATTGGATTTCTACACTTTAATAAACGTATATACATGATGTAAGTGGCAGCGCGTAGGTAAATTAAGGAGATAGCTCAGTAAACTATTCTGATCATGAATCAATAAAAACCGTACCGTACCGTACTTGTATTTTCACGAGACTATCTACATTTATCTTAAATTTTGGTCATGGCGCACGTGGCTTGCCCGCTTTCCAACGAGCCGTTTTTGTCTTTTGGCGTACCATACAATTACAAACAATTAATAAACATAACGGCCCGGCTAACGTTGTACCCATGAGTTTCGGTCGTTTTGCGGAATGGTTCCCGATGTGATAATTTCATATATGTCTAAATTTATTCAGTGAAATATTTTTATCTATTATCTAGACTTCTCATTTTACCTCGACTTTAATTTACCTATATGCTGCCCTATGCACCCTGTATTGTGATTTAATTATGCCTCTAAAAGTGAAGCTGAAAGGCAAACAATGGAATACAGTCATGACGAAGTCTGGTCGAATAGTTCGAGGTCCGGACTACAATTTATTTATTATTTACATACAATGATTGTTTTGTCTGTCTTGCTCTCATGAAATATACAGGGTGTACAAAAGAATGGGATTATGGGACACTCCTTAAAACCACGTGATCAGCAGGTCATATGCAACAACTTTTCCTATGGGAGCAACATCGAAATCGTGATTTTATTTTCAGATGCTCCATACATTATTATTGAGAATTGCGAGTAAGTTTTTATGGGGAAACTGTAAAAAATTTATCGATTTCGATGTTGCTCCCCTAGAAAAAAAAATTGTATATGACCAGCTGATTACATGGTTTTAAGGAGTGTCCTATTCTCTTGTACATCCTGTATACAAATGATTGAATTGCGCCATTCGACTTAGTAGCGTAGTTATTAGTAGATACCGTACTAAATGCGTTTTTTATAAAAAAATATAAAAAAATTTGTGTGCCAAAATACTGTCTTACTAAGCAGTGATTCTAGAACCTAGAGTCATTTTCTATATTATAAGTGATCAATGACGCAATTAAAAATAAATGGTGATATGAAAAAAAACCGGCCAAGTGCGAGTCAGACTAGCCCACAATGAAATATAATACAGCTGTACTAATGAAAAGGAGACTCTTTTAAACCACATGATCAGCCGGTGATATACAACATTTTTTTTCTATGGGAGCATCTTCAAATAATATATTTGGACACCTCGATGATTATTATCATTGAGATATTTGTATGGAGCAGCTAAAAAAAGTTTTGAAAATCGATGTTGCTTACATAAAAAAGTTCTTGTATATGACCAGCTGATCAGGTGGATTATAGGAGGCCTATTATTTTGTACATTCTGTATATACATATATAGTATATCAATATTTTATAAACCATATGCAGTATAAAAGGCCGTATCATTTGACGTCACGATCATTTTATCATTACGTTGACCCAGAATTTTGATTCTTTCAGCTCCAGTAATATTTAATGAATGACAATAAATTAATGATTGCAAACCAACGTATTTCATATTAATTACAACTAAGCACCACCACGCGTTCTTGGCAAAAGGGTTGTGACAGACAGCCAGACAAACAACAAAGTGATCCTATGTTTTTATGTTGCACATAATCTTATTTACATTTATTAAAGTAGTCGTGATTTCATGAAATAACAGAGACTTAATTCTAGTACGCTGCTGGCACGTTTCAAATGAATACCGAAGAAAGAAAACGAATGAATAGACAAGAAAAATAACTGAAGTGCCGTCTGAAGACTGTAAGTTGAACGTTTAATATTAAAATGCATTAGTAGGCACAGCTGGCGCTTTCGTCCCTACTTACTTATCCCATAAGAGTAATGGTGTGGTGATAAGTAGATTATCCTGCAGCTTGAATTCGGGCAGATACAAATTATTTTATAAGAGCAGCGCTACTGTCTCTTTATTACTAGCGTCTAGTATGGGAGTCAAGTTTTGCAAACTCAATTTGGGACTTGGGAGTAGAATACTTCCGAAGAACCCCCTATTTTGATCGGACAAAACGTGTTTGTGTTCAGAATTAGCGAAGTTGATTTCTTTCTATTTGCTGCTCCTAAAACAACAAAGGCTGTTTAATATACTATTACGGTGGTCTTTATTAAAATATTAAGACCTTGTAGCCCAAGGAAACGAGACACAATGGAAATTCTATTATCACGCGATCTTATACGACCGCTTGAGGTTTGAAGAGTCCAAATGAATTAATTTTCTTACATAGAAATGTTGACCCCATTCCCCATGGATTTTTAAACTTGTATGTTTATCACTAAGCTCTAGTTTCTGATTTGATTTTACCTACTGAGATGAGCCTTATGTCAATTAAATAATGCAGCTTAAAATGAGATGAGACACCAATATTTACTGTTATATACAATCAAAATAGTACAATGTTGACCGTACTCATTATAGTTCATTTTTTGTATACCTACGACATATTATAATAATGAGTACCTACTTCTAAGTAATAGCGGAGTTTCCTTTCTTACAATAATATTTGGTCGCTTCATCCTTCTAGCAAGACCTTTTATTGCTATATCCCACATAATGGCCCCTGTTACTGTTTGTGTGGGTATATTGGCCTCGCGGTGGACATTTGAACGCGTGTCTGTGTGTATTAATTTCTGTCGATATCTCTTTCTCGAGTAGCAAAAAATGTTTGGCTCAGTTGTTGTTGCTTATCTTTATAAGGAAACGTTGAGAGTACTTATTTCATTCTCATATTTATGGTTAAAAACTAGAGGTAGAAAAGGTGTAATAGCCAATAGGGAAAATAACGGTTCAAATTATTTATTTTATTGGGATTTCGAACTAGAATAGGTCACGATCCTCATCCGCTAAGGGACCGACTATAAAGGAAGATCGAATTTAAGATAAAAACGAATGCAAAAAAGACAAAAAGTGACATCGCGAAAACCTATTTGTATTGTTCTCATTTGAGACGAAACACATAGCAGAATTTATAACAGAATGTTGTTTTTAATGTAATTTGTAAGACATGCCTATTCCACCGGCCCTAAGGGACGTCCCGGGACGTCACCTCGTCCCCCCATTACACTCGTAAAATGTCAACACGACCCATAAAGATAAATAAAGCGTTAAAATTTATTGATATGGATTAAGTAGCCCTATAAAACCGGGTGTAAAGTATTTTCAAGTAACAAATGAAGCAGGTTAGTGATAACTTTGCCGCCATTGCCGGTTGTGGTGAAATCATCTTGATTTATATCTTCGTCCCAAATTATTTATCGTACCGTTTGTAGTTTATTATCTGTGGCAAATGTAAAGCAACAGTTTGTTGAATCACGTGGCACTCCGTGACATGTTTGTTTTCAGCACAATGCCTTTTTGTCCCGCCACTAACAAAACTAATGAGATTTATACTCTTTATTCTGAACGATTGTTAGAAGTTACAATTTTGTAAAGCTTCAATGTAAAAAGAGTCAGTGTATGTTTACATTTTACCACACAAACAACAAAGTGATCCTATGTTTTTAGGTTGCATTTATTCTTATTTACATTTATAAAAGTAGACGCGATTTCATGAAATAACAGAGACCTAAAACTACTAAGCTGCTGGAACGTTTCAAATGAATAACTGCGAAGACAATGTTTGATCAATGTTTCTTAGATTTGTTAAAGAGTATTTTGCAGAATAATAATGTCGTTGAAGTTTAAATCACTACATTCAAATGTTAAATGATCCAGATTATTATTAAGTATATTACTATCTGCACAAAAAGTCTATAGTGTAACTTAAGTAGAGCTAGGGCCGATATATTGTGTATGACGCCTAAAAAAATATTTTGCCAAATAAAAAATAACGTTAGTGCAGAAATACAACATCGAAGTTGGCTTTTATACCCCGCAATCCGATTTAGGAATAAAATTGACGCATGAATATTACAGAATTAGGGTTCTTACATAACATCTACATATTCCTTTATCTGCAATTTTGGATCTATATAGTTTTTGTTTTTTCAATACTTATCTTTTTAAGTTGTTCATTCGTTGTTCGTCATATTATTTGTAAAAAAATACGAAAAAAAACAATTCGGTAAGCAAAGCAACGCTGTCTGCCCGTGGACTTACGCTGTTACAAGTAGGTATACTAAGAGCTATAAACACACATACAACATCTGTCATTGACGACTCATTAAAGACGAATATAAGCATTCAGGATATTTATATCGTTATTTATCTGATTGTCACTAACGATTAGTCATAAATCGTTAGTGACAATCAGTTAAGATAAATAATAAATCTGCTAACTTTAGTAACCTTTTAGTATAGGTTAGTAAAAATACAAGTTTTTAATATTTAAAAACGTATTTTAATGAAGGCGGTCTATCTTTGTATAAACAATTAATAAATACTAAATTTTGTGCTTTCGCTATGCTATTTCAAACAAAAGTGACTATTTATTTTACAGATACACCATTAATAAATTGTTGAACATATTATTTTGCGAAAATAAAATGCAGATATTGCTTGTATTGTAAACAAGTATGATTTAAATTTAAAAAAGAAGACATCAAATCCAGAAATAAAAAAGAGGTGTCTTTCACCGGATTGCACTGAATTAAACGTTGCCTTTGTAACAACGTAGGTAGTTTAATATGGACACAGTGGGAGGCCCTGTCGCTCCTGACTTACGGCCTGTTTAGCATATCTGCAATCTCCCAGCTGAATTCACTGGGACAGGGCTTCATTGCAGTTCACTTCAGTTTAGTCAGAAACAGAATTATTTGATTAACTTTTAGATCACAACAAACGGCTTTGTTATTTTAAATTATGATCTATAACTTATAAGTTAAAAAGAAACCCTTTTAAGCCTTCTAATCACTTCGCTGTCAGTTTTTCTGTTTGTCTAAGTAGTAGGACTTGGTATCAAGTTGATATTAATTACAAATTTGTACTCAGTTCTCCAATTTTCGTCGAAGCAATCAAAAGATACGGCAGGTTATCCCTTATATTTTGACACTGCAAGAGAATCAACATTTAAACTACCTACTAAACCAATTTACTAACTAACTGTTGACCTAGAAGAATATATGGCAAGTAGCAATATCATAGGAAAGGAAAAGTATAATTTTATAAATTTACGGTTCCGGAGTTTTTTTTTTTTTGAATTCTACTTAGTGGTTTTGGTACACGACAAATTGGGCTTTTGTTGATTAATAATTTTACACTTCGTCAAGTGTGCAAGAAGGTTTTCGTCAAAGAGAGGATAAATATACAAAAAAAAAAAAATAGTTCAAACAATTTTTTCAACCGACTGTACGTAAATTCGCTGGGCGCCAATGTTCGATAACTTCGTTGTTTGTTTGGGAGCGTGTGAATCTTTAGTATTTCGTGGCAAAGGAATTATATTGCTCGCTGCCACTCATCGAGTTCCGAAAAAGTTTTATTGTGTTGGAAAGCAAGTTGTTTGAGTTTTTATGATTCAATAATATAGAAATGCGAAATAAAAACTAATTTTACTAGTGTACCTTTGTATAGTAAAGGACGACTATATAGGTACGCCTCACCCAACGCAGGGTACAGGCATCGCGTCATCTGTGAGGAAGTTAGGGCCAGATTCCACCACACGGGCATAGTGTGGATTAGAAATGGGGCTAAATAGTATCTATACATTTGTATTTAATGCATTTTACTGATTATAATAGTTAAATAACGACCTATAATTAACGACTGACGAATACTTTTGACGACCTCCGTAGCCGAGAGGCGAGTACGCCAGGCTTTAAATGGCACCGATATCTCTGAGGTTCCGGGTTTGATCCCCGGTCAGGTCAATGTAGAAAACGAACTTTTCTATATTGACTCGGGTCTGGGTGTTGTGGTACCGTCGTTGTTTCTGATTTCTATAACACAAGTGCTTTTGCTACTTACCATAGGATCAGAGCAATGTATGTGATGTTGTCCAATAAGTACTTATTTAAAAAAAAATCATTTTTAACGAGAGCATTTAACACGTTCAACCAATGTCCATGATATGCGAAAGGATACAAAATCCGTGGTGTTCTAGCAGTCCGTGTGTTTTTTTGGATACATCAAATTTATAAAAAGTGGCAAAACACTTTAAGTGGACGCAAAAAGAAACATTGTGTCGTGTTTATTGCCTGGACCTATAGGGAACATTTGACGTGTTAACACGCATTTGTACATGCACATGTAAGCACTATACACAGAACAGCAATGGTGCTATCCTTGTAGTACTTGTAGCACTAGTATTAGTGCTAAGTAGGTACCATGGAAAAATTAACACGGATACAATTTTCAACCTCTAGCTCCTAAAAGTAATGATAATGCGGTCCAAAGTAGGTCGCGCTCAAAGATAATTACTCATGAAAATGAATTCAAACGTCAAGTGCAAGATAAAATATAAAAGTTAAATAACCTGGAAAACGTCGGCAAAGCGATATACTATCTTTGATTTGTTTAAATCTTATATTGAGGAATATTTTCGTGAATAGAAAATTAGTACCTAATGAATAACACAGTATAATATACAGTGTGTCTGGGTTTGGACCGGCGATAATTTAAGGGCTTTTAATTAATCAAATTTTATCGACAAAAAACCCCTCATGTTGGGGTCTAACTCTCCCCCCCTTGAAATGGCAGCCATTTAAATATTTTAAAACTTTTATGGTATAGCATGCAACAAAATACTATTTATATGGAACTGGAGTGCCTAAACATTATGGAATAAGATTAATTTGAAAGGCAATGATATTGCCTATCATATAAAACAAAGACCATTGGAAAAAATATTAACTGTCATAGAGAAAAAAAAAATATAAGAAACTTGCTGAAAAATTCACTAAATTTACCAGTTTTTTAAACGTATTACAAAAACTAGCCGCATAAATGTACTTTATTTTTATATTATGTGAGACGTTTTGAGATTATCTACAAACCGATACCAAAATTACTATTTTGGGTGCCATACTTCAGGAGCCACAGTAGTTTGAATTTAAAATTGCGCGAGCGCAAAACTCTATTTATTTAATTTTATTTTATTTTATATCACCAACAAGGTCACACCAATAGTATGCCAATTCAGAATACTTTTATTCATACATGTTCTAGACGTTGATTTTAGGAGAGATTTTCTAAAAAAATATCATTTAGTGCATGTGCCATGTCATATTCAAATTACAGCAGCTCCTGAAGTATGGCACCCAATATAGTAATTTTGGTATCGGTTTGTAAATGATCTCATAATGTATCACATTATTCAAAAATAAAGTACATTTATGCGGCTAGTTTTTGTAATACGTTTAAAAAACTGATAAATTTAGTAATTTTTTCAGCAAGATTCTTATAATTTCAATTTTTTCTCTATGACAGTTATTAATTTTGGAATTGGTCTTTATTTTATAAGATAGGCAATATCATTGCCTTTCAAATGAAACTTGTTCCATAATGTTTAGGACCTTCAGATCCATATTTAAACCATGTGTTTGCATGTTAGACCAGAAAAAAATTAAAATATTTAAGTGGCTGCCATTTCAAGGGCGGAGAGTTAGTTATCCCTACATGGGGGGTTTTTTGTCGATAGAATTGGATGAATTAAGTCCTTAAATTATAGCCGGTCAAAACCCGGACACACTGTATTTATATATATTTACCGTGCTTATGACCTATCAGAATTCATGTTTTATTGCAAAAAAGAAAGCTTTAGGTTTTTTAAAAGTGCAAAATTATAGGTATCAACCCAATTAGACCTATATAATATCCATACAGGGTTGTCATTTTAACAAGGTAGGGGTGTGCTAGACATAAGTTACTTGCGTCATTGGCATAAAAAATGGTATCTATAATTTGCACCAACTACGTTCGCGGTCGCCTATTACGTAGGTGCCTTGCCTCTATCAGGGAAGGTAGGTCGTCTCTCGGTGCTTGGCCTATATTTTGTCCTGCTCAGGCAAGTGGGTAATGCATTATTGTGTCCCGTTCCAGCGTGACGTCATGTCGTAACCCCAGTGTGTGCGTGAGCCTATGTATACGCAGCATCCGGGCATGCGACTGATTCCGTTTCAGTGATTATGATAGTTCAATCTGGCAAATATTAAATTTCTTCTCTTAAAATTATTTTTCATTTTCATTAAGGCTTTCATTAAGCATTAATAGAAATCTTTTTCGACGTAGGTTGACTTTAAAAAAAGTTACTAGCGGGTGTTAACTTTTTCTTTTAATGGAAAAAAGATTTGTAATGTAATTTTTTTGTTAGGTCGTAGTATTTATTTTCTATTTAAGATCTAAGCACCTGATGTTAGTTATGATCTACAATTATAACTAACATTAGGTGCTTAAAAATCGAGTTTAGATGCTTATAAATCGAGTTATTTAAGTACAAAACTGAATATTTGTTTAACCATAATAATACTCGTGCTTGTCCAAAAACACCTCCCAGTTTAAGAATGTAAATTTTTTGAAATAATCGTGTAATATAACCAATAATAATAAAAAAATCTTATTTAAAAAAAAAACAACAGCAAGGAAGTAAAAAAAAAAGATTATTTTTTGGCAAAAAATGTTAGCGCGCGTTGCCTTTTGTTTGTGTGCGCGGCTCGCTCATTACATTATACTGATTATACTGACTCGTGTTCGAGTTTTACAGCTTCGTCTAAAACAAGGTCAAGTACTTACAGTGTTGTGCCGAGGATTGGCAGCGAAAAATATTAAAACTGCAAAAATTTAAGCATGTTCTAAATAATTAAATTGTCCCAGTAAGGTCAAAATATCAAGCTTAAACGTTTATTTCAGAATGAATAAATTTTACTTTCTCTATCGAAGATTTTTTTATTTTATTTATCTTACCTATCAAGCTTAAATAACCCACTGGTGGCCGCGTAACAATAAAATTTTCATTGTGTCTCTTTGCCGTGGCCTGACGTGTAAAATTTTTAAGTTGAAAGTGGTAATTCTGAAGAATGATAAAATACAATTTAGGGGGTTTTATAATAGAACAAAATAATGGACATAGTCCAAAAAAAGTGGACTGGTCACATTTGTCGCAGACCCGATAAAAGGTGGAGTAAAACGGGTTCTCGGGTGAAGACCACGCCTAGGCAAACGTAGTGTGGGACGCCCCGGAGCCCGATGGCCCGCCGACCTTAGGAAGATGGCTGGGAGTAGATGGATGAAGATTTTAAGAATCAATTTGCAGTCTGAGGCATCAAATCAATGTTACTTGATTCGACTTTTTCTACACGGATTTAAATTACTTAAATAGGTACTAACGCAGTGCATACCACGTCAATCATAATTATGCTGTTAATGGATTTGATGCCTCCGACTGCAAATTGATTCTTTAAATCTTGTTTTCATCTTTTAAGTTCACTTTTTACGCAGTCGGGTTTTAGATTCTTTTAATTAATTAATTTTATTATTGACTTTTACATTTTAGTGTTCTGCTACTACTTTAAAATAAACTATAAAGCCTTATTTGTAACTCTTCATTGAAAAAAATAGGTTTTAATTTGAGTAAGTAGTATCTGAAATCGGTTTTTCCTGTTTAATTCATGTACCAATAGGAATTCCGGGTAATAACATAGCCTATGTCACTCCCACAACTAAGACGAATCTAATGACATATCATATGTTGAAATCCTTTAAACGGTTTTTCCTTCCTATTTTTTCAGTGTATTTTTTTGCCTGCTCCCGTAGGAATTTAGGAAAATAAAGTATTGAATACTATTAGCACTGAAAATATGTGACCCTTAGTTAATATAAGAATGTTTCAAAATCGGTTTATCAGTATTGCAGATCCGTTTTTCTCGCGTAAGTTCTGTTCCCGCGAGAATTTTGGGAAATAACATACCCCTTGTCACTCCCGCAATTGAGACGAATCTATTGATATATTATACTTTTATATCCGTTAAACGGTTTAGGCTGTAGGGCGTGCCAAAGAAATGGACATACTTACATACATTCATACATACATACGCTCGAAAAACATAACCCTCGTTTGGCAGCCGGGTAAAAAGCAACAAAAGCGTGATTCATGGTACAAATGTTTGCTTTTTATTCTTCCGATGACTTACAGCAAGCTGGGTATAAAACAGATTTGCCAAACTACATACAATATTAAATAGGTACTTTCCCTCTCTTAACATTACACTTGTTTATCATGAGAGAACATGAGCCGTAATGTTTCTTTATTTTGATAGCGTCGCGTCTGTTTTTATCTGATTTTTCCTGAAGCCGAATTTAGCATAACGTAAAATTTACGGACGTGATAATTCCAACTTGTATTATAAACTTTTACATTTGTTTTTTTAATAAATATCCCAGCCTTTTATCTCTGGGAAATAATTCATAACTATTTTACTTAGTACAACCCCGTTAGTAGTCTTGTCAGGTGTCCATAGCCACTTCATTGTTGTGATAAAGTCGGTAATAACCGTGATTTCTTTAATGATTGGATAAAATAACTTTTACAAATAGAATCAAATCCTTGACATTAGGTACTGTGTAGTTATGATGTTAAGTGCGTGTTTCCTACTTTTTACAAGCTTTACATTAGCTTGCAATGTTCGTATGTAAGGTGTCCGCTTTTTTACATTACCTTTAAAGTATTTATTAAAAAGCAAAATATATAAAAGTACCATATTAGGTATATTAACCTTGCAACCGTCATAATTTGAATTGTAATTTGGTCTACCAGAACGTTTAAGCGCAGCTTTCGTCGTATGAGTAAACTTTGTGACGTTGTCCAGAAGTTTGCTCAAGTTTGGAAGAGCATTTTATTTCCTTGAAACTGCTGCGAAAGGAAACTGCTGCTAAAGCCGGCAGTTAATTGCGACTATCGCTTTAGTTCAAAAGCCAGCACGCGGCTAGAACCTGCGTTTTGCAACTTCCCTGCTTTGTTACTCACACTCTTTGTTCACTTGTTTCTGTTTAAATGGAAATTCTTAGTTTTCTGAAACTGTGATCCCGGGGTTTCGGGATTGTGTATCACAGTGTGTATAACACCTATTAAAAGAATCTTTTTAGTTTATTTACTTCAAATGGACCTTCCACTAACGGCTTTGAAAAAAACCGCAGAATGGTGGGTGGTTACTTTTATTTGGAGACTTCCCATTGTGATTAATGTAGGTATGTGTCAACATTTTAACGAATAGGGTATTATTATTTTTAAAAAGGCTTAAAATTTTGGTATACAAAATGATTAGTCGCTTTAATGTTTTTGATATGTATAAAGCTCCAAAATATTGAGAGCAATAAAAACGCCATCGCTGGTGTAATGGCTGGTATTGCTGATATTATGACGTCATAAAACTAGAGAATTCCCATGGTGATCCCAGAAAAGGCTGTGTTATAAATTTCTAGCGAAGCCATGTAGGTGACAGTTAATAATAGAGTATTTGTGCGTACCACAAACACTTGCTTCATAATGTCAAGACATAGAGAAATAACGTATTTGTGATAGGACCGTGGCGGTTAGCTAGAGTTGATGGCAAATTGAAACAATCAGAAATAAAGAGTAGGTACAGCAATCCTGCATTTTAATTAATAAGATAAAATTAATGTCGTTAAGCAAAATCAGCATAGGAGATACTAGAAGTTATCATAAAAATACATTAAAGTTTTAACGGCTATTTTCTATTAGGCAATGTATGATAAACATAGACACATAACGAGACAGATTTTTTACTGATTTGATGTAAAATATTTACAAAAAGATAATGATTTCTTAAATTTTAATTTATCTTGAACAAGAGATTCTCCTAATTATTTTATTCTCTAATTAACACGGCACGATTCGATATTGTTTTTCCAATAATTACTAGATTGCCAGCTGCGCGGATGATTTCTTTCAAAACCAGTGGTCGAATTTGTATTTTGCCTGTTAATTTGAACTTTGTTTTCAAGTTGAACTCGCAATTACGAACTCGTGTACACGGCCGAGTTAATTAACGTTAACATGAAGCAAAAATGTGAACGTTTAATTAGTTTGTGAAACAAAGCGGGTCGCGACAGTAGCAAATGGCTTACTTTTATACAGAAACGTATCCAGGCTACCGCTCTATTACCTACCGCGCTTACAGTGTTACCATCGTAAGTCGGTTGAACGCGTTTTTTTGCATGCTCGGTTTTGAAAACCAAGTGAACTAAACATAGGATGGTCGCCCCCTATTTTTTTACCAGTCAATGCATTAAACTTTTTTACAAATAATATTAGTATCTTGTATTTAGTCGTTTTATTTATTACAGCCACATTTTTAGTATTGTAAGTACCTATGTGCAGAAGAGTTTATATGCATCAGTACACGCGAACCAATTTGCAGTAGCGGTGTTCGCAATTCACATAGCTAGAACGAGAACAGAATACTAACTATTACTGCTGCTTTGTATGAGCCGTGAGTCTAAAGCGACAAAACTGTTAGTTGTGGGCAGAGGCGACAAAAACGACATGCGTTTTATTAAAAGCATAATCTGTAATTATCCCGGTTTTTTCAGGGTTCTAAAAACGCTTAACCGCTACATTGCTCAGTAGTAACTTATTTACTTAAGATTCCGCTCCTTGCAATCTAAGGCGTTGTTTAGACATGATGGTAAGCTCGCGGTAACCATCATTAAAACGCGCGACTTCTGAACGATTGCGAACAATGATAGGTAAATAAGCCTTGCGGTCTCCAACCGCGCGATTCGAAATCTCGCAATTCCCGCGTATGTGATCGAGGCATATTCCAGGCTTACAATCCTCGGCCCTAACCATGAACTGTTAAATAATCACAAATCTGTCAAACATTATCATTTCTGTCAAATTTTGTATGAAATGACGTACCAAAATTGACTGATTTGACAACTTTGCGATTGTTTTATGAGGTCATGGTTACCGCCCTGGGCTAGACCATGAATAAAAGCAGTGTCGTTTTTACGTCACAAATAAAACAAGGTTAAAATAGTACTCAAGAGTTCCTCCTTCTGTTTGCAACATACATTCTTTCAAAAAAGTTTCGGGAATTGATGATTTGTTTATGGTTCCAAATTCAAAAATATATTTTGTTTGTTGTTATTAGATTGGCACAACTGTTTTCCATTTTGGCGCGGAGTTTGAGTTACATCTGATAATTAGATTAAATACAGTATTGTGTTTAGTTATACCATATCTAGTGTGTATTGCGAATTTCATAATGGACAAAAACATCGAACAAAGAGTTTGTCTTAAATTTTGCATCGCCAATGGGATTTCGTGTTCGGAGTCTCTGAAAATGTTACAGAAGGCTCACGGTGAATCGACTTTATCAAAAACACGTGTTTATGAGTGGTACAAAGCGTTCAAAAGCGGTCGAGATGTGATGGAAGATTTGCCTCGCTCTGGTTGGCCATCAACGTCTGCTAAACATCGCAAAAGTGAAGGAAATAGTGACTGAAAATCCTCATTCAAGTTTGAGAGAGCTAGCCGTCGAACTCTTTGTGTCACACGAGTCAATTCGTACCATTTTGAATAATCAATTGGGTATGAAACATGTTGCCGCTCGGCTAGTCCCAAAAGACCTGAATTTTCTCCAAAAACTCAATCGCAAAAGAGTCGCTGAGGACATGCTAGAACGAGTCGATTCCGACTCAACATTCATGAAAAGCATTGTTACTGGTGACGAGACGTGGGTTTACGAGTTTGACATGCAAACTAGACAACAAGCTTCGGAGTGGCGCCTTCCAACTAAACCGAAACCGAAGAAACCGCGCCAAACTCGATCGAAAGTCAAAGTCATGTTGACTGTTTTCTTAACCGACTTCAAAAAAAAGGAGGAGGTTCTCTATTCGTCTGAATGTTGTTTTTTTTTTTTTGTATGTATGTTACGCGATTACGCCGTCAATTATGGACCGATTTCAAAATTTATTTTTTAGTTTGAAAGGGGTATACTCCCGAGGTGGTCCCATTTCCACCAAGTCAGATTCTGATGATGGGATCCCTGGGAAATCGAGGGCAACCCTCAATTTTTATAGGCACCCATAATGTTTTGCATATATTTTCTGACTCGATGCTGATTTTTGGGTCTGGTAATCATCATGTCATATTGCTGACCTGATGATGGAAGCCACAGAACTCCTTAACGGATAGGAGTAAGAAGATAATACTGCAATTTGTCGACAGAACGTATTTCGCAGTGTGTTGAGCAGACGTGGAGCTTATGAGGTACCAGACCGCCAATTTTTATTTACTGGGGGCGTACCCGCACACCCAGTAACGAAAAAATTTTGAAAGTTCCTTTCTTTATTTAACCTTTTATTTAACGCGAGACCTAATCCTATGGTTACGACACCAAAATAGCCGCCGTTCTGGTTGGAGTGTAGGTAAACCCTTTTCTTAAGACTTAAAAATTTTCGTCGAAAAATTGACCCTTTATAACACCTTATTTTTATCATACCATTGGATGGGGGGTCCATAGAGGACCAATATTAGTTAAGGTTACTTTGCTGTAAAGTAATTTTTGGCGAAGTTAGGAGGGAAAAAATAGAGGACTTAACACTTAAAATTGTAAAATAAAAAAAGTTTAATAAAAAACAAAAAACCGACTTCAAAGTGAAACTAAAAAGCCAAAAATAATATTGACTAAAACATACCTAATCAGTTCTTTTTGGAGTCGGTGCGAATGAACACATTTTAACTCTCGATGGCTGGCACCGACTCCAAAAAGAACTGATTAGGTATGTTTTAGTCAATATTATTTTTGGCTTTTTAGTTTCTTTTTGAAGTCGGTTTTTAGTTTTTTATTAAACTTTTTTTTTGACTGTCGCGGTGTTGTGCGCTCAGAATTCTTGCCAGAAGGACTAACGATAAAAAAAAGAGTATTATTTAAGCGTTATGCGGCGTTTAAGAGAGCAAATTAGACGAAAAATGCCAGATTTGTGGAATGAAAATTCTTGGATTTTGCACCACGATAATGCGCCTTCCCACAAGGCCATCATTGTGAACGAATTTTTGACCAAAAACTCAACAAATACCATCCAGCAGCCACCTTATTCACCAGATATGGCTCCAGCCGACTTCTCTCTTGTTTCTAAACTCAAATTACCACTTCTTGGCACCCGGTTTCATTTGGTAGAAGACATAAAGGAGAATTCGCGGCGAGAACTGAACTCGATTCCGGAAAAGCGTTTAAAAATGTTTTGATGATTGGATTATTCGTTGGCGTAAGTGTATCGCTTCTGAAGGAGCATACTTTGAAGGTGATAAAATAAATTTGGATAAATAACTAACATTTTGTGTATTATTATTATTATATTAATGTTTTCCCGGTACTTTCTTGACAGAGTAGTATATCTAGAATAAAAAGCAAGATTTTACCAACGAAAACGTGTTTCGCTGTATTATTATTTTTGTTCAGAGGGAAAAATAAATTTGAGTCGTGATGTCGACACCGAGAAGGTGTTCCTACAAAATTATTTTAAGTGCTAGGAGTGCTTTTTATCATACCTAAATATTTTTAACGTCGAGCATTAAAAATTAATAGAATAAAAAATGCCTCCGTTTGTGTATCCTCGCCCTGCGGACCAAACATTCCTTTGTTGTCTTCTCTACGCCTGTAATTTTCGGATTACTTTTCTCCGGTCTTGAAAAATGACGTCGGTATTGCTTTTCTTCGAACCGCAATTCAATTGAACAACTTTTTATATTGGACGGAATAATTATCACGACGCCATCTGACAATGGTTTTTATTGTGCGTTTCTTGTATGTAAAATGTGAATTGCTGATTTCCTGATTCTGACTAAACATTTTTTTTATTGTAATTCTAGAAAATCTTTTATCTTTAAATTATCTTAATTATATAAAAAGGGGCCTAACTATAAACTCTAACAGTGCTTATGCAATATTGTTTTTATGTCAAACTCAAATCAGTCATAACTCAGTTCATTGCTTAAATATCAGAGTGTGATATATAGGCAATACTCTTAAATACTGTTTGTTGTTCACGGCGAGGCCCCAGGTTAAACTAATTCACATAGTGTTGATTTTGAAGTCCAAATCTGACCTACTTCTCAACTTTAGGCTCTTTGGCACAGCGACAATTTTATTACTTAGCTTTATTTTTCGGAGCACATCTTCAGATTTCAGCGCGTGGTTAGTGAAAAAATAAAATTAGATGTCTTATATAAAATAAAAATAAATATATAAATAATGGACAACATCACATACATTGATCTGATCCTAAAAGCTAAAGCACGTGTTATAGAAATTAGAAACAACGACGGTACCACAATACCCAGACCCGAGACAATATAGAAAAGTTCGTTTTGTACATTGACCCGACCGGGGATCGAACCCGGAACCTCAGAGATGGCGACGCCATATACTTATAGTTAAAAATTATTCAGTGCATCATTTTTTTCAAAAAGTTAAACAGAAGCGGATAATTGACAATGTCAAAAAACTTGAGAAATCTAGTCTAGTTATGAAGTACAGAACGATATTAAACGAAATAAAAAAGTTCAGTAATTACAATGTGAAAAATTCGACTAGTTAACAGCTAAAAAAGAAAATATTTTAATTGCATAAAAAGTGTAACTTTATCCAGCAGGGTTTATCCGGTAACTCTTACAAATCCGGCCTATTTCTTATCTGGGGCACGGCGGCAATCAGCTGCCAGTCGTGCCTATTTACTGAATAAACGGTTAGGGTATAATCGTCAACCCGCTGAACCCACGGTGACTGAAAGGGGAGCTACTGTGACCTTAGGGTGCGTGCCCACTTTAGTTATGAGATGGAATTTCAATCTGGTATTATGTACAGTATTGATGCTGTTGAAAGATACTACATATACCGTCCAATATCTACAAGATAGTCTTATTATATAAGACGATTGCTAGTTAAACTTGCAATAAGGACTATAATTTATAGATTTGTAATAAATCCCAGTTTTTGTTTTAAATTAAAATTAATTTCGATAAAGTATTTGTTCAAATTTTGTCAATAAATTGATATAAAACTAATAATTTGTTACAGAAGACAATTTTAACATGAGGATTAAGCACACAATAGCGCGCCGCCGCTAAACGTAAGTAATTTGTGGATTAAGTATGTAGTATGCTCAGCATGTGCTGCAATTTTCTGCAGCACATGCTGAGCTGGTGCCCATTAGACACCACATCGATGCGGATCATGGTATGCAATCTTTTGTGCTTTTTCTTGTTGTTTAATGTTGTTATTTGTCTGCCTTTTCTTTTTTATGTTTTTTATATTTTGTATGTATTCTACTTTTGTATTGTTGTGTGTGTCTAATAAAATATTTATCTCTCTCTCTCTCTTACTAACTGTCAAACCGCTTCGCGAATGTTCACCAGACGCTATCCGGAATCCGTAAGCATCCATCCGCAAGAGTCCGTTCAAAAACAATCTTTTTGCTTAGCGATGGATTGATTCCGCGCTAACCAAGTCGGGTTTCCGGTCGGGTATGGTCCGAGCCTACCGTCAGGGTCCCTGCTGAAAACCAGCGTCGTGATACGTCCCTGACTTTCACGACAAATGCTGAGCGGGGTCCTTTTTGACACATATTGCTTTTATTATCCTGTAAATGTTTTTCCTTTTGTATTCTGTGTGTGTCAAATAAATCTTTTTCGATTCTATTCTATTACGGCTAGCTTCTGCGCACCAGCACCATATAAGTATGTAAGCAGTGTTGTTTTCATCTCATGCTTTAAGAAAATAAGACAAGGAACAAGTGAGTGCTCCTATAGATGATCATGCTAGCCCCCCAGGAGCCCCCACTTGCGCTGATTGATTGCAAAAAGCGATTCACACACGTCTTGGCAAACATCCATAAAATTTCATCAAAAATGAAATAAAATGAACTATTCTTCACCTAAAGATTGTTTAGAGAAGATCGGATCTAGCCGGCTAAATTGTGCAAAAAATTTAATATTTTTTCTAGTAACTTAGCCCGTTTTCGAACAGTTAAGCGGATTCCTGACTTTGACATTACACCTAGCAATGATCTATTAATCAAAGTCTGGTCAACATTTTTTTTTAACAAAACAGGTATTGCTCTCTCATTAATTGAAGTTATTTGCATGAAAATAGCACTGATAAAATTACAAAAAATGTTAATGTTCATAATTAGCGATTTCGTCTGTTTTCGGACACTTACATTAGTTGTCGGCCGCCAGTGTGTTAGTTTTCGGACGCTAATTTTGCACATCAAAAATGGCTTTTGTAAGGTTGTAAAAAGGACTATAATTGAATACCAACCACATTATTCATCTTAGCTTTCTTTCACCATTGTTAGATGATTAAATTAGAATTTAACGAACTTTTGCTGGCTGTTAGGACTAAACTGTATATATTTAAAATAGTTTTAAATATTTGTAGTGCGAACTGACTTGAAAAATAAATAAATTAATAAAAAATATTGTAATCTTTATTTAGTTGAGTACGAACTGAGTGATATTAAAAAGTATTCATAAAAAGCTATAAAAAGTCGCCTGTTATAAAAAGTTTAATCTTTTATAATTAAAAAAAATATTATCACTGTAAAACTGTAGTTATACTTTATAATTGACAAAGCCTTTGAAACACAACCGAAACTTATAAGCTGGTCGAATAAATTTTTTAAAATCTAAAATATATTATCCCAAAGTTAAATATTTGTTTTGATGTATTTTATATAAAATATACTTTGAAAAGTAGCTTTAAATATAAAAAAATCAAATAAAAGCATGGGTACCTTTTCAATGCTCGATATTGGCCGAAAACTAAATAGCTACTTGTCATTTCTCGGCCATCGATTTAAGGTGTGTCGAAAACCAACTTCAAAAAATTGAGTTTTCGGCCTTCACATACCTAATAAGTTAATGGGGTTTTTCTGCAAGTTTTTTGTCAAAATTTGCGTCCGACTGTTAACCTCTCGCTGTAGAAATGAATAGAGTTTAAGAAAAAATAGTGTCTCTTTAAATTATTCTTTCATATACATATGTACAATTTATTTGATTTAATACATGATATTTTGGTTCTCGAATTAGAACTAGATTACTCACTAATTTGTACGTTGGTTAGCCGGCCACTAGATTTAGTTAACACAAACTATAAATATCACTTAGTTTGACCAATATATCATTAACTGAACCAATCCACAATGTCCTAAAACATTTTCAAAACATTATATACAATAGTAACTACTTTTACTTACCTTGCAAGTAACTCCTGCGCACTATTTTTTTGCTATGTCTAGGCACACCAACGTACTACTTTATCTTTAGAAGCCCACTGACCAGGCGTATGAACTATTAATATCATACAAATTTAAAAATGTATGGGGTACATTCGACAAAATCAAGTAAACATTGGTTTTTGAACGAGTAAGGTCATATTTTCTTATTATTGCGACAAAACTGAAAAGTGTCCGAAAACAGGGAGTGTCCGGCAAACGGGCTAAACTACCCTACTTACTTAATTCTTTTGGGTGGCTTGGTGGTCAAAGAGTTTAAACTATAAATACGTCAAATTAACAACTGAAGCGTGCGTTATAATTCCTAAATGTACCCAATATAGTGACAAACTTTTATGTTAATATTACGACTACCCGTTATCAGTTTGATATTTAGTTTTTTTTCTCCTATTTTACTCCTTTATTAATCACAATATTTTTCATTTCCCAATGCATAGGCAATTTTGTTGGTAATTTTGTTGCAATTTTCAATTAGTTAAATTAGGCAATAACAAAAGTTGGAAATTTGTTCTTTTATGGAATGAAATAAGATTAAAACACATACTCGGATCTTTAAGTAATTTGTTCTGCGTCTAGCGAAGTGGTTGTATTCGTAGCGAGCTACGGGAAATTATTTTATCATGGGCAGGAAACTAATATGGAAGTGAAGCACTAGCTCTTCCCCGCGGCATGCACCAAGAGATGGCGCTCTTGGTACATTAAGTCGCGGTAGCGAGCTAGGCCATCGAATTCTAGAGCCACTTCCCTAGTTGTCATCGATTTTATCTTCTTTTAAATATATAAAACAAAGTCGGGTTCGTTACAACACATAAAACTCGACAACTGCGGGATCGATTTTCATGGTTTATAATTTGTTGAATTTGTCTCCACCCTGAATAGCAGAATAAATAACAAAAACATTAGAAGTTGACGAAAAAAAAAACTGTGGGTCAGCTAGTTTATAATAAGAAGATTGTCGATTAACCGGGCAAACGAGCTTGATCCGAATTGAAACAATTACACGTAAATATAAGAGACATTGCAAGTCTTACTTCTAGACGAAGAATGTAAAGCGTTAAATAAACTAGTAAAAATAATAATGACCTAATTTATCCGACACATTTTTCCGAGAAAGACCGTATTGAAAGATTTTCAGTGTATCCTACGGGCTACGGTAATTTTAATCTTAAGTATAATATTTGCGAATGCATCACTTGGCATTTCGTACATTGTGTCGAACGTTATGTTAAAATAGTCCCTGTAAAAATTTTATATCAAAAAGCTCTTTTGTAGTTTTATACAATATCAGCCTGTCGACATTGTAAGAAAATGTGAGTAATCCCGCTTTAAACATAGCCTCTATTTTTAAATTACTTAGGGCCTGTTTCACAATGTACGGATAAAGTTATGTAAAAGATAAAAATATGTAGAGGATAAAAGTGCTTGAAAATCGTGTCAAAAATATGTCCTCAAAAGCACCTCAGTAGTCAGTTATTCAGAACTAATGCAGAACTTATTCTAACATTGTGAAGCAGGCCCTTAGTGTCGATGAGTGACTTCATTGTCACAGTGACATCGCGGTTCACCTACGCAGTACAAACGAACATAGGCCCTATTTTGTTACAAAATGGGTGGACTTTCATTATCATCGATGAGTGAGTTCAGTGCCGAAGTGATCGTGATTTTTTAAAACTTAGACAAAATGGTTATATTCGAAATATTATTATATGTGTAGCAGTCATTAAAGAGTTTCTTTATCTATCCTATCCTCCTGACTGCATCAGTTAATCACATCGATGATGATACATTTTTTAATTTTCATTTAGATTTCTTTAAGTATATCTATTTCTATTTATTCAGCCTATTGCAGTCCACTGCTGGATGTAAAGCTCCCCCAATAAACGCCAAAGAGTACGATCTCCCGCTTTTTCATCCAGCCATTGCCAGCCATCTTCCTATCTATACTATCTACATAACTACTTATAAAATCTCAAATATGATTTAATAACTAATAAATTCAAGCGAAGCTAATAAAAGAGGTGCTCGTAGCTCAGGGGCGGCAGCGCTTTGGTATAGATTACTAAAGTTAAGCAACCAACGCCGCGGTCGTGAGTGGATGGGTGACCATTCCGACCATATTTAGTGACATTTATCACGAGCATCTCCGTGCTTCGGAAGGCACGATAAAAGTTAGTCCCGGCTAATATCGCTTGATATTGGTCGTGAAGCCTAGTCAGAGGCCTTAAGGCGGCTTGATAACATCTGACAGTAAGGTTTAGTCACTGGCCTTACAACACCCCTCCACCAATCCGCACCGGGCCCGCGTGGTGGAGTATGTCCCAAACCACCTCATATTTGAGGTGGGGCCTGTGCCCTGCAGTGGGACGTATATAGGCATACTTTAATAAAAGAGTGGTTGGATGTTCTAGAGTATGTAAATTAAAAAATATGTAGTATCCCATAATAGCCCCAATATATTATGAACCTTCGTTGATTCGGTAACGCTGCCGCTTCTGCTATGAATAGACTTATCTCAATGAGTTGGATGATTATTCGAATTTTTTATTGTCTAAGCTTATATATTCAACTTAGTAACATAATGGTCCATCAAATGATTTAATGCGAAAGGAAATAATTCTGTTAAAATCCAATTAAAATGTAATAAACCTAAAGATATGCTCGGCTTGAGAGTGCTGTAAAAAGGAAATGTCATAATAATTTTGCTTCGTTTTATTGCTTCAAATGTGACTTCGCGCAGCGCTGTGTAGTGTAATATGGCAGTGAGAGTATTTAGGTAACGTAATAATAAATTTAATTAATGAAATCACGTGACTTCAATGTTAGGTCGTGAATATGTACCTAAAGGTCAAAGGGTATGTCATTTTGTATTACGGTTCAGGTCATTAAGTAATCGGCTTGTTACATCAACATTAAATAATGTACCTATTTTTTATTAGGAAGATAAATCGAACGGTTAATTAATATGTAATTTAGAATAGTTTGTTACGGGATTGCTACCATGTACCTTATTTTTGAGTTCCCGATAGTTCGGCACTGTTGCAAGCGCCATGATCACGGAGTAACTGAAGATCTTGCGGGTAAGTTGTTAAGGGCAAACATATCGGTCTACCCTCTTTCGCTGTCTTTTATTGCACGCGTCGGTACCATTGTCTACAAACTCACTATTTTCTCGCACCTGTTCTCGACACACAACACTAACAGTATCTGACCGCGACACAGCAGTTTGTTGTTTTTTCCGGTTTTTGCACATACAAATCACTGGATTCCAGACACTTGACAATTTAAACCCATCCTCAAGATTGAAATTTTTGTACTTTGTAATTTCAATCGCTTCCCTGACCATTCTTGGTATGTAGTGGCGTTCTGTCGAAATGATCTGAGGGTTGTGAAACTCAATCCAGTGATTGAGACCTGATTCCAACAAATGTTCCGCGATGGCCGATTTCTGTTTGTCGTTGTTTTTGACCGCTTTTATGTGTTCCTTCATTCGGCACGCTATTTGTTTGGCCGATATATGAACTGCCACAGCTGCAGTCAATCTTATAGACACCCGGTTTCTCCATTGGGAAACTATCTTTTGGAGATCGTAGACATTGTGTTACTTTTCTTAATGGAGTGAAGACAGTATTAAGTGAGTATTTATGAAGTAAGTTTGAGATCTTGTCTGTCACTCCTCTTATGTATGGCAAGAACACAGGTTGCCGGTCTACTGTGTCTTTAAAGTGTCTTGATTTGTGTCTAGATGGTAGCTGCCCTCTATATCCATTATTCTGTAAGACTTTCTGAACATGTTCCAACTCTTGGTTTAAGTGTTCAAGGTCATACAAGTCATGGGCTCGGTTTGTCAGTGCAGTTACTACAGAATTAAGATGTCGAGGGTGGTGATGCGAGGTTGCGTTGAGATAGCGGTCAGTGTGAGTGGATTTTCTATAGACAGAGTGACTCAGTGAACCGTCACTCCGCACTTCAATCTTCACATCTAAAAATGCTAGGCTTCTGTTTTCTTCTATCTCGCAGGTAAAAAATATTTTTGGATTGATACCATTTAAATATGATAGGTGAGTTTCTACATCTTGGTTGTTTCCTCTCAATACACAGAATACGTCGTCTACATACCTCTTCCATAGTTTGATTTCGGTGCGGGCGGTGGCCAGGGATTTTTCTTCGAAAAACTCCATCCAAATATTAGCTATAACTGGAGCTACGGGGCTGCCCATCGCGACTCCGTCTATTTGGAGATAGTATTGACCCTGGTATACAAAGAAATTCTTCGACAAACAATGATGTAGAAGTGTGCCATATTCCATCGGGATGTCATTATCTACACACAGATTTGCGCAGCAATACCATAGAAAACTAGTAATAAAGATGAATGCTGCGAGCAAATAACTAATCCCTTGTTGTCAGCTGAGCACACTTACATAAATTGTTGGCTTAACGTCCTAATATAATATTACTATCTACTGCAATATTTCTTTATTAATAAAGGCGAACTTACATTCTCTATCTGAGAAAGTACTTTTTATAAGAGGGCTATTTTACTTTATAGAATTTGTTTTGAAATAGCTCTTTACCTAATGTCATTGATAGGTTTGCTAAAATACGATTTTATGAGCTAAAGTGTAAAAGGTCTTTTACAGAATTAAAAATGTTTAAAGAATTTGATACTATAAAATTTATAAACATACATTATTCTCACCGTTAGTACCTACGTCACCAAGAAATCAGCGGGTTCATTGAACCTATTTATGGCGACAGTACCTTCTATCTAGACTATTAAATTAAATAGTAATTAGCGTGTTAATATTTTTTCCGATGCTTCAAGTCGATAACATTATCAAAATTGCCTGCTAAGCTGGCAATATTTCACAATGTCTGCGATATAAAAACTGTATGGACGCCACAAGTAGGTAGGTGGTAATTGATTGAATAGATAAAAGATTCATTACTCACATCCCTAATCAGTTATTTAAGAAGCTGCAAATAACACATTTTAACTAAACATTTTAACTTTCTGTGGTTAGCATCGATTTCTAAAATAATTTTATCGGTGTAAAACTGTTCCATACTCTATTATTGCACTTTTTATTATATTATATTACTATAATTAAATTTTAAAATATCCATCAAAATCAGTTCATATTTGTCGTCGTACATATTAAACATATTGCCTACCAACACAAAATAAAAACAGAATTGAATCTTTTCCTTTTTTAAGTCGGTTGTACGTTTTGAAGTTTGTAAAATAATAACATAAGAACATTTATAAGAAGAGAAGAGGACGCACAAATTGCCTTTGTCACAATAACACGGTATTGATGCGTTAAGTTACATAGTTTCAGTGATGGTGATGCACTTTGGTATAAACACACTTTTTTATTGTATTCATAACGTATCTATAAACTCGAATCACATGACTACTTATTTTGATTATAATAAGAAATAATCAGTTAACTTGAACCAAAGGTTATCGGGAAGGGTCACTGACCTCTCATGAGAGTCGACTCGGCTGCGCCACCATCTTTGTCTTGCCCCGACAGTAACCTCATAGTTACACCTTTAATTTAACTCAATTGCGTAAACACTGTTGTTGGTAAATTTAGAGAAACGTATTTATACAACTAAAGTAGGTTATCCATAATCAGGGCCCAATATGACTGATAGTATCAATTGGCGGTGTATAAACAAAGAATAATTGTTGATTATTGAGAAGAGATTATACGATTTCAATGTTTAGTTTAAAATATAAGAAATCATGAAAATCTTTTAGAGTTAAGATTCGTAATTGATGAATATTCTAGTTATTACTGAATGTGTAGTAAATATTCATAAATCCAGAAAATTACGTAACTTTGGGTCTAAGTCCATGGACCTACACTTTCTAAATGGGGTGTGGACACCACTAATTCCAAGACTTCACCACTCCACCATTCACAAATTTGAAGTTTTGCAAAATCCCTTATATCTCGTGTTCATATTATTTTGAACAGCATCTCAAAAATTCGGGTATCGCCGAACAAAGCTCAGGTACCTATCGGCGGTAGAACAATGCTAATTAATCCCATAAATTTATGCAAATAAATTACCGAATTGACCGAACTATGCTCAGTCTTTTTTATAACAAAGAAACTGAGCATAGATAGGTCTACAGGTTGCTAAGCGACTTAAAAAATGAGTTCAAATGTTAGTGTCCACTTTTTGGCGATCTAATGTAATGTACTAATGACTAGATTTGACTTTGTAGCTTACCTTGAGTAAAAGCTACAGGGTAGTAAGTCAAGCTACTACCAGCTTCCACAGTATTTACCATATTTCAACTAAAACTGTAACTAGATAATTTAATTCAAACTAACACTGTCACATCTTACACATAAATATTAAAGAACACCACACTACTTTATTTACAAACATTTATCATGTAACCTTATCAAAACAAGACTCGTTAAAGATTCGTATTTTAAAAATTAAGATGAAACCTGTATAGTTCACTTGTTGTATTCAACTGTCTGTCTTCAATTAAGTTGTTTGAAAGTATAACTTTATCAATAATCCGTACTCTTGAGATTGGCTGTCTGCGTATGAGTAAAAGGACGTTATTCTTTTGTTTGCTAACTTTATTATCCCTTATCAAATACCTCGAGCGGCGTGTTTATTGAAGTTAACCTTCCAATGTTGAACAAGGTCACATTGAAATTTTCGTCAGAAATTTGTAATCAATTATTTAAGCTTCTTCACGTAAAGTTCATAGCGCCTTTAGATGCTTACTAAGGGCGACTGTCCTACTGAAAAATGATACAGTAAGCTTATGTAAGACGACCTCCGTAGCCGAGAGGCGAGCACGCCGGACTTTAAATGGCGCCACCATCTCTGAGGTTCCGGGTTCGATCCCCGGTCGGGTCAATGTTGAAAACGAACTTTTCTATATTGGCTCGGGTCTGGGTGTTGTGGTACCGTCGTTGTTTCTGATTTCTATAACACAAGTGCCTTAGCTACTTACCTTAGGATCAGAGCAATGTATGTGATGTTGTCCAATGTATGTGATGTTGTCCAATATGTTCCTTGCCATACGATTTATACGAAAAGTTATGTAGTTTTGCTCGTCTATTTCAAGTAAAACACTGGAAGCCTACTTCCCCGTTTTAGTTTTCCTCAAAGATCCCTCCACATACGAGGATGTCTTTGCTAACTTTACTTCATCATCATAATCACCAGCCTCTTAAAGTCCACTTGTGGACATAGGGTTCCATAGAAAACCATAACAAGCCGATTTTATATATATAAATCGTCTACCGCGACCTTATTAAGTCTACCACTTTATCGGTCCAACAATAGATTAATAAAATCAATTTATTTCTATAAATAGGCTTAAATTAAGCATTTTACACGTCTCAATATATTTAAGAAGAAGCGCAGGAAACTCGGTCACTGCTGTCATCCTCTTTTGAAATAGTTTTTTAAACGAATGTACCCGTGCGAGCAAGGCAATCTGTATAGAAAATTGTATAATCCAATACCTAAAGCAAATCGCTCTGCATTGCGTAGCGGCTACAAAAACAAAACAAAGTTATAAAACAAGATTATTAATCTTTTCGATAATTTTCACATGACTGCAGTTATTGACCCCGTTCATATAGAATTAGTTCATAATACTGCAAAAATTGTTATTTATTATGATTTATCAGATCGGTATAAAAATTATTGATAACGAGTACCTATTGTCATCCCTATTTCACATAATGAGTAGGGTTGATAAATTTGTAAAATTTTAATGGCTTGGTAATGTTGTCGAATGCATTAATCTAACGTTATGTGAATTAGTGAAACCCTTACCTACTTATAGACGGCCAAGCAGGTATTGGCATTTGGAAGTTGTTTATGTATAGTGTGTCCCTCGCTAAAGACTAGGCTAAAAAGTCTTTTAATGATGAATAAAAAAAACCTGATAGTGGTCAACTTTAAAAACTATTATTTAGTTATTTAGTTTAAAAATACAAGTTTTTGGGTAAATAAATTATTTACTATAAGGTACCTTTTTAGGTTGGTTCTGCCGTAAATACATTAACGATAACTGACAGGATTCCAACGAAAAAATACAGGAGACGAGATAGATTAGGTTAGGTTAGGTATAAAAACAGGGCTAAAGTGTAACCTTCAGAGTATTGGTCTAGGAAAGCTTTCATACTCTCACTTATACAATTTGCCGGATCACAAGAGTAAGTAGAAAGTATTTGCTCAGCAGTGGGATAGCGATGCTAGATATAGAATAATAGATCAGACTATGTCCATTCTGTACCCTAGCTAGTGGACCCAGTGCAAATAATATCATAGAAACATTTTCTTTAAAATAATTTATTGTCTCAAATACTTTACCTTCCTAATTACTGTTTATAAATACTGCGCCAAAACTTATTGTGTATATTCAAATTCAGGCGTTCTTTGTTACATAAACAACTTGATGGATTGAACATGCGAAGTAGCTTATTTCTTTATTTTTCGACTTGTTACTTATTTGTATGCATTTATAATACATTATTTTTGATTTAGAACCATGTTTCTGGTAAGCATTATGTTCTAGAAAATCAGTCCGTTTTTTTATGCACTTTGTTTTTAAGAGTGGGCATTTTCAGAATTACTGTCAAATTTCTATAATTATTTAGAGCCTGTGAAGTCGGTGAAACCCGGTTAAAACGTTATTCAAATAAAGGGATTTATGTTATTATTAATGATAGCGTTAATTCCCGTTATAGTGTGTATTTATTAGCATTTTATTTTAAGATGTAAGTTAAAGTAAGTTACAGAATATGAATGTATACAAGACAGCCAAAGAGGTTTTATTACGTAAATAGTTAATACATTAGTAAAATACAGGTGAGTAAAGAGAAGTGGTTACACTCAAACTGAGCTCGAAGTATGAAGTTTAGTGTTTCCAAGTTAGAAGCAAGCACTACACTTTCATATAAGTTAGAACTTATTTGAATAGCAAGTAGTTTCAGTAACATAACTTGAGAAATACTGGGAACCAATAAGCAGTACTTCGTTGGTACACGAAACACTAAGTTGTAATTCTAAGCTGCTCTTGTTCTTTCATTTGAGACAGATTAGTTAGCTCTTTCTCGGTGCTAGCCAAAACTTGTCCCGAAGCAGTGGTAACGAAAAAAATATTGGGACGTGTAAAAGCCTATTTGCAAAAATAAATAGGTTTTTATTGTTTTTTAGCATTAAACCTTTTACCGTTTAATTCACTGTTTGGAATTAGTTGGTTCGATATTACGTAAAAAAATACAGGTGATTAGGATTGCCTGTATTATTCTAGCTTTTTCTGAACGATTTCTATTAAAACGTTTCTGTCGGGATATGCTACGGGCATAGAATACATGTTCTTTAGAGTAGAAATGTCACTTGTACAGTAACAAACAGTGACATTAACGTTACAAACGTTACTGTTCTAGTATGGTGTAGAGTTGATATGAGTTGTCATTTCACACAAAATGTAAGTGAAAAATTACTATGAAGTTACGGAGAAAGATGTTTTTTTATTGCAGCTCCAATCTATATATTATGTGCTCTGTACCCCTTGCACGGGTGTACAGAATTTTTGTGTGCTTCAGTCACGACTGCCGCGTCAGACGACCGTCTCACAGAGGTATATTTTTGAATTTTAGCGGTACTAAATTCAACTTTATCTATGTGAAGGTAATTCGAAAAAAATATCATATTTTTACTTGAGGGTAAGACATTCACAGTTTTAAGAAATATCATTACTTTAATGTCATCGGTTCATTAAAAATTGTTTCTTTTAAAGTGATTTATCAGCTACTTCAGTGCTTATATTTTGTGTTGCTCGGATTTCAGTGTCTTATTTTGTTATTTACTGAATACCTATCCAAAACTAAGTTTAGAAAAAAAATGTGTTTATACCTGAAGCTCAGTACATTCTATTTTCATATGAATAATTTAAATTATAGTAGATTTTTATGTTACAAATGTATAGGGAACCCGACTACTGTTTTTAGGCATATTTAATAGAATACAAAAGAACATACGTTTCTAGGAAACGATTAGAAATAAGTCTTATTGTTATTTTGTTATAGGTTGAAGTGTTGCTTACCTATTTAGTTATATTAGTTTTGTTTGCGGAAATTTGCGGTTTTATTAGGTTTTGATTTTTTTTTTAGGCAATGGTACTACTATCAAAAATAAGAAACTCTTTGAGTTTTTGCTAAAAAATCCTCCGTTAAAGGCGATGATACAGGATAGTAAAGATTTATTATTTAACTATATTAGACTCTATTGGAATGTCAAAATTGAACGAAGAACCGAAATAGTGTTTAAAATGCAATTCATAATTTTTGTACGATTTCGGGAATACCAATGATCGTAACACCGATGGTAGATGCTTCTTTGCAAATCCGGATATATTCGTCAAAAATTACTGGCATTGATAAAGATCTGATAGAGAGGTTCAGTATCATCTTAAAGACTCTTAACTCTGCCCACAAAATAAATAGCGCGAAATCACTATGCTGAGAAAACAGCTTTAGAGTTAGAGCTTAGGTTCTGGTACACTGCAAGGAAATCAAAGATAATTTCGGAGAGGACGCGCAAGAAAGTTACCACAAAGCTGTCCGGTACTATAGAGAGCAAAACACTAGAAAAAAGACCAGGAAACTAACCAATGAAGATCTCATTAACATACTTCTTGTATCCTTGGCTGGGCAGCATTTGGGAAATTGCGTCATATGTTCACGTCAACACTGCCGCAGTGCCTAAAAAGCCGGGTGTTTAACCAATGCGTCCTACCAGTTTTAACCTACGGAGCCAAAACGTGGAACATGACAGTCAAGTTGGCCCACCGACTACACGTCACTCAGCGTGCTATGGAAAGGTCTATGTTGGGGATCACATTAAGGGATAAGATCCGGAACGAGGTCATACGACATAAGACTAAGGTGACTGATATTGTCCATAAATGTAGCAAGCTGAAGTGGCAGTGGGCTGGCCATGTCTGTCGCAGAATTGACGAGAGGTGGAGCAGGAAGGTTCTCGAATGGAGACCACGCTTAGGCAAACGTAGTGCAGGACGCCCCCCGGCTAGATGGACTGATGACCTGAAGAAGGCAGCTGGCAGCAACTGGATGCAAAGGGCGGGAGATCGTGCGCTGTGCCACTCCTTGGGGGAGGCCTATGTCCAGCAGTGGACTGCAACAGGCTGATATGATGATGTTGATGATGATGTATCCTCAGATCGCATTATGTCTAATATGAGATCAATATCCGTTAAGTTTACGTTCGCCGTGCCATCAGAAGTTTTAAATTTGTTAAAAGAACCTGAAGCCATACTAATTGAGGATTGACTTTCAAAATTTGCTTTTATTTGGCTAAATTGTATACAAAACATACTTTTTTTACGTTTAAGCAAGGTATTTTACATAATATAATTTTGTACCCCTAACTTTCGAAAATTGACCACTGTCTGGTGTATTGGTTCGAGCTCCGGACTACACGACGGTTGCGGGTTTGAATCCCGCAAGGGCCAAATATTTGTGTGATGAGCACGAGCATGAGTGTTTATAAACGTATTTAAGTTATCCATTATCTAGTCGCCATAGTACAAGCTTTGCTTAGTTACCGGCTAGCTAATTAATGTGATTGTGGAAACAATTTATTTATTTAACAAATGGTGTAGGGTTTTATACGATAAATTTCCTATTCAGCTAGCAATAAATAATTACTCGTAAAAAATTTGTGCGTGATGACGACAGAAAACGAATGCTGGAGGGGTTATTATATGGGCTCTATTGTTCGAAACGCAAAACTGCGGCAACAAAGCGCTAAGCGGTTGTAGACAATATTTATATGAAAAATGTCTTTTAAATTTTGAAGTTGCGGTGAGGAACAAGCCTAGTGAGCGGTAGTCCCGCAAGCACAGCCTCTGCACGTACTTTGTTGGTGTATATTTCAGTTTGTCCCAGAATGCATTATCGTGCATTCTTGAGCACTGTGTAGCACTTTTGTTTTGTGTCATAAAATCTTTATTAATGACGTTTGTGCACGTTGGCCGCTGAAGAGGTTAAAATCAATACAGATCTAACCTAGCAGCCACCAAAAAGTAGCCGTAGGCATGCTGAAGCATTATTTCATTATATGTATTTAGCAAACTCAATCCCACTGTTAGGCAATGGCCTCTCTTAAATGGTGAAGGGTTTTCTGTTAAGCATAAGGGATCAATCTACTATTTCTGGGAGTGTTTTTCAAAAAATCATTACGCTAGTCTTCTTTTAGGCCAACCTCTTGATCGGCGTTTATTGCTCATATACGTAATGTATTTTTAATTAATTATCTTATCGTTAAGACATGTCACATACCTACACCTGGATTAGTAGGATTAACGTTGGCTACCACTGCAGCACTGGTCTGATAGCAGACTATAAAAACATCAAGCTTATAGCAATAACCGATATAATCTAGATGTAATATCCGTCTTTAATAAGTATTATTAAATAACCGGCCAAGTGCGTGTCGTGCCACGCGCAGTATAGGGTTCCCGTAGTTGCTCGTCGTTACCACAATATATTTCAGCAATTACTTCATTTAAATCACTTTAAACACTTTCCTCTAAGAAATTTTTGAACGAAGTTGAACGACTATTACTCTAAAACTAACTGGTATATTTAACCGTTATAATTGTCCTTGAAAGTTAATGAAAAGCACTAGTATCATACTTTATCCAGATTTTTCAGGCCAATAGTTTACCTTTTTGAAGGAGGGGAGGGGGAAGCCCTACTCGAGCAAAAATTGGCACTTTAAAGTTTAATACCTCGCAAACGGATTCCTAAATCAAAAAATTGCCTTAGCACACCCTAAGGGATTTTTAAGGACCTATTCAACGATATCCCACAAAATGCCTTAGACAATGAAAAAATAAATCATCCCCATGTTTTATGTATGGGAGCTACCCCTAAAAAAACTATTCAGACAGACAGACGGACATGACGAAACTATAAGGGTTACTTGACAGGATAACGGAACCCTAAAAAACCGGCCAAGTGCGAGTCGGACTCGCGCACGAAGGGTTCCGCACCATTCTCTATAAAAACGAGCAAAAGATTACGTTTGTGTATAGCCCCTTCAAATAAAAAATATTTTATACTGGTTTTTAGTATTTGTTGTTATAGTGGCAATAAAAATACTATATCTGTGAAAATTTCAACGTTCTAACTATCACGATTTATGAGAAACAGCCTGGTGAAAGACGGACAGACAGACAGACAGACAGACAGTGGAGTCTTAGTAATAGGGTCCCGTTTTACCCTTTAGGTTTCGTACCCCTAAAAATGAATATTTATTTGTTCGTTTCTCTTCTATAAATAAATAAATAAATAATAAATATTGGACAACATCACATACATTGCTCTGATCCTAAGGTAAGTAGCTATATTACTTGTGTTATAGAAATCAAAAACAACGACGGTACTACAACACCCAGACCCAAGCCAATATAGAAAAGTTCGTTTTCTACATTGACCCGACCGGGGATCGAACCCGGAACCTCAGAGATGGCGTCGCCATTTAAAGTCCGGCGTGCTCGCCAAAAAATCACGTTTGTTGTATGGCAGCCCCCTTAAACATTATGTATAATTCTGTTTTTTACCCGACTGCCAAACGAGGAGTATGTTTTTCGAGCGTATGTATGTATGTAAGTATGTCCATTTCTTTGGCACGCCCTACAGCCTAAACCGTTTTACGGATATAAAAGTATAATAATTATATCAATAGATTTGTCTCAATTGTGGGAGCGCGAACAGAACTTACGCGGAAAAAACGGATCTGCAATACTGATAAACCGATTTTGAAACATTCTTATATTAACTAAGGGTCACATATTTTCAGTGCTAAGAGTATTAAATATTTTATTTTCCAAAATTCCTACGGGAACACGCAAAAACATACACAAAAAAAATAGGAAGGAAAACCCGTTTAATGGATTTCAACATATGATATGTCATTAGATTCGTCTCAGTTGTGGGAGTAACATAGGCTATGTTATTACCCGGAATTCCTATTGGTACATGAATTAAACGGGAAAAACCGATTTCAAATACTACTTACTCGAGTTAAAACCTTATCATTTTCAATGAATAGTTACAAATAAGGCTTTATAGTTCATTGAAAAGTAGTAGAAGAACACTACAAACTAAAAAGTCAAAAATAAAATTAATTAATTAAAAAAATCAAAAAACCCGTTTGCGTAAAAAGTGAACTTAAAAGATGAAAACAAGATTTAAAGAATCAATTTGCAGTCGGAGGCATCAAATCCATTAACAGCATAATGATGATTAACTTGGTATGCACTGCGTTAATACCTAATTAAGTACTTAGGTAATTTTAATCTGTGTAGAATAAGTCGAATCAAGTAACATAGATTTGATGCCTCAGACTGCAAATTGATTGTTTAAATCTTGTTTTCATCTTTTAAGTTCACTTTTTACGCAGTCGGGTTTTTTGATTTTGTTTAATTAATTAATTTTATTAGTATTTGTTGTTATAGTAGCAACAGAAATACATCATCTATGAATATTTCAACTGTCTATCACGGTTCATGAGATACAGCCTGGTGACAGACAGACAGACAGACAGACAGACAGACAGACAGACAGACAGACAGACAGACAGACAGATAGACAGACAGACAGACAGACAGACAGACAGACAGACAGACAGACATAGACAGACATAGACAGACATAGGCAGGCATAGACAGACATAGACAGACATAGACAGACATAGACAGACATAGACAGACATAGACAGACAGACATACAGACATACAGACGGACAGTGAAGTCTCAGTAATAGGGTCCCGTATACCCTAATTGTCTATTTAGAAAATGGTTTTTTTTTTTCTATGACTGCAGAAATATATGTTTAGTACCCATGAACACAATACACAATAACAGACAAACGAAATTTCAATATTTATTATAATATGTGTCATGATAAATATTGTATTTATATAATCGGATCAATGATAATAAGACTATATAAAGGGCAGAAGGCGATTATAGATACGTTTAGTGTTACCGTGGTATACCGTTTAGTATTATTAATATGCGTGCTGCTATTGCTCTAGTGACGTTGGTTGTAGCTCTTGCTGGTATGTCTTTATTTCACTTCCTTCACAATACTCCAATTACTTAAAGGTTTTTGACAATAGGCTTGTATCTATTAAAAATAAATAAGCTTGATTTATATTTCTAATAAATAATACGGTACGGAGAGAACAAAAAACAAGGTTATTTTTTATTCATTTTGAACAAGCATTTTTAATATTTTTAGGAAACAATTAATTCATTTTTTTTGTAAAGTGGACATTAAGGTACCTATATTATTAATTAGCGGATTTTTTTAACTTTATCCACTAGCCTGTTACATTCTATGAACCTATAGACCCGGCAATTGGGAATACAAGTAGATCTGCGTTGTTTCAAAAGCGTGTTAAAATTAATTAAATTTTTATTAGGTAAAATTTTTTTAATTGCACAAGTTGATTGACTTATTTATAAACTAACTTCATGAAAAGCACTATTATAACGAATTTTTCGAGATTTTACAAGCCAACAGTTTATCTTTTAGAAGGGTGGGGGGCGCCCTACTCGAACAAAAATAAGCACTTTAAAGTTTAATATTTCGCAAACGGATCCCAAAATCAAAAAATAGCCTTGACAACCCCTTAGTCATTTGGAGGATTAATAGGAGGATTCAAAAGACCTATTCAACGATACCCCAAATGATGTGGTAGACGATGAAAAAAAAAAACATCCCCACGTTACATGTAGGACATCAACATTGAAAAAAACCTCAATTTTTTTATTCTACCACTTTGTCGGCGTGATTGATATTCTCTCCAATAAAAACCCCGGACGGACAGACAGACAGACTGACATGGCGAAACTATAAGGGTTCCTTATCAGGACTAAAGAATCAATTACAAAAAAACAATTTTACATTTAGTTTTAATAACTTATACATTGAATTACAGCGGGTGAAAGCCTTAGCAGCAGGACTACTCAGGGGACCAACATCGGCACCTACCCGTACATGGCCGCTCTCCTGCGGGCCCCAACCGGCACGAACTACCAGCACTCCTGCGCAGGATCCATCCTAAACAACAGATCCGTACTCACTGCTGCTCGTTGTATGTAGTAAGTAAAATTACTGCCGGACACACAGTATACATGTTTGTTGTGATGGTTTTTATGGGCTCAAACTTTTAAAAGTAAAATGAAAAAAAATCTTTAGGGATCACTTTTTTTTGTTTAGTCTTCTATACAGAATTTTTTTACTTAAGCTTCCCACACTAGCGTACTTTGAGCGTCAACGTCGTGGCAGTGTCCAATCGGCGTTATGTCAATACTGCTCGCAAGCGTTGCGTCAAGTCAACCACGACGTCGACGCTCAAAAGACGCTAGTGACGGGGCTCTAATAGAGGTATGTGAGATATTAAATATATTATTTTAACTTGAAAAAAATGTATAATTGAAGATGCACTTAAAAATTGTTTTCCGATAAAAAATTCCTAGATATAATAAACAACCATTATTGTGAATGGATAAGCAAAAAAGTTTAAATAAAGAGTAAAATCCTTTATTGTTCCTTGCGACTAAAAATTTTCATAAAATATTTATAAACAACATTTATATTATGACAATTGTTACGGGGTTCAAATATAAAACGATCTTCATAAAATTTTATAACTTCCATATTTTTAAATACATGAAGTTAAAAAAAAAAACAATTAGAATAATCCCGTAAATTATTTGAATGACATATTTAGACACATAATATTTTTTGTGCGTGCAAACATTTTATAATTCACGAGTGACACTGTTTTAAACAATTTCTTGCCAGTTTTATGTTAAAAAATAATATAAACTGTTTATTTATTTATGTTTAAAACGCAGTTAAACGTCATAATTGGAATTTAAATAATAAAATAGTACTAATGGGTATTGGGTCCAGACTTACATTTTTTAACATTTCATTATTTTTGTGAAATAAATTTTATTTAACTTCAATCAATAGCTTAAGTGCAGTCAAACTACACAACTAAAGTCATGGTTTTGCATCAAGCCAAGTTCGGATTTATCTCATGCGTAAGTACTTCCTGACATAATCAACTGACAACTGATAAATAAACCAATCTTTTTAGCAATGATGCTCCCAACCGCTGGCGTTTCCGCTTGGGCTCCAGCAGTCACAACAGCGGAGGAACTGTTTACTCGGTTACACGTATCGCCCTCAACGACTTCGACGAATGGGCTATGTTGAACGACATCGCCGTCGTCCGCACCGACACCAACATCGGATTTGGAGGCAACGTGGGCGTTGGAAGCTTTGCCGGCGCAAACTACAACCTGGCCAACAACCAGGCTGTCATCACCGTTGGATGGGGCTACACTAGTGTAAGTTGGATAATATTGCTTTCAATCAAAATATATTGAGACTTACTGCTGTCACATTAATGTCGTTCCTTCTGATTATCGCCATTTGAGCGCTGTTGGTCACACTGTATAAAGGCAGATGCAGGGGTCCAGGGAACTAAATTAGTAAAAAAGATAGGCACTGATGGGGATGCAAATGGGCTCAAAAAATAAGCTGCCAGTGACATTTTTTTTCTAAAACAAAACTGTCCCAATAGTCTGTCCTTATTCATTTCAAATCAGTGCTTTCAATTGTTTTAAATATTTTTGGGTTACGATTTGCGCGGTTCATTTTGCGCCACGTCTTCCATTAGATTTAATAATTCTATACTTGTATTAAAAATGTAACAGGTCAAATTCCGTCAACAAGTCATCAAAGATATTTAAAAAATCGGGGGCACTCTTTATCGATACTCAAACCAAAATCGTATTTTTTTTCCTCTGTCTGTCGGGTGCGCCTTTTTCACATACCTAACTTTTTAAGTCTTATCATCGGAAGTCTGAAAATATTTCTCATACCATTTTTCATCATAATGATCACTCTTCATATTTTTTTATTACTTATTATGATTAAAACTCAAAAGCATCAGAATTTATAATATCACTTGTAAAACAACTGGTTTATAATAATATTTGTTTTCATATAATTCTTGATTATAAGTGTTATTGTCCGAATTGTTGATATTTAGAAAATCAAGTTTACATTAATATTATTTTCATAAAGTTTTTAATCTTATGTGTAAATGAAACTGGTAATCTCTTATGTTAAATCCCCTAAGGTAATATCTAAGTTTAAATAACCTTATATGGACGGAAGGTTTTAAAATATCTAATAGTCGTTAAACCTAACCGTTGTTAGACCTACGTTTATAATGTCTTATTTTAAATCGTCTCACGGCGGGAAAGTACTTGGGTGTCAAATCAATTTATGGCTAAATTTGTCACATATTTCATCTGGGTTAGTAGGTTAGAACAGTGAGCACACAATATTACAACGCTAAATTACAATATTATCGCAGAAATTGTCATTAAAATTTGTTCTAGCACTATACTTTAATATAGATATCGGTTTACAATGACATAATTTTTAGACAAAAAATAACAATAATAAAATTATGAGTTCAAATATTTTCTAAGTAATGCCATAATAATACGACAATTATGATACGACAGTTATGAAATATTTAAAACATTTCTTAGTAATGACAGTAAAAATAATATGACAATCTGGCTGTTATGAGTTCCGTTGTAAGTAATAAAAATATACTACCAAAAAAGTATGAGAAAAAAAATATGAAGAGTGATTATTATGAACAAAAACGGTAGTAAAACAAAAAAAAATAGGAAAAAGAATTTTATGTGATCCAATATGGACCCCTGTCTGTATCTTGGACGCGCATCACACCGCAACCGAACTTGATGAATTAAATTGAAACTTGGCATAATTTGAGGTCATGCTACGAGGCATGACAAATGATACTTTTTATTCTGTTTGGCACAGTTCCCTTGGGGAATAAAAGTTAAAATGTTTATTTAGTAATAAATCATTAACGCCTAGCCCGATCTTATTCATTATTTTTTCTTATAGAAAGTAAGTAAATTATTAGATGGTAAGTAAATATTGTAAAATAAATATTTCAAGGTCATCGATTCTGTAATTCGGAGATTATAGAAATTACAACTCTGACTAACCCAAATAACTTCGAACTCTTAACGTTCATAATCATTTTATACAAGCTTGCGCACTACATCGTATAGGCTTACAATGAATAAGCCTATTGACAAACTTAGATCACTCCAAAGGAGTCTGATTTTGACAAACGATATAAGAAAAAGTACCTTTCTTGAGTAGTCGCGCGGTGGGTTCCCAACCCGCTTTCTCTTCTCGTGCTGCAACCAGCCTGCCTTAGTCTAAACTCTCTTATTTATCGAAAACATTTCAGAGACTTAGCAATGGAACTGCACATATCCTCATCTTTGTAACACCACCAACCGAAAAAGGCCACGGTGACGATACAGTCGAAATTCAAATTCTAAAGACAAGCACAAATACTTTGATTAAACATTAATTATTTTGCGAACCGCGAATTAAAAGAAGTAGAGAGTTCTCTACCTGAGAGGCATAGCCTGAGAGTTTTAAAATTTCTTAATAGAAGAGAGCTTTTTACTTTAAATTTTAAAACCTTATTAAAGGTTGCTCCAATAGAATCCAGCAGCGTTGCTTAACCGCTCAAGCGATGTGGGCAGCCCTGGTTGCCTGGGCCCAGGTACCCTTGAGGGATGCGGGCAACCACGGATGCCCTGTTGGCTCGATGTGTCAGTGTTGGAATTATGTCTTTTTCTACCGTTATTGTGATATACTAGGCAAAATACCTAGTATAAACTGATATTATGGTAACAACAAAATACAAAATACAAAATATTTATTTCAGTTTCTTAAACTATTTTTACATGTGGGGTTTGGAATCTCCTTTTAAGCAAATATTTGCTTGTGTTAGGAGAAACCGCTCTTCTATAACAATATTATGTAATGCTAGTAGCTACCTAGTGGAAAATAATAATAATAATAATAATAAAAATTAAAAAATCATAAAAACAAACTAACATACATTAATCAATACATAACTAAAAGCAATATGTTATTATGTTATGCATACAATGTGTGTGAGTGTGTGTGTGTGTGTGTGTGTGTGTATGTGTGTGTGTGTGTGTGTGTGTGTGTGTGTGTGTGTGTGTGTGTGTGTGTGTGTGTGTGTGTGTGTGTGTGTGTGTGTGTGTGTGCTTGGGTGTGTGTGATTATAATTATATATTTGCGTGTATGATTGCTGGCATAAGTGTGTGTGTGTGGCGTTCGAGCTAATATTAGTTATAAAAACTGTATGCCTTGAACTAGTTCTTCTATATTTTCGTAACTTTTAGTTGCTAACCACTCAGTGACGGTCTTTTTACATTCAAATAATGTCATCGAATAAATTGATACTTCCTTATTTATTGTATTGTAAAGGTACGATGACAGTCTTACGTACTGTCTTCTAGCAAATGTGGTTCTAACTATAGCTGGGGAAGCAACATTTTTCTTTCTCCTACAGTTTTTTTGTTCCTGTTTGTAAGGGAGCGACTTGTGTTTTCTTAAGATGGTCTGTAGCACATACAGCTTTCGTACAGTAAGGAGACCCGATGTTAGGTAGAGCATATCAGTAGGAAACCTATATGGCTTAGAATACATCACTTTCAATAAAGATCTTTGGGCCCTTTCTAATTCAAGAAATTTCATTTTGGTTGCTCCACCCCAGATTGGCAAACAGTACCCAAGAACTGATTGTGCTAGTGACAAATAAATTTGATTTAAAAGCTCCTTATCGGCAACATGTCGCAAAATTTTAAATGTCCAAATTAATTTTCTTATTCTTGTCATGATTAATTCCGTGTTCATGTGCCATGAAAGTCTCTGATCCAGCATTACTCCTAAGTATTTGGTATGTTTTACTTTATCTAACTTAACACAGGAGCAATCGAGATTTAAAATATTTGGGCATTTATGTATTTTTATTTGAAAGTCAGCAGCGGGTTGAGTTCGATCATAAATGGAAAAACAGATATAATTCGTCTTTGTCGTATTTAGGGTTAAGAGATTTTTGTCGAGCCATGCCGCTACCTTCATTAATCCTCTTTCGGCAGATTTTTGGGCACAATCCCAGGTTTCACCCGCAAAAAGTAAAGCAGTATCATCTGCGTAAGAGAAAACGTGTCCATCATCTATGGTCATTTTACTTAATTCATTTATATAAATAAGGAAAAGTGTGGGGCCAAGTACACTACCTTGTGGTACTCCGTACGTTACATTTTCCTCTGCACTATTAAAATTTTCTATTTTAACCGTTTGTAATCGCCCTGACAAGTAACTCTCAAAAAGCAACAGGGGCAGGCCACGTATACCAATACTTTCAAGTTTTTGCAGGAGAATAGGGACAGAAACAGTGTCAAAGGCCTTCTTAAGATCTAGGAAAATGGCAAGACACCTATTTCCACTATCTACTTTTTCTGTGACTAAAGAAGCAAGGGCCAAGACAGCATCCTCTGTAGACATACCTTGTCGAAAGCCGAACTGAGATGATGACAGTAGGTTTAATGTATTTAGGTAGTTGACCAGTCTAATGTTTATTATTTTTTCAAAAATTTTTGAAATGGATGGAAGAACGGACATTGGCCTGTAGTTAGACATGGTATCTCTGTCCCCACTCTTATGCACAGGAGTTATAAGGGCTTTTTTAAGAGCAGTTGGGAAAGTACCCTGCTCGAAACATTGGTTTATCAGGTGTGTTAAAATAGGTACCATTTGTTCGTGAGCAGCCTTTAAGAAGTTGGTAGGTATTTTATCCCATCCTGGGGCGCTATCCGATTTTAGACTCATTAGTACGGCTCGGACTTCATCAGAGTCTGTGTTGTAAAGTGCAAAAGATGATAACGGTGGACTTGATTCTTCGTGATGATTATGAGTTGTTCTTATGGTCAAAGAAGTTGACGCATTTATTTCATTAGCTAATAATTTACCCACAGAAGCAAAATAATAGTTCACCTTATTAACAGAGTCTTGAGGGGTCTGACTTACCTCTAATAGTTTAGTAGATCGTGTTTTTCGGGGTTTCCGCTGTGTTACGCTATTTATTGCATTCCAAATTTTTTTAGGATCTTTGTGTGCTTTTTCTAGTTGTTCTCTATCATATTTACGTTTTTGTTTTTTAATAATGCTATTGCAATAATTTCGGTATCGTTTAAATGTAATTTTTAATACTTCGTTATAAGGATCGGACTTAAGTTTTCTTTGCATTGCGTTGCGATTCAAAATACAGCGCTGTAATCCAGTGGTCATCCAAGATTTAATTAATCTATTTTTATTTGGAATCATAGTGGTCGTAGTATTTTCTGATAGACATTGTTGTAACTTATCTATTACGGAATCTATTAATGTGTTAGGGTTACTTAGATATAGCAATTCTGATAAGTAAATTTCATTTAGTTGTTTGAGTGCACCATCCAGGTCTAAGACTGTTTTAAATTTTGTAATAGTGATTGTATTGGAAAAGTTTGACAATTTGAGAAAAATCATTTGATGGTCTGTAACAGTTGTATCCATAACAGCAATTGTGGCTAATTTCGTTTTTGGTTTTATTTTTATAATAAAATGGTCTAGGCACCTATTTACTCTAGTAGGCAGCAAATGTCCGGGCAACAAACCATGCATTGCCAACATATTTAAATAATTTAGTCTGTTTGAGCGCTCTTGTTGTGGTTCATCATGCTTGTATATCAAATTAATATTTATGTCTCCAGTAATTATTATGTTTTTGTTTAATGGAATGGAATTTAGATGTTGGTTAAGAGAGTTTATAAATTCTTCAGAGTTTTTATTTGAGGGGGATCTATATATACCAAGAATAATAGTGTTGGGAAATATTGTTATTTGCAAACATGATGCCTGTTTTAATATTACCTCAGTCATTTTTGCTTTGTGTGTGTTTTTTATGTAAGCTACTACTCCATCCGCACTATTTAGATGATTAGTAGTTTGATAGGAATCGTAGTTATCGATTTGAGGAATATTTTTATGTGGATTTAATCTACATTCACTGAGTATTATTACATCAATGTTAGATTTCAAAGTTGCTAAATTTAGGTTTAGGTCGTCAAAGTTAGCATACACACTTCGGATGTTTTGTGAAATAATTGTAAAATCTGTACTATTTATTTTCATCAATTTTGGAAAGTCTTTAACAGAGCATTTAAATGCCTGGGCTGGTTCTGCATCGTCTATCGCTTGTAGCGTGTTAAGTGTGTTATCCATATTTTAAGAGCAAAATAACTTTAAGGGTAATTATATTTGTGGATTCGTGTCTTGTTGAGTGTGTATGTGTGAACATTAAGTGAGTTTGAGTGTATTGTGTAAGACTGGTTTCTTTTGAGAATACTAGTGTTGTATGCGAGTTTGTTTGTGTGTAGTGAGTTGAAAGTGTAGGTTGTATTTTAACTGAAAACATATTTCTTCGTTCTCTAAATATTATGATTAGCCTAATTGGAGTACATTTTATTAAGAAAAAAGTATGACTTTTGTGACAATTTCCTAAAAGCTTGTATATAATTACCGCTAGTCATATAGCTTGCATGAGGTTATTCACCTGTGTCTCAGATTTTATAGCGGTAATAGGCGAATTCTCGTCTTTTCTGACGTATACTCTACCATAAGCCGTCCAGCAGAACCTGTATCCCCTTGATTTTGCAAGATCTCGCGCAAGAAAATGCAGACGGGCTCCCTTTGCCGTTAGCTGCTCCGAAACATATACAGGGCTATATTCCTCCTTTTGTAGTCCGAGGTGCTTTGCGCAGAGTTTTTCTTTGTGTCTAATATTGAAAGATTTCGTCATCTTTAAAAACTCCGCTTTAACTATCGTTGACGATAACTCAACCACAATTGGACCATTTTTGATATTATTTCTCTTATTTTGTACTCTGTATATGTCCTTTATATCACTAGTTTCAATTTTGCAGCCTATTTCTTTAGATAAGCTAACGGTCATTTTCATTAGGTCTTCCTTGGTCTCCATGGCAAACTTCGGGACATTTTTAATTTCAATATTAGATTTTCTACTTCCACGCTGCAAGTCTTCAAGTTTATCTTCCAGGGTTGTAATATAGTCTCTGTCCTTTTTAGACTGGACTTCTAGTAGTTCTAACTTTTTCTTTAATTCCTCGTTCTGTGCCGTGAGAGCAGCCATAGAAGTCTCTATGTTGTTGTTTGTATTTCTTATCTCCATCAGTGTAAGATGGATTTTTTTAATTTCTTGTTGTTGGGGTGCCATCATGGCAGAAATAAGAGTCTTCATTTCTTCCTTAAAAGCCTCGAAATCGGCTGCATTGTCATGTTCTTTAATCGGTTTGGTTCTTTGAAAGACGTAATTAGGTGGGGTAGTTAGATTTTGTTGTTCCATTGTAGATTCAGAAAGCGATTCCTCGTAGCTCATATCTTCCATTTGGTTCTTAGTAACGCCTTGATCAGTGGTAACAGCAACGAAAACGACAGAGTACAGCCACGCACCGAGTAGCGCGAGACGTAGCAAAGCAAAAGGCGGCGGTCGTAGACACTGCTCGTAGCCGTTCCGTAGCAAGACTCGAGGTTCGTAGCACGTGTGCGTAGTCGCTCGTAGCACTAGAACTTGATTGTGTTTGCAATTTTCGCTGCGGTGGCTCACTGTTTGCTTGGCTCAATCGGAACAAGCATAAACCGAGCCGCCAAAGAACCCCAGATCGAATCCAGCGGAATACAAAAACAAATCTATGTCCACTCACTCGCCCGACGCGACCCAAAGAGGCTCCGGAGACCCGAGGCGCAGCACCAGACGCGAGGGCGACGTCCGAGGGCGCAGTCCCAAAGATACCAAATATCCTCTCAGACAAACCGCGACACGTCCACTCGGTACAACAGCCTTAAATTAATGGTGACTAAACAACAACAACACTATCTAAAAATATATTTTTTTGTCTATGAATATGTTTAGTTGTCTGTAGGATTGTTTACAAAATTCAGTCAGTGATTGTGAATTACGTGAGAGTGGTATTTGGTGATTTTAAAAAAATATAGTGTATCAAACGTGTTACAGTTATTACTGAATATAAAAGATTATTATATAGGTTTTACGTGACAGTAATTTTGCAAACGTAAACCTATTTTAAGTGATAATACTCGTATGAAAATACCAAACATCGTGTTGTACAAACGAACAAAATTGCGGGCATAGCTATTAATTAATAAAGTCAAATATGTATCAGAGTGGCCTGATTGTATTATGTTGCGTAAAAATGCTAGAGACTGGTCTAAGTACATAATAATTGTATAGTGTAAATTGTTGTTTAATATTACAGATGCCGCTGTGGCAGTCGGGGCAGTACACCAATCTGCGTAGACACGAACAGAGAACCATTGCAGGAGACACTTGCAGATCTTACTATTCTGCAGACGGTTTCTTAATTAGGGACGCCGCCCAGATTTGCTCTGGGTTCAACAATCCCGACTCAGTTAGCGCTAACAATGCCCGTGACAAGTGCTTTGGCGAGCCTGGCGCACCTCTTATCCACAGTGGCACCATCGTCGGAGTCCGCTCCTACGCCCTCAGCTGCAACTTTGCTTCAGTCCCAACAGTCAGCACTCGGGTCGGAAACTTCATCTCTTGGATCTCATCTCAAGCTTAAATATAAATTCAAGAGTGCTTAATAAAATATCTTCATGATTTATTTTTCCCTTTGTGGTTATTGCTTATATACGTAGAAAATAAAAGAAATTTCTTTAAGTACTACATTATGCACTAATTTAAAATTTCATGGTCACGACGATTTTTTAACCTCTAAGCCGAGTTCTGTACCTCAAAAGGTTAAAAGGAACTCTTAAAGGATTACTTTGTTATCCGACTGTCTTTATTTTTTATACTTGCAAGGAAATTAAGAATAAAGAGTTAAGGTATATTTCGTTGTACCTGATCTAGAAACATAAAATTTGGCAAGAGCAATTTCTTATAGAACAAGGCCAAAAACCTAAAATTGACGTTAAATCATAAAAAAAAGTGGCAAAAAAAGAAAAAGGAGTTAAATATCGTTTCTTAATTAAACAATTTAGTTACTCATCTCAGTGCGTGAGTTAATTTCGCAAATAGCCAGCCTTTTTATTTGTCTCCGTTGAATGAAACCATGACCCATTTTTTGACTAAACAATTAAATAAATTGTTCTGACGTTAATACTTCACTCAATCACAGTATAATTGTCAAAGGGAGCAGGTTAGCCTTAAAGGATAAAATTGACACACTAATAGCTAAACAAGACAATAATAGTTGGCAGTGGGGACGAACTGTTAGACGGCCAGTCCCGAAGGTCTTTTTAAAGAAAAACCACGAAGTTCACGAAGAGTAATTTATTCAGCAGAAAGCCACAATTACAAAGTTAATGCACAACTATACTGACTTCCAAATTTACTAACGCTTTCCGCGAGTTCCAAAATCTAACTAACTGAGTGACAATAAATTATAAAGACAAAATGAAGGCTTGCAAAATAGTAGTGGTGAACTAATTACAGTAAAGCGCTGACGTCGCGGTCATACAGGGTTAAAACAGAACAAAGCAATTCGCTTCTACGTTTAACATATTAGAGATCCATATTATAAGAAGCAGAGGCAAATTCAAGAGAGAATCACACCGTTTATTTAGTAAACATCATCGGAGATAACCAAGACAAACATATCAACAGTATGTTGCTCCGCAACCACTATTCTAAGCTTTAAGCTTAGAATAGTGGCGCTACATAAATAAATAAATTGTTTCCACAATCACACCAATTATCTAGCCCTAAACTAAGCAAAGCTTGTGCTATGGCGACTATATAAAGGATAAACATACTTAAATACGTTTATAAACATCCATGACTTAATTGCAAATGCTCGTGCTCATCACACTAACATTTGCCCCTCGCGGGATTCGAACCCGCAACCGCCAGGCATTGTAGTCTAGAACGCGAACCACTACACCAGACGGTCGTAAAACATGGACTATAATTCAGCCATGAGGTTATATACTCTAACATCGACCCTTAAACTCATGACTGAGATCTCTAAGAGAGAGGGAGAGAATTTCTTTATTTGCAAAAGAACAAAAGGGATTCCGAAAAATATAAAATAATAGATCTGGCAATTTACGAATTTTTAAGTCTGATATATCCTAGAGTTGACACAAGAATACCTGTTTATGCTCTTTTTATGGACATGACAAAAGCGTTTGATTTTGTAGACCATGAAATTCTTTTGAAAAACTTGAAGCATATGGCGTCAGGGGCAACACCTTAGATCGAATTAGATCTTATTTGAGTGACAGAATCCAAATCATACATATACATCCATAATGTAGAATTTGTCCCAAAACAAAACGGGAAACATACTTTCAGTAGACTTCAAAGGAAGTAACATTTGGTGTTCCGCAGGGCAGTGTCTTGGGACCACTTCTCTTCTTGGTTTATATCAATGATATGGTGACACTTCAAAACGCATACTGTTTATTGACATAATTTCAAATGCCATACATCATTCGGCATAAAAATAAAAGGATTATTTTTTTTGTCATACTGTATCACTAAGCATAATCGTTATAATGCGGAATTGCTGTAAGGCATAATATTGAAAAACATAATTGTTAAAATCTATATTTTCGTTTGCCTTAATTTTGCTAGGCATACTTTGAAACGCATAATTTAATTACAGTTATCTGTTATATTCATATTTTGTTTAAAATAATATTTGTAAGCATAACTCACTAAAGGCATAATTTTATAAATCTTATGTTGTGAAAAAAAAAAATACAACATTGATAAAAAATCAACTGCGTGCGCCGGAGAAGAGGAATCTCAATTGCATGTTTGCATGCTGCATGTTTGCTTGCATGAATAAAACTTGCCTGCTGCATGCAGGCAGTGCTTTCATGATAAGGTATAGTAAATAAATAACATATTAAATCGAAATATTTATTTTACAGTGAAAAATATACAGGAAATACATTATTTTACACTACGCCCGGTATCGTTTTGTGTGTGTGGGTAACCTGCGGCATCTGTTACGCTACGCCGCGATAGCTAGGCGATGCACGATAGATTGCAAAGATATGATTTCGACTCGTAGAACGTATTGTGTAATCTTTCATAATAATCTATTATAATAATAACCAATAATAAAAACATGCCTTAAGAAATATGCGATAACAGTACATTATGATACAAGTGTGCTAGTATGCACACGAGTTCCATACGACGTTTTTCAACACGATTGCGAGGAAAAAACCAAACTAAAATTTTCTCTAGGTATTGGCGGCAACAGGCTATCACTTGCGTTTCGTGCCTCGATAAGTATTTCCGACGGGGTTGAATAACATTTTACTCGTCTTCACTATTTAAAGTAGTCATTTTTTATAGTAATTAACCACACAGCAACAACTTTACCAAATATTTAGGGAAAATGGTACGTAAGTTTTGTTTTTTTCGCGCGCCGCAATTTCGATGCGCGCGCATGTTCAATAATGGCACAGGCAACTGGCTGTTCAGCCGGAGTAGCAGCAATTTAAAAAATAAAATAAACTATAAATTAATGTTTCTAAAAATGATAGATAAGTTAATTTGTGTTTATTAATATACAATTTGTTAAAATAAAATATTTATATGTCATAATAACCCTAAAATAATTTAATATTAGTAAAATATACAATGTTCTAAGACAGAAACTTTTGCTGGATTAAAAAAGAAGTTTACATTACCGCACTAGTGCGATAATGTTATTACAGCACAAGTGCGTAATATGATGAATTATGAAACTAAAAACGGTGTTTTAAGAGTCAATTTACGAGCAACTGTGTTGAAAAATCTATTATGCTTATAAAAGTAGGGGTTTTATTATAAATTATGGTCAATGAGTATTATTCCTTTTATATTTATAGATTTTAAATTTTTCTTGTTAGCAATTCCATGCAAGGTTTAATTAAAGACAAATAACACTTGAAAAATAAACCATCGACCTCAAGTGGCTGGCTATGACAGCGAGAAGAAACACTTGAGAAATTTCATCGTGTCACGTGACGTCCTCGGTAGCTTAGTTGGTATAGCACTCACCCGGCATGCGATGGGACGTGGGTTCGAGTCCCACCTGAGGTCGATGGTATTTTTCAAGTGTTATTTATCTTTTTCACTTATGCTTTTTAATTGTATGTATTTCGAATATTACGTCACCTGTATGATATGGCAAAAAAACTTATGCCTATTGTTACTTATGCTTATTGAAATTATGCCTTTCAATGATTATGCTTTACGAAGTTCGGCCACATAATGTTATGCGTTATGAAGTCATGCTATACAAGCTTATGGCAGGTGACGATTATGGCAATTAACATAATGCATTTTTAGTTTATGACGAAAAACGTTATGCTTATTAAGCTCGATGCTTATGCAGTTGTGGCTTATAGGTGAGATTAAGGTTTTGTTAGTTCTTTGCTTAAATTCCATTTTTTTTTTCACATTCATCATCAACTTATTGCCTTGAAGCCATTTGGATATTGAACCCAAACCAGAATATATATCATTTATATTATTAAAAATAGCCGTACAGAGTCACATAGATTTTGTGTGTAAGAAACTTTCTCAGTCTTCGTATAGCCTTTACCACCTATCCAAAAAAGTAAGTCTGCGTACATTACTCCTATCTTATCATGGCTTTGTGGCTTCCAGATTAAGGTATGGAATTATATTTTAGGGCAATGCAACTGACTAGGATGAAGTGTTTAGATGTCAAAAAAAAGTTTATTCGTGCTATGTGTGGTTTGAAAAGAACTGATAGCTGCATAACATATTTCCAAAACTTAAAAATACTAACAATGCCTTGTATGTAATAATTTATTTGAATTAGCCATCTTTATACGAAAAATCAATACCCTATTTAAAATTGTCCACGGATCCCGCAACCGAGCAGTCCTGTGTTCAGTAGATCAAATACGACATAAAACAGTACTTTATGGAAAAGGTGTTTTTGCAATGACACCAAAAATTTTTAACAAACTCCTTATGTACTGGGTTTGAAATTTAAAATTTTACCATTTAACATTAAATATGGGACAGTTGTATGGTCAATTAGTTTAAATCTGCTTGCATATGGGCATTTAATTATAATTATAGTATCAGGACCTAATAACGCATCCGGCGAAGCAGTAAGATATGGTCGCTATATTCTGACTTACAAAGAGGCCACATGGTAACGCAATAAGGTCATATGTTTGACAATATTTCTGCAGAGCTATTTTTTCATTTCTAATACCGTGGCTTGTGGCTCTGGAATAAAATTATTTTCGATCTTGTATTTGCCTGGCATAGTTTTTCATTGAGGTTGGCTTTAAATGACATATAGTATGAAAGGTGCTAGCCGTCAACCTTTTTTTTCTTTGTGTTAGCCATTCGGCACTAGCTGTCTATTCTCTTGTAGCTTTTTCTATCTGCTGAATTTGTTCTCTTGTGATTTCCAAGAGCTGCAGATCTAGTAGAACTTTTGTTTTCGGGTCAGTTTTTAAATAATTATGGTCTGTTTCAATGCCGTGTGGGTTTTCTGGTTCATACATTTTCTTTATTAAGTAAAAATTTTATTTATTAAAATTAAGTACCAAGTTTCTAACCCTGAAGTTGTAGTTCTGTTTATTAATGTACTTAATGGGATAAGGTTCATACAAAACTGATAAGTTTTGTCTCCTTCTTGGTAATTTTTCTGCACGCACTGGTGTGCCACACCATAGGGGTTTTTTAGGCGCATGAAAACATTGTTGTCGTTGGGTGCAAGTCTCAAAGAGTAATATAAATTTCTATTGACCATGCTTTCAACACCTTAAAGCAAAACAGCCACATGTTTACAAGTTGAATCATTACCACTACTGCTGGACATTCACAGTGCGCTTCAACGATACTGCCATATTCATCTTATTTTGAATTAACGTCATAATGAAGACATTGTTTTTCTACATATGCCTTTTATGTATGTGTTCTTGCTGGCATACAGAAAACCGCGGGCTGTTAATATAGCATATATGCTATATTAACAGCCCGCTGTTTTCAGCAGCTATAGCTGCTCTACTTTGTCCATTTTCTTGTCAGAGCTATAAGAAAATAGAAAAAAAAAACATCAATATAAACAATAATGTTATACCAGCGTCTACTTTGCTACTAAGTACACGTATAGTACAAACAATACGGGCCAAGTTTTAGGAGGTGGTTTAGAATCGTTTCAGGAATACATTAAAAAGATTTAGAACTAGCCGATTACGATTCTAAAAACAAAACTGCAGTAACGAAATCAATTATTTTAACGAAAGGTAATCTGACCATGTACGAGATGTGAAAACAAAGGCTCAGTTTGAACGTGTTTCATAAATAATTCACAGGCAGTTGTTTTCATCGAGATATGATAGCGAGGCCTGAGTAATACCTAGCGCGCCGCCGCTATACGTAATTTGTGGTAATCCAGACTTAATTACAACCAACAAAAACACTTGAAAGCAATATTACAGGTCAACATAACTCAAATTGCAGTGTCATTAAAAAGAACACATTATTAATCCGAAACTAAATTCGCAGTAGTTGCATTGCATACCCATCTTGGTCACAGAAATGCGAAATTTGCGTTTCTGCATCTCAAAGAGTTCAATTTCAGCGCAACCAGTCTGCAAGTTTCTTTGATTTGAATTGCTCTCTTATTTTTTAATGAATAATAAGAAAAAATAGGAACCACCCACTATTTTGAAAATGTTCCATAAACCTACATTGTAAGTAGAAGTTCACTATAAAATCAATTAATTTCAAGAAAATTGAATTATTTAACATTGATTTGAGCTACTACGAATATTAACTATGATACGATCCATGTTTGAATTGAATCAAATAAAACTATGATGTGTACAAATAAGCAAATATAATTTTATCGTTCGAATTGAACTGTCACAAATTACCAAAGTATTAAGAAAATTCCATGGTCATCCAATTTCGAGTAAAAGATCTCCTGATTGGTACTACTGTTACTACCTTAATTAAGAACGCTGTTCCTATTAAAAATTATCTAAAATAATAAAAATACAATTTAAATACTGTTCCACCTCATCTATAATTATAATATTTTAGCAAAATAGCTAATGAACACTTTATCTCTATTTATTCCTATTACTAATTGGGGTGGAGTCAACCACACATCACTTTGATTTTCAATAGATTGGGTTTTTACCCGACTGGCAAACGAGGGTTATGTTTTTCGAGCGTATGTATGTATGTAAGTAAGTATGTCTATTTGATATCGAACGTCGATGTATCTATTGTCTAGATATCGACAACAATGCATCAACGGGTCGCTACATTTACGGTACTCCATATTGACAGTCATGGAATCAATCGGTTGTCTCATCGGTGTCATGATATCGAAAGTCGTGGTGGGTAATAACGAACTTCTTAGGGTGGAACTATTGTAATTATTTTCCTACTAAATTTTGTAGTTAAAGGTAAATTATTAAGAAAAACAAACATTAAATCAAGCATAATTTTATATTTAAGTAACGAGATAAATTAATTAGTACATGTGTTTGAGTAGGTACAATAAACAATACTACAAAAAGTTTTGCTTGCTATTTCCTTTAGTAATTGTAAAACAGCCATATCATCACACCTCACCTCACGCGGCTAAGTACGGACAACAGCACGTCGACCTACCGCAAAAGTCATAAATACTTCAATAGATTTTCAACTTTAAGCCTGACATACAGAGTTCATTTTCAAATGAGAAAATTTGACATTTCGTGGTAGGTCGACGAGCTGTATACGTACGTAGCCGCGTGAGGTACAGACCGACATGTTAGCGATGTTAAATAGCTGACGATGATTCAATTAATAAATCTGTTTAAAATAAATTAACTACAAATCGGTATCTGGTCAACGAAACCCGCATCAAATATTTCCTAAACATTTTCGACAGATAAGTTTCAGCTAAAAACAAATTTATGAATGTAACTACGATGATAAATGTATGTAGATAAGATTAGATTACTCACCGTTCTGGTTCGCTAGGTAATGTGAAGAAAGACAATTCCGGATTTGACAAACTGCTATTGAGACATACAAAAACACTGCAATATTTTCTACTCGAATTGTTTGCCATCTTCACGAACCTACAAATTATTACCTCGCGACCGCGCGCGCGGGTATTATGTACGGCGTAGAAGCCAAGACTGGCGCACCTTTATCACCGATAAATTTTGTCAGTGTGTGCGTGCGACGGCGCATACGCACGGGCGCGCTCATAAACAATCCGGGCTCGGTGCGCATGTATGAAGTCAACCTACTTTTCTGATTCTACTATGCCGCTAAGGCGGATATGGGTAAACCTCCATGTAATAATTAAGTCATAAAATAAAGTAAAATTTAAATTAAATTGATTTATAAGCATATTGCTGTTTCTAACCCTAGCATTGAGTAAATTGTTACTAACCCTGTTTATGGACCTGTGCCCTGTTTATTAAAACTCACAAAGCACATGTTCACAAGTTACAATTTATAAGGAAGTTTTTACAAGTTCGTGTAAATTACGTTTATCAAAAAAATCTACACGGCTTGTAAAATTTACCACTTGTAGGTTAGTAAGTAAGTTCTAAGATCAAAAATGTATGCTGCATTTTTTACCGCCAATTTGTATGTATAGTTAACGGCAAGGTTTTGTATTTTCTTGAAAAATGTGTAGAAATTATATTAATATAACAGTTTTAGAACTGATTCGCAACAAAAAAGTAATTTTATTCGGTGCATTTACTGTCTTATTCAGAGTGCACGCACTGCACGTACGTACGTGCACATACAAGAATCAGATTTATGTACGTTAGTACAGTGGTTTAACCTTGGTCCCGCCCGGACTAGCATAATGCACTCTGAATAAGACAGTTAGCGACAGAATGTAGAGCAATTTTTAATATTAATTTAGTTGACAAGGCGTGATTTCTGTTTGTATTTCTTTCTAAATGGCAACCCAAAAAGTTTATTAATTATTTTAATTCTTTCAGCTTGAAGTCGAAACATTTCAGTCTTCATAAGACCGTAGTCAGTTCCTGTTCTATGAGCATTCTTGGTTCAATCATTCTAATATTCAGGTATCCATTATTCTAATACATCATCGCTTTCGTCACTTGACCACATTTTATAAAGGAAATTGAAATTTAAAATAAATTTTCGATACTAAGCACACACTTTACACACTTGTAAGACGGAATGGAGAGTCTTCGACATCTCGGGATTTTCTATGATTTTCTACAAATTATAACTTCAAGGGATAATTAATGAACAAAATCACGAATACAAGTGTAAAAATATACTTGTGAAATAAATAATTACCCTTGTAACTTGTAATTTACACGTGTAGTTTTGATAAACACATATTTGTAATAATTATTTTTTTTACAAGAAAATTGCTTGTATTACAATGCTTGTAAGTTTTGAAAAACAGGGCACTGGTCTGTAATAGAAATATATTTAATTCAATTTAATTTAATATGCTCGTTTAATCGTTTAAGCTTTTTCAACATAGTTGCTCGTAAATTGACTCTTATAACACCGTTTTTAGTTTCTAAATTTATCATATTACGCACTTGTGCTGTAATAACATTATCGCTCTAGTGCGGTAATGTAAACTTTTTTTTTTAAATCCAGCAAAAGTTTATGTCTAAGAACATTGAATATTTTACCAATATTATATTATTTTAGGGGTTAAGATGACAAATAAATATTTCATCTTATCAGATTGTATATTCATAAACACAAATTAACTTAACTATCATTTTTATAAACAAAAATATATACCTAGTTTATTTTATTTTTAAAATTGCTGGTTTGCCAGCTGAACAGCTATTTTTTCCTGTGCCATTATTAAACCTGCGCGCGCATCGAAATTGCGGCGCGCGAAAAAAACAAAACTTACGTGCAATTTTCCCTAAATATTTGGTAAAGTTGTTGCTGTGTGGTTAATTACTATAAAAAATGTCTACTTTAAATAGTGAAGACGAATAAAATGTTTTTCAACCCCGTCGGAAATACTTATCGAGGCACGAAACACAAGTGATAGCCTGTTGCCGCCAAAATACAGAGAAAAACAGCAAAAACGGAGAAGGTATGTTAGATTTTAGTTTGTTTTTTTCCTCGCAATTGTGTTGAAAAACGTCGTATGGAACTTGTGTGCATTGATATCAACTTTGCACACTTGTATCATAATGTACTATTATAGGTACACCTTTTAGTCGCAAAAAATCCTGTACCTATTATTGGCCATGCGAGCAAACGTAAAGTAATTTAATTATACTATTTCTTAAAATAATCGATTAGTAATACATTTTCCTAAGAAAATAAACAGTATCTTATTATCATTAGCTTATCGCAATTGAATTATTTTGATTAGCACTTAATATAAAAATATGGTGACTAGTTAATCATTCAACAGTTACAAAACAGTTCTGCCGTTGAAATGAATACTTTCGTTATCCTATTGTTGGGGCTTGCTGTCGTATCAGGTACTACCAAAATCGTTAACTTCACTTTGGTTTTTTTCTTGCGGAGTTTGATTTAACATATCCACAAAAAAAATGTATAAGGCACCAAACCAAAGTACACCTGTCAAATACTTTACTTATTGGTATTATTTGTTTGACTACCTTAATTGAAGTTGTTCGTCGTCAAATCTCAGATATGTTTATTGAAATTAAATGTGTACACAAAAAAATTAAAAATAGACTAGAAATATTGTTCTATCATACACAAATTAATACTAAAATTACGATTTCCAGGTGCTCCAAATTCAAGAATCGTTGGTGGATCTGTGACCACTATTGCCCAATGGCCTGAGGCAGCAGCCCTGCTGTACTCCTCGTCCAACTCTGGCCACAGACAGCTCTGCGGGGGAACTATCCTCAATAGACGGGCAATCCTTACTGCTGCTTACTGCACAGTGTAAGTTAAGCTAATAAATATAAACAAAAAAGTATATTTATATATAGATATTCTAGCCGTCACAACCAGACCTGGGCCATTTAGAAAAAAAAAAAACGTTTTTTGAGTTAACCCCAACTGGCATTGCACCGGATTGGCTGATGAAATAACCCTAGCGACTACCATTGCTGGAGCATAACTGAAAGTCAGAGCACTGGTATTCTTCAGACCAAGATGTTCCCGCTTGTTGCAGTGATTTAATTTAATTGAAAAGGGTTAGAATCTGTGCTAAAGGCATATTTCACAAGTAGGCAGCAGAAAGATAGCGTGAGCGCGTCGACACCGCTAGGAGCTCTGCTTTTAAGAGGTATTGCCCGATCAGAGAGATTTACTTGATAGCAAACAGCGGATCTGTTGACATCGCGCAATGGAAGTCGATCGATGTACAACAAAACAGCTTTGCGCACCGTTGCTGGTGACTTAACACTTGATTGCTAAAAACAAAAAGAACTAAAAATTTACAATGTTTAGGCATTTCTGATCTTAACCAATAGTCAAATATTTGTAAAAATATTTCATCGGGTGTTGACGGGTAGTATACTACTCAGCTATACATATAGCTACAACATTGATCAGAGATACGCTGGCTTCGACAGCGAGAAGAAACACTTGAGAAATTTCATCGTGTCACGTGACGTCCTCGGTAGCTTAGTTGGTAAAGCACTCGCCCGGCATGCGATGGGTCGTAGGTTCGAGTCCCACCTGAGGTCGATGTTTTTTTTCAAGTGTTATTTATCTTTAATAATTAGTTTAGATAAAAACTATGAAGCAAGGTGGCAAATGTGTGTGATGAGCAAGACCGATATAAAGTTCCACAGTACGTGAAGTAAAATGAAACAACTTATTGGTTGCGCACTAAACTTTTGTAATCTCATTTTCAGTGGAGCCGCTCCTGCCAGATGGCGTATGCGTGTAGGATCTACCAACGCCAACAGCGGCGGCACTGTCGTCAACACCCAACAGATCATCAACCACCCGCAGTACAACCCCTTGATCAGGGACAATGACATCGCCATTATCCGCACATCTTCCAACCTTCCCAACAACAACAACGTGAGGGCTGCCAGTATCCCTGGTCCCAACTACAGCCTTCTTGATAACACACCGGTGATAGCTACAGGATGGGGTCATACTTCTGTAAGTATTATCATCATCATAATTTAAGCCACAGGGCGTCTACTGCTGGACAAAGGCCTCCCCCAGTGACTTCCAGATTCGCCGGTTGGAAGCGGGCTCCATCCACTTCCTGCAATCTTTACCAGGTCGTCTGTCTACCTTGTCAGTGGACGTCTGACGCAGTATAAGCACTATAATATCATTATTAGTGCAAAAAACAGCTTATCATTCCACCATAAAATGTTAAATATTCTCAACTGTTACTGATCTCTATTTGTTGGACTTAAAATTGAAAATTGGTTGAATGACCTTTAACTTTTTGGGTAGGTTGACCTTTGACTGTATATATTTTAATCTTAACTTCTTCTTCGGGTGGTAGCTAGATTGAACCCAGACGCCGAGGACTGGTTTCTTCAACTAATACTCGACTCGACATTAAAATTAGAATACAAGAACTTTTTGAATGCCTTACATCTTATTTTTTTGGCACAAATCAAATATGTGTCTGGGATCTCACCACATGTTAAGTTGGAAAAACTTCCATACTTGATTTACTATCAATGTAGTCTTTGTTTATTGCTCTATTTGACTTTTAGTAAATAACAATCGTTTCATACCTGATCCCGCAGATAAACTGTGTAAACAGTTTTGCTGTTAACACTGTTAGCATTAAAATTATATGATTAATAATAAAAATAAATAATAATAAAATACAAAGCAAGTAACATTGTAAGTCTATCTTTAAAAATGATAAAACAAGGAGATAATTTCAAAGGAAACATGTACTTTAAGATCCTAATTGATTGAATAACTTCCTTCTAAAAGGTGATTCTACTTCTCAAATACAATAACTTTTATATGGGACCAACATCGAAATAGATAACACTCTTTAGAAGTTAACTTATAAAGGATTTTGTAATATTGTAATATTATTATTTCTCCAAGCGAATAATTATGCCTTACTAATAAAGCAGTCGTGTGGATGCAAGCCGCTTCCAACCAGCCGATCTGGAAGTTACTTACTTTTTTTTAAGCTTAGCAAATCAAGAAACAATAAAATGTTATTCGTATTTTTTTCTCTCATTACAGCAATACGGAGTGTCATCTGAACAGCTGCGCTACGTGCAAGTATGGGTTGTGAACCAGAACGTCTGCAGACAGCGTTACGCTTTAGTGAACCAAATCATCACCGACAATCAGCTGTGCTCTGGCTGGCTGGACATTGGCGGCCGCGACCAGTGCACGGGCGATGAAGGTGGTCCGCTTTTCCACAACCGAGTGGTCGTTGGTATCACCTCCTTCGGCCGCGGCTGTGCTTCACCGCAGTTCCCGAGCGTCAACACTCGCGTGTCTCGCTACACTAGCTGGATTACTAGCAACGCCAACTAAACAAATGTTTAACCAAAACAAACCCGATCCTCTTCAGTTCTGCGTAAATCTTGCTTTATCTGTTCAAAGTTAACGCGGTTTAAACTCAAAAAGACTTAATGATGTGATACTGCAATAATTAAAATTTACTTTTAATAATAATATATTTTTATTTATTAAGAGCAGTGGTACTAGTGATCGAATCGGGAGTCTCTCCCTTTACATCCGTGGGTCGTGGGTTCGCTTACGTTGGATGTTTTGGAATCTATCTTAGATTTAAACCAAAAGCTCGGCTTTGAGGGAAAACATCTCTCTCATCTCTCATCACTCCGTAGTAAAGTGGTCCGTAGGCTACACCCATAATATAGCTGTGAATTGCTGAAACATCAAACTTTCTTAGAAATGTTTGCTATATCGGTTTCAAGAGTCTGTATTATGCATTGCAAGAAATGATAAGTAAGGGAGCGAAAATTAAATAGAATAATCTTTTTTCTTCTTCTTTCTTAAATGGCTTTATTCGGTTCGTACTTATAACTTGCTCTGTGACTGTCTTCTGATATAAATACAGCCTGAGAGTTTTCAAATCTAAAGTAAATATCTTCATAATTGAAGGGAGTTCAAGGACATACCAAACATCTTGTAATCTACACCTAATAGAGGAAGGGGGGACAAGACGGGGCAGCTCATATAAAACGATCCAATTACCAATCACGTATACTATGTTATAGCACACTAGTTGTGACCGCGGCTTTGTTCGCGTGAACTACAGGATATTTGGCGTGTCTCTTAATTCAGCAACATTGTTCTCTGCACGCATCAAAAATGTGCATTTAACTTTGGATTAGAAACACTCAAGATTGGATTTATCAAAAGACAAGCAGGCGTAAAAGTGTGACTCTGTTTGGACAGGTCAAGATTTCAAAAACGCTATAATTTTTATTTCTTATCAATCGCTAAGTACAAAGTTTTATCTCAAACTCTTCAGGCTTTATTTCCGCTATAAAAGGTAGCCTATGTCCTTGTTCAAGCTTTATTCTATCTCTGTACCAAATTTCACAGTAATCGGTTCAGTAGTTTCGGCGTGAAAGCGTAACAGACAGACAGACAAAGTTACTTTCGCATTTATAATATTACTAGCTGTGCCCGCGACTTCGTTCGTGACAGTTCGTGTGGACTACAGGAATTTGGTGTGTCTCATAATCCAGCAACATTGTGCTCTGCACTAAAGCACGCATAAAAAAAGCTTTTTTACTTTGTATTTGAAACACACCGGTGGTATTTATCAAATACTGGTCAAATACCGGCCCTGGATTTCCATACCTTTCATTCCCATACAGGTTAAAATCTTGAAAATGCTATAATTTTTCTCTCGATATTGATTCAATATTTTAGGCATGAAACGTAACAGACAAAATAGGTAGTATATAGTTTTTGGACCGACGACCTTAGAAAGATGGCTGGCAGTGAATAGACGAAAGAAGCGGGAGATCGTGCTCTTTGGCGTTCTTTGGGGAGGCTTAAGTTCAGCAGTGGACTGCAATATGCTGAGATTATGTCCTTTCTCTAGCTCTAGTCTATCTCTGTACAACATTTCACAGTAATCGGTTCAGTAGTTTCGGCGTGAATGCGTAACAGACAGACAGACAGCGTTACTTTCGCATTTATAATATTGAGTAAGAAAAAATAATACATTTACACCATTTTACTAAATAAAAACACGTCGAAATCAAGAATTGACCTAAGAAAAGAAACAATCTAAGTATTTACTTATTACAAAATAAACAAACGAAATTGCCGTTATTAGGTACTCTACGAAGAATCCAATTCGAAAACAAACTACTTTCAACAAATAAAAAAACGACCTAACAACAGCAAAAATATATTTACTACCCTGCAAGAAAACCGATAGGATTGTATTCTAGAAAAAAAATGTCTTACAAAGAACATCGACATAAGCAAAAGATCGAAAATAAACTAAACAAGTTACCGTTTCTAAGTACTTGCAATGGACGTAGTAACCTAATGAAAATCACCTAATGAAAACATATTAATACCGACCGACGTAAAAGTATTTATGATTAAAAACTACGAAGAAAGAAACAGACAGACAGACAGACTGACAGACAGACAGACAGACAGACAGACAGACAGACAGACAGACAGACAGACAGTCAGACAGACAGACGGACGGACGGACGGACTTTCATTAAATAGTTTAATGAAAACAAAATTATTGTAACATTCACGACCGTCTAGCTAGTCCACGCCCCGTAACACGAAGAAGAGGTTGCAGGAGGCTTTCTATGAAAATGTTTCATTTGTTCGGACTACCTATCAAATTAAAATATTCATTCACTTGTATTTTTACGTAGTATTATTCTTTCTCTATGCTTGTATCAAACCTCTGACAATTTATGAACAATTGAAAACAGTCGAGTTATTTACACGGCTAGTTTAAGTTGATCATATTTTGACAATGGATTGATACTTGATACAAATACAAGAAGATGGTCATTATAATTTGTTAGGTTTATACGTCCGAACAAACGAAACACATTCGTAGTATAGAGAAAAAAATATACGTTAAACAGAGAGTCAGTCTCGGTACTTTGAAAATTTCCACCTTAACTCGCGCGAAGACAGCGGAAGTGGTGAGTAAATGGAACTAAAACTTACCTACGCCATCGTTTGTTTCATTCTCTGACTAGATGGCGCTATCTGGGCAATGATAGATAACTTGCACATAATTCATAGAGCATAATTTATTCACATTAATTTCTGTTTCGTTCCGTCAGAAAATGACAATCCACCTTAAGGTTTACAATTGTTTGCACACTTCTGTCAAAAAAATATAAACTAACACTTGACAAATTTCGAAAATCGTTCTAACGTCCTCGTAGCTTATAGCCGTAATGAGACGTGTGGGTTCGGATCCCGCCTATTGCGGTCTTTTTTTTCTAGTGGTTACATTATCTTGAATAACTTTTTGTGCGCATCCATAACTTTTTCAAGATATTAAGTACTATATTTATTTTCATTTTAGTCGGTTTCTGATTTCACTAGAGTATGATCCTAATTTTTATGAAAATTGATGATGGCGAGCTTTGACCCATTTTCTAATTGTTATTTATTTTGTGAATATACTGTAAAAAATATATGCAAAAGTTTAGTACTAATTTTAGTAATTAAAAATTGTTTTAAATGTGAATAAACAATTTTACATCAAAATAGTTTAATACAAGTCTGGATTTCGAAAAAATATTGTCGCCGACCAAGATTCGAAGTCGCGCCCATGAAATATTATCCCGAAATATTAGCACTTTGGGCATTGATACTTGACAATCAATAACGAAATTACTAATTAGGTTTTAACTTGAAACGACCATTTATGACATATTTACGTCATTTAGACGTGACCTTTCGACGTGCGTGACACACAAATGCCTTCAAATAAAATTCATTGTTAATCAAAGTTGATGAAAAAAATTGGAATCGTGAATAGGGTTACCAAATTGTCTATTTTAGATTCACCTAAAGAATTTATTACAAAATTATTGCCCGTGGGATCAAATCTCTCTCTCGATCAAAGCAAAACTCTCTTAAAACCCTTTTAGCCATTTCAACAATTTTTTTACCTGTAAATTATTTTTCCAAGGTAAAACAAACGTCGATGCAGAATGATAATTTCAATGTTTATTTTGCAAAGAGTAAGTGGTGCTAAATGAAACATCTGATTGAATAATATTTGATTAAATGAAGCATGACTAAACAATTATATCCCAAAAAAGAGATTTCGTAACTAAAAAATTGCAATGAGTTGTGTTAGATTATAAGATTGAGCTATTATATTATTTGTGTAAAATTGGAAAATTATTTAATATGCTCAATTATTTATGTACAATAATTGATAGTAAATAAATGTAGGATTGTTAGGAATAACAACTTTTTATGTTTGCTTCCGTTTAAATGTCTATGAAGTGATTGATTTGATAGCATTTAGTTGTTTATTTGACCGCTTTAGATTATGTCTTTAAAAATGTAATGTTAAAGTAAAATTACGTCGCCTAAAATACTTAATAATTTAATATTGTAATAAATGATAAAAAACAGAAATATGATGGCTTGAAAGTAATTATTAATTTAATATAAAACTCATTTGTGATTTAAAGAAGTTGTGCGCTTGACCTTTGTAGTTCATTAATTATTGGGGGGACTGGAAAAAATGGCGGCAAGAGGAATGATTTGTTGTCAACTAAGAATTAACGTAATAAAAGAAAAAGGTCAAGTAAGCAGACTAATAATGACTAATATGGAATAAACAAATGGTGAAGAGTTATTTGGTATTTCATTTACGTGAACAGTATCAGTTGCAAATGCAAATAATTGTCAATGTTGTTTTGATAAATGTTTTTTTTCCAAATGAAAATCTGCGTAAAATAGTTGGGTTGTGATATTTTGGGAAACGTATTCTAGCTAAACATTGGTAATCCATATTTTTCTCCTGAAAATTGATTTTTTAAATACCTTCCCAAATATTAAAACAAATCCCCATATTATAAAACTACAAAGCTCCAACTGGTAGCCCTAGCTACAAAAAAATATTTGACGGTTGTCCAAAACCTACATTATTTTGAAGCTTCTTGCTTTTGACCGTTAATCACCAGAGAGTATATAATTACTCATTTAAAAAAAATACTTTTATTTTAAAATTTGCATTTCCTTTATTTATTTTTATAAATTATTCGATAAAATAATACAAAATGCATATGACGGCGCATTTCTAGCGCCATCAGTTGAGAGATACGTCGGAACGAGGTTTGACAACTGTCAGTCTAGCGGAGCGTCGAGGCGATGGTCAGTGCGGCCATGTTTACGTCCGTCACTTGTATTTCGGACGTCACGGCGAGCGCACCACGTATCCGACGAATCGCTTTTGTTCCGAGTAATCTTGTCCCTTTTTGATTCGAAAATAATTAAAACCGATTGATTAAGTGTTCTCCCAATCACTAGTGAATAGATTTTAGTGAAAGTCTGTAAGGAAGATATTTTGTGTGATTAAAACTTTTGTTCGTGACTTGACTAATTCTTTGTTGGTATCTACCCACTTTATCACTTATTGAGAGCATGGCTGATTCTGATGACGACGGGCATTTGCCCATACATATTACCTCTATATTCAACATAAATGGCGTGTTTAGTTTTTTTCAATCCAATAGGTGACGTTGCTTTTCCATAAAAGATAGTTTAAGTTAAAACCAATAGATGGCATTATACAGTAAATGTTTTAAATTTTAGTTAAAATGATTTGTTTTGAAATAAATGTTAAAATTCTATAAACATTTCATTTTTAAAAAACAAACGTGTTAAAAAAGAGTTTTGATAATGTTTTTATCAAGAGTTATCGTTGATTGAAATCAACCCCAATCCTAATGATCCTTGTAGTGACATCTATTCGTTTTTAATATGTACTAAACCTACGATATATGGCGTTGACCAGACATGATCGTAGTATCTAGGCTTTCGTTAGAAAAAAAACAATACATCATACATGAAAGAAATCGATGTGCAGCCATTGACTTATATATTGCAGCAGATATTTTTATACCAAATCTGTACAAATTTTAATTATTGTTTTTTATTGAATTAAAGAGTGATATTTTCCAAACGACTTTTAGGCGTGCACAAATCAGTACAACAGACAGGTGCCTAAGTCTAAACATAGTGTATGTAAGTACAAACACAAAAAACTTGTCTTGATAAGAATTTAAGGTATCTTATCACCATATATTTTATGATGACAAGCAATGTTTGATATCTTACTTTGCTAGACTGAACCTGTTTAGTTATTAGGTTTCCAAACGTCAGGATGAAAAACAGAACAGGGGTCACCAGTGTGTCTGTCTATCCGTCTGACACAGATAATTTGTTCCAAATATACTGGATCGTTTAAGTTGAAGTTTGGCACACACATGTTTTTTCGTGACTCAAGCAGGAAAGCGATAATAGGCTCTTCCTACCACAAAATTACAAAGATAAAGCGCGTCGAAGTTCGGAAGAGGGAACGTCATGACGTTATGCGACATTCCAAATCAATATACATAATATCTTTAAAATTTTAAAAAATGTTAAAAAAATAAAAAATATTTATCCAATACTTTTTGATAACAATGAAAAAAATGTTCGTCGTCATCCCTATTTTGAATATCGATACCTGTAATCTCAATTAACGTAAAACGTTTGGTGTTGAGACCTTTGGACCGTGGGGACCGAGTGCAAAATTACTTTTTGGTAAAATAGCCCCTAAATTACAGACGATTTCGGAAAATAAAAATGCTGGCTCGTTCCTCGCCCAAAGGCTAAGTATAGCTTATTCAGCGAGGAAACGCTGCAAGCATTCTCGCCTCCTGTCCTCATGGACACGCGTTTATTTTCGAGTAGTTTATTTTTTTTATTTTAGGTAAGTTTAGTTATAGAAATAAATAGTTGTTTTTTTATAAGTTATTAAAATAAAAACCCTAATTAACGTAAAGCACATTTTGGCCAAAATGAATGCCATCATACTCAATTTTTTTTTCTCTTTTTTTTGGCTAATCCACGTTGCTATACGACCATTAATAACGATTTTAGGCACATTGAAAGAAATAACGTAAAGAACGTTTTAACTGTTAAATTCTAAAATTTTTGATAGTAGAGAACGTCAAAATCTTGTTTTGTTTCTAACACCCCAAGCATTTAATAAAAATGTGCAAAAAGGGCTATAAGTCAAAGTTTGTTAATCACCTCTGTAAACAAAGTAAAGCACACTTTTTTAAAATTATGTGCTTTACTTCCATTAGCATAATAGAAATTGCCAAAATTTGTGTTTTACACCCTATTTACGTGTTAATTTCAACACAATCGCCACCTTACTACCTTAAATCCGAGATCCCTTAACATTTTTGTTCTTTACGTACCTACATTTTTTTTTCTCTAACCTAATAATCAAAATCACAACAAACATGATACGAAATCTAAATTATCTTGACAAAAATTGAGATAGACAAGTGTCTCGGTATATTATACCCTGTTATAATAATAATACTGTCAGAGCCGACTACTACATATGACTGCTATAGCCAATTTTGGCTTAAAAAGTAAGTATGCGGTACACCACTGCTATTTTTGTAAACTAAAGCCTTACTGGCTTGCCTGGCTTTCAAATCGTCTTTCTTAGCGTCAAGTTCATCTCTTCGTTAGCATTCTAAATCATCAATGTTCTGCTTCAAGAAGCTGCAGGCTTTCGCAGCTACTGATTGCTATGATGAGGGGTCAATATTGCACTTTTTTGTATGCCTTTTGAGCACATCCTTATACCGTACAAGTTGTCCTCCTTTCTTGCGCTTGCCCTCTTGAAGCTCATAGTAAAAACTGTGTTATGCCAAGCGGTTTTCTGGCATGCGAAACACGTAACTACACCACCTTAGCTGACGCCGCATCAGACACGTCAGTCACTTTCAATGTTACAGATCTTAGCGCAACGATGAACTTCTGCGTTTCTGATACGATCCGTAAATTCCCGCAAACAAGGCAAATGGATTTGATCCAGTTACTATGTGTCTTCGGTACAGACACCAGGTATCTGAGGAGTTTAGTAGGCTTGGCAAGATAATCACTTTATATGTATATCCAGATATGTGTCGCTAGTTTAAGATCATGGAAGCGGAAGTACGTGATCGGATCTCAAACTAGCGACAAAAGAAGATGAGGTAGCAGCAATGCTGCTGTTATTTTGGGCTTCAAGGTTGCATAGCGATGTTATTATGCTCCCTAGGTATTTAAACTTTTCTACACACTTCCGATCATCCTGAACGAGACAGATTTAAAGAGGTTCGATAATGCAATGCCTGACGTCATGACTTTTGTTTTGCTGACACTTATCTTAAAACCAAACCTGGGCCCTAACCATGAACTGTTAAAACCATAGACTTAGCATTCGCTACGTTAAAACAATCACAAATCTGTCAAACATTATCATTTCTGTCAAATTTTGTATGAAATGACGTACCAAAATTGACAGATTTGACAACTTTGAGATTGTTTTTAGAGTTCATGGTTAGGGGGCTGGAAAAAACTTGAGGTCAGCGCTGCTTTGCTTTATTCTGTTTAATATATTTTTCTGTCCGCTTTGCTGTTGACGTAGAAGGTCGCGGTGTTGTTTGAGAGCTTTACTTAACCTCTCATCACTCTCATCAAGCCAAACTTCGCAAAAACTCATTTTAAAGCCCGTTTTTGTTATTGTTTATACATTACATTTCTTATCGCCTTTCTATTTCAAGAACCTACCCAAACCTATCGCTTACGAATAATTACCTACTTACAAATTGTTCTTCTTTACCTACTTAAAATTAACCCGGGTGTAGGTAAAAGATTGCGCAGATTGTGCTTATAGCGATAAGTCTCGCATTGTAGACACCCTAAATCTACGTTATTAACTTTTAATTTTATTAACTACTAACTTCAATATTGGCTAATTTTTTAGCTAAATTACTTACATACAGTAGTTACAATAATATCTACTAACTATGATCAAGACACCAAATTTTTAGTCGTTAATATAGTATATACTTACCATAATCTACGTCTTAATAATATTATCTAGTTACCTACATTATTTAATTAATAGTCGAGTGTTAAGAGGAGAGCTACTCTTTAACGCATAGTTAGTTACTTGAGAAAACCTACGCTGATGATTGCCTATTCTAGAATGTTTAAGATAGAATAAAATATGCCGATTTATTACTTAGATTATTCTTTTATTGTTATCCATTTAAGTACCTTGACAGCACATGTTATTATAAATGAGTTTCAGGTATGCTACACCACCTATTCAACAAATTAAGTTAGTTCTTTAATTCAAAATATAGGATCATATATATTTTTTAATTTGCTTTACACCCACATTACAATGTATACAGGGTGTAAAAAAGGCTTAACGAAGCCTTAAACCACGAATTCTATACATAAAACCAAGTAGAATGCAAAAAAAATAATTGCTGGGAAATGACTTTAAGTTTTGGGTATCAAAAAACATAACTTATTTCTAACCCGCAATGTATAGCGCGCACGCCACAGACTATGCCTGTGTGTGTAAGCGGTCGGCGGGCGAGCGGGTGGCGCGAGAGCACTGCGCACGATTCATTGCCGGCTGTGCCCTTTAAAGGCCTTTTATGAAAAAGGACTGAATTTTTTTATCATGTTTCTTTGTAACAAAGTTTAGTATTATCAAACAGAAGTCAATTTTGTAAAAATCTTTGAAATTTTTTTTTAACTTTGACTGTCAATAACTCTGTAACCCGTCATTTCCCAGGTATAGTGTAAAAGAAAAAAATGATCGTAATAATACGTAGAATATGTGGTATTCGGCTTGGTGAAGCCTTTTTTTACACCCGATATATAAATCCTCTTAAGCATTAATTTTTAGGGCGTAAAGAACATTATTTTTTAATCGTACTTTACGCCCAAAATGAATCCGTGCCTCATAATAAAAATGGACGTAAAGCACATTTGAACAAAATTTCTTACATGTAAGGCACATCTATTTTCTAAAATATAAAACAAGGCTAATAACTAAATAGCATAGTCTGCATCTCAAGGTTTTAGGTATATTCTGTCTACATCACTTTTTTATAACTTTAAAAATACAAGAGTAATGAATTAAAAATCTAAAAAAAAATCTTATTTTGGCTCTCTTGTAAAGTAGCGTTTTGTGCTTTACGTCAATTAAGATGACAAGTATCGATATAAGGGCTACATTTTTAAAGCAACAAAGTAAAAAAAAATACAAACTGTCCCGCACTTTGATTTGCTTGCTTGATTTGCTTGCTTGATATAGGTTTTATTTTTTAAGTATACGAAGAAAATTACATACGTAACATTATTTATCCTACCTATCTTTTGATTAAGTCTACGTAGTTTGAAATTTATATATTGAGCTTAAAGTAATTAGGTAGGTAATCAGTAGCTGCTGATAATATCAGTCTTTACGAAAGACGAAAGGTTATTTACACAGCACTGGGGAAAATATGATATTATTATTAATGTCTATATAATTTTTAGGATTTCGTTCGACCGTCCGTTTTGACTTGGATAAAACCCGGGTTCGGGTATTAGCTCAGAGACAGTATACTTGCAAACCGTTCTTTCACATACCTACATATACATCACGCCGACAAAGTGGTAAAATAAAATCACAAAATTATGTTTGTAGGTTACCTTCCATACATAGACAGTGGTTTTTTTCTCGTCTATCCCAATTCCTACGGTCCCATAGTGTTCCATAGTGTAAGATCTGTCGTTGAGTTCGGTCGTTTAAAAATATAGTAGGTGTGCTAACAGGTTACTTCGATTTAGGGATCCGTTTGCGTAATAATATTAAGCTTTAAAGTTTTGTTATCTTTGTAAGTCAAGTGTCCTCCATCGATGCCAGCAATTTAGTTGCCTTAAAAAAACTGAAAAAATTTAGGGCAGTGGTAAACGCCTAGCTTAGTTAGTTTGGTTAAGCTGGGCTGTTTCCGTACTTAGCCTCTTGATTGGGTAATTGTGCGTTCTGCATCTTTTCCCTTACTTCAACCAGCGCAGGTCAAGCCAGTAGGTCAGCAGCATTTTTAAGCTCTTCAAGGCCTCTGGGAGGGATCCTGGTGATTAGAGAATCCGTGCCTGTTGTTCTGCAATGCTACCCCATTAATGCACGCACGTGCTGTGGCGTTACTTCTACCTCCATGCATCCTCTGCATATGGGGTTGTCTGTTACACTTATGATAAACAGATTTTTGTTAAAAGAACAGTGGCTGGTTTTAACACTTATAACCACCACAGAAAATACCACAGTTGTGTCGGGAAAGTACAGAGCCCTACAATTCGCATGGTCCAACATGCCGGTTTTTGTGATTACGGTTGTAAGTCAAATCCAAAGTGTTGAAAAATAAATAAAACATTTTGTCAGTTTTTTACCATTTTGTTAGGAACTTACTCGTAGTTAAAACAACTAAAATCATAGGTACGACAAATTTGGTGTTATTATAATGCAAATGCTGTAAGTAGTTAAACAACCATTAGGTAATAAAAACCGGTCAAGAGTGAGTCGTTCTTGAACAAGTGTCGCACTTGACAAGCTTTTTTTTTCTTCAGCCAGTCATGGACTTGTTGAATAATGACATACTCATACTAAGCCGTTTTTCGATAATGTTTTACTCACGCAAGACACTTCACTTATCTTCAGATTATACGGATAATTTAACAAACAGGAATTATTTGGATTATCAATTATAAAAATAAATTTCACCAAGTCGATTTAGTAATCTAATAATTAATGAGTTAATAAATAACTGATAAGGAGAGAGAGACTCGCATCTAGCACGTCCCCTCCACCGACCAGGTGAATACGGATTTCCAGACGTTTTCGCTCAAAAAGGGCGTATCGACGTCGTCTCACATCGAGGGAACGAGGTGATAACGGGGAGCCATTACGCACGCGGCCTGGAGGTGGGCCACCCCGCTAGAGCCTGACTAACTGATGCAATGTTTATATTAGTTTTTTACGTCACACAAATTCCATGATATTTCACCCCTCCTGTCACAGGTGGTCACATTTGTGAGATCCGCGACACCAGACTTCATATTGTGACATAACATAATTTGCAATTGTACATCTAGAGTGCCGTGTGGGGACGGCCGTAAAGAATACACTTCCCCACCGCCAACAGGGCGCGTGTCATAAGTAGGGCATGCACCCGGGTTTTCCCAGTTCTCAAATAACCGGCATTTTAAACGAGGCAAGATAGAATGTGTTTATATCTCGACACACAAAACATTAGACTAATTAAGCATTTCATATGTCCATATTTACACTATATTTAGAGCAAGTAAATAAGTTTTACCTTTTAGATTGTTAGAAACAGACCAAAAAAAAATATCGGTGCTGCTGCAGCAGCCTTTGGTAAATTAAACACCAAGGTCTTCCGCTCATGCATGCGCATGACTTGACGTTAGCCACTAAAGTTGCTGTTTACATGGCTATCGTGCTGCCTAATATATAGGTATTGTTCTCCACCGAAACATGGACACCGTATCGACGCTACTTTCGCCTGCTAGACCGTTTCCATATAAGATGTCTTCGCTCGATTCTTAACATCCATTGGTCCGATCGTGTCGTAATACTGAAGTCTTGAGACGAGCCAATGTAGGTGGCATTGAGTCGTATCTTATGAGACGACAACTTCGCTGGTGTGGCCATGTTTCGCGTATGTCGGATGAGAGAATGGCAAAGCGCATCTTTTACTCTGAGCTTCAGGAGGGCATGCGTAAGCATGGCGGACAACTCCTGAGATACAAAGATGTGATAAAGCGCCATATGAAGGATTGTGACATAGATCCTTCTCTCTGGGAGGATTTAGCATCCAACTGTGGAGAGTGGAGAACGCGGGTGAAAGCCAAAGTCTCTGACTTTGAATCCCAGCGGCTTTCTCGTCTTCACGCCAAGCGCAATGAATTGAAAGCTAGTGCTAAAATGTATGCGTACCTTTGTCAATAAAGTTAGGTACGTAAGCCATGTTAGGGTACATGAACGACATCAGCAAAAAATACTAAAAAACAACAAAAAATAATTTAAATATTTAAGGGGGCTTCCATAAAAACAAACGTGTTTTTTTTGACGTGTAGGTATTAACCTTGTGACCGAGCTATAGCAAGCACTGAATTATTGATTTCGATGTGTTTTAACTATATATTATAGTAGTATATTAAATAGATTTTTTAGTAGCTTTAATTCAAGCTTTAATTCAGTATTAAAATAATGATGCATTAATATCGTTACGTAAGAGCGTCATAAGACCCACTGCTCCGGCCGTGACGCTGGTCTATTGCGTCTCGTGAACTGAGTTGTATGTTTGTGGAATAACCCAAAAACTACAACGTCACTAATCAATATTTATCATATAAAAGTATCAGATAAATTGATTACTATTTTATATAAATACCTGTGAGTTTTTCTTTACAGTTACAGTATCTGCTGCAGACAAAATGCGTACTTTGGTGGTTCTACTATTGGGGCTTGCTGCCGTTACAGGTGAATAAACTGCTTTTTATAGTTATAGTTATTGTAATTGTATTTTTTTAGTATCAAATATATATTTAGGTTCATGTAGTAACTCTACACACATAGGATTATTTAAGCTACATTCTAATCAGCCTCTTAGAGGTGTCAGCATTTTGCAATAGCTTTGTGCACGAAAATCTTATAGTATTTAATAAGCACTCGGGACCACTTTCCTCTTTCTTTATATCGTCGACCAGAAGGTTGCCCGGAAGAGACCAGCTTTAGCGATAGACCGCATAAATTGTTCATCTTTTTGTAAACATCAACTGGAATATATTTAGACACATGTAATGCAATAAATGATTTGATTTGTTTGGTGTGCAATAAAAAAGAATATTATCTATCTATATTATTTCGTTAATTGTTACGATATTGCCGTAGTTAATGGAAAAATTGCAAATACTTTGCTGAAACTATGCGATAAGACCATATTAGATCAGCATCTAGCAAGTAGTAAATGGGACTCGTCACTAGGTTAATAGAGTTGGAAATGTGTCCATGAAGACATGTACATCTTCCCAAGGAAAATTACTGAAATGTAACATCAGATAACCCAAATCTCTTTTTCAGCTAATGGCGCCCCAAAAATTCAAAGAATTGTGGGTGGGTCTTTAACTACTATTAGCCAATACCCTGAGATTGTGGCTTTGCTGTTCTCATCTAGCAGCAGTGGTCACAGACAGGCTTGTGCTGGCAGCATCCTCAACAACCGTTCTGTCCTCACTGCTGCTCACTGCACCATGTGAGTTCTAACTTCAAGCAACAAAATAATATTCAGACTTACAATACTTTCCTCATTTCACATCATCATCGGGACATCGGTATTCCCTATAAAATGACACAGCTGCACCAGTGGCGGGCATTGGTTTTATTTTGAGGTAGGCGCTAAAACATTCCAAGTTAGCTTTAAGCGCGATGTTTAAATTAAAACCGGAATTTCGTAATGAGCGTTTCAATAAATACGTTTTTTTTTGTTAGATCAAAATTGAACCTCATATCTCGTCCTCGAAAAGTGCAACCTAAAAGTCGTAAAACTAAAACTAGGACCACCTTCTTAAAAAAATGTTTCCGTCTACAAATCTAGGTAATAAAACAAATGCGTACAAAAACAAATTAAGTATCACTCAGTTTGTGTCAATTTTGGCGGGTCAATGTAGTATGTGCATAACACTATGTAAAGTTAATTCTTAATTAGCGCCATCTCGGTAAATTCTGTAACAGTTAATCGGATCGGAACTAACAAAGTCTATAGAAATTATTGGTGGATGTTGCTTTTAGTTTGATTAGTTAAGTAAGGAAATCATAGATGGCGCTATGTAACAAAATAGTTTTTTTTTAAATACCTACGTACATTTTATTGCGTAAACCTAAAAAAATAACAAAAAATAAAATCTGAGCATTGAAGCCGATAATACAATAATAATATGTTACCAGGGTTTTTTTTTTCGTAAATTGGTGAATGGTGTGTTTGATGATTATTTTATTTCACCACCACAAATATCAAAACAATGAATGGAATTAGAACATGCCATTAAATTGATATCAGTAGTGGCTTTGCAAAACTTTTAGGTACTATAGTCACTTTTATTTTTGCCATTAACACAGAAAATTTACTTGGGATTGGCGCGTAATTTGTCAAAACAAATAGACTTTTCATTACTGTACATCGTAGTTATTCCATTGTACAGAACACAACAACACAGCACTAAACTCCAAAAACAATAAATATCACTAAAAGAAACCGTTTACGGTCAGTAGGAATAAAAACAATTTTCCAAAACACCGCTCGATGATAACCAAAACAAACTAATGAAAAAATATTTTGATCGGCCATATGGCCGATCAAAATATTCAAAGTTTACATTATTTTTAGGATAGTTTTAGCAAACAATTTGTTATTCTTTTTCAAACTTCAAACTCTTTACTATAAATATAATTAGGATTTTAGCGTTAGAAATTTCATTTTAACAATTTGTAATGTGAAGTTTACTTATAATAAGACTTTAAATCGGAGGCGGAAATTAAGCGCCATCTGGTGGGAGCTAGGCAGGTAATCGCTAACTGTGTACGTATGCGCACAGATTATTTAAGTGTGTGAGAAAAAGTGTGCGTCAAATAGTAGGCGATATCGCGACAGCCAACTGTGGGTGCTGTAGGTCATCTGCATTGAAACGAGCGCGCTTTAGTTTGAAAGTTTAATTAAGACGACAAAATGATAACTTAGACTTTATTATAGATTGTCAATTTGGCAAATAAAGATGGTTAGCTGTCCTGTAGAAATTTTCTTTAGGTAGGCACTGCCTAATTGCCTATATACACCGCACGCCCCTGAGCTGCGCACGCTGAGTCTTCCAGTTGGTGGTTGCCACCCCAGAACCTTTCTGACTCAACGAGTTTCAGGTCTGCGAGCGATGTGGATTATCCATTGCCATTTTATTTTTTGCATAATTCGTTGTTGTCATATTATTGCACTATCATAACATCATATACAGAACTACCAAGTCGTAGCTTAACGTCTATTTTATTTTTTTAGCGGACGTGCTAGCGCTAATTGGCGCTCTCGTGTAGGATCTACCAATGCTAACAGCGGCGGTACTGTCCTCAACAGCCAACAAATCATCAACCATCCGAGCTATAACAGTTGGAACTTCGATAACGATATTTCCATCATCCGCACCTCTTCCAACATTCCCTTCAGCAACAACGTGGTGGCTGGCAGGATCGCCGGTGCCAACTACAACCTTGGTGACAATCAAGTTGTTTGGGCTGCGGGATGGGGAAGAACCTCTGTAAGTAAAAGCTACAGGAATTTGCTGGTTACTATAGTGTCCCAAATAATCTTTAATGGAGCAAAAGTACCCAATGATGTAAATACGTAATAAATTTTGCAGATGTCGCCAAATGTCATTGTACGTACTTTGACATTGATGTCTTATTACCCGACTGTTTATATTGAAAAGTTTAAAAAAACAATAGAAAGGTTAACTTAAAACAGATTTTTGTTATTGTTTTTTGACTTATTAAAACAAACAAATTATTTTTTATCTCTTTTAAAATAGCAACAATTGTATAAAGATTTATGATTTTTTGCTTGAATATTTAGGTTTTGAAGTGACTTTTTCGTATTTTAATTCTAGCAAAGTGGACCAGTATCTGAGCAACTGCGCCACGTTCAGATCTGGGCTATTAACCAGGATGTATGCAGACAGCGTTATGCCTCAGTAGGCAGCACCATCACCGACAACATGCTGTGCTCCGGCTGGCTCGATGTCGGCGGTCGCGACCAGTGCCAAGGAGACTCTGGTGGTCCTCTCTACCACAACGGCGTTATAGTCGGTGTCTGCTCCTGGGGCCGTGGGTGTGCCCTGGCTCAGTTCCCTGGTGTTAATGCTCGTGTATCCCGATTCACTAACTGGATCTCCCAGAATTCGTAATTGTATTCCACTATGACCTGCGCCTAACATGATATTTTATTATTGATGAACTTGTTATTTTATTATACACGTACCTCATACCCAGTCTCAGAGTATCGCAGCATAGTAACATCAAGTAGCAAACCTTTACATGATCTACTTAGAACATTTCTAATTGTCAATAACAGCGTGGAAGTAAGTGGGCCAAAATTAAATTTCTTAGACCTTATATGAGGTGCTCTCGTAGCTCAGTGGCGGCAGCGCTTTGGTATCTTTTCTAAGTTTCTTTACTAAAGTTAAGCAACCAACGCCGCGGTCGTGAGGAGATGGGTGACCATTCCGACCATATTTAGTGACATTTATCACGAGCATCTCCGTGCTTCGGAAGGCACGTTAAAAGTTAGTCCCGGCCAATATCGCTTGATATTGGTCGTGATGCCTAGTCAGAGGCCTGATAACATCGACAGTAAGGTTTAGTCACTGGCCTTATAACACCCCTCCACCAATCCGCACCGGGTCCGCGTGGTGGAGTATGGCCCAAACTACCTCATAGTTAAGGTGAGGCCTGTGCCCTGCAGTGGGATGGATATAGGCATACTTTAGACCTTATATAACTATAATCAGCACATTGGTTTTAAATTGTATTGTTTGTTGATAGTCTTGACATACACCATTTATCATTTTGAATAAAATAACGTGACATATTATTACTCATCGATAAAACTTTAAAAATAGTTTTGGTGCTGCTGTTGTTTTTAACCTATTTCAAAAAAAGGAGGAGGTTCTCAATTCGACTGAATGTTGTTGATTACGCCGTCAATTGTGGACCGATTTCAAAATTTATTTTTTTGTTTTAAAGAGTATACCCTCGAGGTGGGCCCCTTTTCACCAAGTCAGATTCTGATGATAATCCCTGGGAAATCGAGGGCAACCCTCAATTTTTATAGGCACCCATAATGTTTTGCATATATTTTCTGACTCAATGCTGATTTTTGGGTCTGGTAATCATCATGTCATATTGCTGACCTGATGATAAAAGCCACAGAACTCCTTACCGGTTAGGAATTAGTAGATAATACTGTAATTTGTCGACAGAACGTATTTCGCAGTGGGTTTAGCAGACGTAAAGCTTATAAGGTACTAGACCGCCAATTTTTATTGGGGGCATCAACCCGCACACCCAGTAACGAAAAACATTTTCAAAGTTCCATACTTAAATTGACTTGTTATTGAAGCAAGACCGTATCCTATGGTTACGACACCAAAATAGCCGCCTTGTGAAATAAAATAAGCTTTATAAAAAAACTAAAAACCGACTTCAAAATGAAACTAAAAAGAGAAAAATAATATTGACTAAAACATACCTTATCAGTTCTTTTTGGAGTCAGTGCGATATGTTTTAGTCAATATTATTTTTCGCTTTTTAGTTTCATTTTAAAGTCGGTTTTTAGTTTTTTAGAATCTTAGTAATACTTTTTTGTGCAAAATATTTTTATGACAACTAAGTACATAGCTAACTAGAAACTTGCGAATTTATAGCGCAAATAATTTTTAAGAGCCTTTTTTCCACTCATTAGGCAACGAAACTAACTAGCGTGCAAACTAAAAAATCAGATGCCCCATACATTATCATCGAGATATGTTAGTTTGTATGGAGCAGCTTAAAGAAATATCAATTTCGATGTTGCTCCCATAGAAAAGGTTGTTGTATGTGACGAGCTGATCACGTGGCTTTCAGGAGTGTCCTATTCTTTTGAACATCCTGTATACGCACCTTATGCCTATTAGTTTTTTGCTACTCCTTTTCACAAATTTAAACGAGGCCTTAAAATAAAAAATTAAAATAAAAAAATAATACATTACATTCGATACTGAAGCCCCTAGACTGTATATTTTTCATTATTTTTTTGTCCATCAGTCTGAATCCGGGCCATGCATCACGCCAAAACTTCTGAACTACTAATACGTAAGTATGTTCGAAGCTAATTAAGACAAAAATAATCGTTTTGTACTAAATATGGCTTAATAATGAAACGTTTTTATTTCAGCAATTTCTTTCCATAGTCTATATTTTTAATAAATACTGTACATCATCACATTCATTGCTCTGATCCTAAAATAAGAGCTACAGAGATTACCTACTTCTAATTTTTTTATCAGAGGCACTCACCTGATATCCTCGCAATGTCTTCTCAGGAGGTAGGTGCAATCTGGTGTCCGGTTCTGGTCTCTCGAAGCGATTCGTAGTTTTGGTTGTGCGTTTTTGATTTAGCGTTAATAGGTATTTTATTTTCGGAAAGGGTTTAGAAAAAGGAGCCCGCGCGCCGCGTTTCAAGTTAAAGACTACAAATGGTTAAGAAAATGAAATCTTAGGGTAGCTATTAAGGGTCGACCGAGAATGGGTTTTTGTTCTCGGCCGAGACCAAAAAAAAATTTAATCACGGCCGAGACCGAGAGCCGAGACCGAGAATAGAGAAATAGTAAAAAAAATATGAAATACCCCGCCCCGCCGTCGCCGGCCGCCAGCCGACCAATCGCAATCAACAGATCGCTCACGCTACGCTGTTACACAAAGCGACGAAAATGTTCGGTTATGGCCGAGAATTTCGGCGATTTTCAGCCGAGAACCGAGACCGAGTTCTTGGCTGGATTTGTAGCCGAGAATACCGAGACCGAGACCGTGATCTCGGTCGAGCCTTAGTAGCTTTATACTAGCATGGTCGGTTCGGCAGTATTTGTCAAACAACAAAGCCGATCCGAAGCATCTACTAAATTACAACATCCATCTACATATTCAGCTTTGTCGCCGACTTTGTCGATTAATGCCGGCAAGAATATGGTGCTAGCAATTCTTAGTGACCAGCAATATCGTATAACTAGCTGTTGCCCGCGACTTCGTCTGCGTGATCTTTAGTATTTTCATAAAATAATACAATCAGCGTCAGCTATAGTAAATTATCTCCCACGCATCACTCAAGACAAGTACATTTTTCGGGATTTAAAAGTAGCCATAACTTAGCCTTATAACATGCTATCTGCCAGTGAAAGTCCCGTCAGAATCCATCCAGTCGTTTCGTTTCGGAGATATTTTGTGCCCTACGTTGATACAAAATTAAATAAAATGTTTTTTTATTTAATTTTGTACCTTGGGAAAGTTATGCAGTATCGTTGAATTACTACGCAGTTAAAGTTTCACGTTTTATAACTATTACTTGTGTGTGTGAGGTATCGGCATCAGAATTATTTGTCAAAAACAACTTTAAGAGACCTATCGTAAAGTTCCTAAACCATTTCCAGACTGGGATATTAGCTCGTGGCAGACAGACAGCAGACGGATAGAAGAAATTAGAAGCTTATTAATAACACGATACACGTGTACTTATTATTTTTACCTACATAAGTACATTTAAAACTTCATCCCCTTTTAACACTTTAAGATTTGAGTATAAAAAAACAACGATATAATTGTGTTGCTTCAGTTTCCAACCATAGACCTAAATAATATTTTTAGTGATTTTTACTTTGAAAATAATAATCTTCAAATAAATTACTTCAACCCCTTTTAACTCCTTTCATCCCTTAAGGGCTAAATTCTTACAACACTGATATAATTTACGTGCAGAGTTAACCTTAAGGCATATAACAAAATACATCTTTATTTCGACCAACATAGATCATAGTGTGTTAGTAAAAGAATATAAATTTTCTTAGCCTATATCAGTGTTTTTAAAAATTTGGATAAAACATGAAATCATTATCATTAAAACACAACCCTGAAAACATAAAACTAAAGATCGTGAGAGTCAAATAACCACAATAACATTTTCATGACCTACAACACACATTGCTACTCAGAGTGCATGCTCGCTCACGTTTATTATTATTATTTATTTATTATTATTCTTTTACAAAAAATAACTTAATTAATTGCCTTCCAAACCACTTCCGTGGTTGACTGCGGGTGCGAATCTCACTTAGTTTGATTTAATTTAACTAAAACTAACATATATAAGTATATGTAGCATATTTGTGTGTGTAAACAAATCAGCATATTTATGTACACACACAAACACGCAAAATTTCTTGATCTATGGCTAATTCTAACGAAACACGACATAGTCCTAGAGTTATGAAATGTAATATTTCGTTGTTGAAGACTTATTGAGTTGACTTGTAATTGACACTCTATTTTATTTTATTTAAACCGCGCGGTTTGACTCCTTCCTTTATCTTCTGTTAAAATAATAAATGAAATGTTTCATTGATATGACAGGCTATTTTAAACAGAGCTTCAAATAAATACCCATCAATGGCCGCGTAACAATAAAATTTTCATTGTGTCTCTTTGCCGTGGCCTGACGAGTCAAGAAACAGTTTTTATCTTCTGTTAAAATAATCTATAAAAAGTTTAATTGATATGACAGGTTATTAGGGTTGGAACTTTTTTCGGTTTAATAAATAATAATTTCTTTTAATTAATAATATTTTCTTAGAGAAACAGTTTTTATCTTCTGTTAAAATAATGTATAATAAAAAGTAGCGCGCCGCGCCGCTATACGTAATTTCTGTAAAAGTTTCATTGATATGACATGCTATTAGCACATGGGGTTGGAACTTTTTTCGGTTTAATAAATAATAATTTCCTTTTCATTAGAAACTATGTAACATAATTTTTTTTTTGCGTTTAGTGTTTTTAAAGTCAGTTTCTTTTTTATAAAAAAAAATACTTTTCATCGTGCTATAAAGTTTATTAAAATATTTTGTTTAATAACTTAATAAATTATCAATAATTTCTATGAGGTTTCGTATCTATCGAATTATCTTTTTTCTCTATTAAACGTCATAAGAGGTTGGTACTTGGTATAAATATTCAAGTAGTGCCACTTCTTCATCCAGGTGGAGGAGATAATTTACAAAATGAAGTTGTTTTTGTTATTGTGGATCGGCTGTGTTGCTGTTACTGGTAACTTGTTTTATGTGTTGCTTTTTTGTTAAACATCTATATCTTGTACATTAACCCCGTTAAAAAGTGATTCTGTCATTGATCTGCCAAACTTTGAATTTAAGGATAATGCTCTTAACTCTGTCACGATTGCTTGGCTTGGTCATCAAACTAAACCGAAGTCAGCGAAACATCTTATGAGACCTATTACAAACTGCTCTGCCAACTAATTTGATTTAGTATGGAAGATCAACTCTTTGTCACGTTTTGGTCTATGTTACTTCATGTGCAAAGTTATAATTAGTTTCATGACCAAAACCTATAGTCAGAGCGTAGGAGCTATCATCTCCTGAGGAATGAAAGCGGTGGGTTGGTTGAACCAAAAGTTAATCGCAACCCCCTCCCATTCTGCCCCTATTTTAGTGACTAGGTCCTCGATTCAGAACCCTTCGACAACGAATTAACAACAGGTAAATCACGTGACACTAATGTTACATCCTATAGTGTCACTTACTTTTCCAGCCGAAAATTTGCTATTGAAACTGTTCCGAGTTTCTAGCAAGAAACCTATTATTCGATAACTTAATTTAAAGTTATTCAGTTTACAGAGATAAAAGAACAAAAATACTTTGTTATAAATAAATCATATTTTGTCTCAGCTGTCCCGGAAAGGCAAAACAGAATTGTTGGAGGAACTGAGACAACAGTGAACCAGTATCCTGAAATTGCTTCATTGCTCTACTCTTACTTCGGATGGAGCTTTTCACAAGCGTGTGCGGGGAGCATTCTTAATTCCAGATCTATACTCACCGCAGCTCATTGCGTTGTGTAAGTAACAATACTGAAATTAGTTAAATTAAAAAGACATAGGCCGTAGCATTTTTAACATTGTAAACGATGTTAAAATTCGAAAATAATAATAGGTTTCGTTCGTGTCATTAAACTACGTGGTGAATAAGCTAGTTGACACCACCAATAAATTGACATACTTTTTATGAGCTGTCAAAACGCAATCTTCACCATAATTTATATGACGATAGCGAACTATGACGTCACTGTTATCTAACTAAGCTGCCTATTTTTTGGGATCCGTAGTCCTGACAAGGAACCCTTATAGTTTCGTCATGGCCGTCTGTCTGTCTGACAGTCCGTCCGAGGTTCCCTCTAAAAGCTAAGCCGTTGTGTTGAAAAATCTGGGATAATTCATTATAATAGTGCTTTTCATGAACGTTTAAAGAACATTATAATGGTTAAAATAGTTGAGTTAGTTTAATTAGTAAGTTTGTTTAATAGGCGTTTAACGTATTTATTTGAAAATTTCTCACCTAATTAAATTTCCTTAGAAGTCAACATTAAAAGTGACAGATGAAAATAAATTAATAAATACAATAAAGACTCCTTCTGAAATATATTTTGGTAACAACGGTCAACTTCGGCACCTTACACTGCGCGTGGCACGACACGCACTTGGCCGGTTTTTGTTAGAGCCAAGCATCCTTCCCTCTCAGAGAGTTTTAAGATAGTTATTATTTTGTAAAACAGCTAAAAAATACCTAACTTTACATTGCACTTGGCTTGACACATGCTTGGTGGGTTTTATTTTTAGTATTTGAGTTAAAGTACCGTAAAGTACGTCAATCAATTATGATAAGTACTGATTATCATTAATTACTCTCATATCACTCAAGGTTGTTACACTTACACTGTAAAACAAGTGGAAGTAATTAATTTATTTGACTTAAAAACAACTTTTAAGATTTGACGAAAAAATTAAATAAGGTACCTAGTGGAAATGTATATGCAAGCTTAAAAACAGTTTTTATGCCAGCTTGCATGATCATACTTAAAGGCCTGTGAAAAATATGATTCACAATAGGAAATCATTCTGACTCGACTTAATTTTTACGACTTTGTCACTCAGTGTATGGAAAGATCCATGCATGTTATCTCGTTAAGGGGTTAACATCTGAAATGACACCATTCAAAAAATGTCAAAGTAATGGTAATACCATAGACTTAGGATTCGCTACATCTATGGCTAATACAACAAATGTAGCAAGCTCAAGTGACAGTGGACCAGCCACATCTGTCGCAGCCGTGACCACGTCTAGAGTTCTCGACAGATTCTCTCTCTCTCTCTCTCATCTCTGAGGTTCCGGGTTCGATCCCCGGTCGGGTCAATGTAGAAAACGAACTTTTCTATATTGGCTCGGGTCTGGGAGTTGTGGTACCGTCGTTGTTTCTGATTTCTATAACACAAGTGCTTTCGCTACACACAGGATCACAGCAAGTGATGTTGTCCAATAAGTAAGAAAGTAAGTAAGAAAGAAACATCCCTACGTCGTCCATCAGTGGACTGCAATAAGCTCAGATGATGAGTTAATTTTTTATTCTTTTCACAGTGGCGACTCCCCTTCAAATTGGCGGATTCGAGTTGGGTCTTCAACTGCCAACAGTGGAGGTATCGTCCACAATGTAGGCACTATCATCTACCACAACAGCTACAACCAGAACACCCATGACTACGATGTAGCTATCCTCCGGTCTACCAGTACAATCAATTATAGCACTGTGGTGAAGCAGAGCACCATAGCCGGGTCGTCTTATATCCTCGCCGACAACCAACCAGTCTGGGCCATTGGCTGGGGAACGACCTCGGTAAGATTCTTTTCCTTGTCGTCGGTACAGCTGAGAGAGAATCATAATGGCCTATACAAAGTAAAATTTAGTAGAGTATTAATGCACTTGTAAAAAAAAACAACTGTTCCGGTTTGAATTGGGTCTAGCCTCTATGGTTTTATGAAGTATACACAAACTGCCCTCTGTAATAAAAAAATCAGCAAAAAGAAACTAGGTAGTGTACATATTTGATTTATACTCACGATGCATTCAACATTAGGTAGCTAATCTTAACATGTAGGATTACCTGAAACAAAAGCAATTTAATTAGACATGGCTTTTAACTCGTATCGTAAGTAATAGGTTTAATTAAACTGAAAAACAGAAATTTTGAGCTCATTGATCTTTATATTCTAATATTTTTGAAATACTTTATAACGGAAACGTATAACACATTGTCATTTGCTCGTGGTTCAATAGTAGATAGTATATTAGTAACCTTTTCGGGCGGTGTCCATAAAGTCGATAAGAGTAAACAATGTTGCAAAATTGCTGCTTAATAAAAACGGCCAAAGCTGCACGGTTTCACGTTCTATGGAGGAGGCCTATTTGCAGCAGTCGACAGTCGAACTCTGATCATAATGACTTAACTTTTTGTTTCAGTCCGGGGGCTCATCATCTGAAAGACTTCGACATGTGCAGATCTGGTCTGTAAATCAGGCCGTGTGTAAGCAGCGCTATGCCCAAGCGGGTAACACAGTTACCGACAACATGCTGTGCTCCGGCTGGCTGGATGTCGGTGGTCGTGACCAGTGCCAGGGCGACTCAGGTGGCCCACTCTTCCACAACAAAGTGGTAGTTGGCATTTGCTCTTGGGGGAGGGGCTGTGCTCAGGCCTACTATCCTGGCGTCAATACCAGAGTATCGCGACTCACTGCCTGGATCCAAGCGAATGCCTAAATCTTCTCTGAATTTTGTTAAATAAACTGCGCCACTAACATAGGCGATGTAAATATATTTTGTTTTATTTTATCCATTTAATAAGGCACGAAAACTATACAAGGTGTAAGGGCTGATTCTGGTGCTCATATACAACAACTTTTACTATGGAACCAACGTCGAAAAACCTACCTACTCATACATAATCGACGATCGGCTGACATCAGTTTGTATGGAGCCAATATTTTTTTGAGATTTCGATGTTGATCCCCTATTAAAAGTTGTTGTCTTTAAACACCAGTATCAGCCCTTATAAGGATGTATGCTTATTACATTACACCTTGTAAAATATAGTTTTTAGGGTTCCGTACCACAAAAGGGAAAAACGGAACCCTTATAAGATCACTTTGTTGTCCGTCCGTCGTGTCTGTAAAGACCCTTTAGTGCCGGAAGGTGTGAAGGTATCGAGTTGAAATTTGAATGATATACTCGAATCTACGGTTTCTTGAAGCTGTGCAAAAATCAAACTTCTAAGTTAACTTGAAAAAAAGATACACCATCAAACGTGTATGTCAAGAACTTTTAGTGTCGCAATGCGTGTAGGTATTGAGTTGAATTTTGAATGATATACTCAAATCTACAGTCTCTTATTCTATCTTATTAATATTATTTTTGTCACTGTACAGCACGAACTGATGTGAAATTTAATTATTTAACAATTCAATGCATTTTTTTTCCCGTATCTTATTACCTATTGAAATTCGATTATTACTATTATTATTTTATTTTTTAAATACGATAACGTTATTACAAATGTAGATTAGGTACAAATTATGATAAATGTATTATGCTAAGTTCCCACCACCGGTGATACTAATTAATTCGTAAGGCTGCTTATCTGCTTGGTTTTTGCGGGCTATTAATGTAGTGTGATGTCCATTTTTCTGTTTTTCTTATCCGTCTGACATCGAGCTATGGCTGCGTCTGCAAGCAAAAAGGCATAATTATATTTTTATTTCATTATCGCTAACCTTATGACTTACTCTGTTGACTATTAACACTCACCTTAAGGTCATGACACGCGAGTAGAACTTCATGCCGGTGTACGGGGCGCCGTTGGACCCAGCAAGTCTTTAGGTCTTCGCTGTACTGCATATTAATCTTCAGTATCGGTCTAGTAGGCGATCTGAGATTGAAGTACACCTATAGAACACATAACACACCTTTAAGTAGAGGATCTAGTTGTGGTATAAGTAATTGACCAAAGTGAGAATAAATAATAAAAATACTTACGAAACAGACTCCGATGCTGGCACAATAGCCAGGCAGTGAGGTTATTTGGCTTTTGATTGATTTGAGCTATTGGGTTATACCCTTAGGTCGTACGATAACGGGAACATTCTTTTTTCTCTGCACTATCACGTAACACTTGATAAATTTTGTTTTACACCACCTAATACTAATGCACTAATGTTCACGTCCACAGTCTTAGTAAATGGATATATTTCATTTCGTTTGCGGGTAGAAGTTTCCGTCTCGACGGCCCCACCCGTACTGGTCGCCTGTCGCGGTGGTCTGTATTACGTCATCGGGCGCACAATATATATATATTTTTTTTATTATTATTTTATATAATATAAATATGTATATATAAATAAATTGGTTATTATATTGCTTATAAAAGTTTATGTATTTATTTATTTTTAAAAGTTAATTATTAGATATACTTATTGTTATTTAATGTAGTTTACTGAGCACGCAGTAATTACGAACTGAGCCACCTAGGGCTCCAGCTGAAAATCAGCGCTGCAATTTTCTGCAGCACATGCTGAGCTGGTGCCCATTAGACACCACATCGATGCGGATAATGGTATGCAATCTTTTGTGCTTTTTCTTGTTGTTTAATTTTGTTATTTGTCTGCCTTTTCTTTTTTATGTTTTTTGTTTTTTTTATGTATTCTACTTTTGTATTGTGTGTGTCTAATAAAATATTTCTCTCTCTCTCTTGAAGCTGTGCAAAGATCAAACTTCTAAGTTAACTTGAAAAAAAGATACGCCATCAAACGTGTATATCGAGACCCGTTAGTGCCGCAAGGCGTGTAGGTATCGATTTGCAATTTAAATGATATACTCAAGCCTACGGTATCTTAAAGCTGTGAAAAAATCAAACTTGTAAGTTAACTTGAAAAAAAGATGTATGTTGCAAAAAAACGCATATTTCGACACTCTCAGAGGAATCAAAATGTATAGGGTATTTCCCGTTGTCTTAGAACTATGAAATTTGGCAAGTAGCACCATCCTGTACCACAAGTATAGGGAAAATCTGGAAACTGTATATTTGTAATTAAATCATAAGAAAACGAGGTTTAATAAACAAGGAACCATTTTTGCTTCAAAGGACTTTGTTGAAACTCGCTTACGAATCAAAACACATTTGAAAATTACCAAAATTCATATCCTATTTTTTCATTAATCAACATTTATCATAATATGGGAACGAACATTTCTGCATTGTAAAATCAATTTTAAAAGGACTTTTATAATTTTTTACTTTGTACACAAGCCAGCCTTCAATCTTAAAAGTCATTGGGTAGGGTAAGCCTGTGAAATAAAGATGTACGCTTTGTTTAACTTATTCTAAATAAATATGAATACTAAAACACTAGATGGCACATAATGCACGTTTTAAGTATTATATTTTGCTTCTGGCTGGTAACTTTCATCATCATCATCAGCCCACACTAGTCCACATATGGACATAGGCCTCTCCAATTGCACGCCACTCTGCACGATCCACGGCTACTCTCATCCAGCTCCTGCCAGCAACCATGCGAAGATCGTCACTCCATCTAGTCTGAGGGCGTCCCACACTACGCTTACCGAAACGCGGTCTCCACCCAAGAACTCGTTTACCCCAGCGGTTATCGGTTCTGCGATAAATATGGCCGGCCCACTGTCACTTCAGCTTGCTTATTCGACTACCTCATTTCGGATCCTATCCCCCAGAGAAACTCCGAGCATAGCCCTTTCTATAGCTCGCTGAGCGACTTTAAATCTGTGGACCAGCCTATCGTGAGTGTCCACGTTTCGGCTCCGTATGTCATGACGGGTAGGACGCACTGATTGAAAACTTTAGGTAACGAAAAATAAAACATTGTGATAAGTGACTTATGTCAAGTCACGTCAAAATAATTACCAAATTATTATCACTAAATATTTTATACATACATTATCCCAATCTGTGAGTAAATGTGCGCGAGCATTGGCTACATGCACGTGAGGAAACGTCAACTTAATTATAAAAGATTGCTGTTAGCCTTTAAAGAATCACGTTTCGCATCCAGTTCAGATTTTGTCTGCTCTACAAGGTCAGTAACGAGATAGAGCCTAGGTATCAACCCCTCTGTACAATTCTTTGCTCATATTTAATTCTTCTTTGTTAATATGCTCTTAACATTAAATTAGCAATATAGTTTCATTTTAATAAAAAATAACTTAAATATCTCTATGATAAAGCTAATAATTAAGTTATCTGAAGTTTCCGTCATTAATTATTTTGCTTACATAAAAGAACATGTCATTTTGAACATATGTATAAAAGTACTTTTATCACTGTTGGTTCTTAGGCGAACAGTTAATAAACCCAGAACAATGTCCTTAATTTGTACGGAACCCTCGGTGGGCGAGCCCGACTCGCACTTCTCCGGTTTTTTTAAATTAATTTAGCCTTTATATTCGTTATGGGATAAAATCCGAAACGAGATCATCAGGCAGAAGAACAAAGTATCGGACATAGTTCAAACATGTAGCAAGCTAAGTGGCAGTGGGCTTATGTCGCTAAACCGACAAAAGGTGGAGTAAACAGGTTCTCGAGTGGATAGATAGATAGATGCTCTTTATTACACACCCAAAAAAAAGTAGCATATTTAATAAATATGTAAATAATTATAAAAGTAAATATTTTTCAGTGAAACTATTATTATTGCAGCCACGTCTCACATTTTGATAAGTACAAAAACCAGAGTCACTATTTAAAAAAAATCACAACTTTTGAATCTCGCGGGCGTCACTCAGCGATCCGCCTTATAGGAAGTGAGCCTTCTACAATGTATTCTTCATTGTGCTTGAGCATAAACTAATTGTATGCGTCAGGACATTGTGACAGATTGGTGTGCTGCACCAAGCGGACGTGCATTCAATTAATTCTGATACAAGCTTGATTTAGTTGTTCAAAATGTAATTGGTGTGGCTTGAGTGAGTTGCATGAGCGGTTATTGTGTTGTCTCAGATAAAGCAATTTGCATTTTGTCGTTGCAACAACAAAGTTGAAGCTGAAAAGTTGAAGAAAAGGTTTTCATCTGGTATTCACAACTCAGCCATCACTCACCATAATCGACTCACTTGTGTTTTGCTATGATTTGTATAACCCTATAAAAATATTTTATAATTAAAAAAAATAAAGTGTTGCGGTGCCGTGTCTATGGTTTATTATTTGTACATATTTGAACACCACATGATTGCATTAAGTGATCTGAATTCACGTTAGAGATACTTTGTTACAGTGAGTTAAGTTTAATTAGTAAGTCAGGTCATCAAGGCACAAAATAAATAGAAAAACGGCCGCTATACGTAATTTGTGATTAAGGCAAGGTCGTGAGTTAAAGTTATTGATACATATTTAAGATTTTCCGGAATATAATTTGATTGGCAGGTCTGTGACCTTGGCCGCAAAATTATTTATTTTTCCATAAAAACTTTCATCTTAATTCATAAGTCCTTTCTAAGTACAGTCAACATTAAAAGACGCTTAGTATCTGAATTTTTCAAATGAATTTTATTGCAAAACATTTCATCATAAAGTCTAGCAAAACCACTACGCAGAAATCTGATATTCTGCCTTGAATTAAGGAGAGCTTCAAGTACTATGATGACTATAAATACATTATATTATGATGGGGTAAAACCATTAAAACCATTAAAACCAATTTATTTCTGTAAATAGGCTTAAACTAAGCGCTTTTACACGTCCCAATATTTTTTTTCCCTACCACTACTTCAGGACAATTTTGAGCTAGCGCCGAGAAGAAGTAGCGCAAGAAACTCGGTCACTATTGTCAGCCTCTTTTTAAATAGTATATATTTTACATTACAAGATAAATGTACCTGTGCGAGCAGGGCAGTATTTACTTCCAAATATTTTTATCGTTTATATAATCATTAACAGTATAATATCCTTTTTTCATTAAAGTTGTTTTAATATGCGATTTAAATTTTAACAGGGGCAGTTCTACAATAGACGCTGGTAATTTATTAAAAAAGCGAATACATTTTCCCATAAACGAATTACCCACTTTATGCAGTCTGAAATTGGGAACGGCAAGCTTATTCTTATTCCGTGTGTTAAGATTATGAATGTCACTTTTCTTAAGGAATAAGGACAGGTTTTTGCGGATGTACATTATATTTTCATAAATAAATTGGGATGCTACTGTAAGTATATTAATTTCTTTAAACAGTTCTTTTAAGGAGTCTCGGGGTCCAAGGCCGTAAATTGCCCGTACAGCTCTCTTCTGCAGTACAAATATAGATTCAATATCTGCTGCTGAGCCCCATAACAATATTCCATATGACATTATACTATGAAAATAGCTAAAATACACCAATCTTGCCGTTTCAACATCAGTCAGTTGTCTTATCTTTCTCACGGCATAAGCAGCAGAGCTAAGTCTTCCCGACAGAGTCTCGATATGCGCACCCCATTGCAAACGGGAATCTAAAGTGATTCCTAAAAATGTAGTGGAACTAGATGTATTAAGTTGTTCATCTTTTACAGTAATATGTGTTGAGACAAGTTTTACGTTGGGCATTGTGAATTTGATGCACTTTGTTTTATTTGCATTGAGCATAAGATTATTGGTGGTGAACCAATGCAATACTTGCGAGAGTGCATTATTTACATCGTCAAATGAGTCTTTACCTCTCTTGATTTTAAAAATCAATGAAGTATCATCTGCAAATAACACTGTCTCACAGAGGTCTTTCGTAAAAGATGGAAGGTCATTTATGTAAATTAGAAAGAGCAGAGGCCCTAATATCGATCCCTGCGGCACGCCCATAGTAAGAGGCGACCCAGAAGACTCAGCTCCATTGATACAAACTTTTTGTGTTCTGCCTGTGAGATAAGAGTTTACTAAATCTGAGGCATCGCATGAAACACCATAGTGTCTAAGTTTTTTCAGTAAAGTTTGATGGTCCACACAATCAAAAGCCTTAGAAAGATCACAAAAAACTCCCAAAGCGTCCTGCCTACTTTCCCAAGCATCAAACACGTGTTTCAAGAGTGCAACTCCAGCATCTGTAGTGCTTCTACCTTTCGTGAAGCCATATTGTTTGCTATGTAACAATTTATTAAGGACAAAGTGTGATAAAAGTTGATTGAAAATTACTTTTTCAAAAACTTTACTAAGTACCGGTAAAATTGAAATTGGTCGAAAATTTGAAGGATCATTTTTCTCGCCTGATTTATATAAAGGAATTATCTTACTAAATTTCATCAAAGTAGGAAACTGTTTATCATCAATACATTTATTAAAAAGAATTGTAAGATAAGGGGCTATCGTATTTATAATTGTATTGATAATATTGACTGAGATCCCCCATAAGTCTTCAGTTTTTTTCATGTTCAATTCCTTGAAAGTTTTTATTAGTATATCAGGATTAATATGTCTAAAATTAAATGGAGTTTTGCACTCATCAACACCCGACTTGAGAAGGGATTCAGCTAGTTCAGCAGAAGAAGCCAGTTCTTTAGTTGTAGAGGGAGCTATATTTGAAAAGAATTCCTCGAAAGCATTTGCAACTTCTGCATTTGAGTTAATTAGTTTATCCCCAATTTTAAGAGAGTAAGAGTGATCATTCTGTTTACGCCTACATGTTTCTTTATTTATTATGTTCCATGTGGCCTTTGCTTTATTATCAGAACCCAAAATAATATTTCGAAGATGATTTGATTTTGCAGTGGCACATACTTTTTTAAATATTTTAGAGTAATTTCTAACATGATCTATGATCTGTGGGTTCTGAGTGTTTGCTTTTAGACTATACAAGTCATATAATGTTCTTCTACTTTTGTAAATACCAGGTGTAGCCCATTCATTAAACTTACACCTGACTTTATTTGCTTTTATTTTTTTTTGTGTAAAAATTTTATTAAATTCATTTTTAATCAAGCCAAAAAGATCCTCATATAACAGATCAACACTATGGCTACTGCTAGATTTTAATAAATCTATACCATTACACATTTTTTCTTTAAATCGGTCTATTCTATTTACGGTTATTGGCCTGCAGACAGCATCTATAATTTCTCGGACATGATGGTGCTCAAACGACGCCCTCTGGCCACTATGGTCAGACCTTAAATAATTTATAACTGATTTATCTATTACATTGCTATTGCAAAAAATATTATCTAAGCAAGTAGCTGTTGTGGGAGTCACTCTTGTTGGTTCATTAAATAAATTAATTAAATTAAACGATTTAAAAAGATTAAGAAAACGAGTTGAATTCGGTGAATTTACTAATATATTGACATTAAAATCTCCACACACAACTATTTTCTTACTAGAACTACAGACTTTTTTCAAAGCCTCTTCCATATTGGATTCAAAAAGCTGGTAATTGGCTGATGGGGGGCTGTACACGCTTATTATTATATACTGCTCTAGCTCAACACATGCTAGTTCAATAGTTCGTTCAATCGAAAGTGACACTATATCTTTACGCTCTTTAAAGTTTAACTCACTATTTAATAGTATAAGTGACCCCCCCCTAGTAGTGGACTTCCTTGTGAACGAACTGCCGATTTTATAATTTTCAATGTTTATCATTAACTCATATTGATTAATCCAATGCTCTGTTAAACATAGTACATGTACATTTAAATCTTGTAAGAATAAGGCTAATTCTAACTCTTTGCCAGCCAAGCCTTGCATATTTTGGTGCACAATATTAAAGATAGGCTTAGCTTTTGTCTGCTCTCTTAGTTTAAATTATTTGAGATTGTCACAGGAATAATATTTAAATTAGTACTGCTACTAATATGTTTGTCACAGTAAATGGTTTCATTTTTGTATTTTAAATCAATACAGTTAATATTATATGCTAACAATGTAGCTACTCGTTTCTTTAGTTTATAAGGCAGGTGTAAAGAGCTGCCAGTCAATTGAAAGCTATTATTAATAAATTTATTTGTGTCAAAAAACACAAATTTGTCGTTATGACGTTGAGTCATATTATAAATTAATGTATTCAATGAGTGAATACTGTCATTTTCTTGCGCTATTTGATTTTTACAAAAAGGTAGGGCACAAAATATTATTTTCCTTACATTTAAGCCGGACAAAATTGAGTAACTTTGAATGATTTTTGTCTTATTAAGGCTTTGACTATTTCCTAGCATTATAACAAGGATAGAGTCAGAGTTTAATTTACTATTTTGTATACGATTAATTATTATATCAAGTGATGCACCTGGCATACAGTTATTAACAACATTACATCTTAATTTCTTACTTAGTAGAGGACCATAACCAACTCCTAACCTATCTGAAAACATAATTACATTTATCTTGGTATAACTATATTGTGGTGTTGACATTGAAGGTTGCCGGTCAACATTCAACAGATTGGCCCCTGAGATGGTGTTATCTGTCACCTGTGTTACATTTATATTTGGTAGTGATAAGAAATCTGTTTTGGGATTTCCTATTTCTAAAAGTTTATTTGCGGCCAAGATGTGCTCATTTATTTGTTCCTGGGCAGAAACATATTTGCATGTTATAGATTTTAAAGACTCATGTAACTGCGAGATGTCCGCCTGCATTCGTTCAATGTCAACATTGTATTTAGATCTGCTTTCATACAGCTTATTATGATAGATCTCTAGACTGTCTACTAACTCTGCACGTTCTTTCCTCAACTTAATATTATTATAAAAACATTTCTGTTTTTTAATTAATTTTTTAGTTTTTGTGATAAATTTATTTAATTTTAAATATTTCTTTAGCCTATTTTTACTAGTTAACTTTATATTATGTTTAGTATCAAATTGACCTCTTTTACTTAATTCTAAATCAGAAACAGAAACTACTGCATGCCCACCCGGGCTTCCAATCAACTCCTCATAGAGGTTCAAGGTCTGCGAGAACACTTGTTGTTTTTTTTCTTCTTCGAAATGCAATAAAGTCCTGTTGACATCTCGAAGTTCAGTCTCCAATTCATTGTTGCGCAATAGTGTCTGTTCGAAAATATTGCTGCACTGGTTGAAGGTGTTGATGGTATTTAGTAAGTCATCACGGTGCTCGGTGACTTCTTGGAGTTGGGCATGCAATTCAACTAATTCTTTTTTGAGTTGGGAGTTTTTATTTATAGTAATTTTAATCTCTTCTTCACTCTCCTCTCTTTCCCTAACAAGTTGGTCACAGCTTTCCCTACTCTGTTTCAAATCCTCAAGTGCATTTTTGAGTTTGAGCTCAGTATTCAGCGAAGCCATTTTCCGGGTCATTGTTCCACTCTTGGTGGTCATTTTGCTGGATTTATATGGCCTCACCTGGAATTATTTAGAAAGAAGTGTATAGCCGATGTTTTGATTTAAGTTTATTTTAAGATAAGCAAGGAGACTGACAGTAATAGGTACTTATATGCTGAATTTATTTATTGTATGTGGCTGATTTTAGTTTAAAATATATAAAGAATAAGTCTTTAAATTAAAATGATCGATTTTTAAAGAAATACAGATTTACTGTACAATTTTCTTTTATTAACTTTTTCCTTGAGGGTATTTTTAACGAATATAAAAAGATAATTTATTAAGCTAATTTACACTAAATTACTTGAAATAACCATCAACATTTCCCACTGTTAGTTATTTGAATGTATTGTTAAGTGTTAGAAGTAGAATGTCTGCGGCAAAAGGTTGTTTTCATCAACTTTACTTCCACTATATGTCAAGTAAAGAGAGGCACAACTAGGCCGAATGCAATGAATTGTGACGAGTCTCACTTTCGTGAGGTTTGTACAGTGTTAAATGTTGTGATAACAGTAATGCTGTAGGTAAATAGATGCTAATTATCATCAAGTAGGTACCAAAGCTACGCAAGTTACAACTATTGATATAACCTCAACTTAATTGCAATGGTAATTTTAAAGTCTAGATTGCAAACACACTTATTAACACTTTCCTATTATGATTAAAATAATGTTGAAAACAGTACTCCCCTGGTTTTAGGTAATCCGTTGAATTGAACTCCTTTTGAATTTGGATGTCAAAACCGGTAGGAAATTTTGTCCGATTTTATGTTACTTTTTTGTAATTAGGTTTATTTACACTAGCACAAATTATGAGTTATGCTTTGTTTTTGCTATTTAGGCCTAAACTAGGTTTATTTTACACAAATTATGAATAATTAAGAATTAAAATTACAACAGCTGTTTGAGCTGCGACTGACAGCCAGGGTTGCCAGACGAGAAAAAAGGTACCTATAAGAATACAGATTTTTACGATACCGAATTTCATTTCACAGAAAACGTTATTCAAATTTAAAAACGTTATTCAAATTCAAAAAAGTTATTCATCACCGTTTCATATTGTCGAACAAACTTTCATAAAAAAATGATTTAAAGTTGTTTTGGTTACCAGACAAATGGTATATCGAACTAGCATTTAATATTAAGTATTAAGGTATCCATAAAACTATTAATAAAAACATGTTTCAATAAGTAACAGTACATATTATAAATTTTCGTCTAACAACTTTTAATCGAAGTATTAACGTTTCATTAAACGATGCATTTACCTGTTAACGATAAAATATTATTTAAGGCAATCATGCAGCATGCAAGCAAGTATGCAGCATGCAAGCAGGCATGCAGCATTCAAACAAGTATGCAGCAAGAATGCAGAAGGCATGTATCATGCAAGCAAGCATGCAGCAGGTATGGATTCTGTCACGGTTTCGGCGCTTCGAGGCTCTGGCGATCCCACGCCAGCTTATCGTCCTCAGCTCGCGGGCTGCCTCACCCCTCCGCGCCTACACGATTTTAAATTACACTCTAGGGGTAGGGCAGATAAGACTGCGTGGCGTCGGGGTAAACTAAGTCGATTTAAATACCTTTTTTAATTTATACATATTGTTGTTTAAAATATGCACTAAATAGTGAGATATCACGCACAAAAATTATTAATGACATGAAAATCGTATTTTCGATGAACACTTTACTGAAGTTAAAATAATGTTTCTACTATTTTGCAAACTGAAAATTACGTGTTAACAAATTTGTGGCAACAAAACTTTCATGTATTATACATATACATATACATTATTTTGATACAAATCATAAAATATGGAAAGAAATAACGATGGACTGAGTTTGTACTAAATAATCGAGGAAATAAAATTGCAATGTAACCTGATTCTAGGATTTGTAAAATATTGTATAAAATGATTTGCAAATAGTTTGATGGGAAATGAAAATCGAAAAAAAAAAACGTTAATTGCGATAAAGTGATTTATAATGGTATCCATGACTAGGGTAAAAAGTAAAAATGCACACACTTGTCCGGGGTTTGAACCAGTGATTGTTTTGTTTTGTAGTCTCAAGCGCAAATAGATCGAGAGGTTTTCGATTTCACGACATTCACTCACATCCTTCCATTTATAATACAACTTAACAGGTGGTTAAGTTGTATTTCTGTATTACACTGGTATATTTTTTTACCCCAACCTATGAGATTTGTAGCTCAGATGTACTCGTAATATTTGGCAAACACTTCATGTAGGCAATTGCGGTGGATTAGATCAACAAATCTATTGGGCTATAAATAATGTTGTTTATATACTTTTACGAGGCGCACTTATTTGGCTACGAAAAAACACGCGTGTGAAACCCCCTAAGGCCTAAACGAACTGTGGTACTTTCCGTAGAACTCACATTTTATAGTTATTCAGGCCCCAGTATACAGGATACCTGCTGTATTCACTGAAATGGAATTGTGCAAATCTTTTTTATAACGTGTAAAATCAAAACGACTTGCAAAAATGCGTCTCAAAAATATCATTTGGGACAAGTACTAGAACAAATATTGTACAGGATAGTTGATAGCTCAGGGCCATAACCATGAACTCTTAAAACAATCTCAAAGTTGTCAAATCTGGCAATTTTGGTACGTCATTTCATACAAAATTTGACAGAAATAATAATGTTTGACAGATTTGTGATTGTTTTAACAGTTCATGGTTAGGGCCTAGATCAAAGAAAGGACAAGATATGTAATGGAGGCGTGGCGCGTGACACTGTGACATGCTCAGGGCCATAACCATGAACTCTTAAAACAATATCAAAGTTGTCAAATCTGTCAATTTTGGTACGTCATTTCATACAAAATTTGACAGAAATGATAATGTTTGACAGATTTGTGATTGTTTTAACAGTTCATGGTTCATCATCATCATCATCATCAGCCCACACTAGTCCACTGCTGGACATAGGCCTCTCCAATTGCACGCCACTCTGCACGATCCACGGCTACTCTCATCCAGCTCCTGCCAGCAACCTCATGGTTAGGTCCCAGGAATTAACATCGCTCCCGAAACAAGCCACGCCACTCTTTAATCACAGCTCAGACGTACAACAGTGATGTTCTCCGATATTTTTGCAAAATGCCGAATTATTGTGAAGTTATGTGCAGAAACAGAAGTAAAACGAAAAACTACAAGAATTATTGAGTCACTTACCTGAATTAAATATTAGGATTTTATTTTTGTTTAGCTTAAAAGTAAAAAAAAACGTAACAATATCACGAATAAATTCAGTGCCGAATGAGCTACCATAATAGCGAATTTGATTGTGATGTTTATTTAGAAATGTTAGACATTGATGGCTTAGTACAGCAACCACATAATATTACATCTAATGACACCGCAATGTATTCTGATGCTACCGATATCCACTGCGTCGTGAAAATACCATGGTATGGCCGCATGCGCCGTTCGCGAAGTAGTGGTGGTAGTGCCGTGCTAGCTAGTGTTTATTGCAGTTTTAAAGTGTGCGTGAAGTGCCGTTAGGCCAATCACAACACCTGGGCCCTAACCATGAACTGTTAAAACAATCACAAATCTGTCAAACATTATCATTTCTGTCAAATTTTGTATGAAATGACGTACCAAAATTGACAGATTTGACAACTTTGAGATTGTTTTAAGAGTTCATGGTTGTGGCCCAGTATACGTGTTGTCGTAGACTCTCAGGCTCCTCCTGTTGTTTTGTTTTTACACAGTTTAATGTGTGTGTGGGAGCGAGCTATGGTAGGAGATATCCGGTGACACCGGTGCTCTTCGAAATTACGTACGATGAGACTTCTCCTACATTCATATTTCTATGGTTGTTAGTCAATATTATTTGTTAAATATCTAAAATTTCTAAATATGAAGGCTCTCGAACTACCTAAGCATCTGTTGCTACAGAGCTACACTCTTATCGTATCGTTAAAATATTGAAAATAGTTTTTAAATAACAAATGTTTTGTGGCAAAGCATTCCTAGTAATTTATTTTATCTTCAACATTTATAAATTACTCCGATATGGATATTATGTCGATGGAAAATTAACACGGCCGTATTACCACGAGATGTTTTATTTAGCAAAAGGGCAACTAGGCAGGCTTGGGCGTCGGTGCATAAAATATTCAGTCCAGACATTACAGGCAACGCCTACCCACCTAACCGCCACGCGAATGAAATTTTCACTAGCAAAGGAACGTGTTGTATACTATTCTGTAGTAGATAAGGGTTTGAAATAAAAATTAAAAAGTTAAAAACACACGGAGGTAATTCATACATAATACACAAAAAAACGGTTATTAATATCCTGCGTAAAAAAAGACAGTCGATATAATCAATCTAATCTCAGCTTCATAATAATTATTGAGAAGACAATAAAATATTTCTGCAAAATTCAAAGACAAAACAGTCGTAGGGTTCCCCACAAAACGTCGTCTTCAAAATCCGCCGTTAATTGCATCGTGAATGAAACGAAGCGTTGGTCGTTTCACTGTGAATTTCAAACCGTTTCAACTGGTTTTAACTCGCTAATGCCCGAATTCTGAGGCAAGCCTCGCTGGGCGGGAAAGTGCGCGAATATACTCGTACCTAGTAAGGTTTCGCCGCCGACCCAGTCTGCAAATTACATTAAAATCTTCGCGTGCTTTGTGTTGGATAGAGATATTCGAAAGAGATACTCTTCTCACGTCAAAATGACATATTTGTTCGTAAGCAAATTGAGCTATCAATACATATTGATTACATATATCATATATTTATCAGTCATCAGGTATGTACAATTTCACATTAAGCACTCCGGACCACTCTTCTTTTTCTTCTTAGCTGTCCTCTAAAGATTCGGATGAATGGAGACAGAAGAAACGCCACAGCACATGCTTACGGAATGCAAGAGCTTGGCAGATCACGGGCACGGATTCTACAATCACTAGCATCGCTCCTAGAAGCCTGCAGGAGTCTGCTTGAAAGCTGCTGGGGATGACCTGGAACTGGTATGGTTGGAGTAAGAAACAATATGTAAAAAGTGAAAACGAATACCGCCAAAATTGTGCATCTTTTTGTAAACATGAACTGGGCCCTAACCATGAACTGTTAAAACAATCACAAATCTGTCAAACATTATCATTTCTGTCAAATTTTGTATGAAATGACGTACCAAAATTGACAGATTTGATAACTTTGAGATTGTTTTAAGAGCTCATGGTTATGGCCCTGTTATTTTCGTAGTATAGTGTGCACTGTGCAACAAACGTTAAGTAGGTACCTACTATATTGATACCTATGCAGATGTTTGCACGAGCTTTGTTACTGGGCGTGAAATTACAAGGTGCAGAAAGTAGGGTATAAAAAGAGCGATGAAGGATGTTCCAGAATAATCCCTGAAAGTATTTGTTATCTATTTGACTCAGTTAGTGTTTGACTTTGACCTGATGTGAAATGGTGATGATGACTAAGATATGTTAAGTTTTATTGCGAGCCTTTAATTTCTCATATAAGACGATACATAAATAGAGCTTGTCGCTAAATCTGGGAGCAACGTTTGATTTAGATGATTGCTAGGGACAAAAAAAAACAAAAAACGATTGAATGTTGCATCGTTGCGCGCACGTCTACTCACGATTGAGTTTGAAATCTATGATTTCTGCGTTGCGAATTCACAACGTACCGATTTAAAGTCCTTTGTTCCAGCCCTATACCGCTCGTTAAATACTAAAGATTAGACTTATACCTCATGTGCAAATTTCGCTCTTTCTGTTTTCATTTTGATGTTGTGTATTCCCAACTTCTGACTCGCATATAGTGCGGAGACAGCCGACAACCGACGGCGAGGCCCGACTACACGGATGGATCGATGCTTCACTTGAACTTGCCACGTATGTAACGTTTATAGCCGTAAGGTTGGCTGTTACGATTACGGTTTAGTTCAAGGCTCTCTATTTCCATGTACAAATAATGAAGGACTAAGTTCTCTGTCATTGGGTTTATTACCTTTCAATGACATTTAGCCATTCTGCTACTTTCGAGCTTCCTCATGGAAATTTTATGAGTTTATATCGACTAAGTTGACCATAGAATACGAAATATTGAAAACAATTCACATAAATTTTAAAGAATAATAATTATTGACACAATTTTAAAACATGTGTGACATGATTGTTGTGCAAAAAAATATGTTAATAGATTTTGAGCAGAACCTTTTGCTATCTTTGAAATGATTTAAATCTCAAATAAATTGCTCGAAAACGACTTTAGGCACTCGCAAAAATAAATTTAGATAAAAAAATTCAAGTGCTAAAAACTTTCCGACAAATCTTTAACCAGCAGATTTAAAAGTTTTTATGAATACTTTTCTTGAATCATCTCCAGAGAAACGGTAATCTTTGATTTTTTTTAAATTAAGATATTTTTAATGCTGCTGGAATATAATGCTGTTTATACAGGCTATGTAAGTGAATATAATTGATACTCCTTAAACCACTTAACTATGTCAATTTTTACTACAAGATAAAAATAAAATACCTACTCCATAATTCCACAGCGTACCATCGAATCATTCTAGCTGCTTCGATGGTGTGCTATAAGTGTGGAGCATCTGAATATTAATATTTTATCTTAATATTTTTTTTTAATGTATTTGATGCTGTCCTCACAATAAAAGTTGTTGTTTTTCAGCGGCTAATAACGTGGTTTTAAGAAGTGCTAATTCTTGTAATAAATTAAAAGGTTTGTACATAAAGGTACTACTACATACTCGTGCATTAATTAAATAAATTTTAAAAGTACGCCTCAGTGTAAAAAAAAAACATTACTTAACCATACAGCTGTGTTGATATAAAAGTTGAAGGTGAGACACATGAATTACTTTATTATTTTGTCCTTGATAGAGGCTCAGTTGAAGGCTGCACGGCATAATCCATAAATAATGTCTATTAAATACGTAATTCATCAGGCGATGGTAAACTAAACATCACGTTGTTTCATGTATCTATTGATAACATTTTCTTTTTCCTTGTTACGATAGAACCATGGTCAGTGTTCAGGAAGTGTTAACCATTCGTTGGTGTGCGTACCTTTACTTCCTCTACAGGATTAATGCTTACATTACAATATATAAATAAGTTTGTTATGGAAATGATCGAAAATTTTCCAATCGATCATAATAAAAAAAATCGTTTTCTAATCAAATCAAATTCATGACTTCCCCATAGTATTTATATGAATACTATGTTAAAACATACGTTTTTCATCTTCATATGCATAAACATGACCTAACACCATAAACCTAGTGCTTGATTTCCCAAAGACGCACACTGCGGCAAATTGTATGTGTTCGTGAAACTACACGTAGAAACACGCACACACACTATAGGACACGCTCGTACTGATAATAAAGGAAACAAATCGTCTTCTTTGTCTATCAGGTAGATGATTAAAAAGTATTGGACACGCATTTTTTTCTTTTTCCACATAATAAAAATATTACAGAAATATATTAATTTTAAATGTCGCATGACGTCACGCCCTGGTAAAATTTTTGCTTAGATATGACGTGACATCTTCTAGACATCAGGATTTTTTGTGTGTTTTCTCCCAAAAAACCCTGAGTACTTTTCCGAAGAAATCGCATTAGTTCCTGCTGCCGCGTCAGCAGGAATCAATGCGATTTGACGCACTCTATACCCTCCTTTGAGTCATTCCTTAAATGAACTATGATTGTTGATAAGGTTCAATTAAAAATTGCGGCCTATCTGTTTTATCGAGACTTGTACATGTACCTAAGTTTGATAACAAGGAAAAGAAGCGAAACAATCTAGAACTGATAGTTTCATTGATTTGGAAGTCTAAATACTAATTTATTTTTCAAAAAAATTAGCTACTAAGTGCAAATTCTTGTCTTGTAAAAAGGCGCGTAAGTACTAATTCGATTATTGTGATTATTTTAAGTGTTTAGTTTCAGGAATAAAGCATTTATTTGTATTTAATGCAGCTAAATTAATACCTTGAGTCCTTGCAATAACTTAACTCTGGGTTTTTGTGGAAATGTTGAAAAAACGTACACAAGTGCAGAGCTGCTCAATGTGGCGTGCTAATAGGGTGGGAATGGGTCGAGCCTTGGACTTCCCAAGACTTATGATGATCATGAATTAACGTATAAAAATGAATAGGTATTAAAACGCCTCTTTATGTAGTGTAATTCATAACCAAACATGCAATTTGTTAAAAGACTGGCCGTAGTGGCCGTGTATCTATATTTAATACAAATTACTTGTATTGTCCTTCAACGTTTACATTATAATTATTTACACTTATTTGATAACGCAAAATCCATTACAACTCCAAAGATAATCATTAAGTATTAGGTATACAAACAAACAATATTACCTACCACTTGAAAAATATTGAATTCCTCCTTGAATCTTACTAATATTGAAAAAAAAAGTTTGTATGTTTTTACATTATCATTATTTCAGCCACAGGACGTCCACTGCTGAACATAGGCCTCCCTCAGTGACTCTCAGATTGGCCGTACATAATCACACTTATTCCTAACAAAATAAATACAAAAACTTTAAATGAAATTAAAAAATGGTACATTCGAACAACTATGTTATAAATCTTATTACATTAATAGCTTAGTATGCCAAAGAAAACAGTGACTTTAGTGACCATAATTTACTTATTATGTACCACTCTTATTATAAGTTTTATTATAAGTGAACCGATAATTTGTTCACTTCAGTATCAAAAGCCTTTTAAACCACTGAATTTAAAATCTGGATGGTATTAATTTATAACCGAAAATTTTAAATAAGGAAACTTTTTACCTGTCTAAAGTGAGCTTGTCAATTTAAATCATCCGTAGCTATACTCGTACTGTAATAAACACTGGCCAAGTGCGAGTCGGACTCGCGCACGAAGGGTTTCGCACCAAGATTTATAAAAACGAGCAAAAATCACGTTTGTTTTATGGGAACCCCCTTAAATATTTATTTTATTCTGGGTTTAAGAACCTATTTGTTGTTATAGCGGCAACAGAAATACAGCTACTGTCAAAATTTCAACTCTAGAGAGTTGAATTGAACCGTAATAGTTAGAACTATTACGGTTCCCGAGATACAGCCTGGTGACAACCGGACAGACAGACAGACAGACGGAAAGCGGAGTCTTAGTAATAGGATCCCGTTTTACCCTTTGGGTACAGAACCCTAAAAACTATCATAATTTCCTTTAGGTGCGGATTAATGGACTGTTTTACAAGATCTCATCACTGACTGGTTGTTTTGATAAATGTACAAGTTCTGTAATAACGTAAAACCACTAAAGGTTATTCAGCTCTCTTACAAAATGGAGTTTTTTTTGTGAAATAGCTAATTTGTAAGCCTTTTGCGACATTTCGATAACAATATTGTTTATAGGCGCGGATCGTGACCGCAGAAGGTGTAGGTATTGTAGCTGCCGATTCCGAGCTTGTGCTTGTTTTGGTTTTCTCTACTTAACGCGAGCCGTGTTGAAGTGAGCTAACTGTTTTAATTTAACTGTGGTGCCTCTGTTCATGCCCTAGTTCTAAATAAGTCCGCCTGTCCGTGACATTCGATCTTGAGGCCTCCACCGCGACCGGGGTTCCGGCCTCGGTTCTGAGTTCGTTAAAAATTTATCTGTATATTCTGTCCACTAACTTTATCGGCTTTCACTCATTGCTATTATTGGGTATACCCGTATAGACAAGTAGGATGTTTAATGTTTATACTGATTTCTCAAACTTGTAAGATCAATTTGGTAGTAATCATGCAAAGAGTATTTTCTGTCCAAAATCAGAATCGAAATGCTTTTAAATTAAGTGATCGTTCTCAGTTGGCAAGTGCTTGAATACCACCTTACGTACTTAAGATATGGATGGGATCATGGTATCTAAATGACTATGGCGGCGGTTGATATTCTAGAGGTGGTGATGGTGATTTGGTATCCTATCATATCATCGACAGTCAATTTGCAAGGAATTATTTAATAAGCACCTCCAACAAGGTGAACAGACGACCCGGTAAAGGTTGCAGGAAGCCGCTGGATGCAGGCCGGTTCCAACCGGCCAATCTAGAAGTCATCGGGGAGGCCTATGTTTAGTAGTAGACGTCCTATGACTGAAATGATGATGATGATGTTGATTTAATAATCAATAATGAGTGGTGCAAGTTAAGGATTAGGTGGAGTCTAACCTTACATTCTTGGGTTTGCATCCCAGTATGTCGGTATTTCTGAATATTACTGAATCTATATTTGGATTTTTTTTCATTGGTATTTAGAACGCGCATGCAGGTTACCTGAACGATTTCTGTAATGCAAGCCTTAAGGCTCAAATGCGACGTCACATGACATGAGACATGCGTATACCCATGCCCGTTTTCATTGGTCCAAAGGTGTGGTTACCAGAACCTGCACCTCAACTTCGGGAGTCGCTTCGGTAAACCAGCCCTACCCGCACAATGTGCCATAGATCAACAGTTACCGTTGTGTAGGTAGAGCAATCTTAACTATGACTTATTAAACAAAAAAAATGGCAAAGCAATTAAAAAACGATTAACTTTTTTTAATTCTTTGTCTGATCACTATTTTACCAATCAAACTTTAATGACCGCATCACAGGAAACGGACGCCATAGTCTGATTTACGTTATGTTATAAATTCTTTAGGTCTCTTAGTTTATTAATTATATAAAAACGTGTACAATTTTCAATTTTTTGAACATAGGCTACGCAGAAATTCACTCTAAATAGAAAGGGCACTAAATTTGTCCCCAACACAGGTTCCTTAGTACCATCCATACCATGGTAGTAGTAGAAACAGGCGCGGTATTTTCCTCTAAGTTAAAAGGACGCTTTTATTTTGTACAATACGAGTAAGTGTAGCTTTTGTTTAAATAGGAAACTTATCTTGCTGTTAGAATTCACCCACATGCTTGCTTTTTATTCCATTTCGACCCTGCGATGATGATGGTTGTGAAGCTATCTGAGATTTTGATTTAGCCTAAATCTGGCTTAACATCTTGTCCATTTTGTTGGGATAGAGACGATGATGATGATGGTTTAATAATGTTTTAAAAATCTAGGTTATTAGCCGTGTTATATTGTTATTATCATTGTTAGTATTATGAAAAAAAAACTTTACACTTGTTTCGTTTATTCTGTTGAGTTTGCAACAATGCTTAGGAACTGTTGTAAAGATCATGATTCAGAAATAAAGAAACAAAAAAATAACACACAAAAATATATAATTTTGACAAAAGGACATGGTTCATAAAGTATGGATCAAAATCCCATCCTAGGTTGGGTCTCAAGGGTAACAGTTGTATGAAGTTAACCCTACTTAACAGGCAGCGCAGAAATCAATAGAGTATACAAGCTGAAATATATATAATATATCCTACCTATATAAAAAAAAATCTTTTATACCTGGGCGGTAACCACGAACTCTTAAAACAATCTCAAATCTGTCAAACATTATCATTTATCATTTCTGTCAAATTTTGTATGAAATGACGTACCAAAATTGACAGATTTGACCACTTTGAGATTTTCAGAAATCTAACCTTTATTAAAGAGTAAACCGTATTTTACTTCTAGGACCAGTTAATATAATAAATATTGGACATTTTACTGACGTTTTCTTCTCCATGAGACTCGTAAAGTACAGTCGTATCGCGCGAATCGTGGAGGAGAGCTAAGTGCTACTGTAGTGTGGAAAATTTCCGCGATAAATACAATTAGTTATCAATATAAAGAGAATTAAATGAAGAATCTCTTTAATTAGCTGCATCGACTTTTTTAATCTAAGTGGTTATTAATACCATGCAATCTAAACAATCGGTACGGTAGGTACGTGCAAATGTGATTAATTATGTCATTAATAACTCACAATATTATCTTAATAATATGATAAGATAGGTTATTTCCCTAGTCTACAGCCAACGACTAGTAATATCGCCAACAAATATATCTAGCCGGTGTCAAGTCCAATCGGATGTATCCAGAAGAAACTAGTAGTAATTAATCTCGCGAGATCGTAACTGAAAGCCTATTATCATATTTTCTATAACACAGTACTTTAGCTACTTACCTTAGGATCAGAGTAATGTATATGATCTATTCCAATAAAAAAATGGTACCTGTTGATATACTGGTATATCCATCCGGCGTCATCAACGGCGTGTCTCCACTGTTGAACATGGCGGAGCTGGCGATGTATATTCGCGTGACGTGTCACTTTACGTTGCACTCACTAGAGTTAGTTCGGTCACATTACTTTTAAAGCAATATTTCTTCTTTTTGTTACTAAATAAATGTTTGGCTATTCCCGGTTTTTATTTTTGGTACTTGCTATGTTGTATGTTTTAAAAACTATGAATAATTATTATAAATAAAATTTACCTACTTCAATAAAATAAGAGGCATTCTTTATTTTTATTATTTATATCCAGTTGCACGTGTTTTTGAAATTTACACTTCAATAAGAGGTTGTTAGGATTTACCACAATAAAAATAAACTGCATTTGAAAATTCCATCTACGGAACCATTTTAGATGTAAGAACGAATTTTCGCTGTGTTTACCATTCAAATTACATTTCGCCTTACAATTTGATTACTACGGTGTCCCCTGAGATCCCGGTGACTATAAATCATGAGTAAATATAAAGCCCCCGACTGTGTTCGCTCTGAGTCGAAGGTTAAAATGGCCACTAACTTAATAATTTATCTTGGAATAGAACCAACGAGTCATTTTAAGATAGAATTACAAAATGTGAACCTTATTGGTCCAGTAGATTTAGAAATTGTCTGTGACAGACAACTACACGAGATTTATTATAAGGATTCCGTTTTTCATGCGGACGATCGGAACCCTAAAAAGAAAAACCATGTGGAGTATGCGAAGAGAAATAAAATAAAATTTAATTTTCAAAAACCCCTGACTTGAAAATCCTCTAATCAACTATTACAGAGCTGATGATTTTCCAACGGCTGATCAGGTCATGGTTACCTTATCATATACTTTCAATATCATTGACGGTACCAAATTTCGAATCGATTGGACAGAACAAAGTGAGTCAGTTCCCCTCATCAACTAGAAAAGAGCTGACAATCTTCAAACGGCTGAACATATTTTCATGAAACATGACTAAGGACACTCGGGATAAAATTATTTAAGACACAAAAAATAAAACTAAACGAAATCGATTCATCCGTTGGGGAGCTACGATACCACAGACAGATACACAGACATACACGTTAAACTCACAACTACCCTCTCTTTTTGCGTCGGTTGTTAAAAACAGCCCGCAACGTAGGTCTTTCCTAAATATATAATAAGGTTTTAAAAAAACTATAAGTACCTGAAACAATTCTATTATTTTGAAAATCTTTTTTCATGTAAACATTTAAAATTCTATAGTTAACTAACATAAAAAATAAACAATCCGATGAGCTTCTTCAATTTAATTTTAAAAAAGTGCAAGGTCACACAAGTATTTGTATTTGTTGCTTAATAACAATATTACTTTCATCCTGCAAACTAACTAACTAAAACTTTCTTAACACATTGTCGTCAACTTCTTACGCAATTTAAATTTTAGTACCTAATCGGATTCAGAATGTTTTTTTGTCTGGCTAAAAAGGTTTGTGTTAAAATTCCGACTTCGCGAATATTTAGCCCACGGCACGTCGAGTCGAACGTGGTGGTGGAACGCCACTACCACCCCATGCCACCACCGTGGTACACTTCACCAAGGAACGTTGAAGCAAATGGATTGGCCGCGACGCGACTTTTTATTTAGCATTAAATGGATTAACAATTTTATTTGACGACTGCAATGAATTAGAAACAACGACTTTTTGTAAATTATACTTTAGCATGCTATCTGTTTCGGTTCTGTTTAACAACTTTATTGACGCTCGAAGTTTAAGGAAAATAAATTGTAGTAGTAGTAGATAACCTGGGAATAGTGCAGGCAAAGGTTTTCTGGTCTTTGAAAAATGTTTTATCTACATTTTGTTTCTTTACTGGATTATTGTGTTAGTATACGAGAACTATTAGCAGAGTACTTTAAATTCGTTGGATTAAGTTAAGGAAAGTGACATTGATAAAATTATAGTATATTATCCCTTAATAGAGCAAAGTACAATTGCTTACCACCTCAGTTTTTTGAACATAAACAAAGAATCCTTCCATGTATACTTCCGTAAACGCAATATTTATAATGTGTATTATATTTATATTTCGCGTACTTATGATTATATATTTTTAGATTTTCATAAATAAGGTTCAAATAGGTCCTATTATAGAAATAAATAATAACACAAAAGCTGGTTTTTCAATATTTTTTACCTCCGCCCTATTAAGGGTTACAAATGCAAACTTCGTCTTTACTATAAAACGATTGACCTGTCTCAAGACTTGTAAGGGATAGTGAAAGCCGCGTATAAATCTGTATAGTGGACGGACATTTAATTCTTTCACTTCCGACACACATTTTTATCATTTCGTGACTCCAGGTCGAAACCTCGCAGTACGACCGTGACCGCTCTTTGGCCCCGTCCTTGCTACCGTATCTATCGATCCCTGTAAATCTAATTTGATTGTTGCAATCCACACATTTATGGTTTTCGCTAGGGTTGGGTCAGGGTCTTCATTCACCTTAACTTTGAATCAGGAACTACTGATTGGTTCTTCTACACGCCGATTTCGATCGAGGTATTCGACGCCACGTTTATTTCTGCTTTTATGCAGTCTTATAGCACAATATAGGCAGATATCATCATCATCATCAATTAGTTCAGGCTTAGTACGTCCACTGACATAAGCCTTCTCCAATGACTTTCAGATTAGCCGGTTGGAAGGGGCTTGCATTCGTGGTCTATCAGCTATGTCGGCAATCATCCTAAGCTGCGCTTGCTGGTACGTGGCCTCCATACTAGAATCATTCTGCCACATCAGCCGACAGTTATAAGGGCTATGTGCCCCGCCCAGTTATTGTCATTTTATCTTGCTAATTTGCCAGGAGGATGGGCAGATAAAGAGGTACTAAATGGATGATGAAAAGCAATAATGCATCATTCCATATAAAGTCAAATCCTGCAATATTGATGTACCTACCTATTCTAAAGTTAAATTTTTAAATGCGGTTATAATGTAAGCACAAATAAAAATTATTAAACTGTAGTCCAAACCTCAATAATTGAGATTGCGCAAAACCTAAATTTTCAAAGCGTAAAAAGGAGAAAGGAGAGAAAATGATATCTTCTTTTTTTAAGTCGGTTTGTAAGCCTTCGAACCGCATCCTTCCACATCAGCGAAGTGTAAATGCAATTAGCAGGGTAATGTACAAGTCTTGTGAATGGACCCAACACATACATAAAATAAAAGGACGCAGGAGACTCGCTCGTGCATGTACAATTTTAAAACAGGGTGACTTCACATAAACATCAACCATTTTGCAACTGCCGTCGATTGATAAATCCTATAATTAGTTTGTTTAATTATACTTATTGGTTTTAATTAAATACACCAACCGAATTAATAAAAATCCAAAATATTCTTAAGCAACACTCGATAATTTTAAATTAAATTCCAAATAAGAATCTGAGGGTCTTAAATTACTTGGGCAAAAATAAAGTACCAAAAATCCATACTTTCCTTAAAACACAATAAAGTTGATATGCGTGCAGCTTTTAGACATTTTTTTTTTAGGAATAACGCCATTGTTATGGTTACAGCCAGTTATGACTACATTTGATTCATCATTATGGACTCTAAAAGTCAGCTGCTGATCATAGGCCGTCACATACTCGTATACATTGAAGGATCATAGAACGTCACAGCGATCGTTATTGGCGTTTGCAGCAGCAACCTTGACTAGTTACCACTCCCTGTCGGAGGGGAACCGCAATCCAAGCTACGTTTTCAAGTTCGTGGTCACCACTCGATAACGTTTCTTCGGTTGGCGGCTCTGCGACAGATTTGTAAAATTTTAATTGTAAAAAGTTCTCATTTTATTCATTCAATCAACCAATATAATAAACTAAGCAATCTAAAGCTTTCTTCTATGGAAAAGGCTATGCTGCTAACGGCCAGTGGGACTGAAAGGATGGGGGCCAGGTACTGGCAAGCGGAGCAAACGAAACACGTTCGCTAAGGGGACATATGACCAAGTTATGGTTGCAGACAGCTTCCAACCGGCCAATCTAAAATCGTTGGGGGAGACTTATGTCCACCAGGGTCGTCCTAACGATGATGATGATTTAGGTGTATTTGTTTTATAGTTACTGTTCATTGCTATATTATGGCACAGATCCACGTTAAACAGATTAGGTATCGCGTGCGCCCTGCGGCTCTGCCTTCCGTCCTACATACTCGTACAGTCAACGTATTGATGTTTTAGTTATATGATTATTATTATTAAAAACTTTATTGCACAAACTTAAAAATGTACAACAGGAGGACTTAATGCTAAAAGCATTCTCTGCCAGCCAACCTTTGGGTCATGCAGAAAGCGGGTATTGGGTGCGGTAAAGGTCCAAAAGAAAAAGATAAACTACTTATAAATCTAAAAAATAAATAATGAGCTTATAATACATTTAACAAAATACACATTATAATATATACATATAAATATATATATAACATTATACATTTATATACCATTAGTTAAATATTTGATAAATAAATATAAATACATACTATTACTATATTAATGCAATTATTATAACAATAGTATCACGGTATCCGAATTTATCAACAGATCCGTATTGCAAATATACCACAATTTTCTGACGAAATCATTACGAAATAGCGTATTAAAGATGTCAGGTTATTTTGACTTTAAAAAGAGTCAGTACCTACTTTGGAAGTTAGTATTGATCAGCTATTTTAGATGCTGACTGTACACAGCGAGATGGCTGGATAAGCTCTATAAAATTACATTCTCGACTGGAATTATTTTACTGTGACTACCATGACGCGATGCATAAACATAAAACACGGAATTTAACAAAGGCTGTTACATCATATTTGCTTGCTATTATTTTCATAATATTTTGATATTAAATAATGCTTTTTTACACCTTTTGTGTTTAATGTATATTATTCACAACTTATCATTGCTAAAATCTTAAAAAAACGAGCATCTACTTGTTCTACGAAAAAAATGTGTTAACAGACGGACAGACTGACACTAAATTGTTTATTACAGGCTTTCCTTTTTACCTGACTGCCAAACGAGGGCAATGTTTTTGGCTAAAAGGTTTATGTCCCTAAAAATTAAAATATGTTACGACAAACTGAGCTTAACGACTGACACCGTTGACAATGCTCTCGATATAATCGCATACAAAGTGGGCTTGTCTGTTTCATGTCACGTACCTTACATACTACCTTACCTATAGGTGCTCTAGTTACGGAGAACTGTGGTCACTGGGAGATATAGACAAGTGGCAAGTGGCTCTTTGTAGCTAAACGGTATCGCAATTCGTCACTGTCTGACAGTTTTATGATGACGATATCAATAATCCCCTGGCTTTAGATCCGTTTTTAGCTGCAGTAAGTTAGTTTAGTTCTTAAGTTCATCTAAATTGTAATTTCAACTGTGGATTTTGATGTCGTTGTAATATGATAAAATAAAATAAAATAAAAATTTTACAGCAATGGCTTATGTCAATCACATATAATAAATTATTCTCGTACATAATCGTTTCTAAATAGTTACTTGCATCTTAATTACAATAGCTTTCTAACCATTTTAAATCATAATGAAATCCTTGGGGGATAACCATTTATAACAAAAGCAAATTGCTAACAATTTAACGGCTAGCGTGCAGTGTAGATGTCGGAATAATTGGTGGTGGAAGATCTCTAAGGCATTCTGAATAAACGCTCAGATTTTCAGTTGCACATTTAGCCTAGTCTACGGGGAGAATGGAATTAGGTATAGTAAGCATACTTCCAGTAAACTTTATGAAACATAGCATGTTAAATGGATGTCGACTACAAAAAATATTTGATGATATTATAATACTTGAAAAAAATCGATCGTCTTAGCCCAGCAAAACGCTGGCTTCGACAGCAAGAAACAAACACTTGAAAGATTTCGACAGGTCAGCTAACGTCTCGATAGCGTTGGAAAAGCACTGTCCCGGTATGCGATGGTCGTGGATTCAGGTCCCACCTGAGGCGGTCGTTTTTTTTTTAAGTATAAATAATAATCTTGAATTAACCTTATCTTAATCTTGAATTAACATAACATGAATTGCTATAAAACAAAAAAACATGTTTAAGGAAAAAAATCAGAAAATGCCTTCATTTCTTCAATTTGTTCTAAACTTGTAACAAAAATAAGGCCTACCTAAAATTTAACCCATTGATAAAAAAAAACTTTTACAAAAAACATGTTTTTTTTTGTAAAAGTACATACCTACATTTTTAGTTACAAAAAATATTTTTTATTTCTTTATGGCATGACACAAAATAAAATATATTTACCAATTAAAATACAAAATGCTTACAGATATTTCTGATACTTATACATGCCACTTCCTACTGGTTTTGAAAAGGCGGCAAAAACTTCAAGACTAGATAACCGATAAGGACGAACTATGGATAATACTCGTACCTACCTAAGTTTGTACTGTAGTCACATATCGTCGGTTTTTTATACATCGAAATATCAATCTTCTTATCAATTTATCAATAATGATTTTTCGTGGTTTAATTGTTTTTAGTCACGTGTGCCAAATAAACGCATAAATACTTAAGTATATTACTGCTGACATTTTTGAAAGACTAATTTCGAAAAGGTTATTATGAATGAGGTTATTAAAATTATTCAGAGCGAAAGAGGTTACTGGCGAAACGAATATTCACCGAACTTTTAACTGGCGAAAGTACTTTTTGTTGGAATTCGTAAATGCGATAAAGTTACGAAGTTCAAACTTGATAGGACTCTACAGTGTAGGAACAGAAGACATTACCAAGTCTGCGATGAAGTTTATTGTTGTTTAATAAATTTTCTACTAGACCCTCGTGAAATAAATCATTAGACCATCAACTTTGTTTTTTAGTTTAAATTATGTCATAAAATCTAGATACTTGAAAAGACATGGCATCTGCGGTTTTCAATATAAGTACCTACACAAATCCTCCTGGTGTAGAAAAGTGGTGAATCTAATCGTATATTAAATTCACCACTTACCCCAGTGATTAATTCACTATTGATCCAAGGAAATTCTTTAATACAACGTGTTTCTTTTTAAATTTTGCACACTTATATACGCAACGGACACAACCGTAAAATAATAATTAATTAATTAATAAATTAGTATGAGGAATGTAATTAATATTAAGATCTTCTAAATCATTTTTAAAACAAAATAAATTGTCTTAAACTTTAACATTTGTAAATTTTTAAAAACTGAAATATCTTAAACCCCTTAATTTTTTGCTATTGCTATATGCTTATCAGCCAGCGCCCTAGATCTCACAACGTAGTTAATAAGAATAGTACTTTTTTTTAAATCACTGTGATCCTTGCAAACAGCAAGCAGCAACACTCAAAAGTGTTCATCTGTCTGTGTAAATAAAAGGCAACCGTTAGGGAGTATTAGTTATGACAAGCGCACGAGGCGCGCGCACGAAGCCAACGTCACCAATGTCATATGCACGTCAAACGCGATACTATAACCACACTTCGTTGTACTTTTGAACCATCAACATGTTTAAGTATATACTTCTACTGTAGTTATTTTAAGTATATTGTTAATACAGATAAATGGCAAGAGAAAACCTAAAAAATAATCATCTATGAAGATATCATGTTCATCTATTATAGTTGAGAGACTTTTATGTCAATTTAATACCCATTATAATCAACCCCTAAAGGGTTAAAAGTTTGTATAGAGCACCAAGATCGTAAGGTACTTCGGCGGCTTTGGCACTCCAGGTAGTGAAGAATATTGTCCATAAAGAAGTTTTGTATTTTTTTGTTTGTTTCAACATTCATCCATTCGCTCAAAATGAAATCTAACGCGTAATAAAATTAAAGTTTTTGTAAAAATTAAATAACAGCTTTTTACTAGATGTATATGAAAGTATACTTAACTACTATGCATTAATGATTTACAAATAAGTAAACATTTGAACTTTCATCCCCGCTCTCACGGGAACCGTTCAAAATTTCGGGTTAACTCAAATTTTGCCAAGTTTTATTTAAATTGATGCAGAAGTTTCAGCATAATGCGCGACCAACATACAGACGGACAGACAAAAATGAAAATAATTACAGTTTTGGCTTCAATATCGATTATAGAGAGACCCCAAATCAATTTTCAAAATATCTTCAATGTATAGAATTCGCCCAGTTATAGAAACTTATGTCACGGAGTCACGGAACAAACTGACAGGCCCATCGAATGCGGAAACAAAATAATGATCAAACAACAAGATTGTAGGTAACTATGAAGAAACACAGTGATATTTACACTCTGAAATCAAATATAAAATCGGTTGGTAAGGAACTACACCCACGAGCATAAAAGTAGACTATTTAAACGTGAATAGTCTGGGTGTTCTGTAAAAAAGGCACCCAACATATACAAAACTCATCATTAACTGTTACCTCGCAACCATGGCAAGGCATCTAGCGTTGCTCTATAATTTTTTTATCAACTTATTTAAATTCAATATAAAATAGATCTGCAATTTTGAACCGAAAGAATAAGTAGAGCAGCCGGTGGTATGCGAAAAATTACATACTTTATCTCTGCAGTTCCTAAACTCGACCTATTAATCTGTTCCATTAAAAACTGCAGGCCACAATTGTCACTAAGTTACATTTTTACAGCGAACGTCTTACGGCGAATCTTTCTAACTTTACAAGAGTTATGTTAATCTTTTATTTTTAAAATACCTACTATGTTCATATTAAGTAGTATGAATACTTTTAAGGGCACAATTTTCTTAGAGCATTCAAGTTGGTTGAATTTGTTCTTTATTTAAATTTATTTGTTGAGTAGTGCTTACTTTTCGATTGTGAAAATAGTACCTATATCTACTAATACTCAATAAGTGAAACAAAAAGGGGTTGATAATCTTCCCTTTCCAAAAATCTATCATTGACAAAACAAAATACATAAATTCATCATAATTATTATCATTATACTAATTAAAACAACAAACACGACAGTAGGTTTTGAGTTGCATTTGTTTTTGAATCTAATATTATACTAGGAAATTAACATAATAAAGTAAGTACACAACGTAAATTAAACAAAGAAAATGTAAGTATGAACTCCAATCATTTGAATCGAAAGCCGATGCAAATATGAGCCCTGGAGGCGCGGCCGTTGGATCAATAGGGGCGTGGTACAGGCAAGCGTAGCCACAGTACACTTTTGAATAGAAGATAATTACTGCCTTTACTCAATAAAAAGTAAAATACATACACCTATATACGTCCCACTGCAGGGCATAAGCCTCACCTCAACTATGAGGTGGTTAGGTTGGGCTATACTCCACCACGCGGGCCCTGTGCAGGTTGGTGGAGTGGTGTTGTAAGGACAATAAGGGTACTTTTCAGCAAGTTTAAATTAACGCAAAAGATACAAAGAAACCAGTAGGTAGACAGAAGCTGAGGTAACTTTAAAAACGCGCTTCATCATGATTTGCGTTATGACGCCTAACCCCATTGCTAGGCCGTGAGTTGAAAAAACAAGGCGCTGATTTTATTCGAATAGAGCAGAACTACACAATGTGCGTACCAGAGCTAATAGGTTCTAAAAATGGAGTTTTTTTTTTCTTGTCTAAAGTGAACTTACTCCAAAGTGACAGAGATCCGCAAAGCCGAATAATACATTATGTATTTTTTAACACAGTTGCTCGTAAATTGACTCTTATAACATCGTTTTTAGTTTCATATTTCATCATATTACGCACTTGTGCTGTAATAACATTATCGCACTAGTGCGGTAATGTATTATTTTTTAAATTTCAGCAAGTGTTTATCTCTAAAAACATTGAATATTGTACGAATATTAAATTATTTTAGGGTTAAGATGACAAATAAATATTTCAATTTATCAAATTGTATATTAATAAACACAATTAACCAAACCATCATTTTTAGAAACAATAATTAATAGTTTATTTTATTTTTTTATATTGTTGCTGCTCCGGCTGAACAGCCGGTTCTTTCTGTTCCTTTATTGAACCTGCGCGCGCATTGGAAGTGCGGCGCGCGAAAAAAACAAAACTTACGTGTCATTTTCCAAAAATATTTGGTAACAACTTTACTTGCTGTGTGGATAATTACTATCAAAAACCTCGAATAGTGAAGACAAGTAAAATATTAATTAAACGCGCCGGAAATACTTATCGAGGCACGAAACGCGAGTGATAGATAGCCTCTGCTGTTGCCGCCAAAATCCAGAGAAAAATACATAGCTGCTTACGAAACACTCAATCAGTGGAAAATCAGCAAAAAAGCCGTCATACTCAGAGAAGGTATTTTTACTTTTTGATTCGTTTTTTTTTCCTCGCAATTGTATTGAAAAACGTCGTATGCAACTCGTGTGCATTGATAATTACACACTCGGCTTAATTACCGCGCTCGCCTGCGGCTCGCGCTTACTAAAATGCCTCGTGTATAATAAACAACTTTGCACACTCGTATCATAATGTACTATTATTTGACATTATACAGTTTCGCTTCATTGTTCTTCAAATGTCGCATAGTTAATTTCATAGTATTGTTTGCACATTATTCTTGCCAAATAACAAATAAAAGAAAAATATAAAACTTACAATTTTATGTCAAGTTTGAGATAGACGCCGTTTTGCTAACGGCTGGATCTTTTGTGTAGCCTTTAATAGCGTTTATCAATATAACATTTTATTAAGCATTGCTTCTTTTAGCTTATTAACGTTTAAGAATTTGGCTAATAGCCAAACTTAACAAATTGCGATGTGGTGATTTAATAAAATAACCTTTACCAACTGCTTCATTAAGTATATTATTAAAACACGCGTTTAATAATAAAACCTACTGTTTCCATTATTTAACTGTTCAAAGGCACAGGCTAGGCGCAGCGTAGCTTCAGCGGAAATAGTTAATAAATAAATTTCAAAAGCAGGACTTCAACAAGCCATTTTTGTTTGGGATTGATACACTGTAATTTGAAAGCCACACTTAACTTATAACGAGCTAGTAATTATTGTAGCTACAACTTATATTGAGGTACGGTGTGTCATTATATTGTTGACTGTACGTTATGTAAAATATAATATACGTTATGGAGTGTTTACCTTTGCGGATCTGTGACATACGTCACTTTTAAGTAAAAAATAATAATAATTTTCGGACCCAATTAGCTCTGAAAGGAACTTATTATTATTATATATTCTGTAGTTATGATATTTTTTTAATAAGGTCAGCACTTAATTCTTTCACAACCCAGTTGAGCCTAGCGATGGTGTCAAACGTCATATTTTAGCTCGATTCCCCGGTCGGGTCAATGTAGACGATCTTTTCTATATTGGCTCGGGTCTGGGTATCTCAGTGCCATTGTTGTTTCTGATTTCTGTAACACAAGTGCCTTAGCTACTTACATTATAATCAGAACAATCTATGTGATGTTGTCCAATATTTATTTATTTATTCAGTTTAATTTAGACAGCGCTGCAGCGGTAATAAATGTATGCATTTAATTATTTAAAATTACGAATACCGTTTAAGGTAACATTAAAAGGCTGCGTTATTATCCACACTAGAAAATCTACGTAAATTAGGAAGATGTACGGACAACAGCTCGTCGACCTACCACAAAATGTTAAATTTTCTCATTTGAAAATTATCTCTATATGTCAGGCTTAAAGTTGAAAATCTATTGGAGAATTTTTGACTTTAGGTGTAGGTCGACGTGCTGTTGATTGTACATTAAATCTCCAAGTGCAGTACTAAATTTTGCCAACTCCTCGGGATTGGCTTCATGAGAAATGTTCAGTGCAACTGAATTGGCTTACAATTTATGTTGCAAATATTTATGTGTGCATTTGTTGTGTGGTGGAAGCATTCTCCATCCCCGCCTAAAAAGGTAGACGCAAATATATTACGGAGTGAGTTTCAGTAGAAGTCGTTGGTTGTACAAACGCATGTATTTGTCAAATTCACAACAAAAATGGTTGATGCTCTCTATAACAATAACATTTATTAGCTATTTAGGAGCTCGACGTATTTTTTTAATATTTAGTCAAAACCTATTTTTTGGTTTGGCCCCTTTTATTACTAGATAAGGCTATAATAATAGGGTCCCGTTTTACCCTTTGGGTACGGAACCATAAAAAATGGAGGTTCGCCGGGACAGCTAGTAATGAAAGCAAAGTGATTGTAGAATGATCTATGTTTAACATCGTTGTATGTTTTAATATCAATCTCAATCAATATTTCGCACTCAAGAAAACGCACGATTTTAAATTCAGGTCACCTGCAGGAAAGAGTTTGAATATTTTATAGGACAAGGTCTAAATAAATAGTAATACATTACAAAACTTTTTTTGCCTGCTTTTGGTACGAATGTGTCTCTCAGCGGGATGGCGTCTTTGCCCTATTATATCCACGAAACAAAGTAATATAAAATAGTAGATTGTATAACAAGTGCATAAAACGCACTATTTTACCCGAGACGACGTATGGATAGTCAAGTCGAGGGTAAAATGGGTTTTATATACGAGTTATACACTCTGCTTTTCACTTCGATTGTGAGAAAATTAATTACGAATATTAATAAAATCATAAAACAATTTCAAATTTAAACACAAACAAAATACAAGGACTTCCCGCCAATATACTTATTTTTATGCGAGGCAGTGGCACTTAGCATTATAGGTCGTAGTCCTTATGCTGTTGAAATACTTATTTCATTGAAAACTCATTGTTATTGACTTGTTTTAATTAATTTGTATTATAACATAGATTATAATAAAAATAAAGAAACAGAATGAAATAAGTTTTTCTAACGAAGTTCAATTGCATGTGTGGCTGTTTACCTATAACGTCCTTTGTCTCACACCCTGAGACTTAGACGTAGATTTTAATTTATGCACTAGAGCATAAAAGCGATTTTCTGCCGCCTATACCCGATATAAAGATAAACTTTACGAGCATGAGAAGTGAAAAAATAATTACTCCCGTATCAACGTCAATAAAACATAATGATAACATCAAGAGAAAATCCTTGTCTCAACATGATACTGAAACTGATTTCGCAACTATTTAACAACTACTGACTCTACGAATACTCACCATCATGATTACTTCACACAATGTAAATTTGTAATTATTTGTACAACGATTAAATGTTACACTTATCTAAGTAACCGGCCAAGTACGAATTGGAACTTACACTATTAAGGGTTCCGTACTTAATATCACTATCAGTATTTGGAAATCCACAGCTGCCCCCTAACCATGAACTCTAAAAACAATCTCAAAGTTGTCAAATCTGTCAATTTTGGTACGTCATTTCATACAAAATTTGACAGAAATGATAATGTTTGACAGATTTGTGATTGTTTTACAGTTCATGGTTAGGGCCCTGGACATATGCAAAAGACTAGAAGACCTTAAAATAAGGTAACGGAATTTTGCTCGCATAGAACTTTGCATAAAATCTTTCAAACTTGTAAACTAATAAGTGTGTTTTAGAGGTGATAAGGTATCGTTAGGGCAATGGCACAAAATTTATGTAAAAAAGAATTTTTATGCCTATAGATAATGAGGCTCTAATGAAGCGCAATCGGGAAGTGTAACTTTTACAACTTTTGAGCAACTGGTGTCGTAGGTATATCGGCAACAACCCGGCGAATATTTCTTTGAAAGTGTTTGAACGTCTGTTGTGTTTTAAAGCATTAAAACATAGATTATTTCATTTAAAGGTCTAAAATGGATGTATTGCACGGTTTTTTTTGCGATCTGAACCATATTGTCTCACTTGCACAATTCTAAATCGTTGTTTTATTGGGAAATAGCAAGATCTATACTAACGACAAATTATGTGCCAAAGCTGCTATACAGCTAATACTTAGTAGCAAATGCAGTAATAGACATTACTAGAATCAAACTTAAAAGAACAGCATCTTCTTGATTTGAAATTTATTTTCTAGATGTTATTTCGCGTGCTCAAGATTTTAAACAAACCGGAAAGTTTTTTTTTTAAATATTATTTGATGTGTATCTTATTATTTAAGATCATACCTACCTAGGTATATTAAGTGAAATTGAAATTTAAAACTTCTGGAAATTATGATTGAGTTGTGATTTATCTATGGGAAGCAGTCTTTGATCCTGTAATAGTTTCATTTATTTTCATCATAAAAGATACGTAACCCTAATAAATTACCAACCGGAAGGGAATTGCGCAGAACGAACAAAAACGAAAGCATATTTAATTTGGTTTCTGAGATAAAAAAATAATTCATTATGGAGGTTAGATTCATTCTCATTTCGACTTGTGTGTGATAGAAAGATGAGTTTAAGGCAAAAGAGTGATGCAAAATATGAATTGGTTGTTCCCGATGGCGGATGGGGATACATGATAAGTTTGGCTGCAATAATCAATCTCGTAAGTTCTCAATTTTATGCGACCGAGACGGCATTATGTAACCAAGTTATGATACATCATCATCAGCATTTCAGCCTCATGCATTCCACTGCTGGACGTAAGCCTCCTCCAAAGAGCGCCAAAGAGCTCGATCTCCCGCTTTTTTCATCCATCCACTGCTAGCCATCTTCCTAAGGTCGTCGGTCCATCGAGCTGGGGGGCGTAGTAAACTACGTTTACCTAGGCGTGGTCTCCACTGAAGAACCCGTTTACTCCACCTTTCATCGGTTCTGCGATAAATGTGGCCAGCCCACTACCACTTAAGCTTGCTACATTCTTGGACTATGTTCGTTACTTTAGTCCTCTCCCTGATGATCTCGTTTCGATTTTTATCCCTTAACGAAATCCCAAGCATCGACCTTTCCATACTTCGCTGAGTGATATGGAATCGGTGGGTCACCTTTACTGTCATGTTCCACGTTTCGGCTCCGTAGGTCTTCACCGGTAGGACGCACTGATCGAATACCTTGTTCTTCAGGCATTGTGGCAGTGGCGACGAAAAGATGTGACGCAGCTTCCCAAATGCCAAGCTGCACTCTCCTAGCGATTTCCCACTCGAAAGTGTCTTTAACTCGTTGTAATCTATCTATATCTAATATTCTTTGTGGAAATCCATAACTGAATAATTATGAAATGTAATTATTTTGCTTTCAATTTCCGCTCAGTTACGCCGGAATAGGAACCCCAATCACACCACCTGTAACCCACAATCTGAGGACAAACACAAGTACATGCAAAAAGCACCGCCTCCTTCTCTTTAAATAAAGGTTTTTATGTTGGTTTTGGGTGCTAACTTTTGCGTTCATGTGTATCGCATGAGGGAGGGAGGGTGGTGCTCTTTGCATGTGCTCGTGTTTGTCCTCAGATTGTGGGTTACACGTGGTTTGATTGGGGTTCCTATGGCGGCGTGTATAAGCGGAAATTGTAAGCAAAATAATTACATTTCAAAATTATTAGTTTATGGATTTCCGCAAAGTAACGCCTAAATCTATCACTACATCTACGAGTACATGTATGGGACAACCAAAACAAATGTTTTTCAAAATTTTATTCTACCACTGTCGGCGTGATTGATATACTTAAATTTACAAAATTACAGATCTCTAGTGTCAATAGTATTCAAGCAAAACCTCAGACGGACAGATGGATATGACGAAACTATAAGGGCTCCTTGTCAGGACTACGGAGCCCTAAAATTGCAAATAAATTATTCTAATTCTATTTTACGATGTATAATAGTAGCAAAGCCTAAGGTTGCAGGAAGCCGCTGGATACAGGTCGCTTCCAACCGGCCAATCTGGAAGTCACCGGGGAGGCCTTGTTCAGCAGTGGACGTCCTGTGGCTGAAATGATGATGATGATGATGATGATAGCCTACCCTTCTCTCTTTGTTAAATTTCCGTTAAACCATCTCATTTCCACCTTTCAATACATGAAATCTTAAGTATTTTTCTGTACACCCACATCTAAAACCCTGTTTCAACAAATCGATATAATCTTCTTTGTATGGATTTTTTTTTCAATTTTTTTTGTATGAAAATTTTAACAATTAAAATGATACTATTAAATTTCTGACTCACCATAGTATTTATGCACATGTAAACATAGGCTATAAATAGCTGCAACTTCGGTTCGATACCATTAACCTAACACCCTGTATATATTTACATTTTTAATTTTCAGATTACAGTCACTGGCTTTATACCATCGTTTGGACTGATTTATAATGATTTCATGAAAGAAATAGGCTTAGGATCAACTGGAATTTCTTTTATGAACGGAATTAATGCAATCAGTATGGCTCTTGGAGGTAAGCATAGTACTCACCTAAACTATTTTTATTTATTCCAAAACCCACGACTTGATCGATGTTTCATTATGTTTTGAGCTAAGATGTTATTAAGAGGATAGTGTATATGTCGTGGTCCGATCTTAGAATTAATCACTTCATGATGTGGCCAACCATTTCATAAAATGGTCGTTTTTCATGATGCGGCACAGTACCTGCTGGCCACATCATGATATTGGTAGGCCAGATCAATGAATCAGTCAGCGTTTGACGATATGACCTACTACTTCATGAAATGGCCAAACGTTGGTGGTCATATCGTAAAACAGTTATATCATCCACCGGTAGAGGCGCTGATGTCGCTTTGTTATTGTGGTACAACATGGCGGCGGACAACTATTATACTGTTTTTGTGAATTGTGAAAGTGAATAATAAGTGTAATTAGAAGACTAAATTGCAGTAAATTATCGTTAAGACATCAAGCTAGGTGATTTTTATGAAAGTCACTCGAAAAATAGGTGCAACATCAAATTATTGTGGAGTTCGACACGTAATTTAGAGGTTAGTTAAGTTATTTAAATCTTTTTATTTATTAGTTTACTTTCAAAATTACAAACATTTATAATGTTTTATTTATCTTTTGTCCATAATTATTATTAAATGAATTCCTGTAACTTGTAAACGTATTTATACCTATTTTAATGTTATGGCCAAACGTTGATTGACATATCATCAAACGTTGACGTTTAAACGATATGGCCAGTTTTGTTTGACCGTTTTATGAAATACGACCATTTTATGAAATGGCCGGCCACATCATGAAGTGTTTAATTTTAAGATCGGGCTACGACATATATATGTAATGTAACTTGTATTTTTTTTATTACACCATATTTGCCTCAACTTTACTCATAAATACATATTCTCAATCTCTTCAATGTTACAAATAATGTATTTTTTAAATTATAATAACCTATAGCTCTACCTGTCAAGCTTGCCTTCACTTTTTTAATTCCAATTTTTCTTTACTTTTCAGGGTTTTTGACAAGTCCCTTATTAAAGATAATGAACTTACGCCAATTAACATTGGTTACAGTAATTGAGTACAATATAAGCAATATTCTTATGCTTTTTGTGAAATCTGTCGTACCATTTTACTTGTGTGTAGGGTTCTTACAGGTAAGAATTTAATTGTTTGCTTGCACTTTTTTATTGAAATTTGATATGATAGTGACATCTTCATCTTTTTAAATATAATATTAATATTGTAAAATATGAACTGTAAAAATATTATACATAGTTAATAAACTGCCTAGTAGGAGTACAGAAAAAAATACACTATTAAAACTTTGACTTTAGTCTTATTTTAATGATGATGATTCTAAGGTGGATACGCCACTTTTAACGAATTTTAGTTATAGTGGTTTACTAAATCGGTTAATTTTATACATTAAACGTATTATACGTTTCTTGTTGTGATCGCATTTCAAACTGCTTGTTCTTTTCCTATTCCTATGTTTAAAGGCAAGCTTCTCCGGTCAACTGATTCGAATTTCAATGACATTCGAGAACCCTTAATCCTTAATTTTTTTACAGGGTTTAGGTATGGGAATACTCTACAATTTAATATACGCTATGGTCAACGAATATTTTGTTAAGAAAAGACTCTTTGCTTACAGTATTATAAAGACAATTCATGGTACGTACTGAATTAAAAGATTACCTATTTAATTACCTACTGAAGACATTTGATGCAATAGGTTAAAACAGTATAATATTTTTTACAAGTGCGTTACTTCACTTTGATACAAGATATTAACATCATTGCAATATTACCTGACAACATGCTTATGTTGTGTAATGTGTAAATTAGTTGTTGATTTTAAATAATATATTTTTTTCTAGCAGAGTTCATGTTAAATATTATATTATTTGTGACATCCTTAAATTTTATTGCAGGTATTTTTCTAATGTTTGTACCGCAGTTAGTTAAGATCGCACTGTCAGAGTATGGTTTCAAGGGTACACTACTTATGATATCAGCCGTAAGTTTGCAAAGTTTTATTGCGGTAGCTCTAATGCAACCAGTGACTTGGCACATGAAGAAGGTTAAGAAACAGCCTTTAATAGAAGGTACAACAAACTATTTATAATATTTTTTTACACATATCGTTCTGACATCCGTTCCGCCAGTTTCTGGACCTTTGATGCTTAGACATGTCACAATCTCTCCGTACAGCATTACAGTTGCAATACCATCTAAATTTGACATCGCCTATAAGATAACTTTAACTATGAAATTTCTTTTCACGCAATTTCACGACGAGCAATTTTTAAATGCTTCATAATTATAAATTAAAATATTTATTTTAGAAACACAAGTGCTGCTGATTGGTGAGAAGACTGCTGAAAATGAACTTAAATTAAAATTAACTGAAGTCGCAAACGAATCAAAACCCACGGAAACTAATAAGTCTGGTTCGGAATATACTGTTGGAAGAAAGTCTTCTTGGTTAGTGTAAGTAGAGTTATGTTACAAAAACAAATACAATTGTTTATTTTTTTTTAATGTGCGAATATTCTGGTACTTACATGTTAAATTTAAGAAATTTTATTTCAGAAGAACGTTTAATAGTTTATTCGACGTGTCTATAATAAAATTATTGTTATTAACAAATGCGTCATGGTGTATTGCGATGTCAGGAGTTGCTGATTTGTCATTTTTATCATTTATACCACAGGCGCTTTATTCATATAGTTGGAATAAGGTAATAATGAAAATTAAATAATAATTTTGAATCGCGTAGGTATGTATAATATCAAGCTTCACTAACACCTAACTAACTGTGCAATCAGATATTCGTTTCGTTTTGAAAATTCATTTTGAAACATCTTCTAGTTGCCGTATAGCTTTAAAACTCTGTGAGTAAGTATGTGGCATGTCGGCAATACAATATATGATAATACCGTCATTGATGATGATGATGACGATAAAGCCTCATGGTTGATAGTAGCCCTCTTCAAATGCACATTAGATTTTTTTCACGAGTCTTATATTAAAATTCAAATTCAAATTAATCTATTAACATGAAACATGGTATTAAGATGATATTTTATAACATTTAGTATTCCGGCATGTCTCGCCATACTTAAGATGGCATGTAAATATTTACAATTATAAGGTTTGTACTTTAAAATCATTGTTCTACCTAAGCAATACATATTAGTTATAATAATTAACATGCAAGTTTTTCTTGGTCAAGGAATTCCTTAACACTGTAAAAGCAGTAGTTGGTCAGCCATTCCCGAAGTTTTTTGGTCATTAATTGAACCGGACCATGTTTAAATTTGTCAGGAATTTCGTTATAAATTTTTATACTCATGCAATAGCAATTTTTCTTACATAGTGCTAACTTTAGAGTAGAATCAACCACAAGTCTATAGGTGCTCTCGTATTTCTAGGGTAAATCTCAGCAGCAGTTTTAAATATTTTAGGATGTTGTCTTACAAATTTATAGATTTCAAGTATGTACATCCCAGAAACAGAAAGTATACCTAGTTTTACAAATAGTGGTTTACATGTTTCATACCTACAATAAAGCGTGGTTTATAATTTGTTTACATTAATTTGTTTATTTTTCAGGATTATGTTGCATTAGCGTTATCTTTGATTGGAATGGGTGATATGGTTGGACGGGGGTGTTTCATATTCTGTAGCAAGTGGTTATTTAAGGTGGGAAACCAATACATCTTCATTGTTGGTGTGGTGATATCAGTGGTTGCGAGAGTCGGTAAGTTATTTAATTTTTAACTTACTAATTTAAAAAAATGAAACCAAAATCAGCATCAATTGCATTTAGTAACAAGTCAACTTGTAGAAAGTGAACTATTTTAATACTCCTCTTTCATTTGTAAGTGTTACATGATGCTGCCTTTTTTCAAGCATGGACTATTACCTAGTTTATTAAAACTAATAGCCATCTTTATTTAAGTTGATTACCATAATTGGTATGTAACAGTGCTCAACCCTTTACAACCGAGATTAAACAAACGTGCTTACTAAACTAATTTACTTTGAAAAAATCTAGTAGTTTTCTAAATTCGTTTTGCGAGACGCAACCGACACCGATAGAGCGTGCAGGATTTCAATGGTTTTATTATTTTTATTTTATTACAGGTATCCTCTGCACCTCAAATGTGACAGTTATGCTTGTATTTATGACGCTATATGGCGTTGGAAGATGTTTCCTAGTAATATTTTTACCAATGGTTATCGGTGAATTGGCGGGCACTGAAAAGTTCACAGCAGCTATGGGGTTCATCTTGGCAATGATGGGGATCGTCAACATTGGCTGCGGGCCTATTTTTGGTGAGTTTCTGTTGAAACTAAGGCCCTAATGGAACAACTGAACTATTAAAGCTCTTAATCCTTTCGCTCATTTCGCGCACACACGTGTGACGGGGCTATTGTTTTTCAATTGTTATGTTTTATTTCCGAGAATACGGGTTATTAAAACAATTCTACCGTAGAGGAGGGCAAACGTAAAACGGATAGCCCATCAAAACCGGGCAAAAATTTAAATGTCATGCCATTCGTATTAATGTGCGTTACAGCGTGCTTAAGTCAATTGTGTTCTTCAACGTTTGCATCATCCCTCTTCACGCACACATTGGCTATCCGTTTGGGCTTGTCTCCCCTACCCTTGATACATACACCTGATAATTGAAATAACGGAAATATTATTTAATTAATAACTTTACTAAACAAAGTGTAACCTAAACCTATAGATACACAGGTAACATTGAACAAGGTTGTCCTATAAACATGTTGTGGCCCGATGGATCGATTATTAGAGGTCTAAAAAACCTTTATAATTCGGCCCATGATTTTTCGACATTGTTTAGTTGCATGAGCAATCATATCCCAAAATATGGCCTATCTTTTATGTTCTATACGTTGTGTATTATTGGGCATTACCTACAGTTAAAGCGATTTGTTACAATAGTATTCTATCACGTTCTGTATGGGATTCATCTTATAAGACATCTTGTATTCATCTTGCGTTTCATCTGTTATTTTTTGAATGATTAGTGGAAGTCACTGAGGAAGATCTATGTACAGCAGTGGATGTCCTGTGGCTGAAATGATGATGATGATGATTATGAACACCCATTAAAAATATAGGTACCTACTTATTATTTCGTATCTATTTTACAAGATTAAAATTGTAGCATTGAAATCATTGCAGGCGCTATCCGAGACTACACACAAAGCTATGACATCACTTTTTGGACCTTGGCTGCTGTCCTCCTTACCTGTTCCGTGTCCTGGACAATAGAACTAGTATACAAGAATCGGCAACGAGCAAAAAATGAAAACAAATCATAGATTTATGTAGTCAAACTTTTTTCAATTAAGTAAAATGAGTTAATTTTGTATAATAAAAATGTGTTCATAGTTGGTGTTTCTTTGCGATATCGTACCAGAAATGAGGAGTTCCGTGAGCGAATACATAGCTCGACAGATTAACAAGCTAAACTGGCAGTGGGCGGTGCACATAGCATGTGGAACTGGTAGAACTGTTAACCGATGGGGCAGCAAGTTTCTAAAATGGTGGCCACGTTCTGGCAAGCGCAGCGTGAGACGTCCACCCATAAGGTGGACAAACGACCTAGTAAAGGTTGCAGGAAGCAGTTGGAATTAGGCTGCTTCCAACCGGCTAATCTGACGGTTACTGGGGGAGGCCTATGTTCAGCAGTGGACGTCCTGTGGCTGAAATGATGATGATGATACTTACAGAAGTATAACCCTATCCTGTAGCTATCATCGGTGCGTTATCAAGAAGGCTGTAGTTGGGACCAGGGATACTAGCAGCCCTCACGTTGTTGTTGTTGGGGAAGTTGAAAGATGTGCGGATAATGGCGATGTCATTGTCCCTGATCAAGGGGTTGTACTGCGGTTGATGATCCATTGGGTGTTGACGACAGTGCCGCCGCCGTTGGCGTTGGTAGATCCTACACGACTATGGTCAATTAAGTTACTAACTTGGTAATATGCATTGTAAGAACTAAAAAAAATGGCACTGCTAAGTTTCTCCTCAAAGCAAGCTCAGGAAAGTTCCACAAATTGCAACCTCGATCTCTTTTACACAGGGTGCCCGGCGTGATGATTATTTTGAAAGTATATTTATTATTTTGTATTTTTTCTAATTAAAGAAACAGGTCAACTGGTTCCCCCAAATCTTTCTGTCACATTTTAAATAATTCTGAATCTGATGTTGAAATACGAGTTTTTAGTAACAGCTTTCAACACCGATACACAGCAGTCCATCGCAAAATCATGTAAATGAATATTATTAACATTAAAATATCTGCAGGCGCGCTGTGACTACAGTACAGTTTTGTTGACAGACAATAATCCAATTTTATTTGATTATTTTGATTTTACTTATTTAATATGGGAATCGTAACAATGCTATACAGTTTGAGAGAGAACTCTCAAACTGTATAGCATTGTTACATTCCCATACATTAAATCAGTTCCTATTTCATTAGTTTCCTCAAAGAGGCTGGTTCTTCGCTTGGATCTATTTTTTTTATTTTTTGGATAAACGTAGAAAATAATAACTTTTTCATAGTCATAGTAATATATGTTTAATGCATCATGTTGGTACAAGGTTCTTAAATCTAAACAAATAGTCCTATAACATGGCCCTGTAAGGGCATTGAAACTATTTTTAGTTTTATAAAGTAAGGCCGGGAACTTACAATGTCTGTAAAATTGACTAGTACACAGGTACTATTCGCACAGGCGAATTCATCTGTTTTGAAGAATAAATAATGTATTTACATCGGTAATATTGCCCCAAACGACGATTCCGTAATTAAAAGATGCATTGGTGTAAGCGAAATAGGCTGTTGTAGCTGTTTTTTAGTCTGTACACTTTTTCAATTCATTTGTGGCATAGTATGTAAAATTTGAGAGTTTAGCAGCAATTTTTTCAATGTTTTTGTTTCCAATTAATGTCTGAGTTTTTTTCTACTCCTAACAGAGTATGAAGTCTCGAAATTATTATTATTATTTAGTTGTATGTCTAAGTTTATGTGATCTTATGTTGTTAATAATGTTATGACTGCAATTGTATTATTCAATCTGCAAAAACGATTTCGTTGCTAGTTCCAATAATAATGAGCAGTAGTTAGAAAATAAATAGGACCTTACATTGTCAAAATAACTGACAATAAATCAGTTATCTCGCTATCTTTAATGTATCAGACGTAATGAATAAAATTTTAGAACTCAATCATTGAGGGCTGTATTTAAATACAAAAAACTGCTTGCTCTTTTTTGCCCATAATCATGAGTCAAATACTTTTAAATTGCATTACGTAAAAAATCGGTACCTATAAATCTATTCAAGGACCTCATAAAACACGAATTTAATGCGGGAATTTTTTTTATTCACGATAAACTCAATTATCAATAAATTCAGTCAATCTAATTTTAAGGTTGGATATAAATTATATTTATTCGTTCATCTGGGCCCTAACCATAAACTGTTAAAACAATCCCAAATCTGTCAAACATTATCTCATTATTATTATTATATTTCTGTCAAATTTTGTATGTAATGACGTACCAAAATTGACAGATTTGACAACTTTGAGATTGTTTTTTCTTTACTCATGTGGTTAGGGCCCTGGGCCCTAACCATAAACTGTTAAAACAATCCCAAATCTGTCAAACATTATCATTTCTGTCAAATTTTGTATGAAATGACGTACCAAAATTGACAGATTTGACAACTTTGTGATTGTTTTAAGAGTTCATGGTTAGGGCCCTGATAGTGTTAACACTAATTAGCCGTTTAAGTAAATACTTTATTGACTATTCACTAGCCTTGTCCTTCCTATTATTACAACTTGTCCTTCTTTTATGAAGTAATTTTTTTTACAAACAAGATTTAATTTATTTTATTACTCATTTAAAAAACTGAAATAAATGACACATTTTCTGTGTATTATGACTTTCATATTACAATGTGATTTAAAACAATATTGCAAATAAATAAATTAGAAACCAGTTACCACATAATAACAACATAATTAAGTTGGCCATATCCTTAAAGATATCGCCGTAGAATCACTCGCTAAAGCGTTGAGGAATAAAATAAATTAATTTAAAAAATAAAAATCCGACTGCGTAAAAAGTGAACTGTAGAGATGAAAACAAGATTTAAAGAATCAATTTGCAGTCGGAGGCATCATTCATGTTATTTGATTCGACTTTTACTACACGGATTTAAATTACTTAATTAGGTACCTACTAACGCAGTGAATACCAAGTCAATCATCATTATGCTGTTAATGGATTTGATGCTTCCGACTGCATTAATTCTTTAAATCTTGTTTTCATCTTTTAAGTTCACTTTTTACGCAGTCTGGTTTCTTTGAATTTTTTATTATTATTTTTTAAATTTTAACTTTTTAGTTTTTAGTGTTCTTTCTACTTCTACTTTTGAATGAACTATAAAGCCTTATTTCTAGAAAGAAAGTTAAAAATCGGTTTATCAGTATTGCAGATCCAGTTTTCCCACGTTAGTTCTGTTCCCGCGGGAATTTCGGAAAATAACGTACCCCTTGTCACTCCCACAATTGAGATGAATCGATTGATATATTATACTTTAAAATCCGTTAAACGGTTTAGGCTATAGGGCGTGCCAAAGAAATAGACATACATACATACATACATACGCACGAAAAACATAACCCTCGTTTGGCATATGACCCTTTATATCTTATTTTCTCTGTTGTTTGCTTGTTGTCGTGTTGTAACTAGAGAATGTATTGTGGAATATTTGAAAGTAACACTCTTAAAATCCAATGAAAGTTGTTTATTTTATTTCACAATCACGTCTGTTGGGGCGAGTCTACGTTGGTACAGTATTTTACTTTTTGTCAACTTCAACAGCATTTATGCTGCTGGCAATGCAGAAAAAAACTTTTAAAATGAAGTTTTTAATAAAGTTTTATCCTATTTATAAGTTTAAAAAATTAAAATGTGACGCATAATATTTAGGTATTTTCATGGAATTGACAGTTTTATCATCACTTTAAGCTAATAAAACTTACGTACTTATGGCTTTTTGCGCAAATCCTACAACTGTGTCCATGAGATATAATATATTTCTATTCAAAAGTTTTCCCCTACCACCTTAAAGTAGATTAAATACTTAGTAACTTAGTATGGAATAGTGTTATCTTTTTTAAGTTTACCTTTAAACGTTAGTGGTTTGTATTTGTGCAGGAAAATAGAACATAAAATATACTACTGTCAAGAAAGAACCGGGAAAAGATTAATAATACACAAAATGTTAGTTATTCATCCAAACTTATTTTATCACCTTCAAAGTATGCTCCTTCAGAAGCGATACACTTACGCCAACGAATAATCCAATCATCAAAGCAGTTTTAAAACGCTTTTTCCGGAATCGAGTTCAGTTCTCGCCGCGAATTCTCCTTTATGTCTTCTACCGAATGAAACCGGGTGCCACGAAGTGGTAATTTGAGTTAAGGAAAAAGAAAGAAGTCGGCTGGATCCATATCTGGTGAATAAGGTGGCTGCTTGATGGTATTTGTTGAGGTTTTGGTCAAAAATTCGTTTACAATGATGGCCTTGTGGGAAGGCGCATTATCGTGGTGTAAAATCCAAGAATTATCATTCCATAAATCTGGCCTTTTTTGTCTAATTTGCTCTCTTAAACGCCGCATAACGTTTAAATAATACTCTTTATTTATCTTTTGACCTTGTAGCAAGAATTCTGAGTGCACAACACCGCGACAGTCTAAGAAAACAGTCAAGATGACTTTGACTTTCGATCGAGTTTGGCGCGGTTTCTTTGGTTTCGGTTCAGTTGGAAGGCGCCACTCCGAAGTTTGTTGACTAGTTTGCATGTCAAACTCGTAAACCCACGTCTCGTCACCAGTAACAATGCGTTTCATGAATGTTGGGTCGAAATTGACTCGTTTTAGCCTGTCCTTAGCGACTCTTTTGCGATTGAGTTTTTGGAGAAAATTCAGGTCTTTTAGGACTAGCCGAGCGGCAGCATGTTTCATACCCAATTGATTACTTAAAAAATGTAGCGAATCGACTCGTGTGACACAGAAAGTTCGACGGCTAGCGCTCTTAAACTTGGATGAGGATTTTCAGTCACTATTTCCTTCACTTTTGCGATGTTATCTTCAGTAGCAGACGTTGATGGCCTGCCAGAACGAGGCAAATCTTCCATCACATCACGACCGCTTTTGCACGCTTTGTACCACTCATAAACACGTGTTTTTGATAAAGTCGATTCACCTTAAGCCTTCTGTAACATTTTCAGAGACTCCGAACACGAAATCCCATTGGCGATGCAAAATTTAAGACGAAATCTTTCTTTGATGTTTTTGTCCATTCTGAAATTCGCAATACACACTAGATATGGTATAACTAAAAACAATACTGTATTTAATCTAATTATCAGATGTAACTCAAACTCCGCGCTAAAATGGAAAAAAGTTGTACCAATCTAACAACAACAAAAAAAATATAATTTTGAATTTGGAACCATAAACAAATCATTAATTCCCGAAACTTTTTTGACAGAATGTATAAAAGTAAAATTTTAATGTAGGACGCAAAGCTCGCCCTATATAAGGCGTGTTCAGTGGACGCGCCCTTATGATAATCATTAGCAAATCGACCTAGTAACACCGAATAAATTATTGCATGTTTGTTTTCTCCAGTATTTTTCCGACAAACAAGGCTTTATAATTTTTATTGGTTATTTGGGTGGACGTCATTGAGAAAAACCTTGTTGATTGATGTTTAGCTATTCGTATACGTATATACTAAAGCGTTTGACTCTGTTCTAAATTACATTATTTGATTTAGAACAAGTTTTGTGATAATAAATAGGAAATAAGTATAAAAATATTGCTTAAAAAACATGTAAACCGACGTATTCACGTCAAACTCGAAATATTACTATTTTTGACTCTAATGTAGATTTTAGGAATTTGTTTTCTTATAAGACCGAGTGAGAACGGAGTTATTACCCCATTTAAAATTAAAATTGTCTGATCACTAGGTTTTCTGAACTAGACATACTCGTGGTAACATTAATCATTCGAATCGACATCGCAATGCTACAATTTTTTTGAGAATGACATAAGTTTTCATAGTTAGCAGTTTTCAGCTCTCTCCGCCGATTCAGTACCCTTTACTAACGAATTAACAACCGATAAATCACGTGGTGGTTTTGGCCATTTTCTATCGAATGGTTCTCAATAAGAGGGCAGGTCACGCATACATAATGTACCTGCTCAAATGAAACCAATTTTTACACGAGACAAAAAGAACTATTCCATACAAAATTACTCATCTATCAGCTGTTACAAATTGTATGGGAATGTTATTTGTTTCCATCCAATTAACATTCGACGTCTACATTTTATTCTTAAACACCAATATCTAATCGACAGTCTAGTTTTATCACTTGGCTTTGGAATTCTCTTCACTTGACTTGCTAGTTGTACTTTTTGATGAAAACAAAAAGACTTTTCAGTTTGATTGCTAAGCATAAGCTGACATCATAACATAGACTTCCAGATCGGCCGGTAGAAAGCGGCCTACATCCATTGGTTCCTGCAACTTTTACCAGGTTGTTGCAAACTTTGCCAGGTCATTTTGAATAACCATGTCCCTACACAAACAAAGTCAAAGATTTGCCGGTAGGTATTTTACGAACTACGCAAAACCAGCTGATTCTAGAGCTCGATACAACAACTTTGTCTGTTGGACAAACATCGAAAAAAAGGACACGGTAATTTGTTCAATAGAAGCCCCTGTGAGTTTTAGGCCTTACTCGTTATATAGTAATAAACACCTTTGTTAAGTAAGTATTAACCTAACAGGATAATATTGTTTGGGAACTGATTTACATTTACCACATTAGAATACCATGTCATGGGTGTTTTAAATGATAGTAGTGACCTTTTTCCCCTATATGTAAACACTTCGGTGCCACTGACCGATATCCCAACCGGTTTAATCATCAGCGCTAAAGGTGGGTACTAACCCGTTACGGTGCGTAATATAACAGCGAGCATAATGAGGGTACGTCCAGATCTGGCGAATGCGCAGCTGCGAGCCGCTCGCGAGTTGCACGCGCGCAGCACGCATTACGTTATTGCCATCATTAAGTCTGCCTCTTTATCGCAACTCATGCAAGGCTTGTGCGCGGCGCGCACTGCGCGCGCGCATGCAGTTCCAGTACACTTTCCAGAAAGTAGGTAGGTTGGTCACACGTAAGCACACGAACATAAAAATGCACGCGCGCAGTTCACGGGCGGCTCGCGAGCTGCGCGTTCGCGGCTCATTCGCCAGATTTGGACGTAGCCTTACGTTAAACTTTGAAATCCGTTGACAAGCGGCTCGTTGCTCACTTGTTTCCCCTTACAGACTATACGAATGCTTGCTTGTTAACATGTTACATTACGCCCTGTAAGTCCGGTCGGTCTCAATCTTTAGAGTACGTTTCGTGTAATTGTTAATCTAATAGCTAGTAACTTGAAATTACTTGCTTGCTTGTAGGAAGGTAATACAGAGTAAAGACAGATAAAAGACATCAAAAGTGTAAATTATTTAACCGTTTAGTATTTAACTTGGTAAGGGTCGATTTTTCAATAGCCAGATATTAATCTTCTATCTGACGATTAAGTTTGACATGTTGACTGTTTTCCTATAGATTTTGTGTCAAAACGTCAATTTTATTCGTTGGATAAAAGTTAACTAGAGTTTGAAAAACCGGCCCTAAATTGAATTCTTTAATGTACTTACTTGCACCGCATAAAAACATTGTAGCAATAATTGTCACAGTTCTCAAATTTGATGTTTATAAAAATACAGTTTAGCAACTGACTGAGATGCATTACAATTTTAAGTGTAGTCCTCAAAATGAAAACGCCACACAGTTTTGAATATGAAAATATCAAACTCAACTTAAGTTCCTTTTGTAAATCTCGTAATTCATTTTCATTAAATACAATATACGCGATGGTCGGTGTAAAAATGGATATGTCGCGGGAGATAGTGCTCTTTGGTGCTAATTGGGAGATGCCTACGTTCAGTAGTGGATTGGCTGACATGATAATGATGAATAATGTACTCAAACCGATGAGGTTTTTTATTTATTAGCACCACAAAGTTCAAAGACCGAGTAAGTTAGTGCGAACTTCAAAATACTCTTTGCAAAGAATCATCTCTCTTTATCATGCTGTTTCAATGTTGTAGTATGTTGTTAATGTCCGCTCATATATATTTTTTGACTTTTCTAGTTTTTAGTTTTACCATAACGGTGCGAACGCGAACTTTGCTAGAAGATGCATTGACTTATTGTTTGTTTCAACTCAACGGTCATAAAACCTTAATCATGTCTTTTAAAATGATACTTGTACACGTATGTTTTTTTAAAAATTGAGATATTCGAGTATAGATCTGTAATGACCTTAACCTTTGAGAAGTGCAGTAACTTTTAGATAAATATAGAAATGAAAACAAACAAGCCGGTCACGTGTTGACCAGTCTGTAGATAGCTTTTCGACTATGAATCATCGTATTAAAATAATCCTTGGTTCAAAACGAGTTGGAACTTTTGCAAACTTGCGATCTATATTCGTATCTTACGTGTGAAGAAGATTTTCTGCTAATTAAAAGCCGGAATAACTAGATATACCTATTAAGTTGTGTTTATATTATACCATGTTTTGTCAATGTCTGGATTTTTTTTGTATACATGGAAGTTGAGAGACGATACATTATGTAGATATTTAGTTAAATTCGTGGGTTAACCATTTGTGTGTTGAGGTAAGGACCAAAGATACGTAATAATAATGCGTGACGTTCGATAGGAAAACTTATAATTTAAATCATCTAGTGTTCTTTTGGTGCGTTGGTTTAGTGACGACAGTTGTTGTTCGGTATCGCTACAGAACTTGATCTCTTATATGTATCGCAGTAATCTCCATGCTTGAAAAAGCGCGCTTAAAATAGGCCTAAGCAATAAAATACAAAATATTTTATTGGTAAAATACATGTTACGTTAACACATAAAAATAGGCCTTATCCAGTTAAGTTTATGAATACCTGTGCTAGGATAAAGCTTCTCATCAGAGGTACTATCTTATACTTATCTTTGAAATTAATATCACCTGATAGTAAGGTTTGTACTAACTACTCCAAAGTTAAGTTTAAATGTAACTGTTACTCCAAGCATCGCCTAAATTTTTATTCACTTTACATCGGGTTTCGAAGGTTCCGTGCGGGTGTCATAATTTCCGTATAAGATGAGAAAAAAACTACCGTTTTATTACAAACATATAATATATGACCTTAATCAATGAACTCTGGACTGTAAATAAGATAATAAATAAATAATGAAACGTCTACATACCAGCCAGGTATATTATTAACGTTGTAGAAATTTTTGCGTCTTAAATTTTAACGTTTATTTATAAAAAGGTAAAGGCATGGAAGCTGTATTAAACTGCTAATTTGCAATTCAGTAAAATGGTTATGCGCAGTTTTGCACGTTCTGTAGGGCACTATGGGCTGTAATGTAGGTGATTAATATTAACAAATTCTTTGAAATCAGTTGTTTTGTTAAACGACATACTGAGCTCTTTCATAAAGCTAGAGATGTAAATTATAGGCTTAAAAGAAATCCAGATAAACTTGTGTTGAGAGTCATTCCGAGATCAGCTAAATTCAGAAAAAGTGTTCTAGGTATGTGTGCTAAAATATAAAATATGATCCCAAATGATATTAAAAATGTATGTTTTAATTTATTTAAATCAAGGCTCTATAAATGGCTTATCGAACAGAAAGTGTACGACATAAAAGAATTTATTGACATTAGCATAAGATAATTATTGATTGTATTTGTTTGACTTAACTCATTTATTTGTGACTTTGTGTGAACTTATTAAGATTAATGACATTACTATTAAATATACCTACCTTCAATGGAATGTAACAACATTTCAAGAATTAAAATTACTGAACTATTATTGTACTGATAATAAACTTAAATAAGTTTGGGGTATTCAGTAGGCTCACTGTGTGAAAAGGGAGCAACAAATATTACAATACGTTTAAAAAATGCTTTTGGAATACATTCTAGCCATGGTGATAGCTAAATGGGGCCGCGCATCTGTCAACACTTGCAGTACCTGCGAGCATAGGCATTATGCGCCCGATGCGCTCGCCATACTAAGATTTTTCAATTGCAAAGGCTGCGGAGCTTGCAGGTACTATAGTGTTAATAGATTAGCGGCAAACTAAAGAATTTTGTAGACCTTCAACTCTCAGAATGAGAGCCTAAATCCACGTCGTATCCTACAGTTCCAATAAATTATATGTACCTATAAAGGTACGTCCTACTGCAGGGTACAGGCCTCACCTCTACTATGAGGTGGTTTGGGCCATTTTCCACCACGCGGGCCCAGTGCGGTGCAGTGGAAGGGTGTTGTAAGGTCAGTGACTAAACCTTAATGTCATATGTAATGAAGCGCCATTAGGCTTTACAACTAATATCAAGCGATATCAGCCGGGACCAACTTTTAACGTGCCTTCCGAAGCACGGAGATGCTTGTGATTAATGTCCTTAAATATGGTCGGAATGGTCACCCATCCACTCTCAACCGCGACGCTGGTTGCTTTACTTAAGTAATCGATACTAAAGCGCTGCCGCCACTGAGCTACGAGCACCTATCCTCCAGTTCCAATAGTAAGACGGGAAATACGGACACATGGCATAAAACCTGTCAAGTTCGATCGCGTTACTCACGCAAGGCGACCAGAAGGTCTACTACGAAAATGTTTGGTTTGTTCTTAAATATTAACCTTATTTTAAAAAACAATCACTTGACTCTAACCATAGTCTAAACAAAGTAATGAACAACTTAAACTAATAGAACGTGTATTTTTTATAAACAATTAAAACGGTCGACGTTTTATATTGTTCATAAATTGTTCAAGGAGTGCCTAAAATCTACATACGATTAGTACGAACTCCAACGATGATACCACGGATTCGTGCGTGAGGCATTTCGCTCGCCGTGAAATTCGGGTCTACTGTATTAACCTACTTCAATTGTGGTTTTTCTTACGTGTTTACAGTCTAAATAAAACGATCTTTGTTATCAATACTGTCTGTGTAGTGTTAAATAATTGTTATCGCAATGTCTATGCATCTTTTTGTCTGAACTTATTTGCACAAAAGTGATTTAATAATGTTATGTTTTATGAGCTGAGCATTTATAAAATCCAAATAACTAAAATCAATAACCAATAACTGACTGAAACCTATGAGGGAATGAATATGACTTCGGCTTATACTGAACGGTGATTATTAAATGACGTTAATTAGCTAATAGTAACCGAACTTGTTAATAAAATTGAAGTAAACAAAACAGTAAGTTGTTTTCGCTCCTAAAGGTATTTCGTAGATTAAGATTTACAACCATTATTCAAGTACTTTTCCGCTACTAAAAATAAACAAGTAGTATGTTTATTAACTTTGAGATGAGTATCAAACATTTTTGTTGATTTACAGTTTTGTTCAAGTTCCATTCAAAATTTACGCTTCTTCAAAGATTATTTTTTCAATGTTTTGCTACAGGTGCACTTGAAAAATGAATGAAATTAATTTTGAAATAAAAAAAATGCGTAAAAAACTTTCTATTTAGTTACATAATTATAGTACGGTTTATCTGGGTTTATCATCTGATAGTATGATCAAGCAAAGACTGCCGTTTATCTAAGTTAGTGTACTTATTTTGCCAAGGTTACTCCTGTTTGGTGTGCAATAAAGAGTAATTATTTATCTGTATAATAGATAGATGTATATTGGATACTCTTTAATGCACACCAAATAAAAGTTACGGTTGATGTTTACTGGAAGATGTACAATTTTAGCAGTCTTATCGCTAAGAGCAAAAGATTGGTCTAATTTGACTCTAACTCTAACTTATGTTATAGGGACTGAATATGCTATTTTTTTTAAAATAAAGGGTGTCCATAAAATCTAAAATTATTAATTTAAAATCTTTACATACGTAAAAAAAACATAATATTAATAAAGGATAAGTTAGTTGTGTAAACTGGCACCTACACAAAAACCAAGAAAATAACTATTAAGTTTGACTGGATAAACATTGGGTAATCAGCTATTCGTAACAAATTAGATAAATAAGTTAATTATTTAAAAAGTTACAAACTGGTTAATATTCATCATCATCACCGGTCTTTGGAAGTCCACTGCTGGCCTTATGTCTAGTATCATGGTAATTTATTTATTTTACAACTTGAAAATTGAATTAAAAAGAAAAAACTATAAATATACAATTTAACAAATTATATTTCCCATTTCATAAGGACGTTATTAACGCTTTCTGGGATACAACGCTAGACACGATATAAATTTTATTGATAACACATCAGGGTTTGAGTGTTAAGTAATGTGTTCGCCGTTCTCTCGAAAGTACCTAGCTGTGTTTTATTATTTAATTTGAGTTCAAACCAGTATTTATTTGATTTTTTTTTGGATGAAATTAAAAAGAAAGATGCAGAGTGTTTTCTTAATTCTCTTTGTAACAGAAAAAAAAATTGGCATACAGCTATATTGGCGTAGTTAGAAAGAGAGTTCTATAATTAAAAATATTAATTCGAAACATCCTATATGTAAAATTGACACTTCGTGAGTAATGAACTAGTAAGTAGACTCTAGTCAGCGTATAAATCTGATATAAATAATGCCAAACTATGTAACTACAGTGTAAAGATGTCACGACGTGTCCAATATTCAGGTCAAGGTCACGGAAGTGTTTGTCGATTCCAATGTCATTTTATTTCTTCCTACTACTTGTACTATTAAATTAGTAATTATCTGACCCTACTCAATGAACTCACTTTATCATCTTAGGAACCAGTCCCTGAGATATAGTAGGTCATTCTGTTTCTCGCTTGTCCATTCAAGCTGACGTCTGTGATTATGTCTGAACTGAACTAATAGTCTAGAGACGCGACTGCCGCAAACGAGCGTACAAAATAATAGAACTATTAAATAAAAAACTTTGAAATTGCGTTCACTACAAGCACTTGTTTGTCAATCGTGTTTATGGAAAATCCGAGGATTCTACCTATTGTGTATCTCGTATCCTCAATTAAGGTGTTAGAATATAATCTTCTGCAAACTTTTGTTAACGATAACAGATTTATTAGACCACCAGCAAGTTATAAAGGGAATCCTTTTGTGTTAGTGCGTGAAGAAGTGTCGTATAATGAAGAGCATTCTGAAACAGACGATGACTGCGAAGCTGTGTAAGAGTGAGGATGCGAAGTACGACTATGTGCCTCCTGAAGGGGGTTGGGGATACTTGGTCTGTGTTGGCTTATCAGTTATATTTGTGAGTATTGCATTTGTGTACTAATATTCTTACTTTGTCCCGTTCCTAGACCGGGTACGCTTGAATATAATCAGGATAATTATAATCACGGTAGCGAATAATTAATTTTGAGCGATTATACCATAAGACAGACAGCCAGGGGAAACCAAATTAAAAAAGGTACTGATAGAAAATAGACAACGCTTGTTTTATTTGATTTTTGACCCTTATTTTAATTGATCCTTTTAAATGATAGTAACAACATGGAAATTTCGTTTTTCTAAAACTTGATAAAAATATAATGGGGTAGAAATAAAAAGGTAATTCATGACAATTTGAATGTAAAATTTTTAACGCTTTAATTCATAATCCCGTAATATCATATTAATATATCTGTGATTTATTAGTTAAAGCAAAAACAAGAATTACAGATCTACCAGAAACGAAAATAATTTATCATCTAATCTAAGAATCAATTTATCAAATCCTCCATTGAGATTAAACCCAAACCTATATAAATATTTTACCCAAAATATTTTATAGAAATATAAATAATACATTTAAAAGAAATAAATTAATATAATGTTTGTCTAACATTAGTTTTTATATGCATGTAACATAATATGTTTGCAATGAATAAATGAAATGGAATGAAATATTATATTATGTTATTGTTTACGTGTCACCGAGTATGAAGTAGACTGAAAGTTATTGCTTTGATGATGATACAGATTTTAGTTAAAGAATCTAGACGTATACTATAAAATGTTGTGTACGTAGACTGTAGGCACGTATTTTTTTTTTAATTGTCTATATGCTTTATTACATGTAAACGATATAGTTATGTCTTAAATTTTAATTATTAGTAAATTTTAGTAATTTTATCGCGTTCATTCACATACCTCGATCATTAAATTCGTGCTTGGTCAATCTAAACAAGTTTTGAACATGGATAGAGTCAAGAAAAATGGATCGTTACAATTGCACAACGAATTGTAACTAAAAAATAGTATTTTAGTAAAATAGGTGACATTGGTAACAGTGAATTTTGCGAAGATCTAGTGGTGCTCTGCATAAGGTATTTGTTGGCAATTTGAACCTCTGGTTTGCGCGGGCACTCCTGCTGTTAGAAATGTACCTTACTTAGAAAAGGCTAAGGATTGTTTTTACGCGCCATTGTGACTATTATTGCATTGAACTTTGCAGTTCTAGGTTGCACAGGGATATTGTGTGCGTATTTTTTATGAATGAGACAAGATTAGCCACGCACGCTTGCCACTGCCATCTTTGATCAGTGGATAGTAATAAAAACATGAAAAAAATGAGTTTATTTTTTGGATCGTTCGTATTGTAGATCGATTTAGTTACTGATTCTGAGTAGTTCCTGAAAAATTGGTTCTACTTTGCAATGTAACCCTGTATACATGGAATAATGTTGTAAAACTATTTCATAAACTAAAACATACGTGAAAACAAAATAAACAAAATTGACGACCTCCGTAGCCGAGAGGCGAGCACGCCGGACTATATAAGGCGCCGCCATCTCTGAGGTTCCAGGTTCGTCCCCGGTCGGGTCAATGTAGAAAACAAACTTTTCTATATTGTCTCGGGTCTGGATGTTGTGGTACCGTCGTTGTTTCTGATTTCTATAACACAAGTGCTTTAGCAACTAACCTTAGGATCAGAGCAATGTATGTGATGTTGTCCAATATTGTATTTATTATATTTATGGAAAATATAACATCGATATAATACTTCATCAATGAAATGTACAAAATATGGAATTAAAATTCGATGAAATGAAATTGTAGTAAAGACAATTTGAGAAAAACTTTACCTGACATGAACCTGACCTGACCTGAACCTTTACGTTAAGCGAATCACTACCACTACTCCGCATTGCGTGAATCATCATCAGTTTTTGAATAGCTAGTTTGTATTTAACATTACTGTACCTATACAACCAAGCTAATTGCTCGTCATTTGCTTATTACCCTGTCAGGCCGAGGTCAGAAGACACAATAAAAATTTTATTGTTACTGAGCGGCCGGACGGTCTTTGCCGCTTGATAGGTTAAAGGTATTATCAGATATAAGATACTTAAATGATGCTAACAAATCACACCGAATATCTCCAATTAACATAAATTAGATTCCGTTCAAGCTTTCACCCAAGAGCTATATCATTTAGTGATATGTCAGCGTCAACCTTTCGTTAAAAATAGAATAATTTATTCAAAATACGGACTGGTTTTTTAAGTAATGTTTTATAAAAAAAGGCGTTTTGAATGACGTTTTTTTGTTATTTTAAACCCATTTCTGTTGAAATTAGCCTGTTCATTAGACAAATAGTGGTGGCGTTAATGGTTGAAAAAAAATATTCGTTAAAAGTTAATGGTTGAATAAAAATATCGATATTTTTAATGGTTGAAAATATCAGTTGATATTTTTATGCAGATACATTATTTTGATATTTTTATCTGTTGTTGAATATGGTTGAAAATATTAGTTAATATTTTTATGCAGATACATTATTTTGATATTATTACCTGTAGTTGAATATGGTTGAAAATATTAGCTAATATTTTTATGCAGATACATTATTTTCATATTTTTATCTGTAGTTGAATATGGTTGAAAATATTAGTTAATATTTTTATGCAGATACATTATTTTGATATTTTTATCTGTAGTTGAATATGGTTGAAAATATTAGTTAATATTTTTATGCAGATACATTATTTTGATATTTTTCTCTGTAGTTGAATGTGGTTGATAATATTAGTTAATATATTTATGCACATACATTTTTTTGATATTTTTCACTGTAGTTGAATATAATTATTACGCGTTTATTTTTATAGGTTTATTCGATGAATTTTCCTTCATACTTTAACAGGCTTAGGACTGTCTAGCATAAAACAAATGGATAAATACTTATTGCCTAAAGTCGAAAAAATGCATCCGCATAAAATAACAAAGTTAGTTGAATATATCGAAAAGAAAGCTGTTCCATACGCCGAGTAACATTATTCTTCCTTATGATAATGGAATAGAGTTTAATTTCATTGCAACTGATACTAATTGTTTAAGTCGCACATTTTATCGTTTTACACCTCGTCTCACTCACGACGCCACTCGTGTCCTAAATAATGCATTCAAATTTAGGCTCTAATCCGTTTACTTAATGCTTAAGTTAACTTACTTAATAAATCAATAAATTTATAAGAAAGATTGGATATGATATTTTTATTCTTTGCGAACTAGCGTTGTAAATATTCATTACGTAATTTTATCAATCGGTTAGATTTATCTATACGAATAAAACTTCAAGTTGCGTTTAATTATCAACGGCTCGAATAAATATTTTTTTTCGATAAAGTTAATAATATTTATTGAATAAATGTGATACTTTTTTTTATTAGTTAAATTTAAATGATAATAGATATATTCACCATCTCTATAGACAAACCTGCATGTTGGTATGTCTGTCCATAAATGTATTTATAGTCAGGCCAGTTAATAATTGAAATTTGTTAAAAAACTTAACTTTTCATAGATTATTCAAAATTGTCATATAATTAGTACCTAAAGACGACTATCGCCGAAGTGGTAGATAAAAAAAAACAATGGCGGGATTGATTCGACCAGCCTTGCAAATGACTCGAAAACTTAAGCGCTGGATAGAGATGAGTGAAACATTTCGGGGGAGACCAATACCCAGTAGTAAAAAAAATAGGTATAAATACTTCTTGAATCACACCTTGGGTTCAATCAGTGTAGTTCAGTGTGTGGTGTGAAATACCTATTCTTAAAAATAAAACCTATTCAATTGTGAGAACTACATTAAGTTGTGTCTTATTAAACAAGTAAGAGATAAAAGACAGCAAAATACCACCCAAGCCAAAATTTGTGTCGTTATGACTTTGGCTGTAACGACGAATGTTGAGAGAGACCTTTTTTGCCACTCTTTGTGAATGTTGTTTTTATTTTTTTGTAATATTTTGCTTAAATAATTGAGTGTGTCAAATAAAGGCTCTTCTATTTATATTTTCTATTTGCACCCATATTCATATTCATGTTAATAAACTTTTAGAAAACTTTAAGTAAAGATTTACAATCTAATGGTATCATTTTAGAGCCAAAAAAACAGATAGTAAATTAGACAACCTGCACCACCTGTTTTCAAAGTTGTCATTAAAATGGCGCCTAGCTGCAGACTTGAATTTTAATCACTCAAAAAATATGTGTTTTTAATTTGAAACTAATTTGCTAAAAATAACCCGCAGACAAATCTAGATAACTCCATTCCTACCAAATAAAGAAGTGCATAACATAGCAACGTCTAAGCTGCGTTTATAAATACAAACATTAAAATATATTTTTAAATTAATACTTAAGGCGCTTAAGTTTTTAATAAGCTATATTTAATTAACAAGTTGGAAGAAGGCTAGTTTGGACGCCCGTTCGGTACGGTACGGTGGTACGGCGTCTCAATACGGATACAGGTACGGGCGGACAAACTAGCGTTGTACAGACAACAGGACGTCGACCTACCCCAAAAGTCAAAAATTCGTCAATAGATTTTCAACTTTAAGCCTGACACATAGAGATCATTTTCAAATGAGAAAATTTGACATTTTGTGGTAGGTCGACGAGCTGTTGTCTGTACATAAAGTACAAGTAAAGAACATCTGGACCAAGCTTTAGCTACCGCCAAAGTAAGAAAGATTTGACTATGGGGACTAATTAACAAATAAACATGAAACCTAGAAGTAACAATTCTGATTGTATTATTATTTTATCAGATTGCAGGTACAGCTCATCAGCCAGTGTTTGGCTTTATTTACAATGACTTCTTGGATGAACTAGGAGCGGGAACGGGAGCTGTTACGGTTATCTATGGCGTTTTTCAAGTCACATTAGCAGTTTCAGGTAAGATTAGGCAGCTTTGCCATCTCTTCATTCAGGCTAGATGCCTAGGAACTTATCTCTTGTAAACATCTACTAAATAATGACAAAACCCCATCTAGACCGCAAATTTTTAAACTTATGATGGATCATCAGCACATTTGTTTAATAATCTATAGGCATTTTTTGTCTGTGTACGGTGCTACGGTTTTGATATTCTCGTTCTTTATGATTTGTTTTAATACAAAATATTTAATCAAAAAAATAACCACTGCGAGTTAATTTCATTAACGAATGTTGCAAAAGCTAGTTTGTGCTGTCAGTACTCTCTGGACATTCGATACGGGCCGAATGATGTTTACGATACAATAAATTTATAAAAGATTTTTATTAGTTTGTTGAGCCGGAGAAATTTTAACATATTTGCAATACATTTAAATTTTTCTTTTTTTTCCGTGACTGTTTACGGTGATATTTTTTTTCTATTAAATTCTTTTATTTGTGAGAACAAGGAACAATGGCCGTGGCAAAGGAGTGATCATATTGTGTAGTGAATCCGTGAAAGCAGGGGACACAACAAGTTCAAAGTACTTGTTGATTCATGTTACTTCATGGTTTTTATGGTACTTTATTCATGCTACCACACCAAAAGTCTGATAATCACTTGTCGGTAAAATTTATGTAGCGATTATTAATTAGGTACATGTTAACAATAGGACGCGTTTATTTATTTTTAATAAAGGGTGACGTGTTTGTGTAATGTCAAAGTAAATGCCTTTTTAAAAATGCTGAGGAAAGTATAATAAATGGTAGGTACATACAACAAAATTCAATTTTTATTTTGTCTGTCTCTTAGTTACGAATTACCAACCATTACCAATCTCCGAAACGGTCAGACTGATTTGGATAAGCAAATAGCTGAATTCATAAGGAGTGACTGAGTTTTTTTGTTAATTAGGGTTTCGCCAAAGAAATTATAATTCGTGATATTGTGAACAAATTCCGTTTTATGGAACATTCTAAACCTACCTTGACAATAAACAGCTACAGGTACGTTGACCTAAGAAAAAAGAATGAGGTAGAACTGACGAAAAGTTTTCAAAATATTGTATAACAATTAGTTTTGGTTTTTTGATTAACTCATTACCTAGGTTGCATTTTGTAACTGCTCAATGGATTTGAGCTTGTCACAGGTTTAGGTACTACTCACGTTCCTCGGAAAGTAATAAGCAAACATTAACAATTTTAATCAACTTTACTTTATAAGATTAATGTAGGCACATAAGGGTTTTTACTTTCCCTGTTACCAACTGAATTGTTAAGCAGTTAATTGTCATAGGATTACACCCGTATCATAATTATGACAAACGCTATGTAGTACTTAATTGGTACTTCTTATGTTAACCTCTATACATAAACATTAAGACAAGGTTATAAATGAACTGATAAGGATAGCAGTTAATCTTTTAGTCTAATTTTTCCCTATTTTATGAGCTGGAGGCCTATTGGTCGACTTTAACAGCCATTTCAGTAATGTACTCGAATCTGTGTAGCAGCTACATTAGGTGATTGATAAATTAACAGTTTGTTGCATATAAGTGTTAAACAAATAAAAATAAGGCGGTCTTTGGGTAGAGAAAATTAAGTAGACTAGCTGCAGCCCGTCGATAACCGTAACACAGCCAGCTACTGGGGGCACCCGACCGGGACGGCAAAGCAGACTAGACCGAAGATGGTCCGTTCCCGATCCCGGAACCGATCTGTGAAGTAGCTTATTAGGCGTGAGGAACACTTCTATAGCGTCGAACTTCAGCTTAGGCCGTCCGTTAAATGCTTGGGCACGCAAATGATACTTTAATTATGGGATAATTCAAATCATTTTAGCCACAGGACGTCTACTGTTGAACATAGGCCTCCCCCGGTTGAATCATGCATGAGATATATTTTTTTTATAAAAAAATATCGGACGACATCACATACTTTACAGTTTGTTCTGACCGTGGTCTTGGTGTTGTGGAACGACGGTAAGTACCACAACACCAAGACCCGAGACAACATAGAAAAGCTATTTTTCTACATTGACCCGACCGGGAATCGAATCCGGGACCATAGAGATGGCGAAGCCAAGTCCGGTGTGTTAGCATCTCGGCTTCGGAGTTCGTCGATTCGTCTGCCATTTTAAGAATTTGCCGTTACAGTCAAGGTGGTATTTAAAAAACTATGTGTATTATAGATAGCTCTATCTATTTAAATTCATAGTCGATCCTTAGCCCACTTAACCCAATCCTCGAATATTCTCTTCTATCCATAGCAGCTTTGCGTATATCCTCGCTCCACCTTGCCAAATCGTAGTCTCCACTTAGGCTAGATAATTATAATGAATATTTGAAAATAGAGCCCTGGTCTGAATAGTTTGTTACATAATACATATAAATACGTTTGCTTTTAATATTTGAAACTCACAAATGATTTTTGTTTCAGGTTTCTCAGCAAACATAGCCCTAAAAAGGCTTTCGCTCCGCCAAGTCGGGCTAATAGGAGCGTTCATATACACACTGGCGTCATTTCTAGCCATATTTGTCGCATCAACAACCCAGCTAATCATAACGAATGGCTTCCTTCAGGGCCTGGGGATGGGTCTCCTTATACCAATATCATACACAAGCTTCAACAGTTACTTTACAAAGAAAAAAGTGCTCTATCTCAGTCTGTGTAAGGCATCAATTGGGTTGATAACAATGGTGTACCCCCTATTCATAAAGTTTACAATGAGCGAGTATGGATTTCGAGGGACGTTGGCGATACTGTGTGGTATATCAGCGCATAGTATATTTGGTGCGATAGTGATGCATCCTGTGAAATGGCACATGGTAAAGCAGCCGAAGTCGTGCGAGAAAATTGTATGTAAGTACCCAAAATATGAGAACAGATAAATTTCACTTAAAAAGGAATAGGGTAAAATTTGAAATTGAATCGTAGTAGGTACTTAATCTCTCCATTTCAAGTATAGAATAAGTTCAAATAAAGAGAACAATGATCATGCTAATAGTCTAACAATTAGTTATCAATTGTTGGAGTCTAAAATCTCACTGCCCTTTTTGGATAAAAGTCAGATAACGTTTTTTATCTGAGTAAATTTACACGACGTAAAGATAATTAGCTATCAAGAGCATTCGCATTAAATCGTTCTGTAAATCCTATTGGCAACAGTTATCAATGTATCCAAGCAGTTGCAACAAATTAGTTTAGGTTAAAAGGATATCACCGTTTAGCTACAATCTTTTAAGGGTCAGACCGGTTATATCACCAACGTAAACATAAGATGTCCTACAAAGTTTATAAAGGCAATAAGGGTTAACTAGCGTTATGTAAATCGAGTTATATTTTTTAACACAATATAAAGTCCTACGTACCTAATTCGTTGCCCTCATTTTATGGGATAACCTATTTCGATGCTCAAATACGTTCATTTTTTCTATTAAAAAAAATCTACTTCATATTAACCTGCTTTCTAGGTTGGCTCGAGTCTTAGTATACCGACAATATATATTATTAGACAATAAACCGAACTTCTAAGTAAATAATTAAATTTTTCATTTGTTTTAAAGATGGCTAAAACTTGGATTTTAGTTTTTTTTTCAATACTTGGTAACTTTGCTTACTGCCAAAGCACGAAAAAGGGAATGACAGGAAGTAAGGTGGCGCTAGTGAGGTTACCAGTAGGAAGACAAACAGTATAGTTTATTTTTTTTATTACTTTTTCACTTCTCACGCTCGTAAAGTTCACCTTTAAAGTTGGGTATAGGCTGCATAAAAACGCTTTTTATGCTCTAGCTAGTGCATTTAAGTAAAATCTTCGTCTTAGTCTCTCAGACAAAGGTCGTCAGGTAAACAGCCACACACGTAAATGAAACTTCGGTAATTTTTTTTTTCAATATTGCTGTTTTATTTCCTTACAATCGAAGTGAAAAGCAGAGTGTATAATTCGTACATAAAACCCATTTTACCCTCGACTTTACTAGCCAGATAGGTCTTTAGTAGGAACGTACGTACGAGGGACCTCAGAGATGGCGACACCATGTCCGGCGTGCTGGCCTCTCGACTACGGAGGTCGTCAAAGCTGAAACGATGAATAATAAATTGTGTTAACTTAAAAAAAAGTTATTGCGTATTTAGGCTAGTTATCTAATCGAGGTGGTAATTCTAACGCGGTAAATGCCTACAGAATTTAGGGTCATCACGTCAAACCTTACAATCTCGGGTCATACAAATCAAAAGATCAATGTAAGTTTTGTGTCAGTTAAAACCAGATCGATATGACATTTACGTATGTTAGATAAATACTTATCTTCCAAGTATGGCCAGTATTGCACTGTGTTTAGACAAAATACAGTGTTTAGTTTCCTGAATGGTTCTAGTAATGACATTTACGAACAGCCTTGAAGTTTGAATGTTTTAAGTTCCTCCTATTCTAAAAATAACTGGATCGATGTTTAATTATACATAACATTTTAATTCGAAGCTTTATAGAAGACGGTATTTTTAAGACAATACGTCATTACGTACAAAATTTGACAGATTTGAGATTGTTTTAAAAGTTCATGGTTTCCCCCCGTCATGTATAAAAATACCGTCTTTGATGTGTAAAATTACAAATTCGTTTTTGGTTAATCATTTTTGCGCTGCAACAAATACAAATAAATAAATAAATATTGGACAACATTACATACATTGCTTAGCAGGGCTAGCATGCGCAACACGATAAAATTTTGTCGTGGCATTTTATCGACTTTTGACGTAAATATGTCGTTTGTCTTTGACGATAACAAAGAATAAACCAAAATATCATGGCAATGGCATGTTATAACGTAAAAGTAAGTGGCTACGATGAACGGGAGACCCTGAAAATATTAAGATAAAGGATTCGAGATGTCTGTGATTAGGGAAAGCGACAAAATTATCGTCGAAGACAAAATTTGTCTTGTCTATCGATGAAATAACCGATGTGCGCAGGCTAGCCCTGCTGATCCTATGTATCGAATATTGCGTAATATCGCAATGTATGTGATGTTGTCCAATATATTTATGGTAAGTAGCGAAAGCACTTGTGTTATAGAAATCAGAAACAACGACGGTACCACAACACCTAGACCCGAGTCAATATAGAAAAGTTCGTTTCCTACATTGACCCGAGTGGGGATCGAACCTGGAACCTCAGAAATGGCGTCATGGCGACGCCATGTATAGTGCGTACTCGCCTCTCAGCTACGTAGATCGTCAATATTTCGTCGTATATTTTTTACTCATAACATATGGTATGTTATGTAACTTTATCATAATCTCCGCCATAGGACAGATACTTATGAACATGAAACAGTTTTACCCTAAATTCATTGTTAAAAATTTACAAATACAAACTTTATCCAAATTAAGGATCGTAACGAAGATTAGCATAAGAGCAAGTTGAAAGGGTTGGGCCCTTAAAGTTTCTATAATAGGACCGTACTTTGTACTGAACGTCGTTATTTGCAATTTCAGTCCCCCGACTCAGGAAATTACTAATTAACTCCCATAATTATCATCCTTTATATTAGGAAGTTAATAACACAAATGTCACTTGTGAAATTAATAAAGTTAAATGTACCTATGTATTGCCGCCATGGAAATTTTAGGGTTTGTAATAATAGATCAGTGTAATTAATTTACAGTTTAAAAGTTATTGTTTATAAGCTATAACACTCGGAGGTGTAGTACGCAATGTAAACTTTAACTTTTACTTATCAGTACAAAGTATTAATATTTGTAGGATTTTGTTCCGACGGAAAGCTTAACCATTAAACGCAAAAAATATATTCCATCTCAGCCAACTCAAATCCAATACAGTTCCAATTTTTCAGTGATTCCACCTACGCCAGCCGTCGACGACGCAAAGGAGAAATTCGATTTCAAAACCATCGCACTCAACAAGGCGGATAACACGAGATCAGTCGATAATTTGTGTTCGAGCGATCACACGGAAAAAACACACAACGCGGAATTACTTTACGCGCCAAAATTAACGGATTCCCGAAGGCTGAGCATCCCCGTCGTCTTAATTCCGGATAGCCGGTCGAATAGCCGATTCAATTCTACGGATGATGTGTATATCGAGAACCTGTACAAAGCTGCTTCCGTTTCGAGCTTGGGCAATTTCGGAAACATCGCAGCGGAACCGATGCCGATTATCAAAAATAAAGAGGGAAAATGGTAAGAACAACTTAGGGTCTGTGCAAATGCGCCATGCGATGGCAGCCACAAACATTTTACATGATTTTTTATAAATTTTGTATAAACTCGCCACACATGTGTACCGTCAAACAGTCAAATCATTCAAACAGTAGGCCAAGCATAATCGAAAACCTTAACGGTGTTAGCTATTTAATGAACTAACATGGAATAATAGATAGTAATTAGTCAGCGATATTCTTTAATTACGAAAACACTATCACACAGCCGCATAACATCTGTTTAGCATATGGATACCTGTCATAATCATGTTAAAATGCAAAAGCAAAATATTAGGTTAAGTTTGCTAGGTTTTGCTGTTAATATTTTTCTTATTTACTACTGGTTACACGTAGCGCAGTTAGCTCAATTTAAAGGTACCAAAAGTATTAATAAGGAAGTTACAAGAATAACCACTAAACTAAAGAGATATCAAAATGGTACATAAAGTTATAGGTTGATTTTAAACGTCTAGAAAACACGTGCTGATAAAATTTATTAGTTATCAGTAAGTTGTGACGAGAAGTTTATCATTACTTTACTTTAACATGCAAACAAAATATTGATGTAATTTTAAGTAAAAACAAATACATACCTAGGTTCTGATTTGGTTCTGGGATTTACTTCTATATATGATTTTATACTAGACTTTTATAATCGATGTTTGTAAGCGTATTTGTGAAACACAATTTCCACGCAAACTTGTCCTCCGTTCCACAGGAGACACTTGTACCCATTTTGTGTCTGAATTATACGTTCTACTTACAGGCAAACCGTAGCAGAGTTTCTAGACCTGACGCTATTGAAAGACTGGGTATATGACAACATTATATTGGGAATGGCCTTAGCGTTCTTTTCTGATTTAACTTTCTTTACATTGGAACCATTGTTCCTTGGGAAACACCATCTTAGCAGGGTAAGTTTACTATTTTGTTAAAAAAACAACTTAGAATTAATTATGTTTTCTAACAATACTAAAGAATCAATCGTCAATGATCGTCGATCTCAAAGTAAAATATATTCCAAAAAAGAAACTCATTTAAGAAGCTTGTTACGAAAATAGAACGGACAAAATATTAATAGCCTTGGAACACCATCAATCATGAGAAACATGAACTTAAAGGAAAATAAACTTTCGAGTCAAAAACTTTTCGCAATGTTGAAAATTTCAATCTCGAGCCGAAACAAAAGGACCCGAAACTGAGAAACAATGTAATTTGTAACGATTCCTTTGGAAATCGGTCCATTTATTTTAAAGAAATTGGAACGGAATTGGTAGTCCATTTTGAAGTGATTCTATTTTGTTTGAGTAAAAGAAAATTGATTTGTATATTCTGGTGTTCAAGGAATTCCAAATAAACTGTTTCATTTTCTATTGCATTAAAGAAAATTGTTATTTTGCTTGCGTCGATGCTATTGTGCAATACCAAAAAAATGCATAATTATTATATATACGGTTTTTTTTACCCGACTGCCAAACGATGGTTATGTTTTTCGAGCGTATGTATGTATGTAATTATGTCCATTTCTTTGGCACGCCCTTCAGCCTTAACCGTTTAACGGATATAAAAGTATAATATATCAATAGATTCGTCTCAATTATCGGAGTGACAAGGGGTATGTAATTTCCCGGAATTCCCGCGGGAACAGAACTTACTCGGGAAAAACGGATCTGCCATACTGATAAACCGATTTTGAAACTTTCTTTTAGTGACTATGGGTCACATATTTTCAGTGATAATAGTATTTAATACTTTATTTTACAAAATTCCTACGGAAACAGGCAAAAAATACACTGAAAAAATAAAAAGGAAAAACCGTTTAATGGATTTCAACATGTGATATGTCAATGGATTTGTCTCAGTTGTGGGAGTGACATAGGATATATTATTACCCAGAATTCCTATTGGTACATGAATTAAACGAGAAAAACCGATTTCAAAAAGTCAAAAATAAAATTAATTACCTAATTTAAAAAATCAAAAACTCCGACTTCGTAAAAAGTGAACTTAAAAAGTAAAAACAAGATTTAAAGAATAAATTTGCAGTCGGAGATATCAAATCCATTAATACATGCACTGCGTTAGTACCTACCTAATTAAGTAATTAAAATCCGTGTAGAAAAATCGAATCAAGTAACATAGATTTGATGCCTCAGACTGCAAATTGATTCCTTATATCTTGTTTTCATCTTTTATGTTTACTTTTTACGCAGTCGGGTTTTTGATTTTTATATTTGAATTAATTAATTTTATTTTTTTATAAATAATGTATGTTATGTTTTATTTAAAAACAAATAATAATCGACCTAAAAAGGTTTTTTATAGCCATGGCAATGGCCCACGACCCTAACTTTTATCTTTTATTGCTTTGGTATTGTTGAAGCTTTATTTTACAGGCCCTATCAATTTTGGATTTACATTTAATACTATTTATGTCTGATTTAATTTATTTTCTGCAGGGTGAAATAGCGAATATTATAGCGCTTGGCGGTGCCACAGACATGACCGCCAGACTCATGCTCGGGGTCGCAGGCCAATTCTTTAGAATAAATAGTCGTCACATGTTTTTTGCTGGGGCTTTGCTGGCGGCTGTTTTTAGGATAGGCAAGTATATTTTACATATCAGTTTTTATTCATAATCAAGGATGACCATAATATTAAAGATTTAATTTTTTTAGATCAAACATAAGTATATAGGACTCGTCAAAACCAAAAAAAGAGCCTAAACACGAGGATTTATTGGTAGTCACTGACACTGAATAGTTTATATATATTCCATCGTCAGATAAAATCAACGGTTTTGCAATCTGTATCTAACATTCTTACAAAGTTTCACAGCAAATAAATACGCCAACTAGAGGAGGCCAAGCTTACCTTTCAAGATTTGATCAATTTGTTTATTGACTTACTCGGACAAGTAAAGTTAATGAGTGTCTTAAAAACAAAAACAAAGAGACTCGCCATGATTGTGTCATTCGAGCGAAGTACGAGAATCTATTAAGGTTTTTCTAAGAATAATCTAGCTATAAATTGAATACAATGGTTATACTCATTCAAATAATATGAAAGAATTTTGTTTGTTCTGAATTCATTTAATAATTGTAAAAGTGCCACCCTTAACAATATCACGCAAAGTTGAACGGCCGAGGGTGGTTGACATGACTGCTCCGGATCTGATAAGTTTATTGTTCTTTGTTCTCGAACAAATACTTTGTCGGGTGTTTTCGTGAATCATACAAATATGACTTGGTTGGAAAATAGCTTCTCATAAATATATTGCACTTGTGCATCTCAAGATTAGCTAATTTAATTCCAAACTATCCACTAACACTATCAAATATAATTATCTAACAGTCAGTTTGTATGACGTTAAACAGCGACTCAAATATTTTTAATCACTTACTAAGCTTATATTTTTATTTGCAAGTCCACTTTAGAGTTAATCATAATTAAACTTTTATGGTATCTATTATCGATTATCATTCGATCATCCAGTAACCGAGTAAATAAAATATTTTTACAGCCTTTATCCAGTTCACAACATACATGCCGCTGCTCATACTGACGAGTCTTCTAGGTGCGTCCAGGTCTTTAGTCCACATAGCCCAGCCTATCGTCATGGCGGAACATGTGCCTATAGAAAGGTATCCTCCTGCTTACGGACTCTACATGTTGCTAGCTGGAGGTATAAGTCTCACCGTTGGACCTATGATTGGTAATTATCTTACTATCTCTTAATTGTGGTACAGAACAGACTAATTCTAACAAGTAAAGAAAACAAATTAATAAATAATTTCTCATGTTTATTTGATTTATCTCAGGATGATATTATATCACCTTAATAACATCGTAAAATTAAGCCTATGTAAACATTAGAAAACCCTACTCTAAGATAATTAATTGTAGGTGGCGTCTGGGAGCTACTAATCACATACTATACCTAGTTGTATTTTCCTTTGAAGGCTCTGGTAATATAGATAATACTTCATACTTAAAACTCTAACTCCTTCGCTTTAGATCGTAAACTAAAAAAAACATTTCATCATGCAGTGCTATTGAAAGAGTTATTAAGGTTATTAAATGACCACAAATCAATAAGACATTTTAAGACAACATTCAAAATTAATTATTAAAATGAATCTGATTCATTCTTAAACTATTTTTCGCTGTCCAATATGCTATTTATAGGCTACATAATACTCTTATGCATTAGTATAATTTATCATTATAAAAATATATAAAATTATTATATATTGCAATAGAATCATACAAATTACATCTTTGACATAGGCCAGGGCAGGATAGCCATAATTCGGAAGTCAGAAAAACAGAAAGATATGGGATTGATGAGGTTAGATGAGGAATTCATTCAGGAAAGAAAAGTGGGTGTTTTAATATCGAGATTAGTCACACGAACATTCACATAGGTGTCCTAGGCTAATATGATTAGGAGTATTCATATTTTTTCTTTTTGCAGGATTCATCCGGGACTACACTGGTAGTTATGTAATAGCATTCAACATGTTGACAGCGTGCAATCTATGCTGCGTAGTTCCTTGGGCCATAGAGGGTATCTGGAGACGTATGAACCGATCAAATACTGCGAAGAATTTGGAAACGTGAACTGAGTTTTGTAATCTCTGTGATATTAATTTGAACTGAACCAGTTCGCCCTGTGAACAGTCAACAGCAGAAGCTGACCAGATTAGTTATATATGTTTTCTTAATGATGATAAAAGGTTTCAGTCATTCGATAGTTTTAATGAGGGTCACGGATTTATTTGGGTTAAGTTGGACTTTGTTAAGTAGTAGGGCTGACTCGATAATGACGGAAATGCCTTCAAGGTGTAAATAAATTAGGTGTTTTAGATTGAGATCAAGAGCATGTAATGTTATAAATTAAATCGATGGAAATAAATATTTTTATTTTTAAAAAATAATAGGTATTTTTTACAAAAATATTATTATAGATAAATATAAATAAATAACACTTGAAAAATAATCATCGACCAATAGACAAATATTTGTAAAAATATTTCTATCGGGTGTTTACGGGTAGTTAGTATACTACTCAGCTATACATATAGCTACAACATTGATCCGAGATACGCTGGCTTCGACAGCGAGAAGAAACACTCGAGAAATTTCGTCGTGTCACGTTTCGTCCTCGGTAGCTTAGTTGGTAAAGCACTCGCCCGGCATGCGATGGGACGTGGGTTCGAGTCCCACCAGAGGTCGATGATTTTTTCAAGTGTTATTTATCTTTAATTAAACCTTGCATGGAATTGCTTAAAACAAAAATGTACAATATTATTATATTTTTGTTGCTAATTGTATATATTACTCGAATAAGAACTCAAGACTTGTAGTGTTAGTAAATTTATTTCATACTTTAGTAACTTTAAGATGTCTAGTAAACAAAACAAATGTTTTTGTCCAAAGTAGGTAAAGATAAAAAGAATCGCAAAGTGTATCAAATGTTAAACAAATAAACACAAACGTAGATATATTTTAGCTCTAAGTTTATTCAAGATCTTTTTTGTGTACTTACACATAAGTAAGTACTAAGAACTAATGAAATATCGTTAGTTGAAACCGGAGCTATTTAAATTGATAGACTATTATAGCGTCTGCCCACAACTTCGTCTGCGTAGACTTGAGATTAAAGCCAAAGAGGGATGAGTAATCATCCCACGAGAACATACAAATAGGATGCAATAATATCTTATGAGTAAAGCTAGATTAATAATATATCAATATAATATGTGGCAAATTTCGGCAATATCCGTTCAGCCGTTAAAGCGCGATTAAAGAACAAACATCCAAATATAAAAACTTTTTATTTAAAATATGATACTTTTGTTACGGCTATATCTATTACCTGAACAAAACAAATACTTGATAGGTACAAAACAATTAAAAGATTGGTAACTATTATTCTAGTGATCCTATCTTTCATAATATCCTAATCAGTACTAGCCAAAAAGAATTACCTATTCCTTTTAAATGTGTAAGTCTCCTGGATTTGTCAAATTAATCCTTATTAATACTAAGCACACTATAATGCAATATTATTAAATATTTATAACGTAATATGTGTCTTTGCAACATTTTTAGGAATCATAAAATTGTTATTAATGGTTGTAAAAACATGACGACCTTTATCTGATTATCTTTAAATAAAAATCCACTTTGACAAGTTTTTTAATTGTTTTAATAAGAGAAAATATCACTGATTAAATTCCCGAAACTAGTTATAATACTTATATTGACTTTATTTAAACTCAATAACGATTAATTTACCCACTAACAATATTAGCATAACATTTAAGCAGAATTTCTTCTTGTTCTTATTTAATTTCAACTGGTATTATAGTTTTAATTTAATCTGTATCTGACCCAAAAGTTAGTGAATAGGTATTAGAAAAATTCAATGCAACTTTAATTGATCTATCAATTGCTATAAATAAATCCAGTAATTTATGCTAATTAACTATGCCATGTGATTCAACATGACGCAATTCCAAAGATATAGAAGTTTGAACAGTAGGCCTATTACGAAAATGTTGAGTTACTACGAAAGTTTATATATATTTATGGTTTTGAACTATTATATTAAATTAGTGGAATTTTTCTGAACATTAAAAGGTAAAAGCGTAAGTAAGCCATCACTCATATAGCATCACTTTTTTGTCCACTCGTTAGTCGGACTGTCAATTAGTAGATTTTACTTAATTTAAGAACCTAATTCACGATTTATGCCAACGCATCAGATTTGTGTCTTTATTTTTTTATTATTTTTTCAAATTCCTCTCAAACTAGTTGAGATCGTCAGAAACAAATTATAACAGTCAACATCATAGTTTACGTTCTGTTGTGGCTATTAATAATTCGAGAACTCTTTTTGGCACCTAAAAATATTTCGAGACGTTATCTAGATTACTTTTTAATGTCTAAATAATTCTACCTGTGTTGACGGTTGAAATGATTCGGCAAATCATAATATTGTGCAATATTATGCTTTACTCGGCTTATCTCGCGTGGAATTTTGTTTATATTTCAGGAGGCTTATTTTTGAAGCGGCGTATTCCAATTCGCTCTCGAAAATCTAAGAATCATATACAATTTCCTAGGAGTTTGTATGCGATCCTTGTGAATGCGTAGGACTCGATATCTGAAACCCAATTCCCGTTTATTAACAGTATAGTAGTAGCAATCCTAAAGGCCTACTATGAAAATGTTTTGTTCGTTCGGACGTATACAGATTATAAAATTACCACCTCCTTGTATTAATCACTTGACAAAATATGACCAACTCAAACGTTAATTCGGAAATTTTCAAAGGTTTGACTTTTAACTTGTGGTGGATGGTTATTTGATTTGATAGGTTAATACGTCCGAACAAATGAAACATATTCGTATTAGCCCCCTGATTCGGTCTTGAAACGGGAAAAAGTATAAAGGATTCGATAACAATAAAATTTATTTCGTTGTTAAGCAAATATATCAAGTACAGCTTTGTGACTGCCACAAAACTAGACACAATAATAAAAATTATAAATTAATAAAACTAATATTTTAGGCAAGCTGAAGTGGCAGTGGGTGGCCATGTCTGTCGCAGAACCGAGGTGGAGCAGGAAGGTTCTCGAATGGAGACCACGCTTAGGCAAACGTAGTGTAGGACGCCCCCCGGCTAGATGGACCGATGACCTGAAGAAGGCATCTGGCAGCGACTGGATGCAAAGGGCGGGAGATCGTGCGCTGTGGCGCTTCTTTGTGGAGGCCTGTCCAGCAGTGGACTACAACAGGCTGATATGATGATGATGAATATTTAAGGCGTCACTGGTAGCGCGCTGGCGCCTAATGAGTCACATTGCAATTAACGTAAGTACTTTCAAGGTAATTTATTGTTCGTTGCACAAACACGGAAAATTTATTTCATTTTATTTAGTTAGTAGGACTAAAAATTTAGGAAAAATGTGCGTTAACTATTAAATTTTTTTGAAGTTTTCTAAGCTATAATTGTGGTGAAATGTGTTGCTGGAGGAGAATGCTCGGAGTATCTTGGACCGAGTTTCGCACAAATAGCTCTATTCTCCAAGAACTTGATATCAAACAGCGTCTGTCTGTTCTGGTCGAAGAACGCATCCTGAAGTACTTCGGACATGTATCTAGGCGTAACAATGAATCCATTAAGCATATTGTCATACAGGGCAGAGTAGAGGATACTAGACCACGCGGAAGATAACCCATGCGATAGACCGACCATATCAAATCCGCAGTTGGCGATCCATTGTATGTGTACATGTGATCCAGATATACCAGATGTCGCTAAAAGTGGAGGGAAATCGTAAAGCGCATAACATCGGCCTCTAAGCTTAGCACATGATGACCACGACCGCTCTGACAAGAGTGTCACGAAGAAGGAGAAGAAGCTATAATTTACGATCTTAGGCCCACTTGCGCACAGCCGGATTAGTTTAGTACGAGATTAAGACATAATTCTGTCTCTGTCATCCAAACTGACAGCTATACCATGATGTGTCAGTGGATATTTCGGGATTAAATTCGCTAATTCTGAGATGCGCAAGAGCCTTATAATATCGCATTATAAATAGGATGACGTATATCAAAAACATTTAATACTACTTACCTACCAAAATAGTAGATAATTATTCAGTAAATCTGAAGGATACGCAGAACAAGTAAAAAAAAAACTTGTATCATTTAAAACATTATGGCATAATCTGCAAGACAAAAATTTATTATCGTAACATGAGATATTCTTGTAAAATTGTCTATTTATGTAAATGCATTAGAATTGTGATAAATAAAATGTATTCTTAGGTGGAGGTCCAGTCAATATAATTTTTATTAAAACCATATTGCAGTCATCTCGTAAAATACAAATAATTTAAACTTAAGGCTTATGGTGTGTGTCTTTTTAGTAGGTACACCATCTTTTCTGTAGAAAAAATAATATATAGATTATTGTTTTATTCTAATCATTGTCTAGTAAAACAGAATTGAAATATCTTATATCAGTTAATTGGAATTGATTTAGGTTTAGACGGACTCGTTTTTTTCGTTTTATATCATTCAGTTGCCAGCAGCTGCCTATATTTCATTATTTTCTCAATCATCATGCCAATCTATCTAGGGGGCATATTATAACTCTTTCTAATATTTTTCTTTTACAAATTTTGGTAAGATATGCTAAAAGGATTGTTTATTGTTTCAATGTTGCTTAAGTTGACCAAATATAAATTACAAAATCACTAATATTAAATTACGCAAATTGAAATTAATTTAAAGCAAATATCATTTTATGTTAGTAAAGATATTAATTTGTATGATATCTTGAAATGTTCAGTATGTTATACACGGTGTTACTTTGCATCCTTGCCATATTCACAGAGATAAAAGTAGGGAACAATACCTATTGTTTAGATAAACTAGAGACTCTCATAAATAAAGCACACTAAGTTCTTAGTAAATTTGGTTTTGCAATACACATACGAATAAACCGATTTTGTCTCGAACGGTACGCGATCACTAATCAAGTAATACTACAATACAAAGTCTTTTGTGCCGATGAATAAGAACAGTGATGTGCATGCGTTTTGATAATTAGTGTTGTGTTTAATAGATTGTCAATAAAATACTCAAGATTAAAAAAACAAAATTTAGGTCTTTCTTTTTTTACTGATTTGTTACATTGTCAGTGATATAGTTACCTCTGTAAATATGGCAAGGATGCAAAGTAACACCGTGTATTTCGTATTGAATATCAAATAAATTTATTTAAGCACACCTAATAACTGATTCTCTACATTGAAATTAAAATCCCTCATGCAAGTTTTTTTTATCAATGTAACTGATATGAAATGCCATACTTCCTTAAAGCTTTGGCAAATTAACGTACTTAGCTATATATTTTTTGGTAGGAACTTAAAAAAACTTGTTAAGCATGCTTTATAATTAGTTACTAGTTTATCAAGCTAATTACACTCGTATGTTGAAAATTCAAAGGAACTACCTGGTACCTATCTGTGGTATTCTGCAAAATATCTAAGTAGAGAGAGTTAGATACTATACTCTTTAATGCACACTAAATAAAGAAGTTACAGTTGATGATTACACAAAGATGTACAATTTAAATCCCTAAGGCCCGATAAGGCTAGAGTAAGTTTTTACTCGAGAGTAAACCACTGCTTAATATAAGATAATTCTTACTCTGAGATCATTGACTTATATACGTTATATGTCTTATATGTCTGAGATATAAGTATAAAAGTCAGCTTTTCATTCTGCCAGCCAAAACTCTAATAAGACTAAGGTAATTTATGAAACACGAGGTTGTTTTTAAACAGGTAATTTTGGATTATCTTGAAAATAAATTGATGTCAAAGTTTTCACTTGCCAAATTGACACGTTTTACCTAGACAAGATGTCAATTTCTGTAATTGACACTATAGTAATATGCTACAAAATTGAATTATTGTGGCATCTAAAGACCTAGAATTCATTGGATTGCGTGGATTTTAGTAGGTTTATAGATTCGTCACAGTTGAACCATGTAACAACAATACCGAGTATAGTAAGTTAGAAAAACGTCACATACATTATAGTATTAAAATTAACAACTTTTGTGCGTAATCCTCTAATGAGTTTTTATTGGACACACACAGCTAAAGTTACTGTCAAGACCGTAAGTAATGCAGATTTTACTAAATTATAACATAACTAGCTGTATCCGCAACTTCGTTTACGTGGACTACAGGAACCGAGTGGTATTGCAATATCAAGCAACGCTGTGGACTGCGTGAAGCACTATTTATTTAAAAAAGAGCCTTTTACTCCCGAGTTTTGACTAAACCTTTTCACTGTGACTCTCCTCGTTTGGCGGTGAAAAAAAGTTATAAGATTGAGCAGCTCCTTTGGCTGTCGCCGCAATGTATTCGAAAAATAACAGATAATATGGACTAATACAGACTTGTCACTACGACAGTATGTTTAAATTCGTATGAATTGCATTTTTAAAATTTTTAATACCTTAAAGGTCAAGCAAATGTTTCCACGTATTCTCGCAATTGCGAAAGTAGTTCCAAAGAATAGCAATATTGCTAGTAAAGTACATATGTCATAAACATGTCGAAGCTTTACGTTATCAGCATGAGCTTATTAAGCTGAACAACCTTTCCTAAGACGTTATTTCAATAGTTCTCAAAATTTAGCTGGTCTGCTAGGGTTCCACATCAGGTAGACCGGACCCTCGTTTTTGTTTATGTCAACAGTAAGTGCTGATGACGTTGAACAACTATTCCTTAGGTGCTATATAAATTCCTATTAAAAATTAGACGGGCCACTGGTGTTACACATAAGGTATTCAGACCTTCAAAATAAATTATAGCCTATATGTTGCGGAGGACTAATAGCTATATAATAAAAAAAGTTTCATCAAAATCCGTCCAGTAGTTTTTGCGTGAAAGGCGAACAACAGACAGACAGACAGACAGACGGACAGACAGACAGACAGACAGACAGACAAAAATTGAACACCCTTAGTAGTATTTTTTTTATTATCTTCAATGTACAGAATTAACCCTCTCTACAGTTTTATTATATGTATAGATAAAGCTTCTGTTGGTCATATGAAGACCCCTAGTAGTATTTTTTTTAAATTATCATCGATCATCGATCGACGCATCGAACAAGCCTAACATGTCCATAGAAAAGTCTTATCAGTTTCGATAATCTATTTATCGACTGGATAATGATTGTTTCATCATAAACAACTATTGCCCGAGGCGTAGGCTTACAAAAAAATAAAATAAACAGCTTTATAAAAAAACTCTGATACAAATTTATGAAAAATTGGTGATTTTTTAAAAAAATACTAAAATTGGTCATACTCAAAACTGATAAAACTTTTCTACCTGACTATTCACTGTGACGTGCTAATTTTGGGACACCCTGTATGTATAGAAGAAGGGTTAACAATAAAGTTGAACACAACACAACGCCTGAACTCACAACCCGCTGTACTTTTCGCGCCGTGGCAAGATTGCGGCCTAACTCATATTTTCACCCTAGGCGTTGACAGAATCTGAGGATGTAAGGATTAGCTGATGTCATTGTTTGTCAATATCCAAATAGCATGCCATGGGTTGATTTTAGGTTAACCAATTCGAAGCTCTTTAACATCCCGCGGCTTCGCTCGAATTAGATTTGATTGCTTATTTAGGCAGCAGTAACAGGTAATATGTAGGTAAGATTAACCTTACAATCTTAGTGCTTCACACAAACTTTGAACCCTCGTTTTACCCCTTCAGTAGGTGAGTTTTGGAAAATCCATCTTAGCGTACGCCTACATTATAATATCTATATATGTGTTAAATTTTAGCGCAATCCGTTTAGTGGTTTGAGCTGTGCGTTGATAGATCAGTCAGTCAGTAACGGTTACCTAGATTAATTCCACAGTTAGTTAAGGATTATAAAACACTAAACAGTAAAGACATCGAAAATGCAAGAAAAAATAATTGTGTTGATATAAATGCTATCTCCTATGTATGTAGCAATGTTTTTAAATTTTACTACTCTAAGAATTATCACTAGCCTACAGAATAAAAGGACATTTTATCTTTGTCAACATACATAAACGCGATAGGAATGAAGCATGATGTCGTCACAATAGAAACAAATACAGTGGAACAAACAGTCTCGTTATAGTTAGGCATTGTATCACTAACGTGCGTTTAATTCGGCTTGGTTCATGTGCAAATTCGTGTTAAAAATAATATATAAATTTACAATAAGACACTTGAATTCTTCATACAAATGTCACAAGAGATGAGAACACTACATTAACTATCCGATCCTTTATCAAGAGCATCCGGCCAGACGATCTACGCATCTAACTCAGTATTGGTCTTGATCTTGGTGATATTGTGTTGATATGGATAAAGAACTTGACGAACTCGAACAAAATAGTGAAATAGATGCAAATAAGAAAACTGATGAGAAAAAAGAAAATACAGCTGTTGAAGGAGGATGGGGATACGTCGTTTGTTTTGGGATGATGATCACATTTGTAAGTTGCAACATATTTATGAATCATTTCGATATGAAAATAATATTATCTTCAAGCTTGATGTATTATCATTTACCATTTATTTTTCTTGAAACATAAAATTTATTATTTGTTGACAATATTGTCTGTGACAATGTAGAATCATAAATTGTACTCTAGTCTCATTAGGAGCAGTCGAATTAGGCTATGTATGTTATACCAAAGTGTACTTTTTTAGATTGCTGGGATTGGTCAAATTAACTCTTTTGGATTAATTTACAATGATTTTATGAATGATACACACTCTACTGCTAAGTCCCTGACGACTGCTCATGGTGTATTTGGAATGATGTTAGCTATAGGAGGTAAATAAACGCAATATTATTTAAATGTCTACTTACCCGTTGAAAATTTTAAACAATAAATAAGTCAATACTTCTATGAAGTTAATTTTGTTTTGACTTTTGTTTCAGGCATAATTCTTAACGTGATATCCAAATTTTTTTCCTTAAAGCTTGGAGGCTTCATAGGAGCAGGCATATTTTGCTTGGGGTCTTTCTTAACAATATTTATCACAAATGTCAATCAGTTACCTGTGACTTTTGGAGTGCTGCAAGGAATAGGCTTCGGGATAATGGTTCCTGTTTCGTACTCGATATTAAATTTCTATTTTGTAAGAAAAAGAACAACAGTCATGAGCATTTGCAAAACTATTCAAGGGTTTGTACTAATGTGGTATCCGCAGCTGATAAAGAAAATCATAATGCAATATGGATTTAGAGGCACATTATTAGTTATAAGTGCGATTTCATTGCACACAATCCCTGGGATGGCTGTGATGAATAAAAATAAGAGGAAGATTCGCAATATTGCAGCAAGTATTCTTTGCTTTATAAATAAAGTATGTAAAAATTTAATAAGGTAAAACACACTTCAAGACATTATTCAAAATTTTCGTTTTTTTCAGATGATGTTGAATCTCGTAAAAATATGGAAGAGAATATTGACTTGATAAAACAAAATGCAATTCAGCTACCTAGTATCAATCAGAAGGGGATCAAGAAAGCCAGGTAACACTCAGAGTTTTAACAAAATGCATGGTATAAAATTAGCATTAAATTCAAAGCTAGCTTACAGCTTATATTAAATTATAACTTATATATTAACATTGCAGATTGATACTGGAAGATATTTTGTGCCTGAAGGTTCTGAGGGATCCCGTTTATGTGAATATTTGTTTTTGTCAAAGTTTCGTCAATTTCTCTGATTTGACGTTTTTTATACTACAGCCAATGCTATTGTTTCAGTACGGGTATGATCAGGTTAGTTATACTAGTTTTTTTTTAGTCCATGCCTATTTATGATAACGATTATGAGTGATTTGTTTATCTTTTTCTTTCTTTTAAATCAAATTCATGCTTTGTGTATATTTCTGCTATTGAGTTTCTTTAATTTTCATTTCTTATTTGTAGCTCAGAATTGTACTAATTTAAAATATTTTAACCCAAACTCCGAATCTTTATTAATTTTGGATGTAGTAAACTTAATATTTATCGCTTACGCCAATCTGGAAATTATTGGAGAAGACCTACTTTCCGCTGTGGAAGTACATGCTATGGCTGAAATGATGATGATGAATCAAATTAAAGAATATTTATCACAGCAGCAGCTTAATACATTTTGAGCATTACTTAATATTTTAGTTTTATATGGCTAGTTTGTAAGAAAATTTAATTTCTAAGTTGTTCTTTCAATGTTCAATTTATTTTACAGAATGAAGTAGCAGCGTGCATTTCAATTGGTGCAGGAGCTGATGTAGCTGGAAGAGGCGCACTGGCGTTAATTAGCAGCATCATTTCTATTGAAACTAGAGCTATATTTTATATGGGAACATTACTTACGCTCGTCATGAGAATAGGTATATTAACTAAACTTGTTTTTTCATTTAAACCTCTTTTTCCCACATGTCGTTAAAAAAGGTAACAAATAGAGTAAACCTGATAGCAATTCGAGTTATTCATTAGGAAAAATTGGTACAACCTGCTTATGTTAGAATAAACCTGCAACTTAATACCTAGGTTAATTTGTATTCATGATAAAATAAAAATAAATTTAATGCAAAACATCAAATTAGGCTTTCTCATAAAATAACACAAAAAATAAATGTTAGAGTTTATGCAATATAAAGTCAATGTTGTTAATTTTGATTTTTAACTTTTGTAATTTTTATGGTACACATTTGAAAATTGGTTTATACGATTGCTGTTCACCCATATAGTCACAGATTAACAGGATGAACACTATTAAAATCTGACCTTATATATAAATATTGCACTAGATAATAATTTTATCAGCATCATCATTTAAAACCTATACATACCTGTTTAAATAAAATAATGGTGACGATTTGGTTTTGCACCATCTGAACTAAAATTTATTTTACTATTGAATAAAAATCGAATAAGTTTTTTTTTTAATTTAGTACTGTCTCACTGAATTCGTCAATTTATTTTAACCCAACCTTTTGCAATAAAAGTACTGATGGATTCACATGATAACTATAAATATATTTCTTCCAGTAATGTTCCAAGTTCGCCAGTTTGTCTGGGTGAGCACAGTGACTGCTTCACTGGGCCTCCTCAGAGCCTGGTTACACGTGACCAGTCCTCTCGTCATCTCTGACCACGTCACTTATCAAGATTTTCCGGGAGCATACGCACTGTATATGCTGGCTGCTGGGCTTGTTAATATGACCATGTCACCTATAATCGGTGAGTGGGTACTGTTATGTACCTTTGATTCTACGACGTTACCTGGTAACTAAGGCCTACTAATACTAAACAGTACCTCAATAGTGTTGTTATTATGTGAAAATCTAAATAGACAAACAAAACAAGATTGAAGTAAGAATTCTTTCAGAGCTACTAATGATTTGCGTTGTGAAACAACCTTGTTGGCGCCTATAAGATCTTCGCTGTTTGCTGATAACGGACCCGACTTCTTTACATTACATTACATATACTTTACAAAACGGTATCGATTGCTCACAAACATAGTCTCAATAAAGTAGACCTTCACGATCTAGGCACGGGTCTGACGACGCGATGTGACAAATCGTTCTACTAAATCGATTCGATCAGAATGACAAATAGAGTCGTTTTTGTAGATAGCTGACGCGTGACGTAAAGGCACGAAGTAGGACAGTTTAAGGTGCTTTGTTTTGGCTTGGTAGATGCTAAAAGATATTTTATCGTAGTTTTTTATCTATAGAACATGTTTGTCTTTAGTTAGATATTAACAAACCTCTTATAAATAAATAAACGTGTTAACAAATAGTAACAGCTAGTCAAGTGTCAGTCAGAAAACACTCTGATATGCCAATATTTAAGAAGACACTGCTAACCACAAAATATTCGAAGGAGTTTTGCGATTTTCACCATCACACGAATTCTGCTGCACTGGCTTTGCAGGACCCGGTGTGTTTCAAGGCGTTTCTTTTGCAGTAGTGTATAATAATAAATACTTACTTGAGTTTTTTCCCTATACTAATGAAGTGATAATTACTTTTAAACTTTTGCGTTGCATAATTTAAACTCAATGAAACGGAATTGAGTTTTAACTAATGAAGTGTTTAGTAACTTTTACGACAAACGAATTTTAACACGATATTTATCGTTGTTTCCAGGTCAACTAAAGGACATGTATGGTGACTACATACCGGCTTTCTACGCTTTGTCAGCCTGTTGCCTACCCTGCTTAGTGCTCTGGCCCATTGAGTACCTTTGGAAAAAGAAAAGTGTGTAAATTTTGGAGTCCGTTAAACAAAAGCAGCAAGTGGAACCATAAAATACATCGTAGCGTATTTGTTAAATGCTGTATTACCATACTAATCACAAAATTTTAATACGTTTGACGTCAAAATACAAATATCAGTTTCTGCTATAAAAGCTGATCTTAAAATATGATTTAATTCCCCAAGTGTTAGTCTACATTAGCTTAACAGTTTGTTGTATATTAAGCTAAGTACTAAATATCTTAAGGAAGCGGACCGAATAACAAAAACAAAAATATTTTTAAGTATGTACCTATCTTTAGTCAAGCTATAGAAGAATCAAAGGAAGGAGTTACGGATGTCATAAAGTGTTTTAAGGTATGTCTGTCCGTTAACCAGTCGCCATAGAATTACTGCTTAGATTGGTGTGTGATCATTGTTAAGAATATGATATTAAACCCAGATCAATTTTTACGTATTTTAATTTTAAAATTACACTTAGTCCTACAATGGCATCAGTTTTGTATCTGATTTAAATCCCATTGGAAATTAAGATTGTCAAGTATTTTTTATTTTAAAATCACAATCCTCCATGGCTTGAAATCATCATTTTTGTAATCAAAAGCGAGAATAATTCGTTCGTTTCCACTCAGGGATCGGGCAGTCAAAAATTTCGCCCTCCAGTGGATTCCACGGCCCGTGGCTCATCAATTTATTTACCCAAAGCCGACGAATTACAAAAATACTTTTTGAGGTAAAAATATTCCCAGTTTTTCAGATCGTACCTACGATATTAAGTCACAGCTGCTGAACACGCCAGACGTTTATTTCTTTAGATTAGGCTCTGAAATGTGAATGTTTTGTAAAGATAGTAAGGTTTTTATCTTAGAACAAAACTCGTCTCACTGTCTGTAAACATAATAATTTGGAACAATGACTTGTGACTTTACAAGCACAAAATGAAATAACTACAGCCTTACATTACACGGTCATTCATGCGTTACCTTCTCAATTTTGACAGTCAATAATATTAAAAGATTATGTCCTGACGGACTGATGGAAATAAATCACGCTTGATTGATCATCTGAATGAAGCCTAATACGTTTGATAAAATTATTACTAAAAATAAGGCCAATTTTGATGCCTGGCTTACACAATGATCAAATGGACCCAAGAATCGAAATTACTGCCTCTTACTGGATACAAAAATAAACTGAATTGACGCAATAGGTCAGTTTTATGTTAATTTGGACAAAGCGTTACCATGCCACGTCAAACTAGACTAAATACGAGTAGTAATAATAGTTATGTGGCCACAGTCAACTGGCCTTGCGGTCCTTAGTTCAACACTAGACTACGTTAAAACTGATTCTGTGGTTACGACCAATGTGTAAATGTAGAACAATAAACTAAATTTCAGTACGTTAGAGATCAAAGGTAAAAGGTAAGGTAAGTTTATACCAAAAGGTATGGCGATAACGCCCTTTTTCTTGGAATTTATTCAACTTTAATGTATACCAGTGCTTAACGTACAATTTATATCTTTGGCAGAACCCTCTCAAGGTTGAGGAGGGTAGGTGTTACGCCAGCTGGCACATCAATAACTGTCGGTCAAGAATTGTAGCCGTCAGCGTTTTGCTAAGAACGATGATTTTTTAATATGATCGTTTACATTTGGAATGAATTTCAGGGTGATTTACATCCATCTCAACTTAAGAGGGAAAATCTTTTTAGGCGACACATAACGTACAATCAAGAGAAAATGAATCAATACGCTATGGTGGGTTACTTGAACATTAACGTGACGCGGAGAAATTAAAGTTACGAGCTGTCCGACTAACGTTTCTGTAAACAAAAGAAGCGGCAGCTTCGGCTCTGAGTAATTACTCTTTTTTATATCATATCAGCCTGTTGCAGTCTACTGCTGGACATAGGCCTTTTTTACATAGAGCAAACAAATGTAGAATACCGGAAGATCAATAATTTGTGTGATGAGCACGAGAATTAATAAGCTTAATCAGGAATGTTGAAAAACATATTTGAATGCACGTGTTTGTTTAGTCGCTATAGTACAAGCTTTGCTTAGTTTTGGGATAAATGATTGGTGTGATTGTGGAAGGAGTTTATTCATTTACTATCACTTTAAATGGCGTGACTATTAATCAAAACTTTGCTTTACCTAAAAGGTTCTAATGATTGCTCTAGCTTTGTAGTTAGTTTCTTGCTTGGTACCCTATTTTGTGACATTTTGGTATGCAAATTGAAAGATAACGTAAAATATTTTATGAAATTCTTGCTATTTTATTACCTTATAATTTCTGCATTAATAGGTTTTAGCTTTCGCTAGACGCAGCCATGCCTCAAGCAGATTTGGTGTATCACTGCTGATAAAGTAAAAAATTAAAATAATATTTTTTTATTAATGGTTTTGATAATGGCAATTTATTAAAAAGTCGAAAAGTGACTAAAATTAATTAAGCCTATCTATAGACACCAATTACGGTATTAAATTACACTGTCTGACACTACTAGATAATAAGTCTACCCGATTTAATATTAGCTTTAAGTTCAAAAACTTTCCGGAATATTAAATTACATTCGAGTAAAATGAAACGAACTGTCTGAACGACAAAAAACGTTTATGCTATCTTGAATCTCTTAATTGAAACATTGTTCCCATCTCCCAATTAGTTAAATGTCACCACGGTGTGGATATTAAATTGTGTACTTCCTTGAAAGTTAAGTAATCAACTGCTGATATAAATTTTACGACGTGAATAATCATATCGTCAAGGAAGATAAATATTTTGTATGAAAGACGAAAAAATTAGTACTCTACTGTTGGGTATAGACCTCATATAGTTACACAATCTTTGGCAAAAGTTTCCCAGTTTTTATCAGCCCAAGCTGATGGTCTGCCTGTTCTTCGTCCTTCTCTTGACCTCTGTTTCAGAATAGTGGGTATCCTAACGTACGTTTTTATTAAACTTACACGGCAATTCTTTATAATCTAGCTTGAAACACCCTGAAACATTGACAGTGTCAATAGGTATTAAAGCGGGCTAATTTTATATGATATGATATCAACATTGAAATTATGAAAGCAAAATTGAGACCTTTCATACATTATCATAGACGACCTCCGTAGCCGAGAGGCGAGCACGCCGGACTTTAAATGGCGCCGCCATCTCTGAGGTTCCGTTCGATCCCCGGTCGGGTCAATGTAGAAAACGAACTTTTCTATATTGGCTCGGGTCTGGGTGTTGTGGTACCGTCGTTGTTTCTGATTTCTATAACACAAGTGTTTTACCTACTTACCTTAGGATCAGAGCAATGTATGTGATGTTGTCAAATATGTATTTATTATCGTAACGCTGCGCGTTAGTTTTTATAAAGCACCCTGTTTTACTTTTTTTTATAGCCACAAACTTAGTAAAAATTTAAACTGTGTTTTTTGCAACATTACATATATAAAACTTGATAAAAATCTACCGCGACAAGTGCGAATCGAATCCACGTCTCTTAGCAATCCGGGCGAGTGCTTTTTCGAACTTCGAACTGAGCTACCGAGGCAGTTGTCTGAGGTAGTCGATTTTTTACAAGTTTTAATAATATTATCTTGAACATTGCTTGTGTATTGTGGTGACCATATATTGGCATACCCATACTAAAATACAGTCTACTCGTATGAGACCCATGAACACGGTGCAAATGCACTTGTTCATTGTTCCGCGACCGCAGTTTAGACCGCTGACGATTTCTGCCAAATTGAAATAAAAATAATTATAAAACAATCAAGTAGACCAATGATTTAAATAATTAATTTAATAAGTTTTATTTAATAGTCTATTCCTTGATTATCGGCTGTGTAATAAAATGTATACTAAACTTGGTTTTAAATGTCAGACATGATGATTTTTTACACAACTAGCTTTTTCCTGCAACTTTGTCCGCAATATCTAATTTTATAACACGTCTCAATACGAATTAAATATACAATGTGCCAAAATTCACTCTTACCATTTTCTAGTCCCAAAACTAAGCTTGTACTTAGGGACATTGGAAGAGACATACATACATAATCATCTTACAAAATATTGCCGAATGTATGGACGCATTCTATTGCTAAAAGCAATATAATAGTGTAATAACACGAAATAGGGTTTATTTATCTGCCTACTGCATTTATACATATAAATTTTAGCACCATTCGGAAATGAGGTTTGTAACAGCTTGTCTAATTCTGTTTTTTTTGTTTCGTTTGCAATGTTAAGCAATACTGTCAGGCAGGGGCGTGCGGTGCATATAGGCAATTAAGCAGTTCCTATCTGGTATATGAAATAAGGTAGGCAATGGGTACTTACAAACGTGTCATTGAGAAAAACCACTGATTTTCATCAATAAAACACCTAAGAAAATATTTAATGCCTACTGCGAAATAAAACTAATGCACGCCACTGCTGTCAGGCCATGGTTTTTGTGAAAAGAAAAACTGGAAAAGTTTCCTAAAAATATATGCTTTTTCCACCTACGGACAAACAACCATAATATTTTTTTGATACGCGTCTTTTTTATCATATTATTATGATTTCCGTACCGACTAGTAGGTACCTATCAAGTGTTGCGTTAAATTATTAATATCTAAAGTTATATTATTACCTATAGATATTTAATTTTATAAGGATCAATAAAGTTTGTTTTACATTAAATTTGAATATAATTTGACTAAGTGATGCAGACTGTGATAAAGTTCTTAAAATATGTCGAGACTTTAAATAGTTTGTATAAATTACCATATCATCTTTAGTAAAATAATAAGAGCTTAGACTTTAGAGTAATACTTACTCTGTGGTATTATTTACTACCTTTTTATTTTCCTCATAAGACGTCTAGCTTGAGCCTAATAAACAAATTACATAATTTGCGTCATTTGTCGGTTAAGTAATCCCCAAGATACATAAAACGAAGACCAAACCTTACTTTTAAATACTTTTTCATATTGACCTCCGGACTCGTATGGAACAATGAAGTAGTATAGTCTACATAAGTACTATGACTTTTTTTAAGGTTGCGTACTACAAAATTAAAATAAAGGAGTCGTTATAGGATCACTTCGTTGACCGTTCTGTCTGTCTGTCTCAAAACCTTATTCACTAAAAAGGCATAGAGGTATCAAGTTTAAGTTAAGAACAACTAATCAAGTCTGCAATCCCTTGTAGGTAACTGTTATCGCAATTAAAATACCTATACCTCAGGGACATGCCCACCAGATAGTTGAAATAGGAAAAATACCTTTGAAGCAAACCAATGCACGCCACTGCTATACCTACAGCGGGATATGCCGCATATTTTGTTACCCACAAGAAAATCAAAACCAATACTTATGGTATTTCCTATTCATCTAAAAGAATACAATTTGGCAATTTCCTAAGTTTATAAACAGTGTCTACTTACCTGAATTTGTCACTTTATTCATACATTATTCCCGAGAACAATCCAATAACGATTACGTTGTACTTATGAATAAACGATTAGGCCGTGTTTACTTACTTTTCTTTTCTACTAACATTTAGTAGGTACCGACACTCATACTGTAGGTATATTATGGTTCAATATATATATGTTAAAACAAGGTTAATTTGGAAATAATAAAAAATAACAAGTTTTTGCAAATATATATATATATATATATATAGTTGAGAACGAGACCATAGATGGCAATTGGCGTGAAAAAGGATAATTTTTAAATTCTAGATTCCGTGTTCGAGTGTCATAAACGTCAAAAAATATATACGCCAACTGTTGGTGCCAAAGTTTCTTTCACCCGCTTGTTACCATAGCAACGCATAATTGTTACCATAGTTACCATAGTTGTTACTCACTCATATCTGGCCTGTTCTTTTGGTGACAATTGCAGCACAGCAAGATTACTTAAATTATATGCACTTACCGATAATGCTAAGGATTTTTATTGTTTTTCTTTTGACAGTAGTTCAAATATTTACTTATCTTCTTTTGTTTTTTACGGTTATATTTAAGGCAATTGGCTTTAATGGATATGTCAAATGTCCACTTCATACTTCGTCCTTTTCTAGTTAAGGTGAAGACCAATCAAATGAAAACAAGCGGTGTCCCTAAAACTAGAAGATTTAGAACCTAGTAGGCAAACTGGTAAACGAGTAACTTTATAGATAAGATCATATATGACGCTTATAACAATGACAGGACAGGCCTAGCTCTAATTAAGGACTTATTCGCTAAATAAACTATGGAAATACTCGTATAATATGAGTAAATGACTTAAAGATGCCAAATCTATTTAAGCAGTAATTCACCTCCTAAAATGAAGTTTAGTCAACTAACGTAACAGCATCTTTTTATATTTGAGGTGCTTGTAGCTCAGAGTGGCATGGCGGTAGCTCTTTGGTAGTGATTGCCAAAGTTTTAAGCAACCCTGCGGTTGTGGCCTTGTGGGTGGATGGGTGGCCATTCTGACCATATTTAGTGATATTTCACACCAACATCTCTGTGCTTCGGGAGGCACGTTTGAAGTTGGCCCCAGCTAATATAACTTGATACTCTGATTGTTCTGATAGTATGTCTTAGTAAAAGTATGCATAGATACGTTGGGACGTATGCAGTGGGCTGCAGGGCACAGGCCTCACCTCAACTATGTGGTGGTTTGGGCAATACTCCACCACGCGGGCCCGGTGCGGATTGGTGGAGAGGTGTTGTAAGGCCAGTAACTAAACCGTACTGGCAGATGTTATCAAGCCGCCTTAAGGCCTCTGACTAGGCTTCACGACCAATATCAAGCGATATTGGCCGGGACTAACTTTTAACGTGCCTTCCGAAGCACGAAAATGCTCATTATAAATATCACTAAATATGGTCGGAATGGTCACCCATCCACTCATGACCGCGGCGTTGGTTGCTTAACTTTAGTAATCGATACCAAAGCGCTGCCGCCACTGAGCTACGACCACCTCTTAGTCTTAAGAAGGTTGCACTCTCAATTCACAATGGGCCCGAGTGGTGAATGGTTATGTCCCAAACCACCCCATAGTTAAAGCGAGGCCTGTTTTTTTATTTAAAAAATAAATTAAGCTTTTGACCGAACTAAGGGTTTAAATTCTAAATAAACAGAACGTATCGGCAACCCTATATAAGCGAGTGGATTAAGAATTTATTCATGGAACGGCAAACTTGCTTGCGAAGAGCTAAGCTAAGCTTTCGACCGCGTCTTATAAACTTGACGGCAGAACTATCTATCATATTGGTTTTCGATATAGGTACTTCGATTAGAAAAATACGTACTAGAATAGGTACCTAAATAAACAAATATCGAAAATAAGTCAAGATGAAATGAATTAGGGTATCGTGCCAAGTCTTCTCCACTGATTGAACTTTTAACTAAGTTCTGAACACTTTTATTCTCGTGATATTTCGTACTAACGACCAGTTAAAAAGAGAAGGCAAACCCGAAAAGTCGTGTCTGGATCTCAAGTTTGATCAAAGTAGATAAAAACATTGTCTAATATAAATAAATAAATATTGGACAACATCACATATTGCTCTGATCCTAAGGTAAGTAGCGAAAACACTTGTGTTATAGAAACAGAAACAACGACGGTATCACAATACCTAGACCCGAGCCATTACAGAAAAGTTCGTTTTCTACATTGACCCGACCGGGAATCGAACCCGGAACCTCGGAGATGGCGACGCCATATAGTCCGTCGTGCTCGCCTCTCGGCTACGGAGGTCGTCAATATAAATCGTCGTCGTATAATCGTCTATTATAAAAAGTAAAAACAGTATGTAATTTTACTTAAAATAAATTATATTTTACGGGTTTATTCCATTCCACTTGTCCATTAGATTATTTGACTGACACACGCTGAAAAATTAATTTCAAATCCGACCTTCGTTTGTCCCCATTTACAAAGGTCAAGTTCATATAAACATTGGTAGAGACAATCCGAAAGGCAATATCAACAGTAATGGCTGACGTTTTGAATGATAGGGCTATTTCGGACAAGAGGATCCACTCAATTTGATGATCGCCTGAATCGGGAGCACTCAGTGGTATGGGTGTCATACCACGAAAAAATGCTTTGGTTATACGACGGTCAAAGTATTTTCAGACGAAAACATCTAAGTAGTTTCCCTAGATACCAAATTGAAGCCGCCCCCCCTTACATAGGTATATGATATAAATAAAAAATTGAGTCGTCCAAATTTTATCTACATCATACTACAAAGCAAGCGGTACATTATCCCCTCTTGGAATTAGAATTAACGCTTTTTGTGTGATGATCACAAGCATTATTTGTACCTGAGTCTTGTGTGTCAATTATTGCCATTGAAGAGAAGTAAAGAGTGAGGATCGCTTTGCGCATCTTACGAGACGATCATCGTATTAGAGACGCGAGTGAGCGGAACTAACAACCAATCACAGCCGATAAAGCTGGCGCGTCGCACGACTAGCTCATCACGTATTCGAAATGGTCTTCCGCGCCTCTTTTGCCTAGCGCTCAACATCCGTGGCCACTAGTTGTATCAGCCGATAGAAGTCTAGTGTCAGACAAGACTCCTATATGTTATATTGTTCCCAAAATAAGCATGCTATCTCTGCTAATATTAGGGCTAGATAGTGTGAGATATGGAATACTTAGTATTTTGTACCTAAGGAAAGATTTCAGGTTCAACAAGCTTATCAAAAATTACATGAAGATTAAGAGTGTAATTCATACTCCGCCCGGGCAGGCTTACGCTCTATCGACCGGTCTAGATACGCTACGATACTCTTGAATTTAGCTGGAATGGACTTGAACTTAGTTTGGCAACTTACCTTATTCCGTATTATACCTACTTGCCTAAGTCTCTTGTTTAGTCGGTAAATATACGTATCGGAGACATTGTTAACATTACCTACTTAAGTACGTTATTGAGCTGATTTATGAGAAGCGTGTAACGAATCGCAGGACTTTTTGATTGTAACGTATAAGTTTTCTTTAAAATAAAGAAGCTCTCAATTTCACACTTTCTTTGTATAGGTATGTGTAATGCATATAAAAAAAAATATCACAAAATGAACGTTGCATGTTCCGATAGAAATTTGCGCAAATAGATTTTGATTTTTACACTAAGAAGATTAGCCTTTCTTCATGTTTATTTTATGGGAGGAACAAGTTAAAGTTTTATCTAATCCGATTTCTTAGCATTGATATGGTAGCCATAAAGCGAAATACAGGCTGTATTTGATGAGAATCATAAAGCTACAAACGTAACCGAAGTCTACCCGGGCGGGCTGTATCGACCCAACAGATAGGTATGCAGATGGCCTGAGCTTGCTTGCGTTTTGGTTGACCTAGCATTTACGCTTTAAAGCCGTATATTTAAAGATTCGAATTTCGATTCACAAACGTAATTCAAAAAATCGTAAAGAATTCTCTATGAATTCGTAGTATACATTTTTAAAAGATTTCGTATGAGAATTTTAATTCGATTGTTTCAAAAATAAGTCCCCTGCCCTGTAGCAATCTTTTGTAGAAGATTACTCTTCATTAGTTTTTATACAACGTGTACAGTAGGTAAGACCAAATACGAAAGAAAACTCTTTTAGGAACTAATATTTTATTGCTTAAATACAACTTTTTCTATGCGACTAAGATTTTAAAAGACGAAATTTTTATAAAGGATCAAATGATATGAAGTTAACAAAAAGAATAAGGACATTGTGTTTTTTTTTTAGATTTTATGAAGTTCCTTTCTTATAACATGCAAAGTTAGGTGCAGTTTTATTATCGTTTTCTGTTTGAATATAGAGTTAAGAGTTGCCCTCGTAACTTTAAAATATTTTACTAGTAAGTTTTTAAAGAATAAAACAATTAGGTATTTGACACCAATTAGGTATTTTTAATTAAAATTTCTTTCGGATTTTTTTAAATTAAAAAACGAATATTATTGTTACATAACATTTCCGCCATAAAGATAGGGAAGTGTGTAGTTTGCTAATCATAATCAAACATTCGCAGTCACACTCGATGATTTAGAACAATATCAATTTTACTTACATTGACTGATGGATGGTATAACGATAACTTCTTTTCTAATCAACTTTAATCAACTATATTTTACATTGTAAATATTTTAAACAAGGCAGACATTACTATCTTTTTAGGCCAACTATGTGGTTAATAACTGTATTTTTGTAAAGTGGCATTTGATGAACATTTCGATCAACGTAATTTATATATAAATAACGTGAATGACACATCTCACTACAAAGCATTTCGATTTTATTTTCGTAGACCGTAGGTACCAGTGATTGCGGCAAATAGAAAGGGGTTTATTTGCGAGCCCGTCGGTTGGAACTTCGTTAAAATATCCACGGCAGGAATATAAACTTCCGATGGTTTATTTGTCGCCGCAAGGGAATGCAAATTTGGGAGATTTTTTCTGTTCATAGTAACGCTTGTGGCATAGTTTCAATTGAGGTACCCAATGTATTAGGGTAGGGTGGTGTAAGATTGCGCGGGCGGTAAGATTGCGCACAGGTCTTAACAGGACAACTACGTGAAGTTTGTAGCTAACTTCAGTTGTGTTTTGATTGCTAACAGACCGTTTCTGTGCTCCCGAAAAATATTTGGATTTCCTTGAAAAACGCAGCAATTACATAAGTTTAAAGTTTTTGAACACCTATGATCTTATTTTTCAACAAAATGAAAGTGATACTGATAATAAACTTGTTACAATTTTAGTATTTATCTAATATTTTTGTATACCAATACTCTTAATTTAACCGGCAAGTATGAAATAATTAAATAAAAAACTAAGAGATGGCAGTAGTATCTCGATGTTTGGGCTGGTATCGAAATATGTAAGTTTGCGCACCATAAAAAATCTGAGGTCATTAGTAGCTCACCTTATAAAAATGACCTAGAAAAGCAAAATGAAGGAAGGAAGCAAATTGAACAAAAAAAGGTTAGGAAATATACAAAAAACCAAAATAATAAACAAAAGGCAAAGTGTGGGAATGTGGAGGATGTAAAGAAAAACATGAATACCAATCAAAGAAGTTTGGATTGAGTGTAGCTCCTGTCGGGAGTGCTGGCATGAGGAATGCTCGGATTACATCGGTTCTTGGGCTTTTATTTGCGATTTGTGCCATTAATATGCAATTTCTGCAATTTCGAAATCTTACCGATCTCAACGCGCAATCTTACACACCAGAATGTGTAAGATTGCGCAATTCCCAATTGTTGATTTTTATTTAAATACGAAGAATGTTTGTTTATTTTGTTTAAAAGAATTATGTTGATTTGTTGCCAAATAACTAGTGATTAGAAATAAAAAGTTTCGTTATTATAGCTAACATATTTTTTACTTTATGAGCCTCTAATTTCAAACTGCGCGAACTTACACCACCCTACCCTAATGAAAATCTAGAATTTTACTTGTGTTAACGTAAAAAAAAACAACCCTAGCTTATGAATTCCAATTCTCGTTTTAAACAAGTCTCGATCCAGTTTCGAAAATGCAATTACAGAATGCGGCTGAAATACAAAAAAAACTATCGTTGAGTTCAATTGCGTTTAATTTACTTTAATGTTTTAAACTAACTTTAATAGTTATGATATGATTTTGACTAGTACCTACGTTAAGGCCTCTGATTATTCCTAGGAAATTGTGATTGAACGACTCCTAATTTCATTCAAAACTTCAAAACAATGCGGGCCTGTACGAAAAAAGAAAACCTTTATTCCACAAAACATGACTGTCCTTTAGGACTTTAAGCGCCATCTATCTAAATCGAACAAAATCATTTTCTGCCCTCTAGCGGAATTTTCACAATTTACTTTGTATCAACGGCGCCGCGGCGAGTGGGTTCAATTTCGTGAATCAGCTTTCGATTCCATAAGCAGAGAATGCTTAGAAATTAGTAAGCAACGTTTGGGATAGATGGCGCCTAATAGCAATATTGGTCATTTAAGGAAATTAGGTACGAATGTTAATAACTTTCTGGGTTTGAGGGTTGTCTTATTATAAGGCATCATGTCTTATCAAAATCATTTTTTTGGTCGTATTATGGTTTTTAAATTTTACCAATTGACTCTTTATAGGGGACTTTCAAACACTCTTTCGGCTTAAGAAGTATTTTTGTAACCTGTCTAAGTAAAAAGAAACATAATTATTTATTTAATACGATCGATCCTCTAGAAGCAATACGATGATCCCATGTTCAAAAAAGTTATTAACCTGTCCTGATACAATTAATTATGATTTTACCATGTACTATACATACAAATACAACCCTCGCCATATTTATTAACCGTTTATTTTAATGTGACAAACTCTTTAATTGGCTATTTATGCATGTAATTCAGTGTTTTAAGTTTACATACTGTAACGTTTGCAATTAATAAAAATAAAATAAAAATGAAATATAGGTTAATTTGCTTTGTATCGCAAATTATTAATAATTAATCAGCTCTCAATAGCCTTTCAATGAAAGTCTAGACTAGTCAGGTCAAAGTCAGGTTCAGTTTAAAATAGCCGAACGTTTGCAATGTCGCTGCCACTGGCAGTAGGGCACACGGCAGCCACTGGTAGATGGCGGCTTCAAAACTAATAATAATAGAAACATAAGTATATTTTCAATCTTTTAATTTAATAATAACAGGAGTAACTATTAAATTAGATGAATTTTATCTATATTTGTTATTTAATTATATGTGATTATTTACAGAAAAGAATAAAACAGAAACAGCGATCGGTGTATCAGTCGACTCATGTTAATTTATTTTCTTTAATTTATTCATTTTACTAAATAGGTTAAAACATTCCTATTTAAGAAAATAACACATTTTAATTAATAAGATACCGTTCTGTGGTCCCTTGAGAACACGTAATATTAAAATTTCTAATGTTCGTTTTAAGACTGTGGGGTTAAAATAGTGTTCTTTTAAATATAAACAATTTTTAGGGTGGAACTTGAGACGGGGAATTCACACTACATATAGTTGCTTGTTTTTAGGAATAGGTAGAGCACGCACCATTAAAAACGTCATACTCGTATATTACTAAAGTTATATAAGAATTAAATAGATTACTTGTGCATTTTTCAGCTAAGTACTTTCGACTCAGACTTACATTTTCTCGAGATATTACAATGTGTCTTTAAAGAAAAGAGCCCCATAAATGTTGTTAACTTAAAAATATTTTTCAATACCATATCACAACACTATTATGGCAGCGATTGCCACACAGCCAGTATGAGCCTGATATAAATATTTATAACAATAAAATAATATTTGATAGAGCTCTTAAGGTGCCTTAATTTGTCTCACTCACAACATTAATATTTTATAACAAAAGCCTGCCTAATCTAAATCAAATCACCCGTTGTTGCATGACTAAGTACATAACTAACCGTCACACTTGCACACACGCGAGTAACCACACGTTTGTATTTGAAGCAAATTTTACTCTGAGTTCATCTGATATTGAACGTGTTAGGTTTCGTTCTGATTGAGCTGTCAGTCGATACCAATTTAAATTGAAGTTCATGTTCGGTCAGAAATACCCGCCCTCGGTCTGAGCAGCGCGGTCAAGGTGTTCTGATATGCCCAATCAAGTTATAACATCTGGTATTTTTACTACAGCATACACGGGCTAAATTTATAGGGCTAGCAAACACATTTCATTCCAAATAATATTAAGTCATTTACTTGTATCAAACCTTTGACTATTTATGGAAAACAGTCGTGATTTTTACAAGGCTAGTTTCAGTTGGTTATATTTTGTCAAAGGATTGAAATAAGTGACTGGCTATTTTAATTTGTTAGGTTTGGTCCAAACGAACGATACATTTTCGTAGTAGGCCTGTTGGTTTTCTCACAATGATTTCCCTCATCTCGTAAGTAACAATTTGCTAAAATTCAAAGTTCTGCATAGTTCTTGTTCCTTGTACGTTAAGTATATACTTAGGAGACGTACATAAACTTTCCTGGCATTAATGTAGTATTTTTAAGGTATTTAAAACTCAATGAAACGGGAATTAACGCGGTCATAATTTAGGTACAAAATGTTACCTCTTTTGCCTGACGTAATTATTTTTAAGGTATGTTTACAGAATTACACTAACTTTTGAACGTTAAGGTATGAATGTTATTAAGCAAATACTCTTTTATTTGGAATGGTTATTGTTTAGTTACTTACATTACAATTTAAGATCATCTATTTACAAATGAAAATGTTTTACTCTTTCCGATGACGCGAATTTTTAACGAATGCAGAGTTTACAAAAGTAAATTGTTTTGTGTCAAAAAATTTCTTGAATTTTTTTTTTTTTAGTACCAAGAGACTTGACAAATGCTAAGTTATGTTGTAAAACAAAATAAAACAATGTGTCTAAAAATAACTAAGTGCCTGTCGGAGTCGCGCTCCGTTGATACTCGCTTTATTTAGTTTACTTTCTATGTCCCACTGCTGGGCAAAGGTAGAGAGGACCTTAGTCCATCCAAGCAGTTTGCGAAGCATTTTTTTTAATTGAAATTAATTTAATGAAGTGACACACGAATTTTCATAGTAGGTATGATTACTTGTTTTCTAACTTAGAAAAATAAAAATACTACTCAAATTATTTTATCGAATAATCAATTGCCATGCTTTAGTCTCGCAATACTTGGCTGAACCGAATTAGCTAAATACTTTTACCTTGTGTTTTACATTGCCAGGACAAGGTTTGTATGAAAATATTTTTAATAAGATCTCAGAATATAATCAAATTCGGGGAAAACTGAATGCACATATTTTTACGGGAACGTTACTACTAGTAGTGTCTTAGACTTTATTCATATTATAAGTGAAATCTAGGCACTAATGAATGTAGGCACAAAGGCACCGTCAGCTGGTTTGCGTTGTATGTATCTGGCTCAGAGCGTTTCGTGTAAGGTATTAAAATACTTACTATACGAGACTCGTAGTGTGTTTTGTATTCCACAAAATAAGTGCAACCTCTGCATTGAGAAACACGACTTAGGAGAGTGTCAGCTTGAAACTTCGCAAGCCTCGATACTCATTGTTTAGTTGGCGAAACTTGTGCTGACAAGAACCCTGCTTCAGTTAAAGTTATTGTGAAAGTTATTTATCATCAGAAAAAAAAACAGTTTAGTTTCGCGTAGCGAATCCTAAGTCTATGGTTTCAAAAGTAAGTTCCTGTCGAGTCAGTAGGGATTGAAATTACGTCTAGTCTCATTTTCCCAATGTCATTGATTCATCAGGCTTATGGTCTGTCTATGGATCAGCTCAAATAATTATTTCACTCATATCAAAATAAAACAGAGCTTACTATATCACCTCTGCAAACTGAATGCCTCTCTCGTGTTTTGCCAATTCTCACTGTTCCGTGCCAACCTCATCTATTATGGTCGAGTGAGTTCCACATGAATTCTCAAATAATACAATAACCTTTTTAGGGTTCCGTAGTCCTGACAAGGAACCCTTATAGTTTCGTCATGGATTACTAATGTTTGGCCAAAAAACGTTTCCCAAAGTATCACACCCCAAACTATCTTTCCCAAATTTTCATTTGGCAAAAAAACATTTGTCAAAACAACTTTTCGCAATGTTATACTTAGTAAACACTATTATTGGTAAATTATTGTTTAACAAATAATTGCTTGGCAATGTTTCATTTTACCAAATACTCTTTAATGATAAAAACCCGCAAATATTTAAGAAAACACTTCTGGGCCATAACCATGAACTCTTAAAACAATCTCAAAGTTGTCAAATCTGTCAATTTTGGTACGTCATTTCATACAAAATTTGACAGAAATGATAATGTTTGACAGATTTGTGATTGTTTTAACAGTTCATGGTTAGGGCCCTGAAATGGTTAAATTCCTTATATCACACAAATATTGTAATATGTGGTCTCCCTTGTAATGCTTATCTCAACAGCTCTATAAATAAGGAAATAAAATTAATATGTATGGGCTTCACCCATTGCTTATTTGTTAAACTAGACTACAACCGATCATATCTAGGATCTAAGTACTTCTTGTCGGACTTGAGTTTTAGCATTTTATGGGAAATTATACATATATCGCAACACAAACAGTTATTATCTACGACTCGTAGACTACGAGTCAATGTGACAGGGATGTGAACGATGATCAATTGTTTAATTCACCAAAATCGACATTGGTAAACGAAGTACCTGAGGAATTTTTTCAAACACCAGGTCCGCGATTGCACAGGACACTTCCTTTTTTATAAATGATGACTCTATTTATATTATGCATCAAAACATAGCTGGTTTTTTAAGAAAAAAAGAATTGCTGGAAATAACACTTTGTGAAATGACTCAAGATAAGAATGTCCCAGACTTAATCTATCTAACTCAAATATTTGTTTAACAACATAGTGAATCAAATATACAACTGAGAGGTTACCAATTGGGTGCTTCCTTTTGTAGATTAAAGCAAAAACGTGGTGGGGTTTGTATTTTACATAACGATACTATCAGGCCTAAAGAACTACCTTTTCTGAAAGATTTTGCATGTGAATCCACTTTCGAAAGTGGTAGAATATTTATTTTAAATACTTTTTTTAATGGTAGTTCCCCTATGTAACGCGGGGATGCATTTTTTTTATCGTCTACCCATCGCGTGGGTTACCGGTAAATAGGTCGTTTAAAATGACTTACGGGTTGCTAAGATAATGTTTCGATTTAGGGATCCGTTTACGAAACATTAAACTTTAAACTGCTAATTTTTGTTTGAGTAGGGTGTCCCCCCTTCTCAAAAAGCTAAACTATTGGCTTTCAAAATCTGTAAAAAATCATCTTAGTAGTGCTTTTCATGAAATTTTTAGGAAAATAACTGTTAATATCAGATCAGTTAGTTTAAGAGTCATAGTAGTTCAACATATGTATTAGTAAATTTCTTACCTAATAAAAATTGTTTAGAGGAAAACTTATCGAAGAAATATGAGAAATACTACTCTGTCAAGAAAGTACCGAGAAAAGATTAATAATACACAAAATGTTAGTTTTTCATCCAAATTTATTTTATCACCTTCTAAGTATTCTCCTTCAGAAGCGATACACTTACGCCAACGAATAATCCCATTATCAAATCATTTTTAAACGCTTTTTCCGGAATTGACTTCAGTTCTCGCCGCGAATTCTCCTTTATGTCTTCTACCGAATGAAACCGGGTGCCACAAGGTGGTAATTAGAGTTTAGGAAAAAGAAAGAAGTCGGCTGGAGCCATATCTGGTGAATAAGGTGGCTGCTCGATGGTATTTGTTGAGTTTTTGGTCAAAAATTCATTCACAATGATGGCCTTGTGGGAAGGCGCATTATCGTGGTGCAAAATCCAAGAATTTTCATTCTACAAATCTGGCCTTTATCGTCTAATTTGCTCTCTTAAACGCCGCTTAAATGATACTCTTTTTTTATCGTTTGACCTTCTGGCAAGAATTCTGAGTGCACAACACCGCGACAGTTAAAGAAAACAGTCAACATGACTTTGACTTTCGATCGAGTTTGGCGCGGTTTCTTTAGTTTCGGTTCAGTTGGAAGGCGCTACTCCGAAGCTTATTGACTAGTTTGCATGTGAAACTCGTAAACCCACGTCTCGTCACCAGTAACAATGCGTTTCATGAATGTTGAGTCGGAATTGAGTCGTTCTAGCATATCCTCAGCGACTCTTTTGCAATTGAGTTTTTGGAGAAAATTCAGGTCTTTTGGGATTAGCCGAGCGGCAAAATGTTTCATACCCAATTGATTATTTAAAATGGTACGAATCGACTCGTGTGACACAGAAAGTTCGACGGCTAGCTTTCTCAAACTTGAATGAGGATTTTCAGTCACTATTTCCTTTACTTTTGCGATGTTATCTTCAGTAGCAGACGTTGATGGCCTACCAGAGCGAGGCAAATCTTCCATCACATTTCGACCGCATTTAAACGCTTTGTACCACTCATAAACACGTGTTTTTGATAAATTGGCGATGCAAAATTTAAGACAAACTCTTTGTTCGCAATACACACTATAGATATGGTAAAACTAAAATAAATACTGTATTTAATCTAATTATTAGATGTAACTCAACCTCCCCGCCAAAATTGAAAACAGTTGTGCCCATCTAACAACAAAAAAAATATATAAATTTGAATTTGGAACCATAAACAAATCATCAATTCCCGAAACTTTTTTGACAGAATCTATATTGTGGCAACGACGGGCAACTACGTCACCCTAAACTGCAAGTGGCTCGACACGCACTTGGCCGGTTTTTGCAGTCCGTTCGTAAGATAGAAGATTTCCTATACCAATTTAAAGAGAATCTATTTATTTTCCCTTTTAATGGGATTCGGATTTCAAAGCGTGGATTTCAGACGTGAATGTTTTAGCGACAAAACCTTTTTCCGTGATCTCGTTTGTGGCTTTATTGGCAAAAATCCAGACAATCCTTGGAAATAATGCGCATTTAGATGACGATTTTCTGGATTAGTTTATGATCTTTTGGAGGATACCAACCCAGCCCCTTTAGCATGAGCAACAAAACACTGTATGATATAAAATGATATAGCGATTTATCGTATTTTTTTTTCAAAATATGAACTTTTATCGAAAAATCGAGCATGACCGTGATGTTGCCGGCACGTTCATGCTCACTATTTCAATAAAAGTTCAAGGTGGCGGCTATGTTATCATATTTTGAAAGTTGGGTGACGATAAATCGCTATATCGTATCATATCATTATCATGTTTTGTTGCTCATGCTAGAGGGGCAGGTGGTTGTGGTGGTTATAAGAATTACAAGTATTTTGTTTTATCAAGTAATATAACACTAGTGGTTATCTGTTATCATTAGGTACCTGTAAATCCGAGTAATTTTTTAAAACATTGTAATCACCTAGTAATGGTAACAAGAAAAAAGGAACCTTATTCATAAGGAATTGCATTCATTATGTGTTTCACAATTAGAAAAGAATATTGAACAGAGTTCTTACCAACTTTGAGTAGTTCTTGATATTTTCTTTCAAAACAATGGCCGCCCCTAATTGCTTTTTTATTATTCGCTGAATGGAGCATGTCTTTCTGGTGAGAAACCGTCAAAAACAAAAGCAGGCAAACCTTGACTAGAAATTATTGCCCAAGCTTCTTGATAATAGGGTGTAGATTAAGTCAATATTAAAAAAAAAACCTACTTTATAATCTTTAACTATACTTATTTTATTACTTTATCCAAGTCTTCTAAGAATATAATATATCTAGTTAATGATATTCATTCTATGTCAATTATTACTTTGTCTAAATTGAGTAGTTATTATATAATGGTTTTATACAGGGTGTCCCAAAATTAGCACGTCACAGTGACACCAGAGATATATGGGGCTAACACGCATCGAACAAGCCTAACATGTCCATAGAAAAGTTTTAGCAGTTTTGAGTATGGCCAATTTTAGAATGTTTTTTAAAACTCACCCTTTTTTTATAAACTTTGAATCAGAATTTTTTACAGGGCTATTTATTTTACTTTTTTTGTAAACCTACGCCTTTGGCAACAGTTGCTTTTGAAGAAACAATCATTATCTAGACGGTAAGTAGTGTGAAATAACGACAATCGATAGTCAATCTCAATCTAATTTTTACCCAAAGAAAATGGGTTCAGCTTTGAGTAGCAACCGTGAAAAAATTTTATATCAAACATAATGAACAAATACCATAAAAACTTCCCTATGCTATGGCGATTCCAAAATGGTATAACACTTATATCGCAATTTAAAAAATCAAACAAATTTGAGTCATTTCTCATCTAAGTCGTCCCCAAGTCAAATTATTAATAGAACATACTAGGAAGTCCTGCAGTTCCTACGATCAAGTAAATATGAAATTATGTGATTTTTTTTTATTTTACCTTGCTAAGCATTTGAGAGGGAAAGGGATAATAAAACCGGCCAAGTGCGAGTCGGACTCGCGTACGAAGGGTTCCGTACCTTTATCTGTAAACCCGGCAAAAAATCGCGTTTATTGTATCGCAGACATAGCCCGATGGATTAACAAGTTAATCTGGCAGTGAGCGGCGTACATAATACGTAGAACTGACGGCTGATGGGTCAGAAAGGTTCTGGAATGGAGGCCACGTACCAGCAAGTGCAGCGTGGGACGTCCCCCACGAGGCGGACATATGACCTGGAGGTTGCAACAAGCTGCTGGATACAGGCCGTCTATTTAAATATAATATACACTACGCCGCAGTTCACACCAATCTGCTCTGGCACTATTCAAATAATGTCTACATCCATAACAGGTGCCATTTTGGCGTGAGCAGCGTTTAAGGGTTAACTAAGTTTTAAGGGTTCCCAACCCAAGGGGTAAAACGGAACCCTAGGCTATTACTAAGGTTCCGCTGTCTGCCCATCTGTCACCAGGCTGTATCTCTTGAACCGTAATAGTTAGAAAGTTAAAATTTCCACAGATGATGTGTTTCGGTGGTTACTATAAGAACAATTACTAAAAACTAGAATATTTAAGGTGGCTCCCATACATCAAACGCGATTTTTTGCCGGGTTTACAGATAAAGGTACGGAACCCTTAGTACGCCAGTCCGACTCGCACTTGGCCGGTTTTATTATCCCTTTTCCTCCCAATCCCTTAGCCAGGTAAAATAAATAAAAATATTCACATAATTTCATATATACTTGATCGTGGGAACTGCAGGAGTTCCTAGTATGTTCTATTACTCAAGTTTGTTAGATTTTTTTTTATTGCGATATAAGTGTTATACCCTTTTGGAATCGCCATAGCATAGGGAAGTTTTTTTATGGTCTTTGTTTATTATGCTTGGTATAAATTTTTTTCACGGTTGCTACTCATAGCTGAACCCATTTTCTTTGGGTAAAAATTAGATTGAGATTGACTATCGATTGTCGTTATTTCACACTATTTTTCGTCTAGATAATAATTGTTTCTTCAATAGCAACTGTTGCCTAAGGCGTAGGTTTACAAAAATAGTAAAATAAACAGCTCTGTAAAAAATTCTGATACAAAGTTTATGAAAAAAGGGTTATTTTTAAAAAAACATTCTAAAACTGGCCATACTCAAAACTGATAAAACTTTTCTGTGGACATGTTAGGCTTGTTCGATGCGTCTTAGCCCCATCTATCTCTGGTGTCACTGTGACGTGCTAATTTTGGGACACCCGTATTATATATAATACTAGCTGACCCGGCAAACGTTGTTTTGCCATATAAATATTTTTTAAGTAATTTCTGTTAAGGGTGGACCACCCTTATCACTAAGGGGTATGAAAAATAGATGCTAGCCGATTCTCAGACCTACTCAATATGCTCACAAAATTTCATGAGAATCGGTCAAGCCGTTTCGGAGGAGTACGGGAACGAACATTGTGACACGAGAATTTTATATATAAGATAATATCTGAATTAATTACTTTCGCTGTAACATTATATACTGTTCGTTTTGAATTCTAATCAGACGAAGTCGCGGGCCGAAGCTATTATAGTCTTCAATAAAGTGAACTGTATGTAACAAACCAACTTTAGTTTCTTAATAAAAACACGTAAGAATACCTCATTTTTACTCTTGCTCTTTTATGCTGCAATGGCTAAAAATTACCTGAAACAAGAAAATGATTTGTGCTATTAATACAGTTTTGAAGTGGTCCGGGTTGTAGTTGAAATAATTCTGATACTTATATAAGGTGTAAATTTATCAGTTAACTATTTTCTAGGGTGTGATTCTACTGCTCAAATAGAACAACTTTTTATAAGGGACCAACTTTAATGTCGCAAAACAAAAATCCACTTCCCCATACAAAACGGCAGACCAGCTGACATCAGTTTGTATTGAGGGTTAATTTTTTTTTACGATTTCGAAGTTGGTCCCATACAAAAAGTTTTTGTATTTGAGCAATAGAATCAGCTCCTAGAAAATAGTTAACTAATAAATTTACACCTTAAATAAGCATCAGAATCTACTTTCAGAAATACAATATCATCAAAAAATATCGTTAGAAAGTAGGTTTAATTTGTTGTTCAAATAAGTTATTAATATGAAAATGTCTACTTGTGTACAGTTAAAATAATAAAACTAGCATTACACAAAAAAAAAAAAAAGTGTGCGTGTACTAGTGTACACACGTAAGAAGTGAAACTTCTTTATGGACCTTTGATTTTGTTGATCACTTTAGTACTCTTCGTCTGAACCAACCGTGGTAGGGGCAAGAAAAAGATGGCGCGTAACGGAAAAATGTGACGCGTAACCGAAAAATGTGACGGTAAATTTTTTTCCAACGCCGATAAAGAAGTTTCACTTCAACATGTTTTTTTAAGTCGACTTAAGGTTGTAGTAAAGAAATTATAATAATAAATTCATCATAAACAAAGTTATTCGTCGATCAAGTATATTGCCGTCCAGTTTATTTGACAAAATGTCTTAGTTATATCATGTTTACTGTGACTTGTCTCGTGTACCTAATATCCTGTCACATCAACTATACGACACGGTCCCCGTTCCCTGGTGTCGTGGACACCAGGGAACGGGGACCGTGTCGTAGTAGAGGGTTACCAGTGTGGTTGATAGTGGTATCAACCACACTGGTAACCCTCATCAATCATATCTAGTCTTATAAACTAGATACTGTTGGATTAAATTTTGTTGTAACATCTAGTTTAAAAAATAAAATTATGCGAGTTAATTTACTTTTTGTTTAATGTTGCTCTAAAATAATAAACAAGTGTGTGTCGATATTGAACGATATTTTATAGCTGTCAGTTTTTATGACGATGACAGAGACAATAAATAAAATAAAGACGCTTTGTTCATTATTTATTAAATATTTTTTATATATTTTTGTACTACTCAAATTACCTATATTTGTAGCGAAAAACTTCGTCATCTAAATCAAAAGGATTCAAACGAATACGGTATCCATTGGAACGCCGCTGCGTTCCCAGGTCCTCCAAATCATCGAAATCCATGAAATCAATTTCCATTTTTGACGATTTTACAAATAAAAACACAAACGCGTATGTCAACTTCTAAATTAAATTTGACGTTTTGAGGTTAGTACCAGAGTTAAACTAGGGATCATGGCGGTTTAACTTTGATACTATAGATAGACAATTCCCGAACCATCAATAAACTTCATTTTGTAATAGCGTTTATTTTAGTTCATGGTTTAAATCCAGTACTAAACTGAGTACTAAGTTTAAACTTTGTTTTGGAATAAGTGGGAATAGGTCTTATTCTGAGTGCATTTGCTAGTCCGGGTGTCCGAGTGTATAGTGCTGTTTTATGAACGTTAGTACAGTGGGTTAACTATTAATAGTCCTGGACTAGCAAATGCACTCTGAATAAGTAAGAGTCTCTGACCAAAGCCGCGGAAAAATAGACGGACGGGGATAGAACCTGAGACCTTTTGTGTTTAATTTTTTATCACTTTAGTCTAAACCTTACTTATTCATAGGTAAATTTTCCTAAGTAAGTACTTACAGTCATGGGCATAAATACAGGTACAATCTCATTGTACTTTAAAACTTCTTGCAACGAAGAAGTGCTTACATTTCATTTCTCGTGACTGTACGTAGGTACATACATAGAACACTAACGTTATCTGCGAGTCCATTTTCTCGATTCACCAAGAGCCCATCCATCATCGGACCGCGCCCTGACCGCACTCCGCAACGTAGAGCGACTCTATTTGATCCTGCAGACTGTCACCACTTTATCCAAGCGATACATACAGACTCCACAATTGGCAAACGACATCTCTAAAATTAAAATTTTATGTCAATGTCCAATATTGTTTTGCCATATAAAGTATGTAATATCTCTATTAAAATAAGAGGTTGGTGGTAAAATGGTGAATTAAAAATGGCGAATCATTAAAAAAATCAAAAGAATAAAAAAAAAAAAATTTACATTTACTACTTTTTGTACTAGGGGTATGAAAAAAAGTTTAAGTCCTATTCTCAGACCCACTGAATATACACACAACATTAAGAATCGGTCAAGCTGTTTCGGAGGAGTTTTGTTACAAACATTGTGACACGAAAATTTTGAAAGAAGATTTACAGTTATTCATAGACGTTACTTATAAGTTAAAGACAGCTTTCAAATCATTCGTGGCAAAATAAGTTGTCACTTACCTGGTTGAGTATCCAAGTTGATAACTTGATTAGCATAAGCTTTTTATGTATAATGCTGTATTATTTTAAAGTATTGGTAACCTTTCAGAAATAAAGCACAAAATATCCATAAATGACTATCCGTACTTGCTAACCATTCGCTAGATCCACTGCTTACATATCCAGTTTATGTAGGTACTCATGAAAAAATCCGAGAGTAAGTTTTTAACAAATAACTACTTGCTTAAACTACACTTAACACACAGGACTTCTAAAACATTTCAAATTTGCGATCAAACAACTATTTGTGTTAATTGGCTATCTAAATATGTTTTCACTGTGACAGTTCTTTTATTGTATTGTTAGTCGCCCCGCCTGCTCGTGAGTGTCTCGTCTTACTGAATATCCGCGGTCTGTACGAGTAATAGAGTTAAAATACAAACCCTAGATTAAGAGCATTAACCCACAGGTGGGCACGTGTGTTGGATTAAAATAAGCCCTTAGGTTGAAGGACAATGGGTAATTCAGACATTTCTATCTCCCTCTTTGTAAAAAAGGCTTAGAACATTAAACTAAAACGAAGTTAAGTAAATTAACTTTTTAAAGTAAATTAGATTTAGTTACGGGGTCTACAGTAAAAACGAAACAAATAAAATCTTCAAACTTTGGTTAGTTAAACGAGCAAAGTGCAAGAGGCGCTTACACTAAGATTTCTGAACTAATTGAACGCAATTAATATAGTCCAACAAAACCGTTGGTGCTTGCACTTGACCAGTTGTTTTGTTACAAAAGCAGTCAGGAAATAGAGAAAAGTACGCATTCATGAAATAAAAACTACGTTTGTAACATAATAAGCAATATTACTGATTACCCAGAAAGCTAAATTATTCCACAAACTTGCTTAATCGGTTATAATATAGAATTCACGTTAAAAAAGAAGAACATGAATATATAACTTTTACTTTTTAACCAATATAACCAATATAAACTTTTAAAAAATATATAATAATGACTGTGTTATCAAAAAATACATTTTAGTTGAGAATACTTAGAAAAAACTCCGAACAAGTATATTCCATGGTAAACTTAAATTTACACCAAGTATCGCATTCTTAGCCAAAAGCAAACGTTACGCTTACTCGTAATTTATGCAAAAAGTAAACTTATGTTATTATCATTACCCAGACCAAGTTTCATAGAAGAAGGTTAACTTAAAATTCCTGTTAATTCATAACTTACTTCAAGAATTCATGAGGCGTCATTATTATAATTTTGCAAAGCAAAATACGAAAACCATTTTAAAACGAAATCTAAACTAAACATTTAGAGCGGAAAATATAAATGTGGTGCTTTTAACCTGATATTTTCAGTGAAATAAAACGTTTGCAACGGAAAATGATCCATGGAATAAAGGTGCGGGTGTGTGGAATGACGTAGGATCCACAGGAATAGGGTGTCCATGCAATCCTCAAACCGATTGAAGCTTGAGAACGGATAATTGTTTACTGTACTAATTGTTGACTGTACTATTAGTACAATAAACAATTATTGGCATATAAGTTAATTGGTGCCGAGCGGTTGCATGAGACCACATAAAACAGAAGAGGGTTGTGTACTTATTCCGTGCATTATACCACGTAAAAATCAGATTTGAATGGGTATCGTTTGTGTGAGATAAGGGCATAATCATTATTACTTATTGCTATTGCTCTTGGCGTGTGAATGCAATTCAAGGTGATATAAATGTTAATATTTATTAGGTCATTATATCTTAATACAAATAAAAAGTGTTATATTGTCTTGATTCGAAACATATCGATACATTCGATACATTTGACGACCTCCGTAGCCGAGAGGCGAGCACGCCGGACTGTATATGGCGCCGCCATCTCTGAGGTTCCGGGTTCGATCCCCGGTCGGGTCAATGTGGAAAACGAACTTTTCTATATTGTCTCGGGTCTGGGTGTTGTGGTACCGTCGTTGTTTCTGATTTCTATAACACAAGTGCTTTAGCTACTTACCTTAGGATCAGAGCAATGTATGTGATGTTGTCCAATATATATTTTAATATATATATATATAATATATATATATAATATATATATATATAATATATATATATATATATTTAATATTTTGAGAAATTACACTTGTATTAAAATATTTTTCCCCACCAATAAAATATTTTCCCCCCCAAACATTTTTCCAGTCCAAGAAAACGTGCGCACTGTAATTATCTTCACTCTCCTTCCTCTGCATCCTAACCTCAGGACTACTCATTAATACAATAGTCATCTCAATGAATGGTGTTTTTACTGATGTTCACTTTGTTTCTTATCTGTCGTTCAAGGTTCGTAAATTTGTCCTAAAATTTTCTCTTTTGACCTGGCTACCTTGTTTTTGGCCGCTCAAATAGCGCTTCCGACATGTGGATTTTGCAGCAATCATCGTAACGTTACTGCCTCACAATGTTCGCCATCTTAAATCTCAGAAAACCACAGTCTTTTCTGGGTATTACGGTTAATAAAATGCCATGTAAGTGTAGACTTTTTTGTTATTTTCCGGTATCTGCATTAATGTCTGACGAGTACATTTTTTTTTAAATTTAAGTAAAAATTTTATTGTATTTTAATGTATTATGTCTTAGAAAACGACATGATGGGTTATATGGTTATAAAAACTACTTCGTGGATTCACGTGCGCTCAAAAATTCATAAAAAAACTTACGCTATAACTTTGACTAAGACTTTTTAATCTGAACTTAGTGAGCACATCTTACCTACACATTTCATAATTCGATTCCTTTTCGGTCCTTTGACAAACTTCTTTATCGTGGATACTATCAAATCCTGATATATAAGGTGTAAGTGAATTGGTGTCAGATATTTTTAGGAGTAACTTAGACTACCACATGGATCACATATAAGATAAATTTAAAATTATAGAACAAACTTAAAAAAACGAAAAAATAAAAAGTTTTAAAATAAAGACCTGTACATGAATCCAAACACCACAAGTAGACTACTCACACAACGCTAGCCGATTCATAACCTCTACAGAATTACATTAATGCATTCAAATAATCATATTACACTGTTCATCATAATATCATATTACTTGGTGCGTGAATTAAAGTTTGTTCTATAATTTTAAATTTATCTTATATGTGATCCATGTGATAGTCTAAGTTACTCCTAAAAATATCTGACACTAATTCACTTACACCTTATATAGCTACACCTATTTAAACTACAAGTTGCGCACAGTCAACATCAATCGTATCTTAGTGTCAGATATTTCCAAAAGAAACAGCTTTTAGAGAACCTATCACAATTTATAGTCAGAAAAAAAACTCTACGCAAGAGTGATAAGGAAGCCAGGTTATTGTGAAAAGAAGACAGTCACTTTTGAAGCTGTACCCACATAGTGTAAGTAGAGATTGAAAAAAAATACAGGTTGCAGTAAATAATACTTATACAGGCTGTACAAAAAAATAGGACCTTATCCTCAAAACCACGTCAGCTGCTGATAAAGAACAAGTTTTACTATAGGAGCAACATGAAAATCGTGTTTTTTATTTAGATACTGCATAAACGTTACATTATTGTCGAGGGTAGCGTGTTAGTTTGTATAGAGAATTAAAGTGTGCTTTCAATTTCGATGTTGTTCCCATAGAAATAGCAGATCACGTGGTTTTAAGGAGTGTCCCATTATTTTATATACCTTTATATTATTTACTACATCCTGTAGATTTTTGTATTTGTTTACCGTTTAGATTTCCATTTCTCAACAAACCAACGCGACGTTTTAATTAAAAATTATCCGAGCTTTTATACTTAACCCGTCATTGGACATCATTGTCGAATCGATAACCGCACGTAGCGCCGAATAATTGAATTTGCCCGCGAAATTCAATATCAAAATTGGGGTTCTACTGAATCAGACCAATACGCCTCCAGTACATGTTCCATTGAACATCTGACGTGCAATTTGTAGACGGTGATTGGATTTGGTAGTATTACCTAAATGGACCCAACTTAAGAATGTCGGATATAAGCGAAGTGGTGTTTTTTCACGATAAATATCTGAGCCGTTTTCTAGAATTTCCATTTTTAAATGGGATTCGTTTTTCGTAGATGGTAGTGAAAATAAGTTTTATTGTTAGGTGTTTATTTCAGTAATACCACCAGAGTACTCTTAAGTAAATAAAAAATGTGTGCGTGTACTAGTGTACACACGTAAGAAGTGAAACAGTGATATATATTGTTAGTCGCCCCGCCTGCTCGTGAGTGTCTCGTCTTACTGAATATCCGCGGTCCGTACGAGTAATAGAGTTAAAATACAAACCCTAGATTAAGAGCATTAACCCACAGGTGGCCACGTGTAATGGATTAAAATAAACCCTTAGGTTGAAGGACAATGGGTAATTCAGACATTTATATCTCCCTCTTTGTAAAAAAGGCATAGAACTTTAAACTAAAACGAAGTTAAGTAAATTAACTTTTTATAGTAAATTAGATTTAGTAACGGGGTCTACAGTAAAAACGAAACAAATAGAATCTTCAAACTTTGATTAGTTAAACGAGCAAGGTGCAAGACGGGCTCGCACTAAGATTTTAGAATACACGTAAAACTTGCTAGACCCGGCTAACGAAAAAATAATGAAAGCAGTTCTTTATTAAGTATATCACTCAGTAAATTTTTGTTTTTAGCAATTCCATGCAAGGTTTAATTGAAGATAAATAACATTCCTCGGTAGCTTAGTGGTCAAAGCACTCGCCCGGTATGCGATGGGACGTGGGTTCGAGTCCCACCTGAGGTCGATGATTTTTTTCAAGTGTTATTTATCTTCAATTATATCACTCAGTTCAAATTACACAAAACTAAAGACAAAAATATCATGTTTACAGCTATGTAGATATTTAATGTGATCTTTAGAGAATACTAACAGTTCCTGCCATACCAACCCATGCAGCCATCGTAACTATTTGTACTAAACAAAAACTACAGGTATTGTTAATAAGGGTGGTTATGAAGGTATTTATTTCATCTTTGTTGGTGTCCGAGATATCTGTAAAAAGATATGCTAATGTTCAGCCTTCTAGCACTAAGGCTGCGATTTAAATATCTGTCATATACGTACGGACAGAGCAACAGATATCAGGAAGAAATTTAAGTGTTGCGTTTTTCGCCATTTATTTCGGAGCACTGGAAATTTGCCTAGTCGAAAAACATTGCAAGCGCTCAAAACAAAGATGACGTTAAGACGTTGTTTTAATTTTCATGAAAATAAATAACTTTTACTTTTTAACCAATATAACCTAATCACTGTGTTATCAAAAATGCATTTTAGTTGTGTATAATTAGAAAAAACTCCGAAGAAGTATATTCCACGTTAAACTTAACAACTAGTTTATAATCCATCAACCATTAGCTTGTACTTCTTAGCCATTATGTTTACTACATTACGCTTACTCGTAATTAATGCAAAATGTAAACTACTTATGTTATTATCGTTACCCTGACGGGACCAATTTTCATGGAAGAAGGTTAGCCTAAAATTCCTGTTAATTCATAACTTATTTCAAGAATTCATGAGGCGTCATTATTATAATTTTGCAAAGCAAAATACGAAAACTATTTTAAAACGAAATCTAAACTAAACATTTAGAGCGGAAATTAAAAATGTGGTACTTTTAACCTGATATTTTCAGTGAAATAAAACGTTTGCAACGGAAAATGATCCATGGAATAAAGGTGCGGGTGTGTAGAATGACGTAGGATCCACAGGAATAGGGTGTCTATGCAATCCTCAAACCGATTGAAGCTTGAGAACGGATAATTGTTTACTGTAATAATTGTTGACTGTACTAATTGTTGACTGTACAGTCAATATATAGTACTGTTATACTAGTACAATAAACAATTATTGGCATATAAGTTAATTGGTGCCGAGCGGTTGCATGAGACCACATAAAACAGAAGAGGGTTGTGTACTTATTACGTGCATTATACCACGTAAAAATCAGATTTGAATGGGTATCGTTTGCGTGAGATAAGGGCATAATCATTATTACTTATTGCTATTGCTCTTGGCGTGTGAATGCAATTCAAGGTGATATAAATGTTAATATTTATTAGGTCATTTTATCTTAATACAAATTAAAAGTGTTATATTGTCTTTATTCGAAACATATCGATACATTCGATACATTTTGAGAAATTACACTTGTATTAAAATATTTTTCCCCACCTTACGTCCAGTCCAAGGAAACGTGCGCGCTGTAATTATCTTCACTCTCCTTCCTCTGCATCCCAACCTCAGGACTACTCATTAATACAATAGTCATCTCAATGAATGGTGTTTTTACTGATGTTCACTTTGTTTCTTATCTGTCATTCAAGGTTCGTAAATTTGTCCTAAAATTTTCTCTTTTGACCTGGCTACCTTGTTTTTGGCCGCTCAAATAGCGCTTCCGACATGTGGATTTTGCAGCAATCATCGTAACGTTACTGCCTCACAATGTTCGCCATCTTAAATCTCAGAAAACCGCACTCTTTTCTGGGTATTACGGTTAATAAAATGCCATGTAAGTGTAGACTTTTTTGTTATTTTCCGGTATCTGCATTAATGTCTGATGAGTAGGTACATTTTTTTAAATTTAAGTTAAAATTTTACTGTATTTTAATGTATTATGTCTAAGAAAACGACATGGTGGGTTATATGGTTATAAAAACTACTTCGTCGATTCACGTGCGCTCAAAAATTCATAAAAAAACTTACGCTATAACTTTGACTAAGACTTTTTAATCTGAACTTAGTGAGCACATCTTACCTACACATTTCATAATTCGACTCCTTTTTGGTCCTTTGACAAACTTCTTTATCGTGGATACTATCAAATCCTGACATATAGCTAAACCTATTTAAGCTACAAGTTGCGCACAGTCAACATCAATCGTATCTTAGTGTCAGATATTTCCAAAAGAAACAGCTTTAAAGAACCTATCACAATTTATAGTCTGAAAAAAAAACTCTGAGGAAGTCAGGTTATTGTGAAAAGAATACAGTCACTTTTGAAGCTGTACCTACATAGTGTAAGTAAAGATTGAAAAAAAATACAGGTTGCAGTAAATAATACTTATACAGGCTGTACAAAAAATAGGACCTTATCCTCAAAACCACGTCAGCTGCTGATACAGAACAATTTTTACTATAGGAGCAACATGAAAATCGTGTTTTTTATTTAGATACTGCATAAGCGTTACATTATTGTCGAGGGTAGCGTGTTAGTTTGTATAGAGAATTAAAGTGTGCTTTCAATTTCGATGTTGTTCCCATAGAAATAGCAGATCACTTGGTTTTAAGGAGTGTCCCATTATTTTATATAGATCCTGTAGATTTTTGTATTTGTTTACCGTGTAGATTTCCATTTCTCAACAAACCAACGCGACGTTTTAATTAAAAATTATCCAAACTTTTATACTTAACCCGTCATTGGAAATCATTGTCGAATCGAAAACCGCACGTAGCGCCGAATAATTGAATTTTCCCGCGAAATTCAATATCAAAATTGGGGTTCTACTGAATCAGACCAATACGCCTCCAGTACATGTTCCATTGAACATCTGACGTGCAATTTGTAGACGGTGATTGGATTTGGTAGTATTACCTAAATGGACCCAACTTCAGAATGTCGGATATAAGCGAAGTGGTGTTTTTTCACGATAAATATCTGAGCCGTTTTCTAGAATTTCCATTTTTAAATGGGATTCGTTTTTCGTAGATGGTAGTGAAAATAAGTTTTATTGTTAGGTGTTTATTTCAGTAATACCACCAGAGTACTCTTAAGTAAATAAAAAATGTGTGCGTGTACTAGTGTACACACGTAAGAAGTGAAACAGTGATATAATTACTTACTTTTGTTAAAAATCCACTGGAATTAGAATTAAAATAAAACCTTTGATTTTGTTGATCACTTTAGTACTCTTCGTCTGAACCAACCGTGGTAGGGGCAAGAAAAAGATGGCGCGTAACGGAAAAATGTGACGCGTAACCGAAAAATGTGACGGTAAATTTTTTTCCAACGCCGATAAAGAAGTTTCACTTCAAAAAATAGGCGCCAGACAACACAACAATTGCACATTTCTTATTAACATCATTATTTATTATCATGTATCGAAGATAAAAAGTAGAAAAATAAATGACAGTGACGCACAAAACTTTTATAGTAACTCAAACAACTTCTAAAATAAATAAAAACATTACAAATAAATATTTTTTCATTTGTAATATTCATAATTAATTATGAGTAGTGTTTGCAATGGAAAAAAATTGAGATGTAGGTAAAAAATTCCTTTATGATGTCACTGGTTGCACAGCAAACGTGAGTTTGATCACAAAGCTGCGTTTAAATCGACTCGTATGCAATCACAAAGATGATACTGCGATACAGGATGTGCCCCATGGGACCGAACGAAACTAGAAATACAGTTGCGCTTTGAGCTTTGTCATAGTTGGCTGTATATCACAGACATAGAGAATCGATGGCGCAGGCAAATATGCTGTTGTATTACTAAGCATTAAAACATTGCTTTAATTGTACCGATCTCTAAAAACGGAACCACTATTTTTTGTTGTATTGGAGAGGTTTTAAAATAATAAATCGATCGACAGAAAAAAGTTAACGATTCTTTACTGCAAATTTGGGGTGATAACATGAAACGATTGGTCGTTGATCCAGTAGTTGCCTCGATATTATATTCTAACGAATCAATTGTTATGATAAATCCAGCAGGTCACAGAAAATAGTAGAAATGCTACCTAGTTACATAATGGAAGTGGTTTGAGATTGACCAATTAAGGGCTCTTACTTACACATAAATACGATACGACGTCATTTCGTGGAAATCTATGTAGTAAACAAACATGAAACGACGCTGCAACGTGTCACGATGCACGACGCGACGACGTATCGTGTTTATGTCTACGAGCCCTGATGTACTATCGCGGGCTCCGGCGCCTGACCCGTATTAAAGCTTAAATCGTTTGCAAGCACCTCATTGCCACTCACTTCAAGCCACGCCCTACGTTCATTTATGTTTCGGGTTCAATCAAGACAATAGGTGTTTAGGCACAAGCAAGCAAGCTTCTAATCTAATTGGTCGTAGTAAAATGCATAACCAATCAGGGCGGTTGGGGCGTGTCCGGTGCGATGCGCTTACACAGGAATATTTCTACAAAGGGGTAAGGCTGAGCCCGCGATAGTACTATCGTTAAGGTACACGATAGGCAAATCGTTCCAATCAGTCTGAAACGATAGATCGTGACGACAGGCCGTTCCATACATGAATTATCATAATCATTTCAGCCATAGGACGTCCCCTTTCAGCCCCATCGGTCAGTAGTTCTACGTGCTATGTCAGCTACTTTTGTTCGTTTACGGATCTCCACATTTCTGATTTGATCTCGCAATTAAACAACGGACATAGCCCTTTCCATAGCACGCTGTGCAACCTCGAGCTTTCTGTAAGTAATTATTGGTTCACACTGTTTCATTTAGTATTGGGTGCGCTTCCGCTCTCGCAATCGCTCCCGCTCTACCGCGGCGTCCGATGTAGTCGGCACCGCGGCCTTAGTTACATTTTTATTGGTTAGAACTCGCTTTGAGCTATTGTGGTATTTCTGGGCTATAGTTAAAACTGATTTCATACGTATGGCCTGTAATACAGTCGTTAAAAATAAACATGTAGCTACATTCGAATAGTTACAGTTATAATGACATTTAAAATAATATACCTAATTAGGTAAATTAAAGTACTTTTATCCTTTTATACGATACATATTATGCGTCAAAATTGTGCAGATAATTCTGTAATCAATTGTAAACAATTTCTAAAATCTTTATTTTCATTTTCTTTGACCTTAACCTGATTTTTTTTATGTACCTAAACCTGTTCAGACCAGATTCTGGTGCTTAAATCGAGAATATTATCTGCGATCAACTTGAAAATAAAATGTTTTGTTTATTTTGATGTTGCGTACAAATCTTAATCTATTTTCAGCCATTTGGATGGGAAAGTAAACATATTTGTCGGGTTTTTTTTGTAAAGAAATAGTTGTTTGTTGTAATGTAATGTAATGTTACACTTTTTAAATAATTACTTTATAAATTAAACGATAAAAACAGTAGCTATATTTATACCTGAATGTATTGAAGGAGTAGGTCAGTTTTCTATTAGTTTACCCACAGCGGAACTCCGGACCGAAATTGTTGACAAAGTGGAACGGAGAATTGGTATTTATGTGATTGGAGCAATATATTATGTTTGACTGTAGCTAGTAGCTACAAGAAAATTGCTAGCTACATTTTGAGCCTATGATGATCTAGGTGAGGTAGGTAAAAACCCTAGGAGATAAAAGGTAATAAAAATCATATAATAATTCCATTTTGCTTGTATACCTAGTAAAAAGATATTATATTTGAAGTTTTTCAAATAATTTATTAAATTTAAATAAAAATATTTTAATTGAAAATTAAAAAAAAATGTTATCTCAAAACTTTTATTGCGTTAATTTGACTTAGGTACTCGTAGTTCTAATTTCTATAAATAACAACGTGATAAAAATGTTAAAATTAAATTTAAAACCTAAAAAAAATATTTGAAACCTAAACTTACATAATACTTATACGCGCTTAATATAATTAGAAGAGTCACAAGTATAATGACAAAGACAACATGTCTTTAGTACCATCATAATGAAACATGTTTATGGTATCACGGTATACCTATGTATATATTATATTCATTAAGAAGCTCGGGGCTTCCCTATGAGTAACTTTAGAATTAATCTTACATAGAGTTAGGAATTTGCTACCAGAGTACTAGTGTTACAAACTTCAGGCGTCGTTAGTGAGGCCGATCTATGGACATACACCTATCTAGCTATCTATTTCACGAGCTACAATATACAGGGTGTAAATTATTTGATTTTGATGTATGAGAAAATTGTGATTACAATTTTAGTCCTAATAGCTAAAGACATAATCAGACACTGAAAGGAGGTTAGCCAATAGAACTAGGAGAATTGTTTAAGACTACAAATAAAACACGAATAATAACGCTTTCACGGCAACTTACATCATTTTTTCAATCGTATTGCCGTTTCTTATTAAGACTGTAGGGTTTCCGCTACGAACTTTGCTAGTGCTACGAACATCGTCAGTGCTACGCGCACCAATGCCAATTTCTTCTTTCTGTCCGGTCCGTTTGACCCACGACCCGGCTAATGAAGCTCAGTGGCACGGTCACCTACCGAGATAATTGTCTCGAGGTACGGAAGCGGACGGGTTAACTTTTGAGTAGATTACATCGTATGAGTTTGTCTAGATTAAAGTTAAAGTTGTAGCACAGCCTTAATCACATTAATTGACTTTAACTCTTAATATTATTAGGTCAGTGAATGGCAGGTCCACAAGGGCCTTTGATTGAACAAATGATAAAGGTCTGAACTTTCTTGATAATATTATAAGAAAATATTAAGAAGCTCACTTATTTATCATATGAAACTTAAAGCATAGTGAGAGACATTTTGAGTTTGAAGACAATGAGAACTACTAATTGATTGATACCTGCGTTCTTATCTATACCTTGTCAACTAGGCTTAATTATCAAAACTTACTGATTAGTCTATTTGGGCTAATTTAATTGTAATTTTACTTAATTATTAATTTAAATTTCTTTTTTAACAATTACTAAATTTAAATACCTATTAAGACAGCAAACATTGTAATATAAATTCTGTCAAAAAAGTTTCGTGAAATAATGATTTGTTTATGGTTTCAAATTCAAAATTATATTTTTTTTGTTGTTGTTAGATTGGCACAACTGTTTTCCATTTTGGCGGGGAGTTTGAGTTACATCTGATAATTAGATTAAATACAGTATTGTTTTTAGTTATTCCATAGGGTAGTTTAGCTAGTTCCCCGGCCACCGTTAGCTATCGGCCATCCGAGAGTTTTTGCTAAAGAATAAGAAAACAAAACGCGCCCAAATAAAGAAATCACTGCTACTGCATAGATTCTAATGACACTTATGCGAATTTAAATTAGTAGCATTATAACATTTCATTTGATGGATTAGTTCGCCCACTCATCTCAAGCAGTGTGAATATGTGTCAAAATTTGTAAAAAAAATAGTGCGCGTGGTTTTTTTGCAAGGTATGTAACGAAGTTGGGTTTTGGTTTGTAAACAATAAAATTGTTATGGTGTGATAATAAATGGACCAAAGTGACGTATTATCATTGAAATTCAGTAAATTATTAGTGAATTTAGAAATTATTAGCTGGCCGGTCAACTAGATACCATTTTGCTAAACTATTCAACTATCGGCCGCCTGGCCGATGTCTGACACCAATCATATTATATTAAATTGTTTGCTTTAAATCTAAATAATATTTTTTTTGCTAATACTGTAATGAAGTTGAATACCTTCAGATGTAAAGGTCTATAGAATTAGATTTCGGCCGCATATTTAATAACTGAATTACCATTTATATCCTTTAATTTCTTTTGTATTATTAAGGCCGATAAAGGAATTTTGTACAACTACTTTTCGGCCTTGATATTACGAAACGGCCGAAAAATAATAATGTCAAGGCTATTTTTCGGCCAGTTCTTGGTTCCTGGTGGCCGGTAATTGAATTGATTAAATTGGTTTATCGGCCATAATTTTTTGAGAGGCCGATATATAGCTATAATGTATTCAATTTTCGGCCCAGGGTTATTTATAATAAAATAATGAAGATAAAAACAATAAACGAAAGATGGAAAGAGAACAAAAAAAACAGGAAAAATCATCAAAAAAACAAAAAAATCTGACGAGAAACATATAAAACAAACTAAAAAACATACTGAGACTGATAAGCAAGAAAACTTTATTTGTAGTGATATTGAAGATATAGACATAGAAACAAGTATATTAAAAAAAAACAATGAATAAAAAAACTCAAGACAAAGGACATATTTAGGAAAAAATAAACATTGAAAAAGACTGCATAAAATCTGACAAGGTTAATTTTATATTCATTAATTGATAAAAGAAATAAATAAGGTTGTGATTAATATAGTAACTAAGGCTTATTTTAAATTTAAGAAAATCAACGAAACTACTGTACTGGAGACAACCAAAGATTCAAAAATAGAAGAAGAAGAAGGAGGATCAAACTCTGAAAAGAATAAACATATGACAAAGAAGACCAAGATATGACGCAATTTCCCAAATGCTGCCCAGCCAAGCTGCACTCTTCTGGCGATTTCCCCCTCGAAGTTGTCTCTACCGAGCTGTAGTACTTGTCCAAGGTAGACGTACTCTTGGACAACCTCGAGCGTAGTGCCCTCGACGGAAATTGGTTCCGGGATGACATGTTCGTTGAACATTACCTTTGTCTTGTCAAAATTCAACCCAAGTCCCACACGTCTCGAGGCAGCATTAAGACTGTACAGCATTTTTTGCAAATCCTGCAGCGATTCTGCCATAATAACTTAGTCATCGGCAAAGCGAAGATGCGTAAGATATTCGCCATTCACATTGATGCCCAGTCCGTTCCAATCCAGCGTCTTGAACACATCCTCCAGTGCGTTGGTGAACAGTTTCGGAGATATAACATTTCCCTGTCTAACACCTCGGAGCAGCTGGATGGGTTTTGTTTGGTGGTTTTGTACTTGGACGGACATTGATGCCGTACTGTACAGGCTTTTTAGCACCTTCACGTACCGCCAATCGACTTGGCATTGCTGCAAGGATTCCAGAACAGCCCAGGTTTTGACAGAGTCGAAGGCTTTCTCATAGTCCACAAAGGTCAGGCACAGGGGCTGGTTATACTCTTCGAACTTCTGTATAACCTGCCGCACCGTGTGAATGTGGTCTATGGTACTGTAACCTTTGCGAAACCCAGCCTGTTCCGTTGGCTGGAAAGCGTCAAATCTTGCGGAAAGACGGTTTGTGATGACCCTCGAGAATAGCTTGTAAACGTGACTCAGGAGCGTGATTGGTCTATAGTTTTTCAGGAGACATTTGTCTCCTTTCTTGAAAAAAAAGGCCACCACGCCCCCACTCCACGCTTCCGGAGTTGTCCCATTGGCTATGACGGAGTTGAAGAGCCTCTTAAGTTCGCCAAGTACAGATTGGCCTGCAGCTTTTAAGAGCTCAGATGTGATTCCGTCTTCGCCGGGAGTCTTCCCATTACTAAGCTGTCCGAGGGCCGCCTAAATCTCATCCTCCTCCACGTCTGGGAGATCTTCAGTGAAGTGGCGGGTAAGCTTGGATCTTGGATCATTCGCTACTGGCTGCGGCTGTAGGGAATGCAATGCATACAATCGGCCGTAAAAGCCTTCGATTTCGGCCTGAATCTCCGGAACCGATGAGACGATTCTGCCATCCGAGGTTTTCAGCTTAGTCAGGTGACTTTTTCCCAGTCTTTTAGTGAAGATCTACAAGAGAAGACCTAAAAATATTTACTGAAGTTAATTTAGTTAGTTACTTTAAACAATATACCAAATGATAATTAAAAAGAAAAAGTTATTATAGTACATTAAGAAGAAGAAGAAAAAGTTCATATTTTGTATTTTTTCTTTAAGTAAATATGATTAAACACGTTCAATTCTATTAATTTAAAAAAGAACCCTATGGTCCTTGTAATAACAGTTCTTATAATAATTACAAACTCTGGCCGAAAACTAATATAAAATCGACCGATAGCTAAAATAAATGGCCGATAACGGGCTAAATCGATATCTATTTACAATTATTTTTTTAATAAATTATTAATAAAAGTTACACAAATATAGCCTAAATATTAAAAAAAAATATTAGTTTCTCGTTCCAATGATATTTTATATGTTCATTTTTTGTATTCTGTCATGGAAAGAAACTACTCTCAAATCAAAACTTTGCTTAAATGGCCGATAGCCGGCTAAACTACCCTATCTAGTGTGTATTGCGAATTTCATAATGGACAAAAACATCGAACAATGAGTTTGTCTTAAATTTTGTATCGCCAATGGGATTTTTTGTTCGGAGTCTCTAAAACTGTTATAGAAGGCTTACGGTGAATCGACTTTATCAAAAACACGTGTTCATGAGTGGTTACAAAGCGTTCAAAAGCGGTCGAGATGTGATAGAAGATGTGCCTCGCTCTGGTAGGCCATCAACGTCTGCTACTGAAGATAACATCGCAAAACTGAAGGAAATAGTGACTGAAAATCCTCATTCAAGTTTGAGAGAGCTAGCCGTCGAACTTTCTGTGTCACACGAGTCGATTTGTACCATTTCAAATAATCAATTGGGTATGAAACATGTTACCGCTCGGCTAGTCCCAAAAGACCTGAATTTTCTCCAAAAACTCAATCGCTAAAGAGTCGCTGAGGACATGCTAGAACGAGTCAATTCCGACCCAACATTCATGAAACGCATTGTTACTGGTGACGAGACGCGGGTTTAGGAGTTTGACATGCAAACTAGTCAACAAGCTTCGGAGTGGCGCCTTCCAACTGAACGGAAACCGAAGAAACCGCGCCAAACTCGATCGAAAGTCAAAGTCATGTTGACTGTTTTCTTTGACTGTCGCGGTGTTGTGCACTCAGAATTCTTGCCAGAAGGTCAAACGATAAAAAAGAGTATTATTTAAGCGATATGCGGCGTTTAAGAGAGCAAATGAGACAACAGACAACAGAGAGAATGAGATGACAGATTTGTGGAATGAAAATTTTTGGATTTTGCACCACGATAATGCGCCTTTCCGCAAGACCATCATTGTGAACGAATTTTTGACCAAAACTCAACAAATACCATCGAGCTGGCTGCTCGATGGTATTTGTTGACCACGTTATTCACCAGATATGGCTCCAGCCGACTTCTTTCATTTTCCTAAGCTCAAATTACCACTTCGTGGCACCCGGTTTCATTCGGTAGAAGACATAAAGGAGAATTCGCGGCGAGAACTAAACTCGATTCCGGAAAAAGCGTTTAAAAAATGTTTTGATGATTGGATTATTCGTTGGCGTAAGTGTATCGCTTCTGAAGGAGCATATTTTGAAGGTGATAAAATAAATTTGGATGAATAACTAACATTTTGTGTATTATTAATCTTTTTCCCGGTACTTTCTTGACAGAGTAGTATATCTAATTTTCTTTTATTCCGGAAATGAGCTTAAATTTAAATAAAACGCTTCTAAGTTACAACACTAAAATTATCTAAATCTCTGTAAGACCTAGTATCTGACTGAACAAAAAATCCTATTTAATATCTCTAACCAAAATGTAATAAAAGACCGGCCAAGTGCGAGTCACACTCGCGCACGAAGGGCACCATTATCTATAAAAAAAAAACAAAAAAAAAACACGTTTGTTGTATGGGAGCCCCTTTAAATATTTATTTTATTCTGGTTTTTAGTATTTCTTGTTCGAGCGACAACAAAAATACATCATCTGTGAATATTTCCACTATCTAACTATCACGGTTTATGCGATACAGCCTGGTGACAGACGGACAGACATACAGACAGACAGACGGACAGCGGAGCCTTAGTAATAGGGTCCCGTTTTACCCTTTGGGTACGGAACCCTAAAAACTGTAGGGTGGTTACTGTGGAGTGTTTACTCAAGAGCCATGGGCCACAATAGGACGCTACATTCAAGCGGTCCACAGTATTTTGCGTGTCCTTTCTACCAAACGTTCCCATTGTACCTTTGTACCTGAATTCGTCTTTGAAACGTTCCCTCATGTTTTTGCCGTGAGCTATTACTTTACGACACATTTTGAATCATAAAAACGTCGCTCTGGTTGGAGCCGTAAGCCCCTTGTGAATAAAACATTCAAGAGAATAATAGTAATAACATACAATACAAAATATACATAGAATCCTGTACTTTCTTGAAAGTACAGTCAAGATGAGAACTATTTAGCAAAACTGTAACACTACATTAAAAGTTAGTAATATTAACATGTTCATGTTTATTATTACTGATAGATGAATATACTAATTAATACTTAATCTCCGTAAATTTAAGGCAAAAATGAATAAATTAATCAACAAAAACTGTCATGTTTTGCTTTGTGGTGTAGGTAGATATGATTGTGTTTAACTTTAATTGTTTTATGTAGGCACACAATAATACTGTTTTGTTGTGTGTCTACTTATACACTTAGTTTAAGTTATTTCGTAAGTGAATTTAATTCTTTTAGGGCCAGTTTATCAATAGCCAGAGATCTTCTAACCGACGATTAAGTTTGACATGTTGACTGTTTTTGTATAGAATATGTGTCAAAACGTCAATTTTATTCGCTGGATAAAAGTTAACTGGAGTTTGAAAAACCGGCCTAGAGGAATAAATGTCTGTAACCGTAAAACATCAATTATTTTGATTTTTTTATTTGTAATAGATTGGTAACCTGTTTACTGTACGTAATCTACTGCTGTTAAAAAGAGCTTTGCCTACTTTGAAAACGATGTTACTTCTTTCGCCTTTCCATACTAAATCATCTTAATAATTAAAATAAATTAACTCCCATCATCATCATCATAGATCATCATGTATTAGGATCTGAGGTACCAATTTGCTGTGCTATTGACTTATATATTTATACATATATATTTATTTGGGTAACTTCATAATATTACTGTGTAGATATTATTTGGCGGGGCACATAGCACGTAGTACTGACGGCTGATGGGGCAAAAAGGTTCTGGAATGGAGGCCACGCACCGGCAAGCGCAACGTGGAACGTCCACCCACAAGGTGGACTGACGACCTGGTAAAGGTTGCAGGAAGCCGCTGGATTCAGGCCGCTTCCAGCCGACCCATCTGGAAGTCATAAGGGGAGGCCATGTTCAGCAGTGGATGTCCTATGGCTGAAATTATGATGAATATAATGAGATAATATTTTTCTATAAGATAATAAGGTTTTGATTTTACGGTCGGGTCTTAAAAAACGAAATGTTTTGATTGGCTTGATTATGGGTATGTGGGCCCTAAAACAATCGTTGTCTGTCGACTTGTTATTCGATTGCCGTTAACAATCTTCAGTAAAACTGTTCAAACCTTGTTAAACCTGTAAACATTAATTAACGTTTCCAATAACTATCCATCTAATGTAACCAGCAATTTACTTGCAATTTAGCGCTGCATTTAACCCACGAAACTAATTAAAACCGCGTAGGATGATGCCACGTTAAATCCAGAGCTAATTAAAATAATCAAGGTAAGAGTGTACATTATGTGTTTACGTTGACAACATTCTCAATCAGCTTAGCTTATCTTTTAAGCGTTTACCTAAAAGATGCGACGATAAAAAAATGACTCAATGGTCAGATGACAAAGACAGAAATTGTCTTACTTACGAAGTTATAAATGCGAAAGTTTGTAGGTATGTTACTCAATAACGTACTAACGGATAAGCGGAATTTGCCGAAATTTTGCACAAATATAGAAATTGATACAGCTTAACACATAGAATAATGCTTATCCTGTTTTTGTCTTTCCGAATTATTATTGGTTTTATTCTGGACTACTCAAACGAAGCCACAAAGTAGAAGAAGCTAGTAAATGAATAACAAAAGACCTGAATTCCTTTACACATATTTTTACCTAGCCCCACATCAAGCACAGCTATCATTACTGCGACTAGATAACGGGTAGTCATACTATATTGCCTTGATCAGTGGTCATAACTAAATTCATTCATTATAAAACATGCATGACTATGAACACAAACACTTCTAAAACTCATTACACAAACATTTCCCCTTATATTCAAACTGGCAACCTGAACCTGGACCCAGACATTCTATTCTGTAGCACAATCCAAATAAGACTCATTAGGAAATTAAAAAAATAAACACTTATTTCAGTAAGATAATAGCATAAAAGAAACAAAGAAGTAGGCCAACTCGAGCCCCAATCGAGCGATAATAGCCTGAGCCCGCAGTCGCTTATAGTTTATTCATATTCCAATGCGCTTATTGCAAATGATGAAGTGTTAAGCGATTTGCAAGCGACTTCAAAGCGAGGCGAAAGAGAGAACTCGCTGCGTGCGTACAACAAAAACATTGCAAGTTTGAATTCGCTCGCAAATCGTCATTGTAAAAATGCTTTTAAACAGAAATAAAACATACTGCTGTCTTTTATTTACGCGAACACGATACATTTAAGTGAAACTACTTTTACGGATTATTTTGCGATTTATTAACATTTTATTTAACCTGACGTTTCGAACACTTTACAGCGTTCGTGGTTACAGGTAGACTAAGGTGTTATTTGTCTTTACAATATTTTGAAAAAATATAAACTACCGTCACTCAGTTAATATTAATTTGTGTTCCTATCCACGCAAAAAGAGCTAACTGTATCTAGAGGTCTTGCAGTGCGGGGCCTACTTAGAGCATTCAACCAACAGGAGACGACAAGCTCGCTAATTTCTATGCAAAAAAGTCTGTCATTTCTTGCGGGGGGCAGGGAGTAACGCACACATAGAAAATTAACACTAACGCATTTTGGATGACATTGCTACGCTCGCACACAACAAAAATTATCTAACACTAGCTTAAACTAGACGCACACAAATATATTTACACACAAGGACAACTTATCCATGCACGGGTGTGACGTCAGTTTTAAATAAACGAAGATAGTGCTTAACACTATCGATAAATTTTATCGATGAGTTCTGCAGTATTATGATAAGGTTTTATTCAATTCAGACTCTTTATTATTTGTAAGATAGAAACATTTATTTTGGCTGTCATTAAGATCTAGGTTATTTATTAATATACGTCAGTATGGTTGAGTCTAAGGCCCTGACTATACCCAGCCGGAAACCGGTCCGGGTAAGTACAGTTTCAATCCATCGCTTAAGCAATAAGGTCGTTATTGAACGAATTCTAGCGGTTTCTAACAGATTCCGGCTGGTTAAAGTCCAAGCCTAAAACTGTAAGAAATACCTGTATAATTCGGTTTTCAGGTGAATTGTCTTAAATTATGATAAAAAAATACTGGGCTATAACCCGCAAAAATCGTAAATATAATTGAAGGTAAAGTTAGAAGGTTGAATTTTGTAAAGGACAAAGGTGTTAACTATTTTAGGTATATTCTCAAACATTTTCTTTTTGCATAAGAAAAAGTTAACAAATATTAGTGATATCATGAAATAAGAAAAACATAATAGGTACCTATTTTTTTGCTTGCTTAGACATAAAGTAGTAAATGAATTCAAATATTATTGGTCTGGGTCTGTCTGTGGTGGTGACTGATGATGGTTGGCTCGGAAACATTATAATATAAAGTTATGTTTCTTTGGAATGGATTCATTTTTATGACTTAATTAGTAATTGAGAAGGTGGTAAATAATAATTAATAAAAATCATTATCCGAAACATTATCAAATCCGCGAGAATCCGTTCAAAATACAACCCTATTGCTTAAGCGATGGATTGAAACCGTACTTTCCCGGACCGGTTTCCGAATGGATATAGCCCGAGCCATAAAATACGCTCAAATATTAAACAATCTGTTAACTTTTAACAACATGACTTTTTTATACTTGTTCACCAAAAATACAAGAAACACACGTTTCTCTAGAGTTTAAGGCTCTGTCTATACGCTGCCGGAATCCGTTAGCATCCGCAAGAGTCCGTTCAAAAACGACCTTATTGCTTTAGCGATGGATTGAATCCGCGTTAACCCGGTCCGGTTTCTGGCTGGGTATAGACCGAGCCTAAGATAAATGATAAGATATTTTAGGTGCCTCAAAGATTTTGTCGTAACCTTTTGTAATTTTATATTTCCGCAAAAATAATGAAAATTAATATTTACTGACATCTTAATATGGACACATTATAATAATGCCTATTGTAATATAAATAAGATCCGTAATCTTACAGTAAAGCAACCAAATTAAACAAAAATTATAACACCATACTGTTTTTTATTGTATGTGTCAATAAATAACAACAAAAATGCTTGTAACCTAAGTCTTAATTTTTGTGTTATATAAATTCATATAAACAATAAAATCGAATCCACCCGTTTAGTTTTCCAACGGGTGGGTTCGTTGTGAATGTTTCTGAATATATTCCCATTTTGGAAATACCTCCAGATGGAATCGCAAATCTAGGTGACCTAAAGGTCAAGTGGTTAAATCGATATCGATATTTTGTTTTTGTGCTATCCCATCACCAACTTTGCTGCAGGGTGGCCAGCCAGCGTATATCAAAAAAATCTCAAATTTTCAGAATAAGGTGAAGTTCGCAAATATATTATATTATTGAAGTAGACCGATTATAAGCAAATATTTATAGTATTAATACTTTTAAACAAAAATTAACTTAAGTATTAAGTCCAAAAAAATGCGCAAAACATAAACAAGAATCATAATTTGTTAACTGTGATATATCATTAATTCAATAAGCATCTATTGTAATTAATATAGTTAACAATATCAAACGTGAAATACCAGTGTGATTTCAAAGTTGGGTACTTCAGTATAAAAAAATACGCTTAATGGGATTTTTTACCTTTTACTGGTATCACTTTTTGATTGACAAATTTTATAAGGTTTTTGCAATTTTATGGCATTATTTGCTAATATTGAGACTCAATAATACTTATAGATGAAAATTTACGTTGTCCTTTAGCATATAAAATGTTTCTGATCTTTTTAAACACGAGCACACGGCGTAATTTGGCATTTTTAGCTGCTGTCCTTCCACGCTGACCGTGATTTGCCAATGATGGCGGAACGCGCTGCAAATAGTTTTATATAACCTCTGTGACCGACGGTCATAGACTTGTGGCAGAGGGGAATGCCTGTCAATGGCGTCTCCTGTTGGTTGAATGCTCTAAGGGGGCCTAGCATGGGATTTCGTTAAAATATAGGTTAAATAAAACGTTAATAAATCGCGAAATAATCCGTAAAAGTAGTTTCATAGAAATAAAACAGTTATGCTTTGAATAAAACACTAGCCACGTGATGTGCAAGACCAAATAAATTATATAAAGTTATTGGGACATAAAAAAAGTTTAATAAAAAACTAAAAACCGACTTCAAAGTGAAACTAAAAAGCGAAAAATAATATTGATTAAAACATACCTAATCAGTTCTTTTTGGAGTCGGTGCCAGCCATCGAGAGTTAAAATGTGTTCATTCGCACCGACTCCAAAAAGAACTGATTAGGTATGTTTTAATCAATATTATTTTTCGCTTTTTAGTTTCACTTTGAAGTCGGTTTTTAGTTTTTTATTAAACTTTTTTTATTTTACAATTTTAAGTGTTAAGTCCTCTATTTTTTCCCTCCTAACTTCGCCAAAAATTACTTTACAGCAAAGTAACCTTAACTAATATCGGTCCTCTATGGATCCATCCCATCCAATGGTATGATAAAAATAAGGTGTTAAATAGGGTCAATTTTTCGACGAAAATTTTTAAGTCTTAAGTATTTACCTACACTCCAACCAGAACGGCGGCTATTTTGGTGTCGTAACCATAGGATAAGGTCTCGCGTTAAATAACAAGTTAAATTAAGAAAGGAACTTTCAATTTTTTTTTCGTTACTGGGTGTGCGGGTACGCCCCCAGTAAATAAAAATTGGCGGTCTGGTACCTCATAAGCTCCACGTCTGCTCAACACACTGCGAAATACGTTCTGTCGACAAATTGCAGTATTATCTTCTAACTCCTATCCGTTAAGGAGTTCTGTGGCTTCCATCATCAGGTCAGCAACATGACATGATGATTACCAGACCCAAAAATCAGCATCGAGTCAGAAAATATATGCAAAACATTATGGGTGCCTATAAAAATTGAGGGTTGCCCTCGATTTCCCAGGGATCCCATCATCAGAATCTGACTTGGTGGAAATGGGACCACCTCGGGAGTATACCCTTTCAAACTAAAAAATAAATTTTGAAATCGGTCCATAATTGACGGCGTAATCGCGTAACAAACATACAAAAAAAAACAACATTCAGACGAATTGAGAACCTCCTCCTTTTTTTTGAAGTCGGTTAAAAAGAAGTCAATCACTTTTCTTATTTTTTATGTTTTATACACGGGTTTTAAACACACTTTTGATTCGATTGTCTAGTTGAAAATATAGGTACGCTTTTAATAAGGAAACTTATAATTTAATTAGAGAAACGTGGAGTTTAGGCTTTGTTTTAAAACTAAATGACATCATGGGTTTTGGTAAGTTGATATTTAGTTCTTAAACATATTACCTTTGTTCTAAATACCTACTTAATCGGTTTCGTTAATTCGGAAATTTTGGCAAATTGACTGTCACATAGACAGACAGAAACACGATGATCGTATTGGAGTTCTTTTTTTGGGTTGAACTAGAATGATAAAATAATAATAGATTTCTATTTAATATATCTTAACACATATTGACATAGAATTGTGCGTAAATAAATACTGCCGTGACCGGTAATTTGCCAGCAATTAGTTAAGCTTCGAACCGGAGTCTGTTGCTAATTGAATTCAAGGGTACAACATCCATCTTACCACCGCTGACGGCTCGGCCTACGTGTTGTTCTTAGTTTTTATAAAAAGGTTTGGTATGAGAGCAAATGCTTCTATAATATCCATTTCAATAGGGGCAAAGTTAGACCCTACATGGAGAGCTTTACGTCGGTAAAATTTGATAAATTAAAATTAGCCCTAAATTATCGCAGTCGTTAGTCACGTAGTTCTTCCGCACCTCAAAAAATAAAAATCATCACTTCATCGTCCGTCTATCTGTATAACAACAGTCTGTCTATCTGTCAAATTAATACCCTTTTTCATAGGAAAGCGTGAAGGTATGAAATTGAAATTAATATCAAATACTCAGGCTTACAATCTCTTGGAGCTGTGTAAAAATAGAACTTAATTCTAAGTCAACGTAATGAAATAATTATAAGAGCTCTTATGCTGTATATATTTTGATCTTCTCAAGGAAACCAAAATCTAGAAGGTACAATTGAAATACAAGCATTCAATTTTCTTCAATCTTTTGTATTCATGCACGAAATTTGACTCAAGTAAAGGAAAAAAGTTTGAAATTAAAGTTGCTTTATGTTTTTATTGTTCAAAAGATTCGCCGAGCAAAAGAGGTCGCGTAAAAATAGACAACTAGACGCCCCTGTTTTTACGTAGCTACAAGAGTGTGCATAGGTATTAAATAATTTAATAACTTGCCTCTTTGTAACAGTAAATATCAACGTCAAAATAAAATCGTATATTTTTTTTGTGAAAGGTTAATTAATCTCTAAACTAAATACCTATTAATCGAACCACCTTAAAACGTTGTGAAAAAGGAAAGGTGGCCATACCCGGTCATCAAAAAATATTTATAAAAAACCGGCTAAGCGCGTATCGTGCCACGCGCAGTTTAGGGTTCTGACGGGCAACTGCCCCTTGTTATCACAATATATTTCAGCAATTACTTCATTGAAGTCACTTTCAATGATTTCCCCTAAGGAATTTTCATTAGGTAAGATTTTTTCTAATACAAATGTTGAAGAACTCTTAAACTAAATGATTTATCTTATCCGCTATGATTTTTCTCAAAATTTCATGAAAAGCACTAATATCAATAGTTTAGCTTTTAGAGGAGGGGGGGGGGGGGGAATTCCAGCTCTCTAGTGTCAACAGTCTCCAAGCAAAACCTCGACGGCCAGACATACAGAAGGACATGACGAAACTATAAAGGTTCCTTGTCAGATCCGTAGTCCTGACAAGGAACCTTTATAGACCCTAAAAATGTAAGATCTTATCACTAAAATGATTTTTTTTTCCTTCTTTAGCTTCATAACTTAGGTCACCTTATCACAATTCAGTCAAACACAAAAGTCAAAAGTTATCTATGAAAATCAACCCCCAAAGTATCTTGCTAGAACAGGGAAAATAATTACATGGGAAGAACGATAAATTGTAAACTTTTTTGGCCATGGAGTACATAATTTACTTGCCTGTCAACGCCCAAAGATGAATGGGGCACCCTGTAAGGTTAAATAAGTTGGTAATACTATGTAAGGACTTCACATTTCATGGTTCAAGTAGAGGATTATATTATAGCGACGGCAATAAAAGGGTTATTATTTCAATTCGGTTTTAGTACTACAGGGCTACCCATGGGATTATTTTAAAATTATTTAGTATTGTATACGCGTAGAAATAAAATTAATTGCATGATTATGGTAATAATAAGAATTAAAACCTAAATCATACAAGTACTTTTAAAAACGACCTTTTGGGAAAGTAAAAATAAACCATCTTAACAAAGGTCATTATTATTAATCGTATACTATAAGTAAAAAAACGTATTAATTGTATTCATTTAAAATAAGAAAATTGTTTTAGTGTCTGACCCTCATTTCAGAAATAATAACGCATTGTAAAAAATAGAATTCATTCCAACAGGGCAAAGTTAATCAAAGTCTTGCCAAAAAGTGTAAAAGATTGCCTCATTAAAATATCATTGCATCTATTAACCAAACTGAAAGGGGATTAATTTTTATCATCATTGAAATATCATTGAAAACCCTCCAATGACAATGGTTCTCAAATAGTCCAACCCCAGAATAATACTTATAAATAAAAAATATTATTTTGTGTGTTTTATAAATAAAATATTCGTAACGTAAACAATTTTGTATTATTATTATTTTATATTGCTATTAGTGATCTTAATTAAACCCCTCAGTTTGTGATCATTACAATATTAAAGGTTGTTTATTAAATTATTATCATAATGTCAAAGTTTGTATGTTTTGATGTTTGTTACCTACTCAATCACGCTTTGACGACTAAACGTAATAAGTTGAAATTGAGAACATAATTATTATATTATAATGATTATGTGTTAAGTAACAAAAAAACCTTATGTAACACATGCTTTAATTCTGATAATATGCTGACATGCACTTCTATCTGGAATACTGCCAAGCGATAGCTAGCAGTAGAAATCAGCAAACAGGCGATTTTCTGAAAGCTCTACTACCGGTATAATTCCAATGTGGAATAGCGTAGAATTACTTTGAGCCTTGAATTAGTATTTTTTGCATTATAGGCGATCTTCTTTATCCTAGCACATTTTATTTTTAGAGTCGACACTCTTGATACTTGACCGCCAATTAATGCGGTCTTAGTCTATTTCTGGGCTAAATACCCTGTGCATTGCGCTGGTAAATTTTCTAGTAACAGTGATCTTCATAATTTTCCTGGCACATTTTCTTTTTAAAGTCGGATTTTCTAGTACTAATACATATAATCCGGTCGTTGGTTATTTCTGTGTAAAGCCAAGCCTTGTCATTTTTGTTGGAAACATATATACTCGTAGTCCATATCGGTGGGCGTTTTAACAGTTTGGGATCCACTGCTTTAGAGAGACTGAACACGGATAACAGTTTTTAATCTGATGTTATAATAATAACAAACTGTCTTGCTCAAGACTTTGGAAAGCAATATTGCAGCCCTTTAAAAAAATGGATAATTATTTTAACGTAATTTATCTACTTTACTTTATAAACTTAAAGCTTTTATAATATAGGTTGTGCCATAGAAAAATGGATTCATAGTATTATACGGTAGTAGTGCTATACGGTATTTATTTATTGTATTCGATTCTGTTAACTTTCTTTAATGTAAAAAATATATATGTTACCACTTTGTCGCCATGATCAATGTTTACAAATTAATGACAAATTACAGTTTTTCGTATTAAGCGCCTTTTAGCTAAGCCGTGCACAAACAGACAAACTGACATGACAAAACTGTATCCTAAACATGTAAGTTGTATTTACTTTACATAATCAAAATACGATGAAAACAACAATAAACTAATTTTGTATACACCTTATAATATTATATAACATTGTGAGCAATATGCACTAAGTTCCTTATTGTAATTCTGCCTCCAAGTTTTGGAGTCTATTATTCTTGTCGGAAATCGAACTAGAAATAGCAATCTGTTTACTTAGACAAACCGGAGAATACTATCTATTATTATTATTATTATTCATGGGATTCAGTTGATTTGGGTTCGAAAGTAATTCAACGTTAACAAGAGTAAGAGTAGTTAGTAGGGTACGGCCCTGATTCCACATCTTGCAAAAGCAATGCAATAGCGAAAACTGACCAAATCTGACTTTAAAATCGCAAATTGACAGCAAAAAACAAAAACAAAGCAATCTACTGTCAGTACTGCCCATAGATTTTGACACTATGCATCAATCGGGCGATGATTGCGCGATTATTGCTGATTGCAAATTTTTAGGGAATAAGGGTACTGATTATGAATCTGTTAAAAAGTCTGCTGGAGAGAGATTATAAAGTTTAATTGTTAAATTTTTTTATAGGTTGTGATTTACTTGAACATCCTAATTATTATAATTTGTACCCTATACTGCTTCGGGACTATTTTGTGTAATGCCGAGAAGAAGCCGTTCAAAAAACTCGGTCAGTCTCTACTATCAGCCTTTTTCAAATAATTAAATTTACAAGTGTGCGCAGGGCAGTTTTAAATTGATTTAACTGAGCTTTACTTTTTGTATGACTGAATACTAAGTATTAAAATACTTTTTATAGTACCTACGACTAGCAGCCACCCAGCTGAGACTTCCACTGTGTGAACTTTGTTCCAGTACTTAGTTACTTATTATTTTGAACATCATTTTGCTAATGACATCATTTTGTTAATCAAATGCTAACGACCTACTAATCGTAGGAAAATATTAAGAAGCTCCATTAAAACTAGCGTGCTACCTCAATGATAAATGTATGAAGAAACATTTTTTTTCCTTCCTCGATTTGGATATGGCGTCTATATTTATAGTTGTTGTGTTATCATCAAATGATCATGTTCCTTAATAGTGTCCAATACTTTGTCCTTTTTGTGATTTGATTGACAAGCACAGGCACCCATTCTATCTAAGCTTCACGAGTCGTTTAGTACGAGTCGTAAGTATTTTTATTATCTAGATAAACATGACGTAAAAATATTTGGGTTTATTGCTACGATATGTGCGAACAAGTACTCAATAAGGACCCTACAATTAATACTCTCATGTGTGCCGCATAATTTTTACTTACTTATTTTACGATATATAACCGTATATTTAACAAAATACAATAAAAAGAATATTATACAATTATACAAAAACAAAAGAAACAACGAATAGCGTACACAAGGAAAAAATACGTATCACAAACAAAACTAAATAATACAAACTTAATAATTTGTGTACCACAGACAAACAAAGTATCAGTATGAAATGAGTTAAAGTGTGTCAAAATTGACTTCGGCTTACGGCGATATTATTTTACGAAAAGTCTTCGGTTAGTTATGAGAAATCAAATGAACACGTTAAGACCTATCAACTACTGGTGTTATATAAACTTTCGCTTAACTTATTACGGCTTATAGCTCATGCCGAAACACAAAGTTCCATTATATTGAAATTCTTTTGTAACTGTTTAAAACAACGTCCTTCAAGAGTTTCTCAAAATATTTAACTACTAGATCATTGATAATTTGATACATTCTTTTCAGAAGGTAACAGAAGTTTCTGTTCAGAAGAGCAAAATATATATATTTTTTTCTTTATTTAAAAGGACTTTTATACATAAGTACATGACAGTCCTATACTAAGCTTATCTTATTTCATTACACAAGATTATGTCTAGATCTTAACCTAATACTATTTATAACAAATTCCAGAGGACCCTCGCAGATTGGGATGCCGGTTCGGATAATATTTGATGAAAACAGCCAACGTTCAGTACGTGCAAGCCTAGGTTAGATACCAGGTCACTTCTGTTTTGCCTATACCGAACACATTCCATCAAAATATGTTGTACGTCTTCTACTTGATTATATCTAAAATATCTATTATCTAATAAGAATAACGGAAATCGCAAAATAACAAAATAACCTTCGTTAACAAATCTTAAAAACAGATCTTGTATAGCTAGTATAAATGTGACGTGATAGGTATTTTTTTAGGGTTTCGGCGTTGGTGTATTAAAAAAAGTAGTTGCATTTTTGCTCCTCTTTCACTTTCTAGATGTTTTGTATCGAATTAATATTCACTCTGTATGCTTTTTTGCTAGTCTCCATTTTTTATCGTTGTTTAGCTTTCCCTTTATAGGAAGGACGGACAGACATACATCGAGCTACTATACATCCATTATAATATTCTCAGCATAATTTTCAGCTTCCATTAAAATTGTATAGACACCATTAACCATTACCTAAATGACTTTCAGGCTTAACCGGGATTACTCTGATTAATTAATCTGCTTCCATCAGGGAACTAATGGTACTATAGAACATGTGTGTCAGTATGATCGCTTCCGTAGCGTAATTGCATTGATGCAGTAGCGACATTAAAGCACTACACTATACCGTTTAAGGGCATTTTCACTTTAAATGGCAAATTGCTGTTTAAGACGTGTCCCTGTACATAAATAATTTTATTAAAAATTCAGAAACAATTACTGTAATGAATTTAGCTTAAACTTAAATTAGACATGATGGTTTTCCCTAGTTTTACTAATATATAAACATACGTTATTTAATTTTACGTAAAAAATATGTTTCAAATTATGATAATTATCAGTTTCATACTGTCCCGTTTCTAGGTAGCCAACTTGGCCTTCAGTTTTTGACGCGTTTTAACTTGGTGGTTAATAATGTAATAATCAAATTTGATAAAGGTACACTTGTTTTTTATTTAAATACAAATTTTGCTAAATCAATCATTATAATTAAACTACAATTAATTTGTAAAGCTTGTCCCATGCTTTTCGGTTTTCCGGACATGTCTGGTTTTGTAACGCAAATATCCGATCCATTGTAGAAACTACTGAAGATTATGATTTTTTATGCCTTGCAACCCTCACTACTTGACTTAAAAAAAGCATCGGCCATATTGAAAATAGTGTCAGAACTTGTAACGTGGGATAAACGTATCTTCTGTGCAATTTGTAGTTCCTGTTTTTTCTGGTTAGTAACGTATTTTTATTACATTTTACGGCGTAAATTTATGCTAATTAGAGTTCAGCACATAACTTAGAACATGTTAATTACAAATACATGATAGCATGAAGGGATTGTTGCAATTTAATGGATAAATTTAATTTTATTTCAAAGCTCAAATATTTTTGTAACGTCTTTTTTGTAACGTTACTACATGACAGACAAGAAACGTTACAAACCGGACAAGTAAAGGCTTGTTTAAACAGGTAAATGTTTATTGTTGGGCAATTAGTTTCAGCGTAGTTTGTTGTATGTTTTTAAGTATGTATACCTATACATTCACACAGTCAGGCTCTAATTAGTCATTGAAGTGATTATTTCAATTGTTTGCTCAATTTTTAACATAAAGAGATTTAATCCTAATGTTTTTTTATATTTTGTCACATTGAGGACGACACCTTATAAATTCGGTTTTGTAACATGTCATGTCCATTTGTAACTGTCCCGTTTTTTGTTGATTAATCTTTGTTAAATATTTCGAAAATTTTCCCATTAATAGTAACATATGTTTTATCTTTCGTAAACCAAATTCAAAACCCTTTTAAATAAATCTCACTTCATTAGAAAATTATCAGAATTAAAACAGCAACTTTAAAAAATAATTTTCGTTTGGCGCAAAATGTTACAAAACCGAATTAAATTACAAGATTGTTATTAAAAATTCAATAATGTTTAGTTATTCATGTTGATGTTAAGTATAATGATTCCTACACTATAATAAATGTCATGATTGCAGATTTATTTATTCCCTTTATTCATAGAATAATTACTTTCATTTTTGTTACAAACTAGACAATTTTTCAACACCTTCCTGACAATAATAATGTATTTAAGGATAAATATTGATCAATTTGATAGATTATTATATAAATCCTAAAATACATTATATTTACTATAAACTTAAGCAAGTTTTAGCAAAAAAATACAAGTTTTGTAAAAATTCATCAAAATTAAAATCATTGCACATTAAAGTGAAAATGCCCTTAATAATGAATGATAGAGAATGCAAGCGTGTTTTTTGTACGTCTGTTTTACATTCTGTTTTTTTTCTTTCAGTATCAAACCAGCCAGTATCAAAAGAAAGTCCAGAGACAGAGTAGGAGTAGGTATAATTGTACGAGTACTCGTAAGGTGTTTTGTGATTTTTGTTGTTTTTATTAAACTAAGTATCTAAGTATTTTGTTTGGTTATTTTTTTCGGGCTATCCCGTATGATTTATTTCCTTTTCTCCTCTTCCCTTATGAATAATTGTCCCGTAACAGCGGTAGGGACATGCAGTGGTAGGGTAAGGTCCTGTTGCACCAAAACAATGTCCTTATCATTTTCTATACTATATTTCCTCTTAATTACGAATTTCTGATACTACCACATCAGAGCTCCTCCCCACTAGCATTTCAAAGACCCTTCACAAGCATACACTGGACAAACGTTAGCATGAAAGGATCGCGGCGCGTTGTCTAAGCTGTCTTTGATACTTTTCTAAAAGAAAATGAATTACCTAATTTATTACAGAAACAACCGATACATAACTAGATCCTTAATTGAAGTAGTAATTAATGTGTGTTGACAACTGACCGGCAAACACTCTGAAAGTAGGTCAATGAGATCGTTGAAAACTAACAATTTAATAGCTTTCGTGTTTAGCTTAAACATCTGCGTAATCAAATGTTATGGGTCGCAATAATGAGGCATCTGCCGTGTTAGTTTGCTAATGAAAGTGCAAATGTTGACACTCGTGCAAACTGAGCTATGCGAATGTGTTTCGTTGCAATTCCGAACAGAAAATACGTAAGCAATTAAAGTACCTAGTCACCTACTCAAATATTTGAAAGATGATCGAGTCACACATCCTCAAGTCAACTCAAGTTGAGACGACCTTTCTTCAGTAGCACCACTCAAAATTTTACAAATAATGATAAAAAACAATAAAACCACAGACATTTTTTTTTTCGAAGTATTTTTTTCCTAATAAATTCGATTCTATAGTTGTTGGTAGTTGGGAGTTCAACAAAACCTAGGTATAGTTTTTTATTCCTTTACTTATTTGTGAACCGAAGGGAAAGATAAAAATATGTAATGTTTTCTAACAATTTTAAATGAAATGGCCAAAATAATTTGATTTAAACATAATTTAATACGCGTTAGAGATTTAATCAAGGGTTAGTTTGGGTGACAAAACATAATTTACTTATTTTTACTTTATTGTACGTAACAAGTTATCTACGAGTTTATATCGTAAATGCATATCTTTTATTACGCAGCTTACCGAACTAACACCTAATTGAAATTAGCTTGGTTCTAATAAAAAGTGGGCTTTTAACTTTGGTAAAATTTTTCGTAATTACGCTATATTGACAATTATTTATTCTGTGATATTGCTCAAAGAATGTCTGTCAAAAGTAAAGGACGAGTGTTTACTCCGATATTCCAAATTGAGTAATTGACTGAAACGCTTCGCTCGCTCAGCTTATAAGCGAGCGAAATAGTGATGTATCCGCACTCCTGCAGTCGCAATTCAATGCAATTATGTCGCGGAAATAACGTCATCGTTTACGAGAGGGCCGCGCGACGGATGAGATTAATTACTCGGAGTAATCCCGGGATAGATACAAATATAGCTACAATTATTTATAACTAAATTAAAATGACGCGTTTCAGGGTTCTTATTTAGTTAAATTCGGAATAAAATAACGGAAAGATTTTGGAAATGCCATACATGTAAGATTCTAATTTATTAGTTAACTTTCTTCTAGAAGAGAATTTAACTGTTGTTGAACAATTTTCTACTGGACAAAAAAATGCATGGATTCAGATTTTTTAAAATAATCGGTCGTTATATCCCGCCCTTCTTAAATATTAAAAATTTATGTTTATTACTTAATTGGCCAAAAAACAAAGCAATACAGCCAAGATTGTCATAAAAGTCCATTAGTATCTTACGCAGATATTGTACCCTAAACTTCCACACTAAATAACATTCGACAGAACAAGGATAATAAATCTTCCGGGACGGAACGTCTGAATCATTTATCAGTTTACCTAACTCTGGCTTTCTGATATCGATATGATAGGCCCGTATTTATAAACGGGTTTACGTTGTGAAGGAACTTTCTAAAAAGTGTAAAATTAGACGCCATCCTTGCAGTTTGTTTTGTTATATATATTTTTAATAAGTCGTATAGTACGAAATGTAATTTTCGAAAATATTTTAGATACACCTTGCTTCGCTCCGCTACAGATGAAATTTTGTCTGCGTATCCTACAAGTGTCAGGCAAAAAAATGCTAAAAAAGATTAATGTGCAACAAAAGATGCGTAAAACATCAAAATACTTACGCATAAAAGTTTAAATGCAATTTTGTATGCCTCCGTCACGTCACGATAAGTATAACGAAATTCGTACCTCACTTTAGTAATGTAAGTTGTGTTTTCTTTAAAAAGAAGGAACGGTTATCGCCACACATGATACGATTTTGCCGTCAGGTAACTTTTTAATAAATTTTTCATTATCTAAGTAACGTGGCATAAAGAATCTTACTTAAAAAAGCACACTAATTCGGTTTTTACTTTTTAATTTATTATAAAACAAACAGATTGGTATATAAATACGGGCGTTAGGAAGATTTCAAGAAAAATATTATGATCACGTAACACATCGAGCCACATCTTATATGATAAAAAGTTCAGGATTATATTCTCATGTGTGGCTTAGTGCGAGATTAAAATATCTCAATGACGTAGATCATCGTTTCTTTTTAGAAAGAGGGCATAGTTGAAATATAGCTGTTTTGAACACAAACTCTTTATGACAATTTTATTTATAGATAGCAGAATTTTAATGATAAAAACTGACTACATATATTTTAATATGAAATGTGTATTCCGAACTGAGAACAATATTTTGTAATTAAGACTTTCTTTTTTCCTTTTCTCCTTATTTTTATTGACTATACAAAAAAGTTACCTAGAATTTGAATCACCGCTTCACTTTGTCAATTAGGTTACGATCAAAAAGTTTTATATCCAAAAATTTTACGCATCATATCAGTTACATATAGGTTTGTCGATAGTTTGAATGTTTTCAATAATATCGATACTATCGATAGGACTGTCAATGGTGTGATTTCGAACGGCAGCACTGCTTTAGTCCATCAGGTTCCTACCTCCTGCCCACTTTGCGTCTAACAGTTCGAAGCCACTCGAGAACTTTTATTTACAGAAGGCTGTCAGCTCTATATTATTTCTATATTTAATTTTGTTTCATCGTTCCCTACCCCACGCGTTAATGGTCTCGTATTAAATTCCACTGAACGCGTGGCGAAGCAATAAGCTTTCTGTTATCTCTGGTACATACACATACCAGCTTTATTGGAGAACAAAGAGTGACACAAATTATGTACAAAGGAATGTTGATCGCATTTATTGTCAGATATTTTGGAGGCATAATATTGTGTTGAATTGACATCGAGCTTATAGAAAAGCTGTTAATACTCCATATTACTTGTACATGAAAAAAATCGTATTTGTAAGCAAATAGGTAGATACATAAGTTACAACATAAAATGACAACTGAGATTTTTGAGTAATATATATCAAAAATCGCCACAAAATATAGTACATGATGTGAAACGAGCATTACGAAAATTACTATAAATTTTTTAGATCAAGATAATTGTGCAATTTAGCATTTTAATTTGTCAAATACACATTCGCAACATGATAATTATTGCGTGACAAACTAACTATTTTATTAAACACTAGCTGTGCCCGCAACTTCGTTTGCGTGGACTACAGGATGATTGCCATATCAAGCAACGCTGTGGACTGCGTGAAGCACTATTTATTAAGAAAAGAGCTGAAAATTCTTGTCAGTACCTCGTAAGCGCCACGTTTGCCCAATACACTGCAAAATATTATCTGTTGACGTCTGTTAAGAATTTTTGTGACTTTCATCTTCAGCTCAGCAGTATAATTATGATAACTAACAGACGCAAACATCTGAATAAGTTATTTAAAGTTGACAAAAACACTCTATGTGCCTACATTTTTTTAAGAAATTTCTTTGATTTCTGTGTAATTCCTCCATCAGATCCTAACTTGGTGAAAATGGAACCATCTCGGGAGTATACTCTTTCAAACAAAAAAAGGAATTTTGATATCTGTTCATAATGGACGGAGTAATCGCGTAACAAACATACAAAACAATCATTCAGATGAATTGAGAACCTCCTCCTTTTTTGAAGTCGGCTAAAATATCTTCAATGTAGGGACCCGTAATACGGTTTAATAAAGTAATAGATTTTTGGTTCCTTCTTATTCTATATTGGAATCAATCCTTCCAGTGTCATTTTGCCATGAGTTTTTTAGCAGGCGCAGCGAAACTGAACATGTTTCTTCTGAAATCTTGTTTTTACCGGCATCAGAATTTAATGAAACAAAGCCTAATATAAGCGCACGGGTGACCTTAATCTATTTGTAAAAACCGCAAAGAAATCCGTGCAGTATCTTCGGAGATTAGCGCTTTATTTTATTAGATTAGATTAGCGATTACATCGCGCCAGACAGACAGACTAAAATTAAAATAATTGCATTTTTGGCTTCAGTATCGATTATAGAGTGCTCTGCAAAAATAATTTTTAAAATATCTTCAATGTACTTACAGATTTCGACCCGTTACAGATTTATTATAGTATAGTCAATTTTTAAAATATCTTCAATATACAGACATCGACCCGTTACAGATTTATTATAGTATAGATAAGAACAAAAATCACTTACGCCATATTATATTATTTTACGAAAAATATTTGCGCAAATTTTCATTGCTTAAAAGACAAAACTTTGAACGATATTTGTCCAAATTGGTTAAGGTAGGTGAGCTGGTTAAATCGATTTTTCAAAGGCTACGAAAGTTCACTACAACATTATAAACTTTTTATTACAAACAATAAAAAGGACTGCTACACTCATATAATATTACATTGCTACAGTCGTAAACAGGTTAAATTGTTTAATAACGTCGTGAGAGACGGATAACATCATTTGCGCCGAAATGTACGGACATCTAGTAAATTGGTCTCGTTCGCGCTAAGTTTCACAGGGATCATTTAGTGGGAGTAAAGCGGTAACGCGAGGAAGCCGGAGCATTATGGGATACTCGCGTGAAATAAATTACACATGCTTTTATTTATCTGACGACGCTATTGCTGTTTAGTGGCGTGCTGGTTCACCCTGAATGAAAGTCCCGGGTTCGATCGCCGGTTCTGGTCAATTTAGACAACAATATTTTATAGCTTGGTTCGGGTCTGGCAAAATGGCAGTCCCAATGGATTTTCGTTGGTATGTAAGGGCATTTTAAACTTTTATTTGAGTAATGCTTTTTATTTTTCTACAAATTTTACAAAAACACGGCGAAGGTTTTTTTATACTTTATAAATTAAGTTGTCTCCTAGCACAAGCATATCCCAAAAAAATTGTGAAATCTTAAATACTTAGTCAATCGGGTCGTAAATGAAAAAATAAAATTGAAAAACTAACAACAATCAGTAAAATTAATAAATATATATATATATATATATTTTTCATAATCAAATGAAATTTCAGACCTGGATAACGGATAAATATATTTAAATTGTCTCGGAGTGCATCCGTACTCCAAGCCTTACAAAACAATGCTATAAGCTCCGTCCTTATACTGGAGTGTCACAATGCACTCCAATCCATAGCGAACACGAACAGAGTAGTTCTGCAATGGATCAAGGGACACAGCACCTCACTGGGCAATGACGCAGCAGATGAATTGGCCAAAAGAGGATCGAAGGCAGTAGTCCTTGGACCGGAACCACTACTGCCCATACTTCAGGCCAAAATTAAAACGTGGCTGCGCGAAAGAACCAGAGAAACACACCAAACGCAATGGATGAACAGTGTTGGATGCAGGCAAACAAAAGATGCGATTCTGGTAGCATCAAAAAAGCTTGCCCGCAACCTCATCAGACTATAGAGGGACAAACTTCGCAGGGATAAAGGTGTTATAACCGGCCATTGTTCTCTAAACAAACACATGTTTAACATAGGAGTAACAGACAGCCCCATATGTAGAGGATGTACGGAGGCAGAAGAAACGCCACAACACGTGCTTATGGAGTGCGGGAGTGTTGCAGAGCAACGGGTACGGATTCTCCAATCTCCCGGATCTCTCCCGGAAGCCTTCAAGAGCCTGAAAAGGCTGCTGACCTTCTGGGAGTACCTGGGCTGGTTGGAGTAAAGGGGAAGGATGTAGCACGCACGATGGCCCAATCAAGAGGCTAAGTGCGGACCGTCCAGCTAAAATAACTAAATATACTTAAATACGTTAATAGACAACCATTACTTAGGTTTAGGTAGGTATGGAAGACATAGCACACAAACATTTGCCCCTTGTGGGATTCGATCCGCCAGACTTTGTAGTCCGAAGCGCGAAACAGGACGTTCTATACAAATATTATATCGCTATTATTCAAGATAAGAATCAAATAAATAATGCCTACATCCAAAATCCAATAAGTAAGTTTAGTGCAAAACCTATAAATAAAATTACATATAGTTTTAGCTTTCCCAAAACTAAATTTTATCAAAACTTTTCAAAGTACTGTGTCAGTAAAATTTTGTTTTGGCAGTTTAATTTTACCTACCAAACTGTCCGACCATGAGAGATTATTAAATTGTCGGATCAGGACATTTTAATTGAATACAAACACAATCACCTGCTGGCCTTGTCCCTTAATCCTCGAAGCAGAAAATAATACGGGGGATTTGTTAGGGAAATTAATTTCCTTTTTAAACCTTCCTGATTTTACTCATTATTGCGATAACTTGATTTTGATTCCCAGGGTAATCCCTAAATAAAACAAGTAGATGCTAAATCTATCTCAGTTTCTCAGTAGTTCATTAGATGTCTTTGTTTTAGTTTTGTCATTATTCAGAAATGTTAGCATGTAGGTAGGTACCTAAAATTTTAAATTTTGTAACAGTTGGCCAACATTATAATCATAAATTTATGTGTTATTTTTTAAATAGCTTGAGTTTGGGGACGGCCGTAAAGAATACACTTCCCCAGCGCCAACAGGAGGCGTGTCGTAAGAGGCGACTAAATCGCCTCGCTAACCCGCCTGCTAAGCGTGGCGAGTATGGCAGAAACCCTCCAATGACAGAAGTCACTGGGGGAGGCCTATGTTCAGCAGTGGACGTCCTGTGGCTGTAATGATGATGATGATGAATATTAAAAATCATTACTAAAATCATAAAAAAAAACTATTCTATTCTTAAGCTTACAGTAAGGACATACTTTCCAAAACAATAACTCAAATACAAGAAATTACCAACTCCTTAATGATCTTGTTCAAAGATCCGCATAAAAGATTTTGTAGCAAAGTTACATTTTGAATTGAGTTATCTAAGAAATTTACTTGCTAAATATAATAATAGAAAGTCACTTTGCAAATTCTGAAAATGAACGATTTACTTGTTGGGCAATTTAGTTGCTACGAAAAAGAAAACACTGCAAGGAATCTTGCTCATAAGTATTCGTATAACTCTGGATTTGTAAGTCCAAAAGTCCAAGGGTTAAGGAGGTCAGATGGCAATCGTTCCAATGTAATTACCAGACTTGCCAAATCTAGGATTGTGGTCAAGCATAACCCAAATAGGAACAGTGACCTTTATTTGTCTTGCTCGTTAATTTCCTATCTATTTAATTGATATGATACTGTATTTAACTTTAGTAGGTTTTTCAAGTTAATTGTTAAAAACCTTTATAACTGAGAGTACTTAGGCTGTACATTAACGAAAAAGTGATTACTAGGCTAATTAACTGTCATTTTGGTAATTAAGATTAGGACCAATCCTATTCGCTCGAAGTACAAGATGTAAACTAGGAGGAATAATTTAAAAATAGACCCTTGACGAAGTTTTCCGATCACCTTTGGGGCGGGGATGGATAAAAACGCAATAAAACTCAACGGCCTGAAAACAATTAGCTGCCTGTTTTATAACCTCACATTTTGTTCAAGAATATTAAATTTTATTTTGGTTGTAGACAAGATTACCACGATTTTATACAGCCTTAATTTGTTCCCATTTAAAAATTGTCGTGTGTTGCGCTGAAAGAAAGACCCGATGAATAAGCTAATAATGCCTAGGCGTAGTAGAATCGTAAAGAATAACGTGTTTGTTACTTTAAAAAATACGAAAAAAAGTCTTAGAAACAAGAATCTTATAATATACAAGTGCCTAAAAGTTTTTTTTTTGGTTCGCAAGTCCGATTAAATCACACAGGCCGGTTTTTTTAATCACCTGCTCCGATAAAGATTCCGTTGCTTTTTTACAACCATCCGGAGTATTGAAATCCCAATTCTAGTAAATGATACAAAAAATACAGACCAACAGATCATTATCCCTTATCTGGTGCGTATCGGGAAACCTCAAAAAATGGATATGAAAATATTTTGTTAACAAAGCTCCGAATCAAACGAGCCGATGGAAGTAATCCGAAGAATATGCGCCGAAACTCCGACGGGAAATGATTGATATGAATGTTGTAAAAACGGTTTTAGCAGATAAATCGCTGAAGAAATAATACTCATTGTTATTTTGGGTATGAAGATTGGTTTTGCAAAGTATTATCGACTTTAAAAAGATAGGATATTCGCAATTTAACTACATATTACCTACTTATTTCTGTTTAATATGTTACGAAAAATAATAGTTTATAAGAAGAGTCACACTTAAGGCTTAAGGGCGGAAACGGGCGGAGGATGAATGCGATATGTAAAGAAAAATGCCCATGCTAATTCCAAAACCATTTTGAGATATTACGCTTGTAAACTGTATTTTGGTAATTTTAATCACTTAAAATTACAAGATGATGTTTATTTTTACCAAAATTTTTTTTTTTGCCATTCATACGACCATGTATCACGGAGAAGCTACATCATACGTTACGGAGTTTGTGTGTGTGTGTGTGCCGTCACAAAATATAGCGCGCCGCCATAGAGAAAAAAATTACTACGTAAGCGCCGCGTAATTTGTGACGGCACAAATGTGTTTGTGCATGGAAAATGACACAGATTTTAATGATAGCAAACGTCAAATGTGAATGTGTGAGAGAAGAGACGTTCACTAATCATGTAATCTTCTCATGTTAGTCACTTTGTACAGCAAACTAAGTCATCAAGTCAATCCTTTCAAAAATATATAAAAAAATAACAAGTGCTTAAAATATATTCAAATTAGTTTCCTCAATTGGTTTAGTTAGACTTTCATAAAAAAAATACCCTAAAAATCACTTTACGTACCGAATTCGGTGCACCGCAGATACCTGTGTTTGTTGGACTCAAATTATTTTGTCTTGATGAGGAATAACGATCTATCACTAAGCGTAGACAAATCATTAAAAAAAATTTGATTGAAAAAAAAATCGGCCACGTGAGTGTCAAAATTGTACTGAGCGATCAAAAAATCGCTGAAAAAAGATCATTTCATGTAAAAAAAAAATACCATTTATCTATTTGTGTTAAGTAGTTAATATTCAAATTGTCTTACTATTACGGTTAATGAGATACGACCGCTGACAGACAGACAGCCGGACGGACGAATAGTAGTAATAAAACCAATTTAAAAAACTACAGTAAAAACTCCTGAGCTAAAAGACATTGCATTAGTTATCCCATCAATTTTCTTAACTATTTCGCTTCCGAAACCAGCATTGTCTCATCAATTTAAAACGTAGGTCCCATTCCCACCTGAGGTTCGTAAATTTGAAATATATATATATATAGAAAAAATAGAATTAGTAAATTAGTAGAAAAGATAATGTCAATATCTTCATACGTTTGTCCTTTTCTAAAACCAATTAAAAGCAAAACTTTCTAACTAACCGCTTTAAAGGTCTCTAAGGTTTTACAACTTGAATTAAGATTTCGCATTTCCTAAGCGAAGATTGAAGAATAGAGAGTTTTCTAAGCCCTGACCTAGTTGAGAACCGCCGCTGCACCAGTTGATAACAACTACGAAGCTGGGACTAAATTGTCGCTGTTCGCCTAATGTTTAGTATTAGCACAGAGTAAGTATTATACTACGTAAAATATTAGATACAATTTAATTACAGACGTTTAAATAATAAATTTAAATTTGGTTTTTTAGGCTGCATAAAATTACATTCCTAGGTTTATTAAAGATGATATAATTCTGGAAAAAAATCGACCAAACACTGGCGAGAAACACTTGAAAGATTTCGTCAGATCAGCTAACGTAGCTTAGGTGGACAAGCACTCGCCCCGTATTCGATGGTCGTGGGTTCGGGTCCTGAGACGGTGTTTTTTCATCCAAGTATTTTATCATCTTGAATAAACCTAGATACTAACTGCTAGTCAGCTCCACTGAGGATCAAAGGCTATTGCTGTAAATTAGCACCATATTAATTCAACCTTATTGGGCATATTATGTGGGCTTTTGTGGGCTAGATAAGTGCTAATTTAAGATTGCGTGTTTGATTCACGCTGCTTAACACTGTTAAATTCCAACTGTGTGCAGCAAGACGCATAATATAATTATTATTTGAGGTCAAAAAATTCTGATAAACTTTTGTTCACAAAAGTATATCAGAATTGCAAGAAATGTTGTAGCTGACAGTAACATTGGTTGCTAAAGGCTGAATATTACTTGGTCTGTAGACCGTTATTACGCTCGCAACATTACAATGTTACTATATACAGTGCTCTGGTGCTATATACAGTGAATATACAGGCAAAAGCGTAATTTTAGGCTTTTGCAGTTGTAGTGTACTCTAATAATTCTTCATAATAAATGAAAGTTACAAAATGTTTAATGTTACAAAACTAATTACAGCTCTCTATGTGAACTCCATCATCGGGTTTTAGGCAATTCTAATTCCTCTCGAATCAAGCTTATAAGGTGTAAATCAGACTAAAACTACTCAAGAATGCACTTTTGTAATGTTGTACTATGTGCGAACGCGTCTTGCACTCGTAACAAGCTTGTGCTTATTATCTGTCGGGGAACTGATCAGATGCGATCAGGAATTTTGGAAACGAGCGGTCCGAGTCAGAGCATCAGAACTCAGAAAGCAACACACATAATAATGTGCGACGACTTCAAACGAATCATAACTCCGACAGTATGGAGAACTATGATTCTGCAAAAAAAAATATGTGGTCCTCAAAACCATTCCACTATAATTCTATTACGCTTTGAAAGGATTCCTTTTACCGTTTTAGGTTTGAATCCTACAAAACGAACGAATGAGTTCACTAAGCAGAAAAAAGGATTAAAACTATTATCCTGTTACGATGTGAAAGGATTTCTTTTTACCGTTTTAGGTACAGAATCCTAAGAACGAACGAATAAGTTCACTAAGCAGAAAAACGGATTAGATCGCTTCGTGAATTCAAAAATCATATTATACAAAATCCGCGTCTACGAAATTGTCATTTATGATTTCTCTGAATCGGCACGCACTACGAATTATTATTGCCCATTAAAGTCGTAGGTCGTATTAGAGTCTTATGTTAAAAAATGACAGACTTCTGAAGGCTCCTTATAGCAGCTATTTATGGAGGCCAATTTTGAGATTGCAATAACGTATTAAGGATTTGGTTTTACTGAATTTTTTTTCTCTTTATTTTATTTAGGAGCTTTGATCGATATATTAGAATATGTCAGCTCCATCTTATTCGAATAAGATGTTCGATATGATGTTTTCGAGCTGACATGTTCGAATATATCGATCGAAAGTGATATCATGAATGCGAAAGATTGCGGTTGAGGCATTTGTGCGGTTGTTCTTTAAGTGAAGAGTCAACGGGAGAAAATTTGTCATAAAGATAGACTAAGAGTATATCATGTACCTACTTAAGCATTTTTATTTATGTCGGAAAATACAGTTTCTGAAAAATACTCGATAGCATCTTTCTATCTATTTTGAATTAATATAAGTATTTTTCCTGTTCCTACACAATAATTACACATTACCAAAGATATGTAAACACAGGTTTCATCATAATATCATTCATTGTACAGACGCTCGGTATAGCAACAAGTGCGACGTCACTCTTCGAAACAGACGAATTTAACTACAGTCCTCTGGGATAGTAACTTTCGCCAAGCAATATATTGTTTTAATTCGCCAAGCAAGTTGCGAAACGAGGGCGAACCAACTCGAGACGGGAAAAGTAAGTACATACTGTATAATGATTATCCATTATTGCATTTACCGAGTTTTTTTTTTTAAAATAACTACCTTAATATTTTTTCATACTGGGTGTGTCAAAACTCACAAAAAATAATCCCAATTCTCTAAAGTATACCTATCGTTGATCCAATTACCAGCATATTATTGCTTAAATGGTTGAATTATCTAACAATTTTTGAAACTGGATTGATGGTTATGTCTGAATAAGTCCTCTTAGGTTATTTTAAGGCTGTAAAAAATATGTATAAAAACCAAGGCTTGGCCATAATGTACCTACCGTATAGTGACGTCACAAATCGCTAAATATCCAGTGAGCAATAAAGTGTGCTGAAATACGTCCACCGCCCGACACATTGCTTGCTGATACTGTTGTGCGAGCGTATTGCAATTTTTTTTCTACAGGATGCAGTTCCATTTATCTCGGTTTCTTAAGGTACAAACTAAGGATATCAATTAATTACTGCTGTAGTAAAATCTTATACAAGTAAAAAACTAGCCTAATCGGCTATCATTAATTGCCTAATAGACTATGAATCATTGTATGCTTAAACTTTGACTAATAACTAACGATTAAATATTGACATCTATGCTTCAGACCATTTTCAGAACAAAGACGAAATAATTTGATCTCTTACGGATACACGGTCGTTATGTTTCATGAGGATAAATTGTATAAACGACCGCTCATCAAAATGTAATTTTTCTCATTCGAATTCGTCATTTTAAGCCCATTCAAATGAATAAAATTGAATTAACTACCTACCAATTTGAAATCAAAATAAAGCGGCTTACGAGATAGGGATTACTTTGGCATTATTTGGGATTTTAATTGAAACATGGTTAAGGTTTACTTTAATAATTCCATGAATTTGGGAAATTCGGGAACCACCTTGTCAGAGGGCGCTTTGCGCTACAAGTATACCGAATCGGTTACAGCAATGTGCATGACCAGCCCACTGTAACTCATCATTCATATGTTTAAAAATTTATTTTAAGAAAACATTAAACTGAGAAAAACAGTATTTCATTAATAAACTATCGGTAAACACAGCACTTACGCTAAGGGCGTACGTAAACAATACCTCAATAACGATCACAAAAAAATAAATTATTATGTATGTGTTACAGAAAATGTATGAATTCTAGGAATTTTATACAACTCCTAGGAAATGTATATACAATTCCGAAGCTATTTAGAAAATTAATAAAATATTGATTCAGAGATTATTCAATTTATTCAGAGAATTCAGAGAGATTATTCAGAGATTATGAATTTTATAGAACTCCAATATCGTATTAGGAAATGTTTAAAACGAACGCTTTGAGTGAATAAATTAAATAAAACACGTTTTTAAACGTAGAATCAAGAGTTTTTATTAAGGGTCTCATTAAGACAATTATGTAACAATCATACACTATACAGGGTGTACGAAAGAATGGGACACTCCTTAAAACCACGTGATTAGCAGGTCATATAAAACAACTTTTCCTATATGGGAGCAACATCGAAATCGTGATTTTATTTTCAGATGCTTCATACTTATCATCAAGGTATGCGACTGCGAGTAATTTGTATGGGGCAGCTGAAATTTTTTTATTGATTTCGATGTTGCTCCCATAGAAAAAGTTGTTGTATATATATGACCAGCTGATCACGTGGTTTTAAGGAGTGTCCTGTTCTTCTGCTATTGAAGCGCGTAGCTATTTTGTGAAATCATAACGGTTGTAAAACTTTTAAACGAAGGAAATGACTGAATATCTTTGATATTGGAAGGTATGTATAGTTTTATAGTTCCAACATTCCACCATATGATATCGGCATGAATAGGGATTACGGGAGTCACCACAGTTCCACTGCGGAGCACACCTGAGCAGACCCTTTTGCATATGGTAAACGAATGCCCAGTTCGCTGTTCCCACTGCAATATAAGCTTGCTTATTAATACCTTAGTTTTTTGTCGGATAACCTTTAATTGCCTGTAACTTAAAATGTGTTTTTTTTAGTTACAAGAGCAATCGTCTGTTTTGACACTAACTCCTAGTGCAAAAAAAAGTAAACTTTACTGTTGATATATTTCGTCGGCCCAAACAAACCTAAGGTAGTGAAAATGACATTGACATACCCCAGACCTATTCGAATGGCTTCATCTTTCTAGTAAGCGTAAAATTTTATCACCCATACCTGGTTCGATTAAAATTTGTATAGTATAAGTAACATTTCGGTGTGTGTTATTCTCACAAACTGTACCAGCAAATTACAGTGGTTTTTTTTAAGAAGTTATATTTTGAGCATTGTATCAAGAAGAGACGACATAAAACTCAAATAAGCATTCAAACGAAAGTGATACGAAGGTGGGTAAATATTTCATAAAGGTTTTCTTTAGAAGAAGATACTTAATGAAATACTTGCAAAGGATTTAGATGTGATAAGCCTCAGTGTTTATTTATTCGTGACAATTTCAACATTCCAAATCTTTCAAGCGACCTTTTTCTTTGATCAAGAGACGTTATATAACATTTGATACAGCCAAGAGACTTCGAAATCAGATAGTTCGCGTTGTAGCACAAGCGGCAACTGCAAGTTTGGTGGCCCGTCTAATACAAAGACAGCCCCATGGCACAATTTTAGGAAAAATATTATGCTGAAAGTACATAAAAAACATGCACTTATTTTTGGTTAAAGCTATTTATCAATTACTATAGGATCTTTAAAAAAAACAACCTTTTGTTTTTTCTATGTAAAGTCTGATATGAACTAAACACTGCTTATGTATTTATCCACTGATCAAATAATACTACGTAGATATTTATCCTTCATGGTAAAAATTGTAACCCAAAATAGGTCTGTCAGCAGCTTTCATGGATGTAGTAATTTACAGTACATATCAATTCCTTGACAGCTTTAAACATTACCATTGTCGTTGTAAATGAAGACCTAACACCAAACTCAGTTATCATAACAAAACCGCTTTAAAATAATTAAGAAAATACACTTATCCTAGTCGGGAATTAAGCTGGGACAAAGTAAAAATCGACATTTAAAAAATACATAATTTTGAATCTAGAAATAATTCCCATCATAAAGGTTAGGTATCCAACTGATAACTAATTATTGTAGTGATAAAATCCCTTATACCATGTGGGTAATAAATAAACAACAAACCCAGCTCTTCAAATCTAACTTCCCATTACGATGTTCCGTATAATTCTGCAACATTAAATACTGCCAAAATGATAAAATTAATTTTAAAACTTACGTTACCTTATAGGTGATATCATGGTTATCCATTACCTGCAAAAGAGAAAGTAATATTAATATTTCACATATTATTTATCAATACATTTTTTATAATAACGCAATTTAATTTTATTTCGGGTTTTTATGCTACCGTACAAGCATTTTTTTCATAACTCTGTATGTATGGTATGTACTGAGAAAATACTATACTTTGTTTTTTTTTGTTATCTAACTAATGAATAGGTACACTACACGTGTTGAGATGTTGGTGACTCAATTAAAAGCAGCTTAATAGAATTTGATAAAATTTGCCAAATAAATATAGCCTCGCCTCGCTTCGAACTCGCTAGTGCGAGTAAAAACGTTCATAGATTTAGGGTAAGTAACACGAAGGTTTCTGTGTGATAAATATCCATTTTTATTTGTTTTCATTTTATAGCCTACGCAAACAAAGTCACGAGCAGAACCTATAATATTATATTGATAAATTATTTTAGCAATCGCAATTCGCACCATTTATTTAGCCTGCAACTGGACTGTGGAATCATCAAGCTATACCAACCAACCACTCACAATCTAAAGAACTCTTCTTACGCCACTTAAGTACTTCAGCTACTGCGCTATCCTCCTTTATTATGTACTTTATTAAATAGGACGGTCATTTAATGCATACAATGGGTAGATAAAAGGTATCTCCCGCAATATAGCCGGGTAATAGTGTGGTGTGTTACTTCCCGATAATTACCAATAAGCCCAGTATACCCACGTTGTTAGATAGCGGCTTCCAGCTTGATAGTTACGAGCTGCCCACAGACTAAAATAGCCAGTACTGCGAAGCTACACAGACTAACTTTTAACGCATGACCTTTGCGAAGTCGGATGTTTTTAAAATACCACAAGAAGAGAGATGGACATTAAATATTTTGCACGGATACATATTTAAGTAAGCGAAGCTTCCTTTGTTTGGTTGCGGCTGTAACATGTGCGAATAATACAGGAATGTGGTTTATCAATACTGCACTACTTAGATTAAAAAGTACCGCAAGTTAAAAGTCAAAAGTAAACATAGGAGGCATGCCAAACGTGACATTATATTTAGAAATTACGAGATATCTAAAGGGAGGGGTACCAAAATAACTATAAATAAGTAAGGAAATCCACGCATATGGTGCAATTTTTTTCAAAATTAATAATCAAAACGGTTTGGACTAAGTAACATTATACACAAAAATACTACTGGAATAGAAAACTCCTCTTCCTTGAAGTCAGTTGAAAAACAGATTAAAGTCCTCTGCAAGCACAGGATAAGGCACAAATTCTCGTGCCACTGTTCGTCTTAATTTCTTAGTAACCGCAATACTTGTTTTTCTTGCAATTGGATTGCGAATAACAGTGAATGAAGCTTAATGAGGAAAATGGCTGGGCAATGTGCTGAAAGACATTTTAATTAGTTTTCATGGAACTTTAATTACAGCCTGAACCTGTCCTTTAGTAAAGTGCAGACCCTTGTTTACTTACTTGTCCATCCCACTAAGTGGGTGAGGATGTTTGGATGTTTGTGACTTAATCCCACGTAAACTGCTTAACGAATTTGGATGAAATTTTGGACACATATAGAATATGATCTGTTTTACCATCATCATCATAGGCCTCCCCCAGTGACTTCCAGATCGCCGATTGGAAGCGACCTGCATCCGGCTGTTTTACCATAAGGTACCTTTTATACCGTTAACATGTTCTTGTGCAATATATGTGATATACCATACAGTTCCTGTAGTTCAGGCAAACGAACGAAGTTGCGGGCACAGATAGTAAGTATTATATATTATATAAATACATTGAATAATTCTTTCTAATACAAAAGTTTATTATGAAGTAGACGATTATTTAAATGACAAAATAATATATGCCCATGGACTTTTATATTTATAACCTGGGTAGGTCAAACTTACACAAGTATGGTAAATTCATTTCCCGTGTAAAGTCTGATAAATAAACGATTATTAAATGTAACTTAACGATACTTAAATTTAATTTAACGATAGATAAATTATTCTCATACTACACGATATGAAGTTGCCTGAAGCGGTTGTAGGGTAGGGTAAAACTATATTTTGAGACGTGTATTTGCCTGGGCCTATACAAACAAATGGTTGACAAACAAACTCTTAAACCTAGAATACCTACTAGTAAAACCTTAAAATTTGGATCAACTATGAAGAGTATCATACTCGTATAGCGTGTATTGTCATTTTTAGGGTTCCCAAAGGGTAAAACGGGACCCTAATACTAAGGCTCCGTCCGTCTGTCACCAGACTGTATCTCATGCATAAACCATGATAGTTAGACAGTAGAAATTTTCACAGGTGATGTATTTCTGTTGCCGCTAGAACAACAAATACTAAAAAACAGAATAAAATAACTATTTAGGGCTCGTGAATTGAAAACGTGATTTTTATTGTATGTATTATTATTATTATTATTATTGATAAATGCCAGTTTCGTTATAAGTATTCTCATAAGTAATGCAATGTGTCTAAAACCACATGAGTAAAGAAACGGAACAGAGGCAAAGCTACATACGAATGCGCTGTGATAGGTACATCACTACAAGTGCAACGCGTGTGTGTGCGTGACCACTGGCCGCTTGTCACGTATGAGCCGAAACCGCTTCAAACTAGATCAGCCAGTGGTCAATCTCAGGGCTTGCAGGCGTGACACGACGCTCGAATGTCGTGCGTGTTTTGTTTTGTTATCGAGTTTCTCACATAATACGTAGTAATATTTTTGTTTTAGTATTTAAAAAGTGTTGTAAATGTACATTCTACTGTGTGTGATAATACCTCCTGACAATTTTATTGCATTTGTTGAATTGCTTGAACAAAAATTTTGCAAAAATTTTGATCTTCATGTACAAATTGTTAATATTGGTAATGACATATTAGCACGTTTGCAAGATTGTACATTTCATATGCCATGTGATTATTTCCCATTGGATTATTTGAAAAAACTTTATATTAGATTTAGAATTTATCATTCGATTAAAAGACACAACAAATTATTAAAAACCAAAAGTAATAAAAAAAAATATTTAGAGTATGTAATTTGTAAAAAAAATAACCTATTTTAATAAAAAATGTGAAAAAAGAACATTTATATAGGGATGTTGACCTCAATCATAAATAATTCTAAGCCATAATTTATTAAAACAGACACTTTATTTTAGGCCCAATAACTCAGTACAATTTCATTTATGAGGCAAACTGATTTTTGATTGCTTTAAAATCGTAAAAAAGTAAGGCAGTTGAGTTTATCGGATAGTGACGTCATAATCCGATATCGCCATACAAATTATAAAGAAGATATCTGTTTTGACAGCTCTAAAAAAGTATGTCAATTGATTGGTGGTGTCAACTAGCCTATTGTGCCAACCCTACCAAAATAGGTATAAATTTTGCTAGCTCTTTAGAAGCTTTGTCTCTGTTCCGTTTCTTTACTCATGTGCTAAAACAATGCAGCTCCGGTGGGCTTAAACATACCTAAATAACTAACGAGCGCGATAGCAGCACAATGGTACACTGTAGTTCGAATTAAGCCCAGAATTTACCTTAGAACCTAACTACGTCATGAGAAAAACAATTACATTTGTGACACTTCTAAACCTCGTAAGTCCCATAATTTTTTCGACAGGTGTATTTCTAACTACCAAATGTACTACAATAATACAAATAATAGTGCTTTAGACCAGGGAAAGTTTCCCATTTATGAGACTTGTAAGCTTCTGCCTTGTTGTTCATAAAATTTTAGTGTGCTTGTTACACCTAATTTATTTTTTAAAAGATCATACTCAAAATATTACGAAAACTTAGAAGATTCAGTTGTGTCCATTATATCGCATAAATGAAGTAGTCCTCATACTTGTTTTTACCTGACTGACAAACGAGGGTTATGTTTTTCTATTTCTTTATTCTTTTTTTTATTTCTGAGTATGTCTATTTCTTTGGCACGCCCTACAGCCTAAACCAATTAACGGATATAAAAGTATAATATATCAATAGATTCGAATCAATTGTGGGAGTGACAAGGGGTATGTTATGTCCCGAAATTCCCGCGGGAACAGAACTCACGCGGGAAAAATGGGGCTGCAATACTGAGCAAACTGATTTTGAAACATTATTTTATTGACTAAGTTTTCAGTGCTATTAGTATTGAATACTTTATTTTCCAAAATTCCTACGGGAACAGGCAAAAAAATACACTTAAAAAATAGGAAGAAAAAACCATATAATGGATTTCAACATATGATATGTCATTAGATTCTTCTTAGTTGTGGGAGTGACATAGGCTATCTTATTACCCGGAATTCCTGTTGGTACATGAATTAAACGGGAAAAACCGATTTCAGATACTATACTACTCGAGTTAAAACCTTTTTTTTAATGAAGAGTTACAAATAAGGCTTTATGGTTCATTGAAAAGTAGGATAAGAACACAACAAACTAAAAAGTCAAAAATAAAATTAATTAATAAAAAATAAAAAAAGTACAAAAAAAAATTGCTTTATGAACAAGAACGAAATTGTAAAAAAACAAATTTTATACTCTTGATTTTGAAACAGTTAATTTGTATCGACTATCTTTTGTTTGTTTACGATTTCTTGGTTGCTTCTATAGTAAATGTTAGTTGTATAAACATGTTAAAGCTGTGTTTTAATTTATTGTCGTACGATCTTTTCCACCATGTGTAAGAAATTCAACAATAATGCCTGAGTTTTTACTCTCGCCTATGTAGTTCAACAGGGCGCACCTGACAAACGGGTCAAGACAGCAAACAATAGCACAGGCTAAAGCTTACTCAACTTACCCCCGAATTATTAACCAGACCTCACCTTTTGTTTCTTCCAAAGAACAGATTTTAGATTATGAGCCATTTCGCAAAATCACGCCGTTACATGGAGCGCGGCGCTTTTGAAATTTAGATTTAAGATCTTATAACGTTTTTGACAAGTGTTAAGTTAGCGTTAAGTGTCGTGTGGTGCCGGCACGTTAAAAGAATCGCACCACCCCTTCTCTTCCTATGGGTGTCGTAAGAGGCGACTACGGGAGAACCGCCATAAGAAGACGGGCAGCAGCGTCTCCTCTCCACCATTGGCCAAACTGCGATCGCAACCCGCCTGCCAAGCGTGGCGATTATGGCAAAATCCTCCTTTTGGAGTGGCCTGTGTCCAGCAGTGGATATAGGCTGGTGATGATGATGATGATGAACGTTTTTGAGTTCAACTACCTGATTGCATTATTAATAAAATTATTTATTTAAAGGATTAAGATTACGTTTCAACAAAAGATTGGATTATTTTTGCGTGCGTGTTTAACAGTCTAAAAATCTTTTGTAAGGTTGCAAATTAGGCGCTGGAAATATTAGGTTTCTGAAAATGTAAAATGGCTCTTAGAACGATTTCGAAGCCAGGGTCAGGGTTTTGTAATTAAAAGAATTTCGTGGTCTTGCAAAAATAAGTTCTTTTGCGAGACCATGGAATTCTTGAATGATAAATTTGAATGTAAGCAAGGGTTTGATTCAATGATTGATTATAATTTTGACTAAATACTTTAAAGAAAATTAAAATTTTATCATTCACAAATCAAAAAATATGGTCCACTTCACTTTTGCTGAAACTTATTTTTGTAACACACTGTATAGTCCGTATTCTATCGTAAGAAACATTCATAGAATTATTTTGATAAAAATCAGTTTTAACGTTGAATAAACGTACCCAAGTACTGCTGAAGTTGTAAAAACACGAACTGGCTATTAAAGCGTAATGACAGTCTGTTATTCAAAGTTATTCAAACTTACTGCTTGGATTGAATAATTTGAATCTGTTTTATATCGTTTATTATAAGTCTGTCTTGTTTTATTACTCTATTTGAATTTAAGGAAGGATTTTTATTTAATGAATAAGGTAATACTGCACAGCGGTGACTCATCATACTATTAGTTGACCAAGCTGTTCAAATTCTTCTCAATTCTGATTGTCTAATATGCGTTAACGATTGTATGAGAAAACTTTTTTTTGTTGGATATAAATTTTAGTCCCGTACAAAAAGTGGTTGTACGAGTAATATTTGAACATCAGAATCGGTCCTTAAAAGGATGTGCGTTAGTTGGCCCGTATCCAAATTAATAATAAATAAATAAATATTGGACAACATCACATACATTGCTCTGATCCTCAGGTGCAGCACTTGTGTTATAGAATTCAGAAACAACGACGGTACCACAACACCCACCACCCAATTGCGCTAAAAGCACTTAGCACGAATCCATAAATGCAGTAGGTAAAAAAAACTTATTTGCGTTATATTTTTCACTGATATAATTGGCCGGCCGCACTAAAGACGCTTTTACCGCGTCCCTTAAAAAGATGTAAAGTTTTTCATAAATTTTATATAAATATAATATGAGTAAATAATTATTAAAATTGAATACGTAGTTCTGGATATTACCTCCTATATCCAAACAAACTTGCCTCTCTTAACTTAGCATTACTCTAAGTAAATGTATATTTTATTTTTAGAAGTGTAAAAGGGTTTGGAGGAGTCATTTTCTCTATTTGCTTTCTTTTGGTACGCAATTCAATAGACAGCTTTTTATTTTAGACAAGTTTCTTTCGTTGAAGTGAATCTCGTGAATAACGTACTAACGTCAAAATCATCAGTCTATTTCAACAGAATTTCACTTTGATTTCACTCGTTTGATAAATGTGCGTATTGTCAAATCGAAGATGTTTCGGTAAAATTCGGTAAAAAGATGTAAAAGCAATTCGATTACATACTTCAACTTGACATTCATGTTTGACTTCCATTAAGGCAGCTTTATATAGCTTGGGAATAAGCAGTTAAGTAGAAACTTCGTGCGTTAAATCTTTAGTAGCATTTTTTTAGAATTTGCTTACCTACTTAAAAAGGGTTGTGTGTTGTTGGTTGTGTCCTTAGACCAAATTCTTCTGCACTCAGAGCTTTTCCAACACTCAACTGCAAATTACAGGCTCTAAGCATATTGCCAATAATTACGAACTGGGCCACCTAGGGCTCCAGCTGAAAATCAGCGCTGCAATTTTCTGCAGCACATGCTGAGCTAGTGCCCATTAGACACCACATCGATGCGGATCATGGTATGCAATCTTTTGTGCTTTTTCTTGTTGTTTAATGTTGTTATTTGTCTGCCTTTTCTTTTTTATGTTTTTTGTATTTTTTATGTATTCTACTTTTGTATTGTTGTGTGTGTCTAATAAAATATTTCTCTCTCTCTCTCTCTCTCTCAATAAGATCCCCTATATTCCGTAGCCGACGACCTCCGTAGCCGAGAGGCGAGCATGCCGGACTTTAAATGGCGCCGCCATCTGTGAGGTTCCGGGTTCGATCCCCGGTCGGGTCAATGTAGAAAACGAACTTTTCTATATTGGCTCGGGTCTGGGTGTTGTGGTACCGACGTTGTTTCTGATCTCTATAACACAAGTGCTTTAGCAACTTACCTTAGGATCAGAGCAATGTATGTGATGTTGTCCAATATTTATTATTATTATTTTGGAGAGTGTTTTTTACATGAACTAGTAACTAAAAAAATAAAACATACAGTCAAATAAAGAATATTTGTATTACATCCATAATGCAAAAGGACTTCCTTTTGTTTTTTTTTTTTTCATAAGAGGGACGGACTAATGACGTATTTTTTTTTGTAAAGTCAAACCTAACCACTGTCCATCCATTATGTGGCAGGCAAAGATATTATACTAGTAACTATCTTTGGTGGCAGTTAATATTGACAGCCCTTTCGCCACAGAAAAAAGTGTAAATCTAAAATTCCTTAACCAATACAGATAATAATGCCCTCTACGAGTAGTACGAATCATTAGGAGACCACAGAAATATTTTAAAAAGACCTTTTTACATAGCGAAGAATGTAAAAGCGGAGCAGTGATAATTGGAAGTGTCACCTAGTATTCAATTCTCGTCGCTTTCTTAAAAATGTTTAGAGGAATAATGACTAAAGTTGATAAGGGTCAGGTTTTAGAATAAAAGCCCTTCCCTTAAGCCCTTCAATTAAGGGCAAAAACGTCTACAGGCTGAGGATTATTCGGCCGAGAAGATTTATTAGCTGCCACTTCGATTTCTTAGAGAAACATGATAACGAGTGAAAACACATAAAGGATTGTCCTTTAGGGAATTTCAGGAATGTATAGGATAAATTGAAGCTGTTTTAAGTGGAATATCAGAAATCAGAAATATTTATTTGCTTATAACATTGTTATAAGATATTTTACAACTGATCGAACATCGTGATGTCTCAAGACGTCACGATGTGCTACTATGCTCATCATATTAACATTTGCCTCTTGCAGGATTCAAATCTGGAGCCGGAGCAATAATTGACGTATACATTCATAAAACGTAAATTATTCAATAGAAAGTAGCGTTATTAGCGTCTACGTTTTTTTTTCAAATTGGTACATTACACACACATAATGCTTCTTCGCGGAATCCATTTAGATAGCTCATCCATTTGGCAAGCATCCAGCACGCTGTGCAATCGGTAATATATCTAATTAATATGCAGCCGCCTGAGCCTCCGCATCACTAATGTCAAGTTAATGAAAGTCAAGATGGTTAACTTTTTATTAGACTTCATGATACTTATCTACCCTACCCTACTTACGTACCCTACTAGGCTACATTGTGTTGTTTTGTGTCGGTGTTTAGCGTTTGTGGCCTTTGACTTGATGATTTTCTACCATCATTGCACCTATGTGAGACCAAACCTGAAATAAGTATGTCTTTTCAAAAAAAAGATTCATCAAAGTCGATCAATGTGGTAAAGAATAATCGCTGACATTCCCCGTACCTACGTACAACAAACAAAAAATTCGACGAATTGAATACCTTTTTTTTATAATTGAAGTCAGTTAAAAATACTTTTTAAGATTATTTTAACGACAAAATAATTCAAATAATACCGAAATCAGAAGCCATTAATCATACCGCACTTGTTTGATACTATTCTACCGTTTACCTGTGTACCGTTATCACGTATTTTTGCGACTTTGGATCTACGTGACCAACCCTTAAATACGAGTGCGACGACAAACAACGGACAAAGTATAGAAACATTTTGAAAAACTACTTTTGTCACTAGCTTAGTGCGTCCGGTCTTATTTATAATGTAAGTTCTATCCTGTTTCAAGGTGTTGATAGAAATAATAAATGTTGATAATATCATAATCGTGTCGTGTGGTGGCGGCACGTTAAAAGAAAAACCACCCCTTCTCTTCCTATGGCTGTCGTAATAGGCGACTACAGGAGAACTGCCATAAGAAGACGGGCAGCAGCGTCTGTTTTCCACCATTGGCCAAACTGCGATCGCCAACCCACCTGCCAAGCGTGGCGATTATGGCAAAATCCTCCTTTTGGAGAGGCCTGTGTCCAGCAGTGGACTGATATAGGCTGGTGATGATGATGATGATAATGATGATAATATCATAATCATCATCATTTCAGCCACAGGACGTCCACTGCTGAATATAGGCCTTCGTCAGTGACTTCACCATTGGCCAGACTTCTTGTGTTATCATAATATCATGCTGTAATTTGCCTTCTCTGGATTGGTTTTGGAAGTATATTAGTCACAGAGCGTTAGCAAGCGCAGCGTAGGACGTTAAACCCACAAGGTGGTCAGACAACCGGTAGGTTAGAGGAAACCGATGGATGCAGATTGCTTCACCGGCTACTTAATTTGGAGTTTATTGGGGAAGGACGTCTTATGTCTAAAATTATGATAATTGAGTGTGTGTTTGAAGAGTGAATATCCTTTAGAGCTTAACATGTAGCTGTATAACATGTAACTAATAATAGTTACATGTTATACAGTTGAATTGAATTAATGACTAGTGTGAATTGAATTTATAAATTCCATACGTTAAAAGTGCTTTTATGCGTTTTTCTTTTGCTTCAGTACTGACGCGGCGCAGAAGGGCTTAAGTTATTATTGCGAACGTGCAAAAATTCTAATTAGTTTCCACTGGCATTTGATTCCTATTTTAATTTAATTTAGAGAAGCAAAACAGATTGCTGCGGCTGGAGCATTTCTAATGGGAATTAGTTAAGTAATGGAAAGTAATATTCACGAAACAAAGCTGGCTGAATTGGGAAGGACTGGATATGTCATGGCATTGATGCGTGGAGGAGTGAGAGGAAGGCATTTGCCCTGTAGTGGGTGTAGTGGGAAACACTAAATCATAATGATTTTAATTGATATGTTATATGTATTATCACATAATTATTAAATAAATAAATAAATATTGGACAACATCACATACATTGCTTTGATCCTAAGGTAAGTAGCTAAAGCACTTGTGTTATAGAAATCAGAAACAACGACGGTACCACAACACCCAGACCCGAGCCAATACAGAAAAGTTCGTTTTCTACATTGACCCGACGGGGAATCGAACCCGGAACCTCAGAGATGGCGAAGCCATTTAAAGTCCGGCGTGCTCGCCTCTCGGCTACGGAGGTCGTCGAGATACTTTGGTATTTATCTGCATTACTTCAAGGTAGACTGGTAGAGGATGCTATGTTGCATTAACCCACTTGTTCCTGAATAACTTTTTTTTGAACTATTTATTTGAAATTTTGTATACGACATAATTTTATAACTAAAAATTGATAAAAAATAGTGAAAAAAATATTCCATTTCCAGAAAAGCCGGAAAATGCCGTGTCGTAAACGACACAGTAGGAGAATCTACTACTATGGTACTCAATTAAATTAAATTTCATAGATTTTACTAAAGATTATAGAAAATAACTTTTGTTTTAAGTATTATCGTTTTTATTATTCTTATGAAAAATATTACATGCATGGAGTATGGTAAGCTTCAAAACATTATTTTGGATGCAGTGTCACGTTACATTTTGACGTGATAACGTCCTAAAAATCGATGAACGCCGGCTGCACGCACCAAAAAATGGCGAGAACGCGGAACAAGCAAGAGATCCGCCTAAGCGTTCGGCTTGTGACGCATATCTCTCTTCCCGATCTTCTCATCGGCCGATGTGTCCAAGTAGCATCAATGTTCTCTTATGACGTTATCACGTAAAATTATCGGCCATAAACCGACTTTACAGACAATACATTTTTTAACAGAATAAGTTTGCTCTTTGTTGACAGAAGTCACACCGCGACCGATCTTCCTTATATCTTACTAAATGTCCATTATGACTAAGTATAATGCAAAACGCTGGAAACACTTTGCGATGTTCGTCGGCCTCTTTGACTCTTCTTCTTCTTTATCCTAGCCACTTCCCATTATTTGGGGTCGTCTCTCCTCGTTCTGCGGCGCCAGGACAGTTTGTCCTGGGTTGTCGAAATATTTGTTTGGGCAAGCTCTAAGTCTTTAGCCACCGTGGACCACCAGGTGGCTAGTCGGCCTCTTTGACTGTCTGGTTTTTTATTTATCTCAAGATTTCAAGAATACTGACAGCTGTATTTCTTTTCAAATACAGATGATCCCTATGCTCTATTTTGTTCGTGCAGTTGCCAAGTATTATGTGTGGCCATATCAAGGCAATTACTAAATAGTGAGAAATACCACTTCTTTTCACAAAAGCTAATATTCTGGTCTGAACGACTACGTCATTTTCGTTATAGGCTTTTATAGGTAGCAGGTTTTTAGAAAGTTCTGCTAAAGACAGACTATCATCTTCACATCATCAGTAAATTCTAAATAAACTTCAGCTGGTGCTCTAAGTTGGGACCCTGGAAGATTTTGAAGCAACGCATAGTCTTCAAAGTCTCCAGAGTCTTCACCCGTGACTTCTGTATTGCAAATTTCCAGTGGCATGATAGTCATAGTCTCTGAAACTTCCTCCTCATCATTTTGCTCCAATTCCTCAATTATTTCATATAGAGTGAGTTGTTTTCGTAAATACCAATTACAAATGAATATGCACAGTGCATAGTAGTACATATTCCTACTGTGTCTTTAATGACACACCTAAAATAAATTAAAAAAATCTAATACAAATATATAAAATAACCTAAGTTTCTTTTGTTTTGCAACACTACACGAATTAAATTTTAGTAAAATGATAGTAAAAAGTAAAATACATGAATAAAACATTTTGTTTACCCACATTGAATAACTCATTAAAAATATCACTAAATTCCACTTCAAATACACAAACAAATATTTACTGCAGCTTACTAATTCCACCTTGCAATGAAAGACTAAAGCCTTGACAGTTAATACTGATATAAGAAATCCAATAAAACTACCCTCGGAGATGTTAATATTTTTTTTAGGTAGGTGTGTCGTTTAAGGTACAGTAGGAGCAAGTGGGTTAAATTGGCCTATAGTACTATGCAATAATGTTCAATAAATAAATGATTGACTAATAATAAAATTTCAAAGAAGGCTCTAGGAAACGATGATAAGGGTTCAAGATCTATTTTAGATTAGCTATTCCTACAAACGACTCGTGTTGTTGACGACAAGAAGATGTCGGACTAAGGACATCGTTTATTTTAATGCAATGACCATTATTTTTCCAGTTGCAGATTAACAGACGGTGTTTGCGAATATACATTATGTTTTTCTTTTTAATTTAAATAGGAATTCAACAATCGTATACATTAACCTTGTTTTGTATTTCTGAATTGAGCTAGAAGTAAAGATGAATCTACTCGAGTAATACTAGAGTCAATGTTCAGGCTCTTAAGGGCTAAGTACACAGTCTTGTAACTGTGTGGTAAAAGTATTAGTTTAATGGTTTGATCAATCCGGGGGGGTAAACATGAACTCTTAAAACAATCTCAAATTTTGTCAAATCTGTCAAATTTCGTACGTAATGACGTACGAAATTGACAGATTGAGATTGTTTTAAGAGTGCATGGTTACCCCGCTGGTATTTTTTGCAAAAAACAGTCTCCTTTTGGAGACTTATATCACAGAGAAAGAATAATACTACGTAAAACAGAGGGACAGTCTCGGTACTTTGAAAATTTCCACCTTAACTCGCGCGAAAGACAGCGAAGGTGGTGAGTAAATGGAACTAAAATATAACTACACCATCGTTTGTTTCCCTCTCTGACTAGATGGCACTATCTGCGCAATGATAGATAACTTGCCCATAATTCATAGAACCATAGAGAAAGAATTATACTACGTCAAAATAGAACATTTATTTACATTAATTTCTGTTTCGGTCCGTCAGAGAATGCCAAACCACCATAAGGTTTACAATTGTTTGCACACTCTGTCAAAAAATATAAACTAACACTTGACAAATTTCAAAAATCGTTCTAACGTCCTCGTAGCTTAGTTGAAAAGGCACTCGCTCGTAGTTTCTATGAGATATGGGTTCGGATCCCACATGATGCGGTCTTTTTTTTCAAGTTGTTATATTATCTTGAATAACTTTTTATGCGCATCCATAACTTTTTAAAGATATTAAGTACTATAACGTTCTGTAACGTACTGTAACCGGCCAACGGCCGAAGCTGGGATTGACTATTGGGAATTGATCGAGAACAAATTATTTCACTTAATAAATTATATTATTTAAAAGGTTCTTTACATGAGGAATGCAGCAAATACTTAACTTTTGAATCGTTTTTCTCAATTGCCAATATCTAGGTTTGGTCTAGATTTTTATTATTTTTCATCGACTTCAGACTTTCTAATCCATCCCGAAAACAAAAGTTCTTTCTACGTCAAAGAAAAATATTCAAAAGCCAGTTTCATATTTCGAACATACCTTGGTAGACGTAGAGGTTTTATTCGCTCGGCTATAAACCTCTACAGTACTATATTTATCTTCATTTTAGTCGGTTGCTGATTTCACTAGAGTACCTAGGTATGATCCTAATTTTTATGAAAACTGATGACGGCGAGCTGGGACCCATTTTCTATTTGTTATTTATTTTATGAATATTATGTAAAAAAAAAAAGTTCAGTACTGAGTTTAGTTATAAAAAATGGTTTTAAATGTGAATAAACAATTTTTATACAAGTCTGGATTTCAAAAAAATATTGTCGCCGACTAAGATTCGAAGTCGCGCCCATGGAATATTAGCCCGAATTCTTAGCACTTTGGGCATCGATACTTGACAATACATAACGAAATTACTAATTAGGTTCTAGCTTGAAACGACCGTTTATGACATATATACGTCATTTAGACGTGACCTTTGGACGTGCGTGACACACAAATGCCTTTAAATAAATTTTATTGTTTATCAAAGTTGATAAAAAAAATTGGAACAGGGTTACCAAATTGTTTATTTTTTAGATAAACCTTAAGAATTAATTCCAAAAATTATTGCTTTTGGATCAAAGAAAAATCGCTTAAAGCCATTTAGCCATTTTAACTATTTTTTTACCTTAGGTAAAACAAAAGTCGATGCAGCATGATATTTTCAAAGTTAGAGAGTAAGCTTGTAAATCGTATGCCATGCAATATTTTGCAAAGAGAAATTTGTGCCAAATGAAACATTTGATTAAATGAAACATGACAAACAATTATTTGTTAAACAATAATATCCCAAAAAAAGATTTGCTAACTAAAAAATTGCGATGAGTTGTTTTGACAAATGTTTTTTGCCAAATGAAAATTTGTGTAAAATAGTTGGGTTGTGATATTTTGGGAAACGTTTTTGGCTAAACATTAGTAATCCATATTTTTCTCCTCAAAATTTCTTCCCAAATATTAAAACAAATCCCCATATTATAAAACTACAATACTCACACTGGTAGCCCTACAAACAAATATTTGACAGTTGTCGAAAAGCTATATTATTTTGAAGCTTCTTGCTTTTGACCGTTAATTACCAGAGAGTATATAATTACTCATTTAAAAAATATACTTACATTTTAAAATTTGGTTTTCCTTTATTTATTTTTTCAAATTATTTGATAAAATTATACGAAACGCATATTACCTCTATAATCAACATAAATGCCGTGTTTAGTTTTTTTCAATCCAATAGCTGATGTTGCGTTTCCATAAAAGACAGTTTAAGTTAAAACCGGTAGATGGCATTATACCGAAATTGTTTTAAATTTTAGTTAAAATGATTTGTTTTGAAATAAATGTAAAAATTCTATTAACATTTCATTTTTAAAAAACAAAAGTGTTAAAAAAGTGTTTTGATAACGTTTTTATCAAGAGTTATCGTTCATTTATATCAAGCCCAATCCTAATGAGCCTTGTAGTGACATCTATTCGTTTTTAATATGTGTACTAATCATACGATATATGGCGTTGACCAGACATGCTTATATTATGTCTTAAAGACAGTAATCAAAATATACGGCTAAGTCGATAACTACATGCATGACATTTCGTGAACCCAGTCCGCTCTTGATGGCGAAGCCTTTGGAGGTGAAGGTCGCAAGTGCGTGTACGTGCGAAGTCTCGTAAACACAGCTGTTCAAATAAATAAACTTCCTTAGCACCTACTAGGCAATGACATTATGTAATAGGGCTGTAAGATTATGCTAATATTTTTACGCAACAACTCGTGCTAAAAGATTAGAGGTGCCTAAAAATGAATAATTTTACCAAATAAAATATCTGAAAACGATAATTTTGAGGCCTATTTTTGACATTAATGGCCCTAACGTCTGATCTAAAGCTGTAAATGTTACAAATCTATTGGTTTCCAAAAGTTAGTACCAGTACCTAAACATACTACGCCATTTTGCTTATCAAGGGTATTGACTTATATAAGCTTAGTCAGCTGACTAAGTTAACACCAGACATCAAATCAGATCGTGATTATATTCGGTAATGTCTTCAAATGCGCAAATTAATAACTTTTAATCGCCTACTCAATCTTCTGAATGTTGATCTTCTTGTAAAAGCTTTTAATAGTAATATATTAGATGGAACATATTTTATGAGTCAACAGTACTCATAGAGTTGTAAAACTAGTTACAACAAGCAAATTCCAAGACTTGTGCGTTGGCTCCTGAAACATGCAAATCTATGCGCTTCATCGGACGTCAGTAACTCGTCTCTATATTAAATGCAAATGTAATGAACAATCTACATATTTGTCGTTGCATGTCATCTGACGTCTCTCCTTTAACTTAGTCTACTTAGGCACAACGTTGACAGGATTTGATAAGTTTTGTATAGGAAGAAATGGAGAAATGCTAACTGTCTGAATATGTCTATTAAGTATAATAACATACCTACCAGAATCTTTAAAAAATCTAAGACCTCGTTTATTTCAAACAAGATTGCATGCATGGCTGTTGGACAATTTTTTATAGCGTTAAAGAATTAATAAATTGAATAATTTTGTCACTTTATGTTTGCACTTTTTAACTCAGTATTTTAATACGATTTGACTTTTTATTTGCGAAATTTATTAATTTTTACATGCCATTCAATGGCTAAACATGTCGATAATTTATTTTCATAATATCGGTCCATGTTTGACGTAAATAAATGAATTTGATTTTGTGTGTGATTCTACTTCGACTCTTGTCATTTCATTTTTCACATAATATTTTGTCTTGCTTGATGTCTAAGAAGAAATTAGAAACGAGAATCCGTGAACAAACTAAAGCCGCCGCCATACATAGCCCGACGGATTAGCGAGCTAAAGTGGCAGTGGGCGGGGCACATAGCACGCAGAACTGACTGGAAAGGTTCTAGAATGGCGGTCACGTAGGCGGCAGACGCAGCGTAGAACGTCGACCCACAAGGTGGACAGACGACCTGATAAAATGTTGCAGGAAGCCGCTAGATGCAGACCGCTTCAAACCGGCTAGTCTGGAAGTCATTGGAAGAGATTATGTTCAGCAGTGGTATGCAGTATCGAACAATAAATTGTATGAAAAACCTATTGTACATTTATTTTAAGGTTTGTGCAATAAAGTTTAAAATAGTATTGAATGAAAGTCCTTCACCTCAATTCAACAAAAAACCGTATGTGACATATATACGACCAAGGCACTAAAGTTTGGGATAGTAATTTGTTTAAAATACTACATTAACGTCTGACAAGAATAATTAATCTATACGATAATAAAAGTACGGACAACAGCACGTCGACCTACCACAAAATGTCAAATTTTCTCATTTGAAAATGAACTCTATATGTCAGGCTTAAAGTTGAAAATCTATTAGAGAATTTTTGACTTTTGGGGTAGGTCGACGTGCTGTTGACTGTACTACGATGTATATAAAATAATCAGAATTGATTTCCAACTTTGCCAGAGCCCAGAATTGGCTGAGACCAATTCAAATTGAGAAACTCGAAAAAAATTTATACCACAACTTTTCTTATAAGCTATTCAAATTATTAAAATTCTGAAATGATTTTTACTCTTACCTTTTACCTAAGCTATTCTGTACAGACCTTACCTGGACTTAAAAAGTCAAATTACGCTGATAAAATCTCTTTTTAGTATTTTTAATTGCAAAGGCGTTATTGTAATTGATTTAGGCTATCTAATAATACGTAAATACATGGGCTCCAACCATCGGCCATGTTTGAATCAAAATGTAAATCCGCTGTGTCCACCGCGCGGCCGTTGTTGTTGTGACGCCTCACTTCACCCCACTTTACTGTTGACTAATCCTCTAATTGGATTGCTCTAGAGGCGTAGGGGCCGTACACACACGTAGTAGTGACATTGCAGACGCTAAGCTGATAGGAGATAAACGACAATCTTTAGTTGCCCTCCAAACGTTTAATGTTGCAATGCTAGGGCATTGCAGGCAAGGCCCGTAATTTCCTATAGTCTTAATTTAAGTTCAATAAGGTTCAATAGGAGTGGAGACCACGCCTAGGCAAACGTAGTGTAGTACGACCCCCAGCTTGATGGACCGACGACCTTAGGAAGATGGCTGGCAGTAGATGGATGAAAAAAGCGGGAGATCGTGCTCTTTGGCGCTCTTTGGGGGAGGCCTACGTCCAGCAGTGGACTGCAATAGGCTGAGATGAGATGAGAAGGATCAATCATTATGTATCGAATGTTAAATAAATGTATCCAGAATACAGCAACAATCAAGCTGATTTTATTCAGTGGTATTACAACATAAATCTATATTTTGCCCTACGACTGCCTGCTAAAATGAATGTCACTATCGATCGTATTTTAAAAAAAAAACGATTTTAAATTGCTATGAAAAAATCAATAAATTGTTTGGTAAACAGTGACGTTATAGCCTGCTATTGTCATACAAAATTATATGTTGCGTTTTGAGAGCTTAATAGAAATTGATTGATGGTGTCGACATTCCTCGTCTTCAATGTTGAAAATGCACCAACCCGTGCATTTACAGTGAATAAAAGTCAGAGAGCATATTGCCAGTTTTCGCTAACGTAACGTAACGTAGCATTAGGTACCTTTTATCGCTTCTTTCGTTCAGGGCGAAACTTTAAATATTTTTATGCATAGTTGTCAATTTCATTCTCACGCGATTTGTTTTAGTTGTTCATATCAATATTTAAATCTATAAAATAACTGCACATTTTGGAGCATTTACAAAACGAACATTGATCCTTATCGTTTTCTTACAGGCTTATATAATATTTAGATCACGCGGTGTAATACGGAAACTAATTTGGTTTGGCTGGGACACCTGTAGGAAATTGTCTCATTTCACAAAAATAAATATCAATTAAATTTTACGTCTGAATGCTCTTATCTCTATGTGCATCACATCGTGCGCGTCGCGCGTGCCGTCTTTTCGTGGTGAATGGAACATAGACTTACAAATGTTACGACTACTAAATTAAATTTTTAATTAATGTATTGAGTTAAGATAAAACTCGTAGAATAAATGTTGTTTATGATGTTAGCTATGTAGTCGTGCAAGGTTGTTGATTTTGTTGAATAACCCTGTATAACAAAATCAGATAACAATATATATATATTAGCTTTGGTTGAGTTCTTTTTCACTCTGATCGATATTTGGTTCTTAACCGTATATCCCTATACCCTATAAAAAAAAATTGTTATCGGACTGGTCGAAAACTTCTTATCGTAGTAACTATTAAAACCAATTAAAACTCTAGGCGTGGTATTAGATTCCTCTCAAAGGGGATCACAAACGTGACGTTGCGCTTTTTATTATTAAGTGTATTAGTGCCTTTATTGCAATCGACGGGATGAGGATACCATATAACAAAGTCAGAAAGTGATGTATCATTTAATTTAACAAATATAGGCGAGTTCTAGAACTATCGCTTGGAGATACTTTCTTGGTGAAAGTATCAATACGTGCTTGGAAGTGCTCCACTGTAACTAGAAAATACCTCATTATATTTTGACAGAAAATAACTATCTTGTCTATTTTAATAATGTCTTATACTCGTATGTAGTAGCTTTATTGTAACCAATTAAAGCTTTAATGTTATTATCTGTGTGTGTGTACATATTAAATTTAATAAAAATAACAAGTATATTAACCTACTCAAAAATCGTCGTCAACCGTCAAATTCGTTTTATTGTGCTTTTAAATATTATTATTGTTCGGTTAAATACGCTTAATAATAATAGCGTAGACCTTCTTTACCCAAGTCTGTCTTAAGCCAAGAGTTGGAATGAAAAAAAGTTAGGCAGGAATGCAATTCTAATCTAAAAGCCATTACTAAGCTAAAAAACTATAAAAGAAGATACTTACCTAAGCAAAGAACATTAACTTTTTAAAATTCATGGTTGTCTTATTGGCGGAGTAAACATTACCTCTTCTTTTACGAAAAAATCTTGCACGTTTTTGGCAAAAGAACGCGTGACGGTGAGCCCATCTGTTATTTCAGATTAAACATAGCTCCCGTGACTACGTTTGAATGAATAACGTAAGTAGAATTTACACATATCAAATATACTGTACGTGCTCTGAATGTTTCGCTTCGTTAAAAATTATCCTAAATATTCGCATCGTTTAGGAATTTGACATGGTTTCCTTTGCTTTGCCAAATTATTTTACTAAGTACGTAAAAGTAAAGTAGAATGCCTTTATACTTAATCCAGGGCACAGGCCTCACCTCAACTATGAAGTCATTTGGGCCATACTCCACCACGCGGGCCCAGTGCCGATTGGTGGAGAAGTGTTATAAGGCCAGTGACTAAACCTTAGTGTCAGATGTAATCAAGCCACCTTAAGGTTTCACGACTACTCGTAGTATCAAGCAATATTAGCCGCGACCAAGTTCTAAAGTGCCTTCCAAAGCACGAAGCTGCTTGTGATGAATGTTACAAAATATGATCGGAATGGTCCCATCTACTCACAACCGAGGTGCGGGTTGCTTATCTTTGGTGATCAATACTAAAGCGCTGCCGCCACTGAGCTACAATACAAGCACCTCAAATTGCTTTACTAAAAATCGAGCGCCTTCGTTATGGTGAGAATGGTGTCGATGTCATTGATGCGCTTGAGCTTGTCGCCCAGCCTGATGCTGGCCTTTGTCTATATATACTCACGCAGTGACAGCTAGCTTGAGGTGTATCCCGGACTCGATCATGGTCTAAAAATGTTTTTATGTGAAAAGAAAAGTTAGAAAGTTTCCCAGTAAATTATTAAATTTGGGAAAGCCTGAACAATTTGCAACAAGGGGTACAAATGTTATTTGACAGCTGAGTGTCTTTGTACAAGATGTCGGCCGGGACTGTTTTCTCTTAAAATTAAAATGCACTAATTTTCAGACTGAAAGCCATTAAAATAACAAGTTTACAAGATAGCGAAGGTTGAGAAGAGCAAGGCCGAGTTCTATGCTGTCATTATTCGATTCCAGCAACTTAGTTCGACGGAATGCGATTCAAGGGCGTTCGATTATGCTCCAAGGACTTGGTTGAAAATCTATACAGTAATAATTGAAGATGCTTCTTGCAGAAACTGTACATTTACACGCAACATAAACTAGTAAATTAGCTTAAATGTTAGTTCCCCAATTATTTTGAACCCCATCCACATTAATCCAGTAGACTAAAACTACAATGTTGCTATGCCATTAGACATAAACAAGGCTAGTTTATTTTGCCCACAAATTTGTCTTAGTCCAAATATAAGCAAATAAAGTTAGTTAACGAGAAAACTACTTTCGTAAACACTCAAGACTTAGGCAAAAACGCTAGTGCTCATCGCACAAACATTTACGTACGCGGGATTTGAACCTGACTTTGCAATTCGAAGTTCGAACCACTGGACCTGTTTCGTATAAATTGGCTGTCACTTTGTTTGCAACACAATTTCTATTACAAGGCTAAAAGTTATGCGGACTAAGGCTTAAAACTCACGGAGCGGTTTTCAGCCGTGCCCGTTGCGGTTGCGGGCCCGCAGCGTGATTATGTTCCATAATCTCGTCCTCGTTTTGTACTATGTAGTAGGCACCTTTGTGTAACTACGCGATCTACAATGTTTAAAGTATAGCGCCTTAGAGCGCTATTTATACTGAAAAAAATAAAAAACACAACCAATGGCATCCTGTCCCTGGTGTCACGTTTGACATCTGTCAATCTTAATGTCATTGTACTTTTTTGTACGCTGCGCGATCGTACGTAATTTTTTTCACACGCGTTTATTTTTAGTATTTTACTGGATTAGTAACGTGTTTAGACTATAAAATATAGGCCAGTAAGGTTGACGAAGTCTCAAGAAAGAAAGAGTGCCAATTGGAGATGTTTATAACTATTTGTGATTCAAAACGACGTCGACACCGCCTATCTATTGCAGTCCCGCTTCTGCTTGGCACACAGTTTCTTTTTCAGCCGTGTTTCTGAAGTCGTCGGTCCATGGAGTGAAGAGAAGTCCTACACTACGTTTACCGAAACTTGACCTCCATAACCTGCAAGAATTTAATCAAGAAAACAAGGGAGTGCTGCTATGCTGACTTGACATCGGGGCTTTTACGAGGATTTCCTTGTAATCGACAGCCACAACCAATCGGCCGTGATGATAGTATGATCATTTTAGCTGTTCACCCCACATTCAACATAGCCCGTGAGAAATTAATCAAGAAAACAACGGATGTCAACTCAAAACCAATGATCAATGACGACCCGGAGCCTTCAAGGGAGGTTGGCCGTGGTGATCGCATGTTCATTCTAGCCGCTGCGTTGTCTCAGAATGACTACAAAACAGAGCCTTGATGGTGGATTGGGCTATTCATTCTAAAGTGTCGTCACAAGATATTGACCTGAGACTTAACATGACATTTGCTCTAGTAGTCTTCATGAAGGGTTGACTATGAGACCAAAGCCTGTGAGAAATTAATCAAGAAAACAACGGAAGTCAACTCAGAACCAATGATCAATGACGACCCGGAGCCTTCACGGGAGGTTGGCCGTGGTGATCACATGTTCATTCTAGCTGCTGCGTTGTCTCAGAATGACTACAAAACAGAGTCTTGATGGTGGATTGGGCTATTCATTCTAATGTGTCACCACAAGATATTGACCTGAGACAACATGACATCGGCCCTAGTAGTCTTGATGAAGGGTTGACCGTGAAACGAATAAATGTCTTGCACCACAAATATACTACAAAGGATTAATAATATCAGCAGGTAAGCTGTAAACATCACACATTTGTTCCAGCTTATTTGATGTCGCATAAATAATTACCAAAAGAACAGTATAATTCTATCTCGCAGCAGAATTTTACCACTTTCACTTGCTTTCACGAGGGGTCAGCTTGTGGCTTAACATTATTAATTAACATATTGTGGATCTGCAATTCATTATATAAAGCAATCATAGACTGACTTCATCAATTGAAATTGAATATATATTTGAATACAAAATGTCAAGGTGACACTGCTCCTTGAGCACCACTGAAGCTGAAGAAAAAGAGGAGGGGGTAAATATTGGTACTGAGACACCAAGACAGTGTCCACCCTCGATCTTAGCAGTTTTTTCTACCCAACATTTTGACTCAAGAGAAATCACAGAAAGAAGCTCCTTTATCAGCTGATATTAAAGGCTAAAAGACTTCTGAGTAACCAAGTCGCAGACTCATACCTAGACAATTTCAATTAGATTTTAAATTTTTGACATTTCATATGTTTCTAATATATTTACTAATTTAGAATTGGGCCTTCCACATATATAAGGCTACCAAGTCTCAGATACACTTGGCCTTTATTGCTGCATTCACATACATACAAGACAATGAAATAGCACTTATACAAATTGTGACTTCTCGCAGTGTGGATTTCCATCTCAAGCATTTAATATTATTGATGTACATCTTGATGTTGGCCCAAGAGGAAGAACATTATAAAGCATAGCCAGTTTATAATAGTTGGCATACACATACTTAAAATCTAAACCACAGTTTTGTGTTTTTTAATATATATATATATTTTTTTTTTTTTTCATAAAATTGTAAGTTTGAATAAATAAATAAACATAACTTGCAATCACTAAATAATATCTGTAATCAAAGGATATTCTGTTTACCAGATTGGTGTAGTGGTTTAACATTGGAAGTTGCAGGGTTTGATTCCCAATCGGGTCGGGCATACTGCCCTTGGTCATATGCATAATCTTGTACCTTGTAACATGGGAATGCTAGGTCCTTGCTTGAAGACCATTACAATTGGTCTGTTAACTAGTGCATATTTGTGTTATTGTTTCCTATGTTTCATAAGTTATGTGAAATCCCTTTTTTAGACTTACATTAAATCTAATACATTAAGTCCTAAACAAAATTCTAAGTTTTCATAATAACCTATAAATGCACTTAATAATACCTATTCTAATAGTCTGGCTGAAAGTCAAGGCTAGGCTACTTGCCTTCATCAAGTGTGAACAATTCAAGAGAAAGGCACACTCATCTTATTGGTTACAAATAAAAGGTTTATTTACTTTTTGGCAATAATATAATGTAACCATTGTAAAAAGCATTTTATAAACACTAATCACTGTATTCCAAAATTTTCAGAGTCAGTCAAAAATCCATGGCAAGATTTATGAAGCCTTATTAATAGGCATTTACAAAAATGATACACTATTATATGACCCTTTACACTTGTTATATGGTTTTGTAACAAATATTTTTATTTTACAGTTAAATAGACCATGGAAGACTAAGAAACATTTTTAAATCAGTTCAGTTTTTGTAATACCATTATATGACCCTTATACACTTGTCATATGGTTTTGTAACAAATAATTTTATTTTACAGTTGAGTAGACCATGGAAGACTAAGAAACATTTTTAGATCAGTTCAGATTTTGTAAATAGAACATAAAACATCCCAAACAAGTTAAAATTGTCTTAATATAATACCTACTAATTATGTTTCATAAAAACTACAAGCTTAAGAGTACCTACCTGTATGACATGTTATTTTTTCAAAGTAGCAAGTATATGGAGATGATTAATATAAAATGAAGATTTCAACTGAAAATTTGAAAATAAACCAAATACAATTGGCAATCAAGGCATTGGTGACAGCTGGCAGTAGTTGACAAATATGTTCACACTCCTCGTTATTGGATTGAGGCTGTCAGGGTACCAGACTGATGTCCGGACCACAGAAAAATTCAAGTTTGAATATTTTTTCTATCTTATTAGATGAGACTTATTGGTAAGTTTTTATTTTTTATTTTATCAGTTGAACGAGCATTGATCAGTTCAGTGTTGAATCGTTCTCTTATTAGGTTTCAGAAACTGTGTTGTTTCAGTAACCTATTATTTCCCCCCTGGAGATCCACATACAGTGCAGGAGTTTCACACTGATTTCCAGTTGTATATTATTAATTTGTTTTCTATCAATGGTTTTCTAACAAGATTAATCAAAAATTAATCTCATTAACTATAATAATGTTGAAACCATTGTTAACTAAAGGAAACTAATCTCAGTCTACGCGGAATCGGTGGGTTATTCCTTGCCAGTAAATATGTATGTGAATCCCTCTCCGACTGAATCAATACTTGCAGCATTTCTATTAGTTTTATTTTTTATTTAATAACACATAGGTAACGAAGTATTTGCCATATTAAACACTAATATTGATTTATTTTAAACCATTGATAAGTACAGACAACAGCTCGTCGACCTACCACAAATCATCGTTTTTATCAATTGAAAATGATTTCTACAAGTCAGGCTTAAAGTTAAAAAATCTGTTGAAGAACTTTTAATTTTTTGGGTGGTAACTTTAAACGTGCTGTTTACCGTACATTGAACAGATGGTTTATTAAAGTTATTTACCAAGATTTCTATTTGAATATAATAAAATAATCATTTTTATAAAATTATTACCATATACCACTTGTACTGGGGTAAAGTTACCTTTTTAAATACCTACCCATTTACTAAGTATGTACATTCTTTTAGATAAATGAGACTAGGTTTAGCTTAAATCATTTTCTTGTTTTCATGATAACATTAAGCAAGCTGATGCCCGCGACTCCGTTTGTGTGAACTTTAGTTTATGCATAAATAATTTCTATTGCGAAAATCGCTATCGCGTCAGTTTCATTTCCCATTTTCATTTAGATTACTTTTTTCGAGTTTATGAGTGATTTGCTTTTTCTTCTTGGTTCACCTGTAAGTATGGTACAACGGTCGTCGGTGTCATCAGTTGACTGCATCAATATACAGAGTTGTATTATCATACGGGGCTGTACCTCCATACAGGGTGGTACCATCAAACAGGATTGTACCATCATACAGGGTTGCACCGTCATACAGGGTTGCACCGTCATACAGGGTTGTACCACTATACAGGGTTGTAACATCATACAAGGTTGTATTATCATACAGGGTTGCACCATTATGCATGGTGGTTACATCATGCAAAGTTAAATTATCATACAGGGTTGTATAGATCTGAAGATGTTTTGATATTCAGAGTTGATTGATTAATTCCAATGATGAATCAAACAACTACACCCGCGTTAGATAAAATTTGAATGAAGTATCTACTTACTAACAGATACTTCATGAAATAACACCTAAAATTTTTTACATCTCAAACTTCAGCAAATCATTAGGTATGTGATCATAATAAATGATTTATTGATTTTGCAACACAACTTTCCTCTTTGAACATCTACATAGTACAAAACGAGGACGAGATTATGGAACATAATTTATTGATTGGACTAACTTACCTAGTGACGTCCAATCCTAATTATGTGAAGTAATCTCGTCCTCGTTCTAATCCCAGCCCAGCCCTGATTCTAGGTTTTTTTAGAAATATATATATACGAATGTATATATAATTGTATATTTAGTCCTTAATATATGTATACGCTTTTATGACCCCTTTTTTGATGTTGAAAGTTGTGTACCTATTCTTTGAAATAATGACATTAAGATTGACAGATGTCAAACGTGACACCAGGGACAGGATGCCATTGGTTGTGTTTTTTATTTTTTTCAGTATAAATAGCGCTCTAAGGCGCTATACTTTAAACATTGTAGATCGCGTAGTTACACAAAGGTGCCTACTACATAGTACAAAACGAGGACGAGATTACTTCACATAATTAGGATTGGACGTCACTAGGTAAGTTAGTCCAATCAATAAAATGTAGATCTATGTATATGTAAAAAATTAAAACACATTCCACGACGCGTTTTACACCCGCGGCGCTCGCGATTGTTGGACGGCCCGCAACCACGGCGGGCGCGACTTAAACCGCTCCGTGAGTTCTTAGCCTTAGGCAACTACTGAATCGAAATGTATCTGCATAGTAACTACATTATCGTGCTTTGACCTTCAAGGAGTATGGCAATCGTTAAGCGCGATCGTATATCGTAACTCAATTTTATTGGAGCAAGGTAGTGTCTTCCTACAATGTTGCCCTAGTAACGTATGATTAAATTAACAAGGACTTATTCTAATATTTAAACCCGTGTTCTTTTTCAACAATCACATGCACAGATGAGACATTTAAGAGTCGTGACTTGAAGCTACACGAATACCGCCGTGTTCATATGATCTCTTAACGACATTGACAACAACGTTATTTATCTGGACGCGGTTTTTGTACTTTCTGAATACAGAAACACAAAAGTTATATGTAATTTAACTAGATTAGTTCCGATCTAAGCCGCTACGCTCTCGAGAACCAATAAGAGGTAATCACTGAAAGGCTGTGGATCAGAACTTCTTCTCCAAACGTCTGATACCCTGAAGCAGCGCCTTACATACTTTACCTGTTTTAATATTATGTACCTTACATAATCTTAAAACAGCTAGGAGCAACCTTCGTAGGACACTGTTAAAAGTCAAAGTCAAAGTCATTTATTTTTGCAAATTGGCCATCAATGGCACTTTTACATGTCCCAATTTTTTTTCCTACCACCGCTTCGGGACTACATATCGGCTGGTGATGAGAAGAAACGGCGCAACAAACTCAGTCACCTTTGTCAGCCTGGTTTTATTACAGGAAATACAATTACAAGATAGTGTAAGTGCGAGCTAGGCAGGTTATTAATTCCATGCACTCTTGTCGTTCAAGTAATCTTCAACTTTGTAATATCCTTTTTCCATATGGATTTTTTTAATGTGGTTTTTAAACTTATTAACAGGCAAGTCAACAAGAATTCGTGGTACTTCATTAAATATTTTTATACATTTCCCCAAAAATGAATTACCTACTTTCTTTAATGTGAAGCTCGGAACGGCAAGTTTATTTTTATTTCTAGTATTATAATGATGTGAATCACATTTAAGGCTAAACGAAATAATGTTTTTTTCTAACATACATAATATTATCTAAAATGTATTGTAACGCTACTGTTAATATTTTAATATCTTTAAAGACCTCCCTCAGAGAGTCGCGAGGCCCAAGACAATATATTGCACGTACAGCTCTTTTCTGCAACACAAAGATTGATTCCATGTCAGCAGCTGAGCCCCATAGCAATAAACCATACGACAATAAACTATAAAAATAACTAAAATAAACTTGTCTTACCGTTTCGACATCAGTTAAAAATCTTATTTTCCTCACAGCATAAGCCGCTGAACTGAGCCTTCCTGACAAGGCAATTATATGGGGACCCCATTGCAGACGGGAGTCTATAGTAATTCCCAAAAAGGTTGTTGAATCGACTGCATGTATGTGATCGTCTGACATATTAATATGCGTGCGTACTGACCTGCCTCACATTGGGCATAGTGAATTTGATGAGCTTGGTTTTTTTTGCATTAAGTAAAAGGTTATTAGCAGTAAACCATCGTAGTACTTGAGAGAGAGCATTATTTACATCGTCAAAGGTTGCTTTACCTCTGTCAGTTTTAAAAATCAATAACGTATCATCTGCAAACAATACTATCTCACACAGATCTTAAGTAAATTAAGGAAGGTCATTTATATATATCAGGAATAATAAAGGTCCCAATATAGAGCCCTGGGGCACATGCCCTGGGAACCCATGCGTAATGGAGCCCCGGATGAGTCAGTTCCATTGACATTAACTGTTTGCGTTCTATCTGTAAGGTATGACTCTAACAATTTTCCTTACTCATTTGAGACACCATAATGCCGTAATTTCATTAATAACGTTTTGTGATCTACACAATCGAGAGCCTTAGACAAATCGCAAAAAACCCCTAAAGCATCCTGCTTACTTTCAAATGCATCAAAGATAATTATGCTTAATGAGTGCAACTCCCGCATCAGTTGTGTTTCTCCCCTTTGTGAAACCAAACTGATTCTCATGCAATGGTTTGTTTATTCTGAAGTATGATAAGAGTTGATTGAAGATTAACTTTTCAAATATTTTACTAAGAGCTGGTAAAATTGATATCGGTCTATAGTTAGAGGGATCACTTTTATCTCCGGATTTAAATAAGGGTATGATTTCGCTGTACTTCATCAAATTAGGAAACGAACCAACTCATCAATACACTGATTAAATATACAAGCAAGATGCGTTGCTATACTATCAATTATATGGTTGATTATATTAACTGAAATGCCCCATAAATCTTCTGTTTTTTTTTTCATATTTAACTCTTTAAAAGTTTTTACAATAACTTTGGGATTGTTCATCGTATAAATAGGGCATCCGTTACTGATTGCGTCTAATCATGTTCAGGGAGTTGCCTTTCGACTTATTTATAGCTTTTGTATTTTGGACAGCCCTGACCTTAACTTTGCCACGTTTTAAAAAATCAAAGTAGTTATTTATAATATTTAGGTAGATTCAATATATTCTATGCAATTTTAACCCAAGTGTTATATTATTAAGGTACATTACTATTTGTCTTGTACTCATATCGAGCACACTCCCTAGAAGTCAATCCGTTTTGTTATCTCATCCTTGATTCCACTGCTGCAGAGAAAGCAGCTCTGGGTCGTTAATATCCAGCGGGCTCCCCCAACCTCGAAAAGGTCCACCACTTTGATGAATGGTCCTAACATTTCTATTCAATGTTGCTAGCTAGCTTGCGTGATTACTCGACACATCCAGACAGTCATTTCCTTTAACTGAGAATAAAGAAAAACCTAAAGTGACAAGGACACCATAGTTTCAGGGTTTATATTCTGGGCTCACGATTCCTCAGTACGGTGCGTAATGTTTTCAATTCACGCCTTAACATTCTTAAACAAGAATATGTGGCCTTAGTTGGAACCAAACCAAGTCTATTATTTTATTTATTTATTTATTTATTACAGAAAAACCAGGGTTTATACAATATTAAAATACATCATAATAGCCTAATATGTATAATAGAATTATGTTTGCAAATGTTCAGTGGTCTTAGCAAGGTATGCTCAGGAATACCGAATTATTAATTTCAACCTCAGTTTCATAATATTAAGGTACATTACTATTCGTCACCTAAAACCCCTTGCCATGCCGTCCCGATAATGGGCGCAGTCCTAAGCAGCTATATCTAAGGGACTACGCCCATGACTGTTTTCAAATGACACCTGTTTTCAAATCTTGAAACCGAACCCTTGATTGTATTATTGCATATTAAGTGTTCTTATCGCTTGAATTTTTACAACATAATATTTTTACAACTATCCATCCGATATCTCTTGTCGTGGTCTCAGTAAAAAGTAATTTCGTTCAGGACCGAGACCCGATGCGAATTAGTGAAAATGATCTCTGAATGGACCCCAACATACTGAATATTGTACTAACTTTGAATCCTAGAATAACTTTAATGATACTTTAAAGATGCCATTCATTTACGATAGTTAGTTAAAGGATAATTACCCTAGACACGAGGACAAAGTTGCTTTGATAGTTGAGAGAGCATTAATTTTGTGGTAACTAGCATGAATGACGTCAACATTTATCTTTGACCATACTAAAAAAATGATAACAGTAGTATGGAAAAAGATAACACAACTACTTTTTAAAAAAAAGGCAAATAACAAGTTAGTTTAAACCTTGTTAACCGTTTGGGTTATCTACTTGGATATTTACCCGACTGACAAACGGGTTATGTTTTTCGAGCGCTATGTATGTAAGTATGTCCATTTCTTTGGCACGCCCTACAGCCTAAACCGTTTAACGGATATTAAAGTATAATATATCAATAGATTCTTCTCAATTGTGGGAGTGACAAGGGGTATGTTATTTACCGAAATTCCCGCGGGAACAGAACTTACGCGGGAAAAACGGATCTGCAATACTGATAAACCAATTTTGAAACTTTCTTTTATTAACTATGGGTAACATATTTTCAGTGCTAATAGTATTAAATACTTTATTTTCCAAAATTCCTACGGGAACAGGCAAAAAAATACACTGAAAAAATAGGAAGGAAAAACCGTTTAATGGATTTCAACATATGATATGTCATTAGATTCGATGAATTAAACGAGAAAAACCGATTTCAGATATTACTTACTCGAGTCAAAACCTTTTTTTTCAATGAAGAGTTACAAATAAGGCGTTATAGTTCATTGAAAATTAGTAGTAGAACACTACAAACTAAAAAGTCAAAAATAAAATTAATTAATTTAAAAAATCAAAAAAGCAACTTTTGAAGCAGTCGGGATGCTTCAAAAGTGACATTAAAAGACAAAAACAAGATTTAAAGAATCAATTTGCAGTCGGAGGCATAAAATCCATTAACAGCATAATGATGATTGACTTGGTAAGCACTGCGTTAGTACCTAATTGAGTAATTTAAATCCGTGTAATCACTGACTTGTCCGAGGCTGTCTGAATATCAACTTTAAGCTCGAACGTGTCCGCTTGATGAAGTCCAGGCTCCGTCCTAACCTGCTTCAAACCATCGTGGGATCCGAAACGTTCCAGACCAAACTGGAAAACCGATTTGCTGCCATGGAAACCACAAATACTGTTGATACAAACCAGGTTCTCGAAAATATGGTCGGAATTCTTAGGGAGGAAGGTACGAGATTTTGCGCAACTCAGGCAAGAAGTCGAAGTTTTCGAATGAGACTCTTAGGCTTATAAAGGAACGACGTGAGGACCCACCTGTAACTTCGTCCGAACAAAGGGCTCTCAACAAGAAGATTGGCAAACTAGTACGTTACGACCTCCGATGCTCCTATCAGGGCGTCCTACCCGTCATGACATCGTCGGAGCCGAAACTTGGACACTCACGATAGGGCTGGTCCACAGATTTAAAGTCGCTCAGCGAGCTATGGAAAGGGCTATGCTCGGATTTCTCTGAGGGATCGGATCCGAAATGAGGTAATCCGACAGAAAACTAAAGTCATCGTCATAGCCCATCGAATTTATAAGCAAGCTGAAGTGGCAGTGGGCCGGCCATATTTGTCGCAGAACCGATAACCGCTGGGGTAAACGAGTTCTTGAGTGGAGACCGCGTGTCGACAGGCGTAGTGTGGGACTCCCTCAGACTAGATGGAGCGACGATCTTCGCAAGGTTGCTGGCAGAAGCTGGATGAGAGTAGCCGTGGATCGTGCAGAGTGGCGTGCAATTGGAGAGGCCTATGTCCAGCTGTGGACTAGTGTGGGCTGATGATGAGGTATGGATTTCCGCAAAGTGACGCCTGATTCTATCAATTTTATTTTTAGAAGTGCACTCTGAATAGGCCTCACTTAACATCAAGCAGCTCTGAACCATTTGTATTCAGATGGTTTCTCACAAGCTCTAATAATCATGGTTAATTAATTAAATGTATTGTAAGCTACTGCAAATGTGTATATTGCTTTATGGCTCTGAATGTATATTCTTATTTATAGCACACCTATTAGTATGAGAAATAAAATGTTTTATTTATTAACTGGTATGACAAGTAGTGTTATTATAGAAATATTAATATTAATGATTATGCACTAATGCGTGGTCCTCAATATTACTAGTTGCAAAACATTAACTTACATAGAGAAGTAGGACAAGGTGACATAATTAAGAAATACAAAAAATTTTATTTTCCAATCAAAATTAAACTAGTATTTGTAAATTTTATTAAACTATGAGTCTTTATAAAGACGAAACACTTACCTATGAGCAAATATATGCATGCATCAGTGGCGTGCATTGGTTTTATTTCGAGGTAAGCAGTAGACACTTACTAATGTGTTTTACTGATGAAAATCACTGGTTTTCATCAATATTACACATTTGTAAGTACCTGCCGCCTACCTCATTTTATTTATCAGGTAGGCACTGCCTAATTGCCTATATGCACCGCACGCCCCTGGGCCATGCATAAAATACTTAAACATACATATCAGACACCCTCAAACTATGGCCGCTGCACTGCTGCATTGGTCGGGGCTTTGCTTAGCGCCTGGCGTCTAAGAAACAGTAAGAATATTTAAATAATACAATAAATATTACAGTTAGAACAATGTCTATAAAAATGTATATAAAGTTAAAGATTATAGTCATTAATTTTTTTTTTTCTTTACCACTTGACCTAAATAACATAAAAAATCAGTATTAAATTAGTATTAATTTAGAATAGAATAGTAGGTAGGTATTTCTAGGTCTAGGTAGGTAACTATATTTTTTCTGAAAATCAATCACTTTAATAATTATTTACATTTTTAACTTATATTCGGTCATAAATAGGACTGATGATAAATTCGACCATTTTGTAAAATATTTTAACAGCCTTCACGGCTTATATTTTGTTCAGTATACAATGTATGAAAGTATTGTTATGTTTAAGAGTAGTAGGTGCTATTTCTAAAAAAGCGTTATATTTTTAATTGAACTTTTTCAGTCTCCTTTATCTGCAGCTTTTAAAACGTAACTGATAGCCAGTTGAGATTATATCAGAATATCTGTGATTATGGCGGGCGGATATCTATTAATATATTTCTAACGAACTGATTATATTTCTAGTTCGTTAATAGCAGCTGTAGGCATTTGCTGATATCTCTTATCACGTCACTGACCGCGTAATCAGAGCTATGTACATTTTTCTAATACTTGATAAAGACGCAATAGAAGTACGTACAGTAGATTCAGTCCATAAATGGAAATGGGTCATGCCTAAGTGTGTAGCAGCCACCACGATTCGTGTCACAATTTCACGAGTGTGTGTTTTATTTCAGGGTATCATTAATCAAATTGATCCATTGGGCCTTTATCCTTATACAAGAGCAATACGTGTTATTTATTTCCAAAACATGTTCTTTTGTTTTTACTACGAGTAATATTTAGTCTGACTGAAATGACAAGTCCTGTCAACTTTCGCCCAGTTTAAAATAATACAGTCACAGATTGAATAGGGGCAGAACTTTTATAAAACAAAATAAATTACATTTAAACTTTCAAAAGCAGGTTACTTTCCTCACCTAGCCGTGTAGCATTAATACTCTCAAAAGCAAGGTATTCACCTAGCCGTGTAGCCTGTAACGTATCTGATACGTATCCCAGCAGGTCACTGCGAGCTTTGCGCTCTGCGCCAGCGATCGTGCCTACGTACTCACTTGATACAGCATCAGATACGTTACATGCTACACGGCTAATACGGCTAAACGGCTGAGGAGTATCCTGCTTATGGTATGTAACACCATGAATTTAACATACTTCACATTTAGTACAAATAACTTCTAATTCTAATCTTTTCTGTTTGTACCGAACGAATTTTGTAAAGAGTAAGTATTCTATTGATACAATTATTCCGTAGTTTCTTACCACTTTCACAGGGCTTCTTCCTATCCTCATTACTGTGTCCTACGTTTATTTTGGTTAATAGTGATTATAATGTTTGTATGGTAAATCAGTGAGATCAATAATGATAAAGTATCTAACTACATTTTACTTTGAGTACCTAGTAGCCAAAATTAGATTTATAACGGCGCAATAAGTTAGATAAAACGAATTGCATATGCAACATATGTTTGCGAATTTTATTATTAACTCATACGGTTTACCTCATTACAATATTTTTATACTGGCAAATGATCCATCGAGCGGGCGTTTTACACGACGTTTTCCAAGGCGTGATATCCTCTCGAGAACCTAGAGAAGGTAGAGAAAACACCTTTCATCGGTTCGATGGCCGGCCCACTGCCACTATACTTTTTCTAGTGATGACCTACAATAATGTACCTGATAGATCTGGAGGAATGTAACTACAGACCTATAGTATTATACAATACCATTGAAACTTTTTGAGGTCCTATTTTATCTTTATTTTATAACAGGAACTGCTTAAATCTAAGACTATAACATAACATTGAATCTTATTGAACCACACGTCAGTACGTGCCCTAACTATAACGTAAACAATAGTTATTGCTTTGTTCCCAAACGTTGACCCGTTCATTAAACGGTTAATGAATTCAATAAATTGAGCTTCAATCCTATTATTGTGGGGAGTGAATAATAAAAGTAACTAAGATCAAGTGACTCATTTTTAATACTTATCTAACACGAAGTATGGTTTGGATCACTATAAGCATAGTTGCTTTAGTGGTCATGGTAATTAGCTTACTTGATTTTCCTTAAATCTCTCTAATCCCGTTGAGAAGTCCCGTGATGTACTAATGGTATTTTCGCCCAGTTCTCTCATTATGATTGACAACGGAACTCTTGGGAAGAATCCTATAGGATCACTTGATAACGCAGTATGTCATTTGGGACTTAAATGCCACTTCTAGATAGATAGGTGTTCCAAGGTGGTGAGCCTTGATTGATTGAGCTCAATTTTAATTTAAGTACCTATGTGTTAAATATTATTAAGATACTGTTCGCTGTTAGATATAAAGTGCCATCAATAATTATGGAGAAGATAGATTTAAACTATTTGGTGACAGAGGAAATATTTAATGTCTTTCAAATAAAATTATTATAAATGTAAATACCGAAGGTAAATGGCCGGACTATCTTTCGAATCATGTGACTTTGGTATCCAACAAGGTAAACCTCACATTAGTATCATAATTTTATGCGATTAGAGTTCTTATTAACCTGTTGAAACAGCTGTGCGTGCTGCCATAAATACTATCGTCCAATCCAAAACTTGAAGATCTATAGCTCAAAATATACTGGTTACCAAACATAATGAATTCGTATGATTCATTTGAGCAAATATTGGCTAAACTGGATAAAGTCACATGATTTTGCAATATAATACCCACTTTACAGTTGTTTAAAAGCGAATCAATGCATGTTTGTTTAATGGTTTCATTAATTTACATTTTGATAGACCGTCATACATCTTCGGCCTTAATTAGTTTCAAAACGCGATAACTCATGGATCTTTTTTCGCGATATGAATTTGGCCACAAAATTAGTGGCCCTTAACAGTCAGTACAGCAGAGTGCTTGACACAAACCTTCCTTGCGAGCGCGTATTGTCAGGAAATTGTTGCACCGTTGATGCAAATTGAAATGGCTAGATAGTAACAGACAAGACAATAGCAAGACTAAATTTTGCCACACTATAGTTATAGTCATAACCATCTCACGTCAGTCCACTGCTGGACAAAGGCCGCTTCCAATGCGACATGCATTGAGCCCGAGCCTTGGCAGTATAGGTATTGAAGATGATGGCTGTCCTTGTTGGATGAGGCCCTACGCTCCGTTGGCGAACGCCCTTTGATTTCGACTCAAGAATACGTCTACCTTAACGGTTATCGATTCTACGGCAAATTTGATTAACCTACGGTCACTGAAGCTTATAAATTAAGTATTTGTCGATACAGCTATTTCTACTTTTATTTTTTAGGACTCGGGATATAATCATAATCAGTTTACTTGCAGGTAATATTTTAATGAAATTCTAATACGTTATTCTGATAATGCATATTAGAGTTCAAAACAAACATCAATCTTGAATAATAAATCATCATCATCATCATTTCAGCCGCAGAACGTTCACAGCTGAGCATAGGCAAATAAACAACAAATATTTATTAGAAGAAGAAAAAGAAACCCCAGATATATCTGTATACTTACTTGCTAGTGCTATTATAATATGTATTTTTTAATTTATTTATCAAAATTCATGTCTACATCTTAACGCTTGATTCTGTCACTGGACAGGGCCGGCAATTAACGTTGAAGTAAGTGACCACTGATCAAATAATACTACGGAGATAAGTGACCTTTGTTGCTAGATCAAAAAAAAACAAAACGCATTCTAAAATTAATCCGTTGATAAAAGAAGGTCACGCAGAGTGAAAAATGGCGTTTCTGACTGAACGAAATTGAATTCCGCTTGTTCACGCAACGTAATGAAATACGGGCAGAAAATGAGCATTACGGAAGGTGGTAATTAAATAAACTCTGCTCTCTTCACAGCAGCAGTAGAAACGCACCTTTTTGTATGGTTGTAGGTACTCTAAGGAGTTTATATAAGGGAATTTGTTGAGAAGGCTTTATAGAGAAAGAGTGCTTCCTTTTTATTACTTATTATTCTTCTTCATTATTGGCGCGGTGTGCCGTGTCATACACAAGAGTTAAACGTAATAAAAAATATGTAAGTATTACACGTAGACTTATCCAGGGTGGAGTCGTTCGTTAATTAAGGATACCTGATGTTGCTTTCATAGTAACAGCTGATTATAAACGTATTTTTATTCTGTGTCCTATTCTTTCGTGTATTATAAAAACTGGCCGAAATCTTTCAGTTACAGCCGACAATCAAACTGTTTCTATTTTTTACACCACAATAATGTAGGTACCCACTAAATGAACAACTAGAAAGTAACATCGTAATATTAACTTATCCCTATAATATGTGCAAGAAGATTGATTTCTTCAGACACCGGGTAGGTACTCAATCTTCGTCACTGTATTTTCGGAACATCTGCCTAATACATTTGCGGGCCCGAGTCTCTAATGAGAAGACCTGCCACATTACTGCTTTTATTTCACGCAAATTGAACAAAGGAAGGTTTAAGTACCACGAAAACGAATCGCTTTAGTGATTTAGTACCTATTCAACTTAAACCCAATCGCAATTACTTTTATTTAGATCTCGAAGTAGGTATTATAATTTTTTCATAAAAGGTATTATTCTTTCTCTATGATAAAAGGAAAGTCGGGAATTCTAAAGAAATGGTCACATTATGGGTTCAATAGAAAAAAATACACAAACGGAAACCTTTTGAATTAACCTTTGACCCTGGTATCAATTTAGGATACCTACCTACTTTCAGTAACAGCTTGTTTGTATAGGATACGAATAGTTTCTTTGATGCATGAAATTCGGACAGAAACATGTTCAGAGAGATAAACAATAATCTATAAAACAAATATAGAGAGCGAGCGGACTCCACAGAACATGTTGATATAGACATTAGAAGTAGTTTAAAATTGAATTTCAAGATTTGTTTACATAGTTATAATAGTAAAGCCTATAAAGCTATGTAAATGATGTTCAAATAACCTTTCCCGGCGCTGAGACAGACATATTATATATCTAACGCTGAAAATCTAAATTTTACTCCAGCGATTAAAGCATTTATAAAACCCCTAAAAAAATTATTTTGTGAAGAATTATTTTACATTATAGTCACTCACGACCACGAACTTATTACAAAAAGATAGACTAAGATTAGGCCGTGTATAAAAAATTTCAAAAGAATCTTGAAATCAAAACCTACCTGGCAGTAATAGTTTTATTTTAATTTTAGTAAAAATCTTAGAGCATTCAACCAACAGGAGACGACAAGCTCGCTTATTTCTATGCGAAAAAGTCTGTCATTTCTTGCGGGGGGCAGGGAGTAACGCACACATAGTAAATTAACACTAACGCATTTTGGATGACATTGCTACGCTCGCACACAACAAAAAATATCTAACACTAGCTTAAACTACACGCACACAAATATATTCCCACACAAGGGCAACTTATCCATGCACGAGAGTGACGTCAGTTTTAAATAAACGAAGATAGTGCTTAACACTATCGATAAATTTAATCGATGAGTTCTGCCAGTATTATGATAAGGTTTTATTCAATTCAGACTCTTTATTATGTGTAAGATAGAAACATTCCTTTTGGCTGTCATTAAGATATACAGGGTTATTTATTAATATACGTCAGTATGGTTGAGTCTAAGGCCCGGGCTATACCCAGCCGGATACCGGTCCGGGTAAGTACGGTTTCAATCCATCGCTTAAGCAATAAGGTCGTTTTTGAATGAATTCTAGCGGATTCTAAAAGATTCCGGCTGGTTAAAGTCCAAGCCTAAAACTGCAAGAAATACCTGTATAATTTGGTTTTCAGGTGAATTGTCATAAATTATGATAAAAAATACTGGGCTACAACCCGCAAAAATCGTAAATATAACTGAAAGTAAAGTTAGAAGGTTGAATTTTGTAAAGGAAAAAGGTGTTAACTATTTTAGCTATATTCTCAAACATTTTCTTTTTGCATAAGAAAAAGTTAACAAATATTAGTGCTATCATGAAATAAGAAAAACATAATACCTATTTTTTTGCTTGCTTAGACATGTTGTAAATGAATTCAAATATTATTGGTCTGGGTCTTTATGTGCTGGTGACTCGAGATGGTTGGCTCGGAAACTTTATAATATAAAGTTATGTTTCTTTGGAATGGATTCATTTTTATGACATAATTAGTAATTGAAAAGTTGGTAAATAATAATTAATAAAAATCATTATCCGAAACATTATCAAATCCGTGAGAATCCGTTCAAAACACGACCCTATCGCTAAAGCCATGGAATGAAACCATACTTACCCGAACCGGTTTTCGAATGGGTATAGTCCGAGCAATAAAATACGCTTAAATAATAAATAATCTGATAACTTTTAGCAACAAGACTTTTTTATACTCGTTCATCAAAAATACACGAAACACACGTTTCTCTAGAGTTTAAGGCTCGATCTATACGCTGCCGGAATCCGATAGCATCCGCAAGAATCCGTTCAAAAAACGACCTTATTGCTTAAGCTATGGATTGAATCTGTGTTAACCCGGTCCGGTTTCTGGCTGGGTATAGACCGAGCCTAAGATAAATGATAAGATATTTTAGGTGCCTCAAAGATTTTGTCGTAACCTTTTGTAATGTTATATTTTCGCATAAATAATGAAAATTAATATTTACTGACATCTTAATATGGACACATTATAATAATGCCTATTGTAATATAAATAAGATACGTAATCTTACAGTAAGGCAACCAAATTAAAAAAAAATTATAACACCATACTGTTTTTTATTGTATGTGTAAATAAATAACAACAAAAATGCTTGTAACGTAAGTTTTTACATTATTTTTGTGTTTTATAAATTCATATAAACATAAAAATCGAATCCACCCGTTTATTGTCCCAACAGGTGGGTTCATTGTGAATGTTCCCGAATATATTTCCATTTTGGAAATACATCCAGGTGGAATCCATAAAGTTAATATACAGGAATAGAGGAACAAATGGCTGAGCGAGCGAGATGCCACTAGCAGCAACACTGTATGATAAAAAGAGATGCGTGATGCGTCATAGCAGAACGTTTTTTGGCAACTATTTGACAGCTGGCGGCACTTAGCGGCACGCTGAGAATTCGGGCACTGTAAATTTTCCTGTTTTTACTTCACATCGTGAATATTTTTGAGAAATAGCGCTTCATAAATGTGGTGACTTGTTCAGTGATTGATTGTGGTACCACACAACGACTTAACCCCGCAAAATATTAATTTCTCAGGTAAATTAATCCAAGTCGACACCTCGATAACTTTGGATTTATTTTTGCTTAAGCACTTGAAATTTTATGTGTTTAGTATGATAGTTGTCTTCTAAAACCATTTATTTATGTAAGAAGCAAAGATTGAATACTCTTAATGCAGAATTAACGAATATCTTGTGTAAAGAAATAATTTTCGTTTTACACTAGGGCTGCATCAAGTTATCAATGTTTCGTTTCCACTGTCTAGGTATCACGCGGTAGACGAAAATTAATTTTATGTTTTAAATTACTGTTGTTAAAAGTACCTTTATGAAGTTTAGTTATAAATTATCTGGAAATGTAATCCCACTTAAGATACTTAGCCTATGCATAGGTATAAGTTTTTGATTGCTGGAATATTAGGCACTTTCTACTACACATACCTACTTAAGAATAGAATAGAATAATTTATTTTCTAATTACATGGCTATTAAGAGCTGTTATAATATTAAAAGTAGGTACTTTAATTGGTTATTCGTGTATCTTTCAGATTTTCTACTTATTCACCAGGAATATATGGCTTAAAATATTTGTTCGTCCAAACTGGATTCCTAAAAAACATTCATGTATATGCAGCAAGCATTTTGACGATAAATTTTTCAAGACACAAAACGTGGAGCGGAACTATTTTTGAAGAAATCTGCAATTTCAACTAAGTTTGTTCCGGTAACCTTAAATAAAATCAATACTATTCTTCTGCTGATAATTAGCACCATGTACCTACAGTTTTTCAAAAGCAATTAAGTAGGTATATTTATAAGTTGGGTGTGCCTTTTACCATCATAACTTTTTAATTTGTATTATTGGAAATCCGAAAATATTTCTCATACCATTTTACATCGTGATGATCACTCTGGGTAAAAATACATAATATAAATACATAAAATACTTATGATCGAAACTTAAAATTCATAATATTACTAATAATACACCTGGTTTATATTAATATTTGTTTTCATATATTTTAGAAATTTGAAAGAGACAAATTTTTAACTAATATTTTAATTTAGCGCTCGCCTGCCGCTGTCGTGGCATGCTAGCTACGCTCACTGCTAGCTAGCTACCTTTGCTAGCTACTCATTTTTTTTCTTTTTCACAGGTCAACATAAAGCTTAGACGCATAGTATCGTCCTAAGTTTATAGAGAAATTGTATCAAGTATTGTATAGAGGTTTTAAATCTATCCTTCTGAAGATGTAATAAATGTTTGCTTCATCATCATCATCATCATCAATTGAGCCACAGGACGTCCACTGCTAAATGGGCCTCTCCAGTGACTTCCAGATCGGCCGGTTGGAAGCGGTCTGCATCCAGCGCATAAAGTGTGAAAAATATTTTAGAGAAAAATAAAAACACATTTTTATTTTGATAAAAAGAAATTTGATAAGAACGTTCTAAATATTATTAGTCGTAATGATTTTGGAAATTATTTTGGTTCCTTGATTTCCCGTTCTTTTGAGCAAGATCCACTTATAAGTCGCAGATATCTCATTATAAAATGTATAATTGAAACATATTTACCGTTAAGATTGAGGTACGAAACATAATTGAAAAATGTATCAAAGCGTACTTTAAGAAATTATTTAAACAAAATTCTATTTTCCGAGGGCAGTGAGAAATGATATAAGTAGGTACCTTTAAAGCATTGATAAAAAAAATGATTTAAATATCTTCTGTGTTTTCCTTAATTTTCAGCCATTCTAAATCCCTTTCCATCCTATTTTAGTTTTAATAATTCTATGACTGTAACTAATAAGTATGATCGATATCGATATTAATGTGTAATTGTATACATCACTGACACGCATACATAAACAATTTTACACACACATATGTTTTCCAATTTCGGTTTCGTTTGACAGCTCGCGTTGGGTCCTCTATTCCGTAGGTATATTACCTTTATGGTGGAATCCCAAATCAGGTGACCTAAAGGTCAAGTGGTTAAATCGATATCGATATTTTGTTTTTGTGCTATCCCATCACCAACTTTGATGCAGGGTGGCCAGCGTATATCAATAAAAATTTCATATTTTCAGAATAAGGTGAAATTCGCAAATATATTATATTATTGAAGTAGACCGATTATATGCAAATATTTATAGTATTGATACTTTTAAAAGTAAGTATTAAGTCCAAAAAATGCGCAAAACTTAAACAAGAATCATAATTTGTTAACTGTGATATATCATTAATTCAATAAGCATCTATTGTAATTAATATTATTAACATTATCAAACGTGAAATACCAGTGTTTTTTTAAAGTTGGGTACTTTAGTATAAAAAATTACGCTTAATAGGATTTTTAACCTTTTACTGGTATCACTTTTTGATTGACAAATTTTATAAGGTTTTGTAATTTTAAGGCATTATTTGCTAATATTGAGACTCAATAATACTTATAGATGAAAATTTACGTTGTCCTTTAGCACATAAAATGTTTCTGATATTTTTTAACACGAGCACACGGCGTAATTTGGCATTTTTAGCTGCTGTCCTTCCACGCTCACCGTCATTTGCCAATGATGGCGGAACGCGCTGCAAATAGTTTTATATAACCTCTGTGACCGACGGTCATAGACTTGTGGCAGAGGGGAATGCCTGTCAGTGGCGTCTCCTGTTGGTTGAATGCTCTAAGGTAAAAATACTTGTACAGCCATAAGCGTTTTGACATTTAAAAAAAATTAAATGGCACTTTACTCCAAGAATTAAAACGGTAGAAGCCTTTGTATTACGCAAACGGATCCCAGAATTGAAAAATGGTTCTTAATTTTTACACACTGTTTTTCAACGATATTATCCACCGATATTCTTATCATGGGATAGACAAAATACTCTTTTTTTTTACTTTACCTTTTCTAAAGATCTTATTTTACTACTGTTGGCTTGAATAAATGTTTACCGATACCAAATTACAAATTACAGTTTTCTTGTTACAAGAGACGCTGCGTACACGTTCTGGAAAATGGAACGTTCTGAAACATACTCACCAACATTCTTCTATTTGTTCCTAGTCTACTTACAATTCTCCGGTGAAAGCAAGTTTAAATCCAATACAGAACTTGTAAAGTTTTATCATTTTCCACATGTTACTTGGTCCATTGGCGGAATGCCAGCGGGAGGCAATAGCTTTTAAGTATTAATGACCTCAACAGGTTGCCATTGTGGAGATATATGCTCCAGGAATATCAGAATATTCCACTGGATCCGAATTCTTTCGTACAATTGCCAGACCTATAATTTTCTGTGGTTGCTTTGGATCTGTTGCTTTTATCGAAGTTAACTTCTGAGGAGTAGAATATAATTGTCTATATAATTCAATCATTACTTCATATTGTAACTACAAATGACCTCATAATAAAAATGACGCACAGTTCAACAGTATAACAGTAACTTAGGGCTATACTTGAATCTGAACTCTAATGTCATTGCCGTAGGATTCAGGTGACTCTATAAATTTGACCTGGTTTTTGGGAAGCCGTACTGAAACCAGATTAGATTCTAATACCGTCGCCCACTGTAAGTTAAGTCAAAATTATGTTGTTTCAGCATCTATCAACAGGATTGAATGACAATCGATTTCATTATTGCATTCAAGTTATAATTCGAAGAAATACGTACCTATTAATGTGATCCGACTAACATTATTTCATGAATATTTACTTACTTACGTTATCTTTCTTTGTTCACTTCTTACGCAGTGGTTGGGATTTTAAAACTTCTTTTTGATTACCCACTGTTTTGTTAGTTGTGTATAAACATAACTCCTGGTTTTGGAGTAGCGAAAATCAAATTCTCATGCTCAAACACATACAACCACCTGTGAAATCAAATTCGCATCTCAATAAAACAATTCACTTACCTAATCATGGTGTGACCAAGGTATTTATGGGAAAGTAACTTTTTTTAAAGATTTTGACGATGGACATCAACAAAACTGTTGTATTTGATAAGTAAAATAAGTTTTTTGCGGCTCCAAACCAAATGAAAATTTCACCATGTAGGTATATTGTAGACTATGAAAGTAGCTTAAGAAATCATTTAATTCAATACGGCGGTACGGCAGCTTGTCTTATAATATAGAGTAGGCACTATTCTTTAATAAATGTTTGTAATTGGGTAATTTTAATTGGTTCAACAAGTGCTTATAAAAAAAAACACCTTACTTTAAATCAGTAACAACTTATAAGCTAAAGATCTTAACAATGATGAAGAAAAACATATAACAAAGGTCAAATTAAGAAACATCATCTTCTACTGGTCAAATACAACAACGTTTATAGTACTAAAATCGTAAAGTAAAATATATCCTTTCCATATATGACCACCAACCAGATTGTTTGTATGTTTTTTTGCTGAGATTATGGCTACATTTATTGATAATAAATATATCATAATACTTTATTTGTGCAGATATCAAAATAAGTTCACTCATTCATTCAATAAGTACTTAAACCTTCTTTGCTAATAGTGTAGTTACGTGAGTCTCGTATCAGTTCACCCTGACTAATACATATATGTGAATACCTATAAAAAGTGTATTAGGTTTAGGCCGTTTAGGCCGAAATTTTCAAAACCATGAAATAAAATTTGGCTCTAGGTACTGTTTTATTGAAAATTATATGCATTTACCTTCTATTCATTGTATAGGTTAGGACGCATATTATAATAATTACCTCCAAAGCCGAGAGGCGAGCAAGCCAGACTATATTATGGCGTTGCCATCTCTGAGGTTCCGGGTTTGATCCCCGGTTGGGTCAATGTAGAAAACGAACTTTTCTATTTTGTCTCGGGTCTGGATGTTGCCGTGCCGTCGTTACACCTTAGAATCAGAGCAATGTATATGATGTTGTCCAATATTTATTTACTTATTTAAAATATATATATATGTTTAAATTCTATAGTGAAATTGGTAAAGTCAGAAATCTGATATCATGTTTTTGTGTTCTTTAATTTCATACAAAACATATGATATTTTTTATAAAATTACCTAATTTCTGACTTGGCCGCTAAATGAAGTTGTTGCAACGCAAGTCATTGCGAAAAAAATACGGGTGTACGCCATCGCGCCAGTTCGAAACCACATTCAATCAAAAACTGTTGTAGCCAATGACCTTTTCGCAAACTCGGTGTGGCAAAAGTTTTTGGAATGGATGTTAGTAAGAAAATCATGGTAATCTAAATCTTCCGTTGCGAATGAGGTATTCCAACTAGATATTTATGATTTTTGTAGAAATCGAATTCAGGGTCTGGTCATCATAATCTGTCCACGTAATTCCACTGCAGAATATTGGCGTCTATGAATTTAATAAAATAAGGTATTCAACCTTCAAAGCAGCTTCATACTGATCGTAGTCCATACCATAAGTAGCGAATGCTAAGTCTATGGTTCATACAGAAGCATCAAAAGTAGCTGATCAAAAACCAACTTCCAAAACTACTGACACTTCTAAATGTCACAATAGCTATACTTTTGTTTTTCCATAGTGATTTTGTCAGAATTTTGTTAATGTTTTGCAAATTATGCGTTTCTCTTGGAATATTCAGATACTATGCTATTAATGGTGTTGACTGTACGAGTATAAGCGAATTCAATAAAGCAGTCTCATGGAAGGAACATACCTATACATCCACATTGTGCATCCCGTCTGCAATCCGTGCTGTTTTTGTTTCTGCTAGTGATGGGCATTCGACAGGAAACGGAAACAAGGGGCAGGGATGTAGAGATCAAGGTTTTTTTTAATAAAACCAATTTACACTAAATATTTTACTCTACACGGGTATTCTTGCAACACATATGTACATATTTTATAGTGTTAGAAGAATAAAGTTCAACGTGTTTCAACCCCTTAGTCTAGAAAACTAGGACACGATAGAGATTGCGTTGTTTGTTTGAGAAGCATCCAATAGGAAAAATACAATTTAATGTAGAATGCATTGATGTAAAAGGGAAATAGAAGTACTTAGTAGCTATCCTGGTTAAGATAAATAATACAAATACTAACAGAATTAAACATGCTTTTATCTCTTGTATCGAATTCTACAATTAGAAAAGTAAATAGAAATTTCAAAATTAACTACCTATACACAAGAGAATGAGCATATCAGATCATTATTTTGAAACATAGTGCAGGCAATCTAATTATCAGAACTCATAGAACATTAAAACAAAGAAATCATCTACGGTATGAAGACTTCATTATATCCGCAAGATAACCGTAACTGATGGGTTACTTCAAAAAGATTTCTAATATCAAGTAAATTTCTAAACTATCTAGTAGTACTAGGTAGTACTACTGGCAACGTGGCAGCCCTAAAAGGGGTTGTTAATTTAAAACTACCCAGTACAAGGGAGAGCAGTCTAGTTAAGGGGATTGTAGCATCAGCATACACAATGCCCAGTAACACGCGCGAACCGCATTTCACCGCCCAGAACCGGTTCGCTCCGGTTTTCATTGGGGCTGTATAAAGGAAAATAATTAAAGCGTGTCTTGGTAGGATTTTGTCATTGACACAATAATCGATTTGCGGGAACGATACTCAATGAAAATTAACGGTGGAACATTGTTGGCCTATAGAAACAAATACACTGATACACTGTAATAATATAACGTTAATCCAGTTAGTTATAAGGTAGAAAAAAGTATTAAAATGCGTATTTCATTTCACTGGATAATTAAAAGAAGCAAGTAAATCTATCAATACAAACAACTTTTGACCAAAAACATTATTTACAAAAAATCAGGCACTCCGGACAAACTGACACTCCTGGAGCTTTAGAGCGTCTTAAGTTTTTGATGTTCAGCTCATAAATTTGTTTGTATTACACATTCGTCTTCTTTAATATTGTGATCGTCTTAATCTACACCCTAAATTGTTTATCAAATTATTTTTTTGTCTAAATGTGAGGTTATATCTAATTATCTTATATCTCTAATTCGTATTCATCTTCGGCCTTTCCTAAGTCACATGTGGGCGATAGTTTATGTTAGCGTCATATCTAGCGTTTTTATGGCGACGCCATTTTGTGGACTTTAGAAAATATTCTTATATTCAATTTAGCTATGCACGGGTACGTCGAAACACTCGCCTCAAGGTTTCTGTTATAGAATACAACACCAACTATTAGTTGCATACTTGCATGCCAATAAAACTGTGACAGATAAGGCACTTAAATATCTTTATAGGTTACTCAAGTCATTTTCTAGCCACAGTAGCAAGATGCAGTGATGATAGAGTTTCCATTTACAATTATTCCAAGAGACTATTAATTTAAAACAAAACCTAATGTATGACATTATTTGTATATATTATGTAAAATAATATTATACGTTATTACTTTGAAACCAATTGAAGGTATCATCCTCTCTATTTATCAAAATATTTTTTTTCAATGGAAGTAACATCATCTACGTCGATTATTTATCGAACTTAACACACTTAAATTTATGACTTCTGTAGTACTTTATGAACTTCCATAAAAAAAATTAAATCCATTTGTATCAATCCTTTATACATTTTATTAGAACTCGGTCTTAAACGGTTTATCGATCTTGGGCACTGCACAACAATGTCCTTGAGAAATTCTGAACCTTTCAATTTGAATTCTTTGCCGCCCTAACGACGTTTGCTTGGGCGGTACACTTCATCAATAAAAATGAAAATAGGTGCATTTTCCACGAAAAGGTCGAATCAAATATTGATCAAGCTTTCAATTTAGTTGCCTTACTATTTAAACGTGAGAATAAGTTTGTAAGGCGGACATGAAAGCTTTTTGAGACCTATCAAAATCTATATAGGTTTACACCCCGTTAAAAATGCAATTTTGTATCAGTCATCGGTTTGAAGTTGATAAGAACAACATTTTAATACAATCTTTATTAAATAAGTTGCGCAAGTGGCCTTTAAGTTCCTTTAACATTTAAAGATAGTAACATAGGATGTTTTCTACCAAAATGAACATTATCCTTATTGCTATTACATCCTTTGTGAGATTTGGGGTAAAGCTATTTCAGTAATAGATATATAGAATGAAATAAAAGAAAACGGCCAAGCGCGAGTTGACTCGCGCACCGAGGGTTCTGTTCAAGATTATTTATTCATAGTACAAGTGAAATAACATAGTGTGAGTTTCGTACAAAGTTAGGTATAATTACTAGGTCTTTTATCACAGTAGTCGATTTCAATTTTCAAAATTTAATTACAAATTTACGGTTTTATGATTTTCCCATTATTGGTGCTATTGTTTCTTGCCAAATCTCATGATTCTAAGTCAACAGGAAACGCCCTTTTGGTTTGATTCTGTTGCGAGTGTCAGAATATGAGCCATGAACAGTCATATTTTTTGATGATTAGTTATTTTATTTCGATTGCAGACTAGAGTATTGATTAAAGACAAATAACACTTGAAAAAAACCATCGACCTCAGGTGGGACTCGAACCCACGTCCCATCGCATGCCAGGCGAGTGCTTTACCAACTAAGCTACCGAGGACGTCACATGACACGATGAAATTTCCCAAGTGTTTCTTCTCGCTGTCGAAGCCAGCGTATTCTTTTATTATTATTTTTTCAAGTGTTATTTATCTTTAATGAAACCTTGCATGGAATTGCTAAAAACAAAAATTTATAGAGTATTGATGTTTTTTAATTTTATACCTCCACGCGTTTCTGACAAAAGGGGTTTGACACACAAGCAGACAGGCAAAGACGGACAAATAAGTGATATTTTATAGGTGCGTTTTTGTTTTTCGGGTATGGAACCCTAGCAACGGAGGAATTTAAATGACCAGCCCTCCAGAACCCATCTCTTAAAATAAAAAAGGATTTATAAAAATATTTTTTCAAGCACAGTATCTTTTGTGAATATTCTTTTGAAATATCGCATTTGAAATAAATCTTGTTAACTGCACAAATATGTAGTTCACAAACATTATCTGATGCTAAAACCCAAGACGGATGAATAAGATCTATGTCAACGATTACATCATTTACATTTGTTATGTTCAGATAATATAAAAGGACTTTATGTATTGTTTCCTCTATCATTGATGCACTAAGCTAAAACGATAGCATTCAGACGAGGTTGCGAGTTCGCGACCCTCGTCATGTGCCTGATAAGTTTATCTACCACTGTCATAATTACAATCGTGTTTGGTAGGATGACTAATAAGTATTAATGTTATCTTTTTGTAAAGCTGCGTAATAACAAACGCGATTAAACGCGATATAGGCGCGCTAATGGAAATGGTACTGATCAAACTGCAAGTGTTTGTGAACCCTTCAACTCAATGAATGCTCTAAGGTTAAACCAAATCAACGATCGATGGAACCCGCGCTGTATTCGACGACCTCCGTAGCCTAGAGGCGAGCACGCAGGACTTTAAATGGCGCCGCCATCTCTGAGGTTCCGGGTTCGATCCCCGGTCGGGTCAATGTAAAAAACGAACTTTTCTATATTGGCTCAGGTCTGGGTGTTGTGGTACCGTAGTTGTTTCTGATTTCTATAACACAAGTGCTTTAGCAACTTACCTTAGGATCAAATGTCCAATATTCTGTCATTCGTTATAGACATGAACTGGGATGTTGACACCATTCTTAAATAATTCTAAGACACCATTTATATAAACTGACACCCTATTTTAGGCCTGATAACCCGGTAAATTTTTATTAATTAGACAAATCTTATTTTTGATTGCTTAGAAATTAATAAAAAGTTAGGCAGTTGAATGAGGTAAACGTTTAGTTGGATATCGTCATACAAATTCTATGAAAAAAATGCGTTTTGACAGCTAATAAAAAGTATTTCAATTGATTGGTGGTGTCAACTAGCCTAATTAACGCTCTCGGTCTTACTTATAAACGTTGATTAAATTAAAGAAACTGTTATGCTTATTAAAAAAATATGTTTACTTATACACAAACGGATAACCGTTATATTTCTTAAAGTTAAACAACGTCTAAGTGACTTCGTAACTAACTGTCAAGTTAAACGCGTCGTACGCTTGTTTAAATAAAGTTTCATTACCAAAATGGCGGAGCAGCAACAGCAGTTTTCTGCCTAGCTAGGTGTCGTCTCGGGCGTCCCCTTAGATAGGTATAGAAAAAGAACGTACAAGATACACAATGTCTTATTGCAAATGATACAAAAAATGTGACACGTATGTGTGTGTGTAGTGTTGTTTAAGCCCAATTTTAATCGATAAATTGCAACTGGGAAAAAAAAGATTTAGCAGTAGTCACAATCGCCGCGGAACTTGAAGCACCTAAAATTAAACCTAATATTTTAACAAAATAGAGGTTCAATTCAGTTTTACGGAAATTTATACAAATACAGTACATATTTATTAAAAAGATGTATTGTCAGTGGTCACTTGGATTGGAAATTAAGAACTCATGATAATAATCAAGCGAATGCATAATTATGTGTGGCAAGTATAGTAATTCATTCGCTTGATGTCATAAATAAAAGTCAATTAAAACAATAATCACGCACCTTCTTTGTTTAAGTTGAATCTGTATAAAGTAAGATTTGGTTAAACATAATAAAAAACGGCCATTGCGTATCGTATCTGTAAGAAAAAGGTCTGAGTATAATAAAAAGCTATTTTAATACACTTAAAATGATTAACTTACAGGAACAAATAAGGTAGGTAAGTACTGAATCTTTTATTAATATAGTACGTTCCGAACTCGTATGTGTGTGTCAAATAAAAAAAAATCTATTTCTATTTCTTACGTCGAAAATTTCTTTCTAGGAAACATTTGTCCTTAAATGTTACTGCAAACTATTGAATTTGAGTGATTTCGCGCAGTCCACTCTAGCCTGTTTATAACTCTTATCTTCCTGTCACGTATCTACTAAGTATTATTACTAAATATTTGGTAATAATACTTTTAGACGTTATAAAAAAGTTATAATTTGATGACCAAAAATAAAACGAAAATCTCGTAATTTCATCACAAAACAACAGTATTAGAGTTTCTTTATTGTAAATAAACACGACAAATATTTCTTTAGTAATTGCAAAAAATCTTCCGTACCCATAAATGGCTGTCAATATTTTATCGATATTTATGACATCACCGTTAGTTCAAGCCCTAGTGTAAACATGCAATTTACTATTTTACTTAATATTTTTTTGTATTTATGCCTATAACTAAGAAATTTACAAACATACACCAAACAAAGATCATATATTCTTTTGTAAAATCAAATTTCATTGTTAATTATTATTATGTATTAGACACAATATTGTTTCGAAATATAAAAATAAATACAAAATGTTTTCCTTTTGTATTTTTTAATATGTAGTGAGCACCAATCGAACAATAATAAACATGAGGATTTCATGAGTACTCGATCTGATAGTATTAGTATTTCTCTTTCGTAATCTAGGAGAACCTTCTCTTTCGTAATCTAAGAGAGAAAAGTAAACTGTTTTTCTTCCTTTTCCATATTACGCACCTTTCTCCCCGAGTAAGCTCTTAATCCCAGGGGTAGAGATGATTGAAAGAATTTCTATTCAGAATATTATATCATAGCTAGATAGGTAAGTAATAAATATGATGGTGGTGATACAAAGAGAAATCATGCAAAAAGATAAAAGCACCTTATGTTAAAAAAAATTACACATAACAGCCAAAAAGATTTTTAAAAGTGTAAAATAACATCACTATTTAAATATGCATTTATACAAAGGGTAGGTTACCAATCAGTAAATTCCATGATAATGGAATAGTAAGATGGTAACCAGTTCTCATTATTTGAATTCTCAATAGTTCCGTTACGCAGAATTCGTAGAATTTTACGTATAGCAAAACCAATATTTACTTTATTCAATAGCTAGTTTAGAGTATTTCAAGCACGATGATTTCTAGTACATATATTATTATAGTCTAAAGTTATCGATAGCTTTAAAAAAGATACACTATTCTATTGTGTAGTAGCAATGGCATAGGATCGAACGATTCATTAGAACATTCCCCTCGGTGTAGTCAATAGCATCCATCATCATCATCATCACCAGCCTATATCAGTCCACTGCTGGACACAGGCCTTTCCAAAAGGAGGATTTTGCCATAATCGCCACGCTTGGCAGGCGGGTTGGTGATCGCAGTTTGGCCAATGGTGGAGAGGAGACGCTGCTGCCCGTCTTCTTATGGCGGTTATCCTGTAGTCGCCTCTTACGACACCCATAGGAATAGAATCCCCTTGAATAAAATAAAGAAGAAACACTACAGTTCAGTGATTCAGTGCGGACGGTAATAACTATTGATTGCTGTGTTCTGGTGCAAGTGCAAACGAAGAGTGGCCGTTACGAAGACTATTAATAACGTCGGCGCGGTGCACCAAACGTAAACACAGACGGTAGAGTTGCGGTTCAGTAGAGAGAGTGTTTGAAATTTGTAGATATTTAATATCATATCGGCCTGAATGGGATATATAAACTTTAAAAAGTAAAGTATGCCTATAAACGTCCCACTGCAGGGCACAGGCCTCACCTTAACTATAAGGCGGTTTTGGACCATACGCGGGCCCAGTGCGGATTGGTGGAGTATTAGTGCTATAAACTTATGTAAAACGATATTATAACTTTTCCTATCATTGCTTTCAAAAAAACATTTAGCTGACGTAAACAGGGCAAAAATTGTATGGTAGTTTTTAGCCAATTTAAAGATATCAATTGACAAAAAAAAATATGGGTATGGCAGTTTTAAATCCATACATTGTGATCAATACCCCAAGTTATGGGCCAAAAAGGATAATTTGAATTTTTGTTTTTAGCAATTACCATACTAGGTTTATCTAAGATTTTTAATACCACCCACCCGAACCCACGTCCATCGCATAACCACCTAAGGCGGACGATTTTTTTTCAAGTATTAAAAATCTCAAAAAGGATAAGTATTTAATTTAAAAAATACCAGAATGTATGTGAGTCCTAAATTAATTAAACGATTTTTGGACTTTTAGTTCAACAACAGGAAGTTCTACTTTTAGTGTCTTCTCAAAAATTTTGATTGATTGCATTAAATAGACAGAAAGTCTTACTTAGTTTCTAGTTTCTACGCTACAACTAAACCCCGTCCTACCGCTGTTCTTGACCTTGCGATTTATAGAGTTTGAGCACAACGTCGCAACTAAAAAGCCGTCCTCTCGCATTTCGGTCACGTTTCGGCGAGCTATCGCTGCAACGTGGGGTTTTGTTACAAATTAAAACATAATTTAAAACTGTTATTTGAAGTATTTTGTTCGTAAATTACCTACTTTTTAGGGTTGTCCTGATAAGGAAACCTTTTAGTTTCGTCATGTCCGTCTGTATGTCCGTCCGTCCGAGGTTTTGCTTAGAGACTGTTGACCCTAGGTCACCCCCTCCCCCCTTAAAGGTAAACTATAGGCTTGAAAAATCTGGAAAAAATCATGATAATAGTGCTTTTCATGAACTTTCAAGGAAAATCGTTAAGATAGACTAGTTAGTTTAAGATAATTATCGTTCTACTTAGTCGTTAAAAAATTACTTAGAGGAAAACATTAAAAGTGACCTATATGAAGTACTTGCTGAAATATATTGTGGTAACGACGGGCAACTACGGAACCCTATACCGTGGCACGACACGCACTTGGCCGGTTTTAAAAGGTAAAGCGAGATTTTGCTGGTACTTTGTACTTGAGTCCGGTATCGTTTTACTTTGCTCTATGGCGATTTGGTACAGATTTTTTTACCGCGCTCCTTTGTTTGTTGAATGCCCTTTGATTTTTGGGGTCTACGTCTGTAGTATTTACACAGACCTGTCAAATATCAAAGCAGCTGCGACGTGCCGTAAAATTACAAAGCACCAACAAATCTGCTAGCGAAATTACTTATACTATTTATATGTACCTAGTATGTTTTATTTTAATAAGCAACCCGTTTGGTGACAAATTATAAAAGTCTAATAGGAGAAATAGAGAACAAAAAATACTGATCGTTATTATCATCATTTTAGCCATAGGACGTCCGGACATAGGACGTCCGGACGTCCTGCCGTAAATAGGCTTCCCCCAATGACTTTCAGGTTGGCCGGCTAAAAGCAGCCTGCATCCAACGGCTTCCAGCAACCTTTACCAGGTCGTGTGTCCTGTGGATGTTGTCCTAAGCTGCGCTTGCCGGTACGTAGCCTTTATTGTAGAACCTTTCTGCCCTACTGGCTATCAGTTCTACAGGCTACGTGCTTCGCTTTGTCAGTTTGTCTTGTTAATCCGTCGGGCTATGTCAGCGACTTTCATTCGTTGACGGATTTCCTAATGGCTGATTCGAACGCACATAAAACTTTATAGGATAATGTCTACTATCAAATCCCGTTTGGTACCATCATAATGAACTTATTGGGTTGTTTTTTACAAAACAGCAAGTCTTATGTTACGTAATGGCGTTAGAATTTGCATAAAAATGACTTTTTTTTAATTTTATCATAATCACAAGCTGTTCATTAATATAACTTAACAAATGTTGTATATGTTAACAACATATATTGTTTTTAAAACGAATAGGAGTTTTGGAATGAAAACTGAAGAAATAAATGGTACTGAAGTATTTTCATTTTCCAGTCGTTTCAGCCACAGGACTTTCACTGCTGAACATAGGCCTCCCCCAGTGACTTCTGTCATCGGGGGGTTTTTGCCATACTCGCCACGCTAGGCAGGCGGGTTGGCGAGCGCAGTTTTTTTAATTTTTTCGCACGCAGACGCTGCTCCCCGTCTCGTGCTACAGAATTTAGTCGCCTCTTACGACACGCCTCCTGTTGGCTGTGGGGAAGTGTATTCTTTACGGCCGTCCCCACACGGCACATTTTCCAGTACAGTTCTAAAATACAGGGTGGCTAAAAAAATATGTACTTTTTAAAGTAATAACAGTAATAATAGTTTTATAACAGTTACTCCTAACAAACTTTATAATACTATTCCAGAAAGTGTTTGTAGCATATTTTTGAAGTCATTTTCATACCTGAGGATCTAGAGCGCAATACTATTTAATTAACAAAACCGATATTGATTCTCAGAAACGATATTGGTAAAACTCTTCTCAGAAAACCGATATGCAACTAGTTTACCAATATTATTGGATCCGCTCCTAAACAAACTTTAAAGAGTTTTCCTACCAATTTCCGATCTATAAGAACGCTTTGTGTCGAAATATGAAATCCTGTCTAGTATTTTAGTAGTAGTTACTACATATTTTGGTTTTGTTTGAAGTTTAATACTTAATTACTTATTGCAGGAACAAACAATATAACCGTATATATCCTATAGATTCAGGTCAGAAAGTTCGCTCTTAGGACTGCAAGGGCAGGCGATTGCGGATTCGAATCCAGCAAGGGGCAAATGTTTGTGTGATGTGTTTATTAGTTTACAGTTTTTATATGTAGTTAAGTACCTATATCCTTTAATATAAGCTTTGCTTACTTAGGGGCTACATATTTTGTGTGGTTGTTGAAAGAAAAGTAAATTTTCATAAGTTTTATGTCTTGGCAACTATAAATTACTAAATATTATTCGTCGAAAATTAAACATTAACTATTTTTTTCATAGCAAAATAAATCTAATAAGCATTTAAATATATACTTATAACTTTATTTGGTATACATTAAGAGGACGCTTTAAAATGAACGGAATCAGGTCCTAATAAGCACTAATAGATATTATTCTAGCAAAACACATAGGTAAATTTTGATCACAATTGTTTGATACCATGGGATTTACCAAGTCTACGTAGAGAAAACCGACAGACAGTACCTAGTATTAGGATAAAGTACCAAACTACTCGTACGCTTAGTAATGTCACAGAATGATTTGGTCGGGTGCGATGTGGGGTGAATGTCCCGGATTTGATTGCTTGTTGGGTCACTTTATAACATTTCTAAATTGCCTTATAAAACTGGCTGCTTCGAGGGCGCTGCACTGGGGTCAATTTGAAATCTTTGTTTGATATATTGTACACGTACTCAATGAGGTATACATGTTGCAAGATTGGTTTCCCGTGTAAAGTCATGCTTAACACAAACTTATGTTTGATAACATCTGTTTCATAACTTTTTCATGAAACTTTTCTGTCATTATTGGGTTCTATCAACTGCTAAGCCTACCCACTAAAACGTTTTTAGTATCCATCATCATTTTATTTCCCATAAACTGCGCTGATGGAGAATCGTCAGCTCAAAGCGGTATTAGTAATTTAATCAAAGGTGGATCAAGACTTGTTCAGGCCAAAGAAAAGAAAGACTATTTGAATCACCCTGACATTGATAATAATAAACAACGGCTGCTGTAGCCGAGAGGCGACAACGACGGACTTTGTGTCATCATCTCTGAGGTTTCTGGAATGATTCCCGGTCGCGTCAATGTAGAGAACTAACTTTCTATATCACTTCACGTCTGAGTGTTGTGGTATCGTCGTTTGTGTCTAATTTATATTTGTGCAAGTTTAGCTAAGTACTTACCATTGGATCGGAGCAATGTTTAGGGTGTCCAACTGTGTCCAATGTTTAATATTTATATCAAAATTCATTTAATATGACTTAAGTACGTGCGGATAGCCATTAAGTGAGTTTGATTTAAATTATATCATGGCTTCGTGCGGCCGCATAATGTTTTTACATTCCAATGCGGCAGTGTATTCTTTGCCGCAGTATTAATGAATAGCTAACATTAAGAAATAATTCTAGGACCTACCAACCTCCATATAGAAGTTTCTAATTTATTTTTATTTGACTCCAATGGTTCAATCCCGAGACTAGTCTAGAGTAGAGTAAATATAAAAAAAATAGTAGGTATTGATGTATCGGAAAGTGGTCCACCAGAAGTTTAAGCGCGGAGTCCAACAATTAATGGTCTTTGTCCAGTGCCTCCTTATTTTTTGTTTTAGTTCAAAATTATTTTATTTATAACCTACATACATTTATATCAGAAAAATGAAACTTAACTTTTTGAGTAATATGCATGCTGTGGTCACCTTAGAAAGTTGCACACTTCGACGTTTAATTTTGATACTGTGTAATTTATAGTGTATCAATTGATGGTAAACCAAATAAATACAATGAAATAATAAAATATGTAGGTAATAAGAATTATGGCATCAAATTTTTATCAACTTTAAATTATTCAACACACTTATTCCCTTATACCTTATAGTCAGTATTTGTTAAAAAAGTAGGTATAAATATGTTCTAAGTCGACAAAATGCTATCTCAGTATAAAATAAAAACGCTGACACTTTCGCAGTTGATAAAATCCGCCGTAAATCTGCTGTGCTGTATCGCATAAACTATTTTCAACCGCTTTTTATTTTAAAGCGTGCACTGGGGCATACCGAAACCATTTTAAAAATGAATATAATAAGATTATATACTATAACTATAGTGAGCAAGCGAGAGTATTGACAACATCTACCATGTAGGGTTGCCAATCGCGCGGCCGTTTACCAACAAGATGGGCCGATCAAATAAAAGACTCATCATTTGGATTTTACTCGATTGAGACGCGCTGAGAGAAACCGGTGGAGGCAGATCATCCGCTCCAGATGCAACCCTAATGCTGACCACGATCCTCAGACATGAGGGACCGACCCGAGAGAGAGAGACCATATAGGGTAGTAATATAGTGTAGTTAGTACCAGAAAGTCATTTGAGCGGCATTAAGACCTCAAGAAGAAAGCAAGACGACGGAGCTAACTAAATGTGAAGCTACAGATGGATACTGAGCTTCCTTTCTTTAAACAAAATTAAAAATAATTCAAAAGCTCTACAACTAAATTCAAGACTTAAGACTAAGAATATTTAGGAGTTAATATTAAAACGTTATCACGGAAAATTAACGTCCGTAAACCGACTTTACAGACAACTAGTTCTTTTGCATTTATTTTAATTTTTATTCATCTCGTGTCGACGGCAGCTAAATGTTTATCTGTGATCTAAACACCGCTCCTTAGACAACGTTTTCGGTAGCGTCATACATGTACGCCTTTACGAGAGCAGGTGTGTACACGCAGGACATAATAAGAGAGGGTTCATGGTTTGGGGAGAAGCTCCGAACTCACCCAACCACTCTGCCTGTTGATTCAGTAAGAAAACGCAGCACTTGTGCAAAAGCAAAGTGACAGCGCAGTTCACCTAAGCGCCACAAACGAACGTGACTCTATTTTGTTACCGAGTAGGCTCACATTACGTATCGTCGACAAGTGAGTTCAGTCGGTCAAAGATCTAGAGGAAGACCCAAGACAAGATGGGAGAGTGTAGGCTGAAAGACATGAGAGATGTCAAGGATAGAGCGAAGTGGAAGAGAAAAACCATAGTACATTATACCTCAATGAGAAAAACACGAAAAGCTGACCCCACCACCATGTGGCCCATGTGGGATGAATAGCTAGAAATAGAGAGAGAGAGAAAGAGAGAGAGCGAATTCAGTGTCGAAACGATAGCGGTTTTTTTTAAACAGAATAGACATGCTGCACAAATTGTCCTTGCAACGATTAAAATCTCAAATTGTCACGAGTGCGGGGTAATCATGAACTCTTAAAACAATCTCAAATCTGTCAATTTTGTACGTCATTACGTACGAAATTGGACAGGTTTAACAAGATTTGACAGATTTGAGATTGTTTTAAGAGTTCATGGTTACCCCCTGAGATTTCAATGTCAAAAATCAGCTGCTATTAACGTCATTAAAAAGTATCACGCAACATCATATGCAGCCTCTATAATACATGTATCTCATGTCAAATAAGAACTAGACAAAACAAGCGCAGCATTCTGTGAAATGGCATAATAATAATTGTTTACGTTCTAGTACAGGATCGTAACTTCCATCCGGCCACCCAGTTAGTCTCTGTTTAAACTTGTTACGCAACTACCGTGCCCGACCTTTTCACGTGCGTATTTTAATTGCAAACCTTTTACTGACAAATGACAACCCTATCGGTGTAATTTTCAACCCAACGGATACCTACATGATAAGATTATCGAATTGGTTCAATTCAGAAAACGAACTTACGACGATACTGTCAAAAATAATTGTCTGGTACCTCGTAACACAAGGATGAATTCCGTACTTAGAAACCATGTCAATTTTTATTTTTATTTATTTTATTGATGTGTTGTTGGCGTATTTTATTCTTGAGCGTAAAATATCAAACGCAATTTTATATCGATCTCATACAATGTTGATTCTAGAACCCTTACACTGAAATAGAAGCGCATTTTTGCTTCATCTGTCGCAAAACTTGGGAGAAATGAAGTTTCACTAGAATCTCGTCTTACTCAGACGTTTAAATCTCAGGAGATATTCTAGACAAGGTAATTTGAAACAAGTACCTTAACTTTAAATTAAAACTTGTGTAGTTAAAACGTTCGTGTAGTTAAATGAAGATCTACGACTAATCTTGTAGATGAGATGCGACTGGGAGGCAAAAATGCTAGAAACACGGTCCCAGCACAAAATAGAAAACCGCCGCTATACGTAATTTGTGGTCCCAGTCAGTCAAAAGCATCTATGAATTACTCTGGCTAGGACTATACACAAATGTGACGGAAATACAATCGGCAAAAACATCAAAAGCCATAATATAATTTAAAATTTTATTTTATGAAACGAATAATTCACGCAAACCTTACTGCGTCTAAAATAAGCTTTATAGCTACTTATTTTAAAAGAGACGAAGATGTTATGGATAATAGATTTATGACCGGTAAGGGATTCAAAGGGAGATTATTTTGACCCTGTTCACCATACAACTGTTATTGTGTCTCTCGTTTTGCTGAGATGCATTTTGCATTTTGAACAAGTTAAGATAATAAAATATAGATGTGCGAACAAATGACAATCTGTATAAGAGAAATATAATATTTTTTAACAATATCACATACACTGCTCTGATCCTAAGGTAAGTAGCTAAAGCACTTGTGATATAGAAATCAGAAACAACGACGTACCATAACACCCAGATCCGTGGCAATATAAAAAAGTTCTACACTGACCCGACCGGGGATCGAACCCGGAACCTCAGCGATGACCGGCATACTCAGCTCTTGGCTAAGGGAATGTAAATAAAAATAAATTTATTTTAGTCCTCCATGCATTCCTAAACTATTCTGCCAATTTTGATTAAACTAAGGGAAGTTTTTCGACGTAAATCGAAAATCACGTTTACGAATTCGCGGATAGCAGCTAGTAAAAAACAAAATTTGAAACAATCACAATAAAAAATCTTTGGACTTTACGCGACCATCGTTCAAACTTGTTTATGACTGCTAACTAAAACAAAACGATTTTCACCAATCACACTTATTATCTAACCCCAACCAAACTAAGGGAAGCTTGTATTATGACGACTAGATAACGGATCCACACTTAATACTTTAATATTTATGTTAGCTACCATATCTATAATTATGTTCCTGTTGCCTAATAAATAATTAACAAATAAAATAGTGCTAACTATTATTTGTTTACGGTAGAAATAGAACATTAAAATTAAAATATCCATAATTGCCTGATCAGTGTCTTCATTTATAAATGTAAAAATAAAGCAATGTAGTCACCTAGCAACAAATCACGAGATACAAGTTGCTTAACATGTAGCCCAACTTGTATAGCAATCGACGCGGTCGTCGAATTGAAAATACAAACTTTGGCCCTTTTTCGAACAAAAACCTATCTGGATTCTGGCACATTTTTCGAAGCGAGCTAATAACGTTTCGTGAGTCAACATGCACGACGCTAAGCTATTTGGTGTATTTACACACCAACATGAACAACTAACCTAAGAGGTACAGAAAATGAATCGATTCTGAATCGTACTACATTGAGTTAAGAGCCAACTGTTCATGTTTATAACGACTGTTACCAAGAAATTACAAAGTTCTCTTCATATACTGTTTAAAGTTTCAATAAACACCTCATCCTAAATCTTTATTTGCTTCAATATGGTATACAGGACAGGTTTTCATTTCATAAAATATCCATTCACATATTGGTAAGTCTCAATAGTTGGTCTCAATAGTTGGTCTCAATTAGTACTCAAGTTTTCACGAATTTGTATTTTACTATGAAATAGGAAGGTACAATGGAAGTTTTAGGGGTTTTTTTTCTATTGCTTAAACACAACACCATTTACTATCGGACCAACATCGAAATGTAAGAAAAAAACACTTTTCCATTCAAATAAACGTCATCGGTTTAGTACGGGTATAGTAGAATATGGTATGGGGAAGTGAATCTAAATGATAAAACTTAAAAATATAACAATCTAGCATAAGAAAAATAATGGTTAATTTAAATTTGACCTAATCCAAGTCATGTACATTAACACTTTTTTTATTGTCACTAATATATTAAGAGGAAGACACATTGTTCACGAGTCTTTGAAATCACTGCACTAACTTAAAAGTACGGAAAAGTGTTTTTTTTTTTGGGTTTGATTTCATAGTGAAATCGTTTAGTCAACAAAATTGTTAAAAATATAAAATACTTAGGGATAAAAACCTACAGGAATCCTAGGAAATTTCTATTCGTAGAATTGCGGCTTAGTAATGTGAAGAAAGGGGTTTATATAATAAACACTGCGTTCCAAGAATCTCTTCTGTAGTAGGTTACGTTTGCTACATTCTGAGCAGTTCAAATAACCAGGCACTCGGCGGGGTTTGTTCGAATGAAGCTCGAGTTTCAACAGCACATTTCGTTCCGTAGTAGAGGCACTCTACTAATACAATTATAGAGGTTGATCACGAGGTAGCGATAAATTAAGGACATATAGTTAACTTCATTTTATCGATATAAATAACTGTTCAGCAGGGCTAGCATGCGCAACACGAAATTTTGTCGTGGCATTTTATCGACTTTTGGCGTAAATATGTCGTTTTGTCTTCGACGATAACAAAGAAAAAATCAAAATGTCATGGCAGTGCCGTGTTACAACGTAAAAATAAGTGACTACGAAGAACGGGAGACCCTGAAAATATTAAGAAAAAGGATTCGAGACGTCTGTGATTAGTTAGTTCAGGGAAAACGACAAAATTATCGTCGAAGACAAAATTTGTCTTGTCTATCGATAAAATAACCGATGCGCGCATGCTAGCCCTGCTGGAATGAGTGCCATTTAGATTCATTTCTATTACGAATTTGGTGAAGAAAAAATTGAGTGAATTGTTTTTTTTTTTTTTTTATTATTTGAGATGGGCTTACTCTTGACCCCAATCTTGCTCTAGAGCATAGATGGGATCTACGATAGAGCGAGCTTGCCCAGAAGATGCCTATTCACTCTGGACTTAAAGAGAGTCAGGTTATATGCACTCGGAAATACAGACGCAGGCAGGGAATTCCAATCCTTAGCTGTGCGCATTATAAAAGATGATGAGAAGCGCTTAGTGCGGGTTATGGGTATATCAACTAAGAACGGATGGTAGCCGGCCGTGCGTCTGGATGTCCGATGGAAGAAAGGTGACGGTGGTATGAGTTCATGCAGCTCATGAGCACACTCTCCGAAGTACAATCTATATGATATGATCTAAATTAAATTCAAAAGGTATACCTATCGCCTGTTTAGCAATAACTTGTTTTTGTGTAAACTATTAATATATGTAGTACATTAACAAGGTTGTCTAAATGAAATTTATGGCTCGTCTGATATTTTTTTATTTCTATTTTTAAAGCTTTTCTCCTTAAATATAATTAATATTTGAAAACCTAACACGTTATTGTAAGGATTTTTTTTTATTTACAAATAGACAAGATATAATACCTACTTATCAAAAAAATAGCACGTAAGTCATTGCTGTATGTTACATAATTAATTATTGTTGTTTTTATTAAAGCTAGCTCCTGAACAAACATTGGTTGAGTTCGTGTAACGAAGTACCTACGAATTGATTGATGATTTCTTTAAATATTATCATACCAAAGTAAGCAATTCCACACAGTTGATAGAAGGACAACGATTTAACGGTCCGCAATAATAATTTATCATTTTTATGTGAGAATAATTCAAATGAGAGCTGTTAGACATTTCTGATTAATGGAACGATTTAAACTCATTTAATGAATGTCTTTTTTCTAGTATTTGCGAATAAAGATCTTATAAATAAAATTTACCTTAACCAGAGAATATAATAATACAAAGAGTAATAGTATATTCTCTATTATAATATTACACAAACATATCTTTTTTTTAAAGTGTACAAATCTAAGTTCTTTATAATAGTTTATTTAACACAATATTATTATAAGAGAGCCACAATGTTTCTAAATGTTCTTGAAAGTCCCGGATTGAATATTGCAGATGTTGTGATCATCATCATCATCATCATCATCTCAGCCACAGGACGTCGACTGCTGAACATAGGCCTTCCTCAGTGACTTCCAGATCGGCCGGTTGGAAGCGGCCTGCATCCAGCGTCGTCCTGCGACTTTTACCATGTCGTCACCTTGTGGGTGGACGTCCCACGCTGCGCTTGCCGGTACGTGGCCTCCATTCCAGAACTTTTCTGCCCCATCGGCCGTCAGTACTACGTGCTATGTGCCCCGCCTATTGCCACTTTGGCTGGCTACTCCGTCGGGCTATGTCAGCGACTTTTGTTCGTTTACGGATATCTTCATTTCTGATTTGATCTTGCAAAGAAACACCGAGCATAGCTCTTTCCATAGCGCGCTGTGCAACTTTGAGATTTCCTATAAGGCCCATAGTAAGATAGATAAGATGTTGCGATCAATCAGTTAATTTAGCTTGTAGGCTGTCATCATTTCAGTCATAGGACTTCCACTACTGAACATAGGCCTTCCCCAGTGGCTCCTAAATTGGCCAGTTGGAAGCAGCAAAATCATTAAATTTAGTAAAAATGTACCACTATACAAAAAACCTAATATTATGTACCCATCGTGTTCCTAGCGCAAATAAATCATTTCATTTCTAAAACACACAGCTTTTTTTAAAACTTATAATTATAGACAACAAAGCTCTAATGGGACAGTTATTCCGGTCGGGTCAATGTAGAAAACGAACTTTTCTATATTGGCTCGGGTCTGGGTGTTGTGGTACCGTCGTTGTTTCTGATTTCTATAACACAAGTGCTTAGCTACTTACCTTAGGATCAGAGCAATGTATGTGATGTCGTCCAATATTTATTTATTTATTATTATTTATTTTTTTTATTTTTTGCAGTGGACTGCAACAGGCTGAAATGATGATGATGATGATTTATTTATTCGTTTGAACGCACAGCGTCAATTCTGTAAAACAAAAATTTTTCTAAGTTACTTACTTCTAGGTATGATGGGAAGACGCTCCTGGCAGGCAAGATACGCGGAAAAAAATAACTATGAAAAAACCGGCCAAGTGCAAGTCAAACTCGCGCACGAAGGGTTCCGTACCATTACTTATCTATAACAACGGCAAAGAAATCACGTTTGTTGTATGGGAGCCCCCTTAAATATTTATTTTATTCTGTTTTTTAGTATTTGTTGTTACACAGCAAAAATACATCATCTGTGAAAATTTCATCGGTTCATAAGATGAGCCGTGACAGACTGACACACAGACTGTTCACTTTTGTGAATAATACAAATATTTTTATGTGAGATTTCGTTGTCAAGTCACTTCGTTGTATTGTAATATAAACGTGTGTATTATAGAGCAAATTGAGATATGAAAAGAGGCCCATGTCATGATATAAAAGACGGATGGCATAAGTTACAAGGGCAAAAAAATTTATTTATTATTTACTTTAACATATACTACGTAGTAGGGAATATAGTATTAATTGCCTTTACTTTTTTGCTACAACTCGGCAGAGATTACCGAAGTTTAGCAACCCACGCCGTGGTGGATGTGTGACCACTTCGACGAATTATTAATAAACATTTTAACAAAAATATCACTGTGCTTTGGAACTGAATGTTAATCGTTGATATCGGTTAATATCACTTTAATTCAAGAAGTTAATTTTGATGAACACGTGTCTGACTGTAAGGTTACTCACTGACTTATCTGGACCCGAATGGAGGAGTAGTATTACAAAAAGAGCTCATATTGTTGAGGTCAGTACTATGTTCTAAAGAGGCTAACTGTACGTATGCTAATCCATACAATACAATCTACGAAATACTCATTTACTATAATTACAAAGAATTTTTTTCTCGTTGAATCAATTTTTCATGATGACATTTAGGTAACTTTAACACTCACCTGTGAAAAAAAAAATCTTTAAGATTTATTTACTTCGATGAACCGAGTATTAAAAAGATACTATTTACTTAAAGATTAATACATTAATTAGGAAAACGATTAAAATCCAAGCAAACATTTAAAAAATCATGTAAATTATTTCTCTAAAAGAGCCATTCTAAATATTGTATGTTAACAATAGTAATAAATCTCGCAATTATTATAATATTTTAAGTGGGCGAAACGGCCTTCCATTCGCAACGGTTCGGATGAATTACTAAACATTACCTACGTGTTATTTAGAGCATTGAAATGAAGACTAATAGTTTACTCAAAACATTAGCTGAGTTTCGAAATGTTAGTTACCCTAAGACGTATGAAGCCAATAAGCCATCTACAAATTTAAAACATACATTTGAACATATATGAATAAATAAAAGTTTGTGTAAATGTGCAAGAAAAATTTAAAACAGTGAAACGTGAAAAACATTGTATGTAACTAAATTGTCTTCGGCCAATAAAACAATCCAGGCTACGATCAACATGTTAGTTATCAGCCCACATCAGACACTTGGTAGATTTAGGATGAGTGAAATCAATAAGACTTGGAAACATAAACTTGCATAAATATAAAGACTTAGTATATTAGTTAACTCCCTATAGTTGGTTTTTCCTGCTGCTTGTAGATAACATATTTCACCATGAGATCAACAATTTAGGTTCTACTAAGTACGATGAATGGGACCAAGACATCGCATCTCGGCATGCTTATCATCAATCTTTGAAACTCTCTAGGAAATTTCTCCAATGTAGTTTTAAATCGCTTGTTAATAAAAAAAACATTTATTGCATACAACACGCAACTACCTTTAATAATGCCAATGTAACTATTAAGTCATATGATAGTAGGCTATTTTTGTGTGTTGCAAAGAACGACGAAAAATACAGTTAAATTATTTGTTACTGTGTCTACAGTCTATCTAAAAATCGAGTAAAAAATAAATCGATTCTTAATCCGTCATTTTATCCGTGAAAACACAGTCACATTATTTATGTTATAAAAACTAATAACAATGTAATCTAAAATAGAACAGTCTCGACAAAGCGTAACGAGCGACGGACCACAACTTGCGACAAAGTGGATTAGATTAAAATGAAACTATAAACAGTGTATCTGACAGCTTATCTCACCATGTAAAGCCTTGTGTATCAAGCCTTGAGAGTACGTAGCTATTGTAAGCAGTAATCTGTTTTATAAGAGCAGAGTAGTCATAGCAGGTTTCAAAAGTTTTCAAATTATTGGCATAGTTTGATCCTATCAAGCATGTAAAATTTTCAGAAAAGTGTTCTCACTCTCATTTACCAATAGTCTCGTCAATATAATTAATTGTTGATTAAAAAATACTCGAACTTGTTTATGATAACGCAAAACTTTTGGCCTTAAAATTTTAAGAATCGGACTAGCACTAGGGTCAGTAACAGACAAAGAAAGTACTGCTAATGTGTTTGCAAACCTCTAGCAGACGAATGTACCTGCATAGAAAATTTTAAGATTATTGCAGCGCGCTAAATATGACCGCGTATTAATAAAATGTTTAAAAAAGCATTTTTTGTATTTATGTTCAGAACCCTATATGCGATTTTTGAAAGTCAGGAAACACACATTTATGACTAAAATAATATCTTTTTTTTTACCTGTGAATAGATATTAATAAACTGACGTATATATCACTTACCTGAATCTGGCAGCAGTTTTCCCTTCAGCTCCACATCGCATTCCGCCGACGTTGCCCCATAGTTCTTATAGGTTTTCCCGCTGGGCTCCTCGTGTTTCGTCACCTTGAAGCGTTCCGACATCTTCATGCGGCCTGACAGGTATCAACTGTCACTATGATGTATGTCACTCTATTATTGTTGTCACTTCACACTCGCCTCACTATCACAATGAGACAATCACGCGTTTAATTTTTACTTTAAATTACTACGCCTTTTCTACGACTTTCTTTTGTCACTCAACTTTGGCGAGCTTACAAGTAATAGCTTAACACTTATATAGACGATATGGCACTAGATATGTTCACTTACACTTTACAACACTAATTGATATGACACTTACACTAACACTTATCCTTTAACAAGGATACACTAATGTTACAGTGGGATATGCATAGAGATATGTTGGTATAGTTATTTTTAGTCACTTGTTGAAACTAGCACAGTTTATTCATCCATTTTCGCTGAAAACTAAAACTTTCATTTAATTTTTGTGTAGAATTATATTGTCACTTGAGGAGTTTGTATTTGTGCTGCCGCTTTTAACTTTTAAATTAAAAACTACTGTTTTGCGTTTTAAAATAGTTAGTTAACACATTTAAGCACCATTGCAATATGTTGCATTGATCAAGAGACTTTCGACTTATACTACACGAACTATTTAAATTCGTTTGACGTACTTATAACGTTAAAAATACAAAATTATTAAACACGGTATTTATAAAATATCATCGCGTCGTTAAAAATATTTTATTCCTTAATTTCAGAAATCAGTAAACAGAACTTCATTAAAAATACCTTTATTTTGATTATGACTCCGACTCTTATTAATAGCACTCGCTTCTTCGCCTGTATCAACAATCTAGTAAATAAACAATAATAAAAATAAGCATTAAATTAACGTAAAAATAATTCAGGGCTAATGAACGAATGCCGTGGCCACATCGTGTTGCAGTCTAGACACAGAAAAAAAAGAACAGCAACTTTACTGGTATTTATTGACACCTTGTTAAAAAATTTGCAATTTTATTTTTTATTACTGAAAATAAGTATGATCTAGGACCATGTAATAGAACCTATTATATTAACCTATACGAGTACTTATAACCAATCTAGTGTGTAATGTAATCACCATATTGGTGTGTAATGTATTACATCGGTATTTTTTTTACGACATAAATTTTAGTTCAAATAAAATTATATACCTATATTTACTATGGTATCCTATGGTCTATTTTTATCTCATAGATTAACTCGTAAATAACAGCAAAAGAGCTACATTATTTAAAGTCTAAATAATGGAAAAGGTCGAGGGAAGCAAAGGGGTTGCTAGGAAAGAGGATGGCATGGATGGTTAACATCAAGAAAACTGACAGCAGTTGGAAATGCGGGTAGACTTCTGCACTTGGCAAGGCTCGTCAACGCTTTGCAGTACAGTATCTGACCTTCACTAGATAGAGACGCTCTTAGCAGAAGTAGAATAATAATATAAATATGGTAAACATTAAGTACAAAAAAAATGCATCCACTTGCATTGACGAAAGGATTTTAAATAGTTTTAATGAGCTCACAGTAATCAATCGCGACATTTTATTAACATAATACCTGAGCGCTACGCTATACTCGTAACGCTCAGTATTTTTCCACCTGTCTGTTCTTCCTTATCTGTGTACTAGCATTACTCAAAAACGCGACATCATTTACAATGCGCCCACTAACGAAATTACCAACTGCACTGAAGGTATTATTCGCTTTGCGCCATTTCGATGTCCAATTTACGCGGAAAAGAGACGGTTTTACCAGTAACTTTTTATAGGTTAAAGTTATAATCGCTTGCATCGTAAAATAGGGTAAAGGGCAATGACCCTAACTGAGGTAGGAGAGATCTCGTAATGGAATCTTAACCCACTCACAATTGTAGTTGACACTCTGAAGTTGTGCCTGGTACTAGAAAGAAGGAAATATTATGATGAGAGAAGATTTTAACGAAATTAAATAAACTCTTGATGGTTAACCTCTTTTTTTATTATTATGTACCTTACATTTAAATTCAGTTTATCGTTAGCCTTCGCGCAAGTGACACTAACACTAGATAGCTAGATACACAAACTTTTCTCGTGAATCAGTCTAATTAACCGAGAAATCCGCATGAAAATCCATACAGTAGTTTTAGAAAAAATTATACCGACGGACAGGGCGACGATAGATAAACACGGAAGGTGCTTTAATTATTTTATAATAAGTCAGTGATTTTAATTTTCGGTGATATTGACTGGTCTACCAAAGGCTTGCCTATTCCTTTAAAGACAAAAGGTAACTAAAACAACATTTATCAAAAATTCTAAAATTTATTATGGAGGACACAATGTAAAAAAGAAAATAATAAAAGGTGGGAGTTTTCGCGTATCTACTGAACCCTGTCTGACTCAAACTTGGCCGGTTATTTTATGTCATCCGACCGAGGATAAGGTCGTGATAATTGTACTCGGACGAAACTCGCTTTAAATTAGTTTCAAATAGTAGTAAAGCTATTGATTCATAAAGACCCTTCTATGCGATGACCAATATGCCATTCGATCGTCAATTGGTCAACTCATGTCGTCCAGATAGCGTACAAATGGCATCCAATTGATATGTATTGAAAACAACGAACGGTGAAGTAGGTCGTAAATGTTGCAATCGGTATGGAGGGAATACTTTGAGAAAACAGAAGTTAAGGCCATAATATCAGTTAAAACAATAAAAGAATATTAAAATTCAACGATTAGGCAAAGATGAGTATAAAGAGAGCAATTCAAGAAAAGTGTGTTTTCATTTCATGTATATTCAAAAAATACTTAGAGGTGCTAAATCACGACACGGCCTAATTTTTGTGCTTGGGGACTTTTTTTTAAATTTGTTACACAAAGTATTTTTACATATTTTTTTATTACTTTAAACAAGAAATAATAATCATGATCAAAGAAATAATCCATCGATAGATTTTATATGAATGTCCATTTTACTTTAAAGTTAAATTAATTCAGACCTACCTACTTCAATCAATGATTTTACAATTATTCACATTCCCGGGTAAACATGAAAACAAATTATTGCAAAAACGATAAAATATTAATAGCTTTTATAGCAGAAATTGTTCGTTAATAAGCAATAATTCATGCCAGGTATCTCTATACTACAAATGCATATTGTGAAGTGTAAGTGTTTTTCCCGCGGTAAAATATTACACTTAAGTACTATACATACTTTAATTAAGTTCAAAATCAATCAAAAATTCAAGATCAAAGATGTCGCAAGAAAACCTTAATTTTTATTTACAATATAAAATACTACAATTATTTACCGTATAACGTACTTAGTTTATGGGCTAAGGCAAGTTAAGTTTAAGTTCTCCTTACACCCAGATCTAAACAATCGCTCTTATTGATAAGACTGCCTAACTAAATCGTACATCTTCATTTAAACTACAACTTCTTTGGTGTGAAATAAAAAGTGCTCTTATATAACTCATTAATTATCAAGAGATTTATAAAGCAGGTAAATAAAAAAACTTCGACACCAATCGTTAATTTAATAGTTAAAGTAGGCTAGTTTTTCACTAGCCCGTAATATTCCACTTTATTTTACTCACAATTAATATTTAATAAATACATAAACATGTTGAACCTAGTCGTCTTAATTAGGCATATGGCATTACCTCCTCTTGTTTTTTATCACTGAAACTAAAAAGGTGTTGTTCTTCTGAGTAAATTTGTACTAAAATAATGCAGTTACTTGAAACTAACTTTCAACAAAAAGCAAAATTGTACAATAAAAGTGCCTGTAGGGGAGTTCGATTAGTATTGTGGACAAAAAAACAGTAGAACTGCTCTATTTATGGATACCAGTCAAAATGAGACCATGAATAGCAGTACCACAGGAGTAAAGCAGTAAGTACCTTTCTTGAACTTCCACAAACTGTTTAAACAAAAGAAATTAACGGCCTAATCATTTCGCAACTGTCAAAATATTTTAACATGCTAATTAAATAGTCCAATCTTTGGTATCTTTTCTTGAAAAGTTTTAGGGAATTAAGGTTTAAGGATAAGAAATAGGTATTTTCAACTATTTATTTTAAGGTGCTCTTTTTGAATTTTACTACTCTTATCTTTGCCCTCAAAACAGAAATTTAATCTACCTCAATTTTATTTTAATTCGAGAATATGATGTTTGGTCCTTAGGGTAAACCATAGGGTAAATCAGTTAAAAATTACTGGTAAATGGTATAATTTATTTACTAGTAATTTTTTACCGACTGATGTTCTTTTGAACTTCATAGAATTTCCTAATGCACATTAAAGTACCTAAAGTCCTTTCAGTTAGGTAAGTGTTCATTGTTTTCGCAATACAAACACCCGAGTAGATATTTAAGAGCTATAAATATTATGTGTGTCGTTCAACAGAAGCAACAATGGAAGTTTTATTGAAAGGAGCACACACTCGGGTTCAGGCGTAATAGGATTTGCAGCAGGTGTCAGAGATATCACGCAGGTGTCGTATTATCTACAACATTGTGCCTATATATTTGTCCTACATAAAATAATTACTTTCCCGTCCATTAGCATAAATAAAGACTTGATTTTAACCATGATAACAGAATCGCCAAGCGAAAAGTTGACAAATAGGAGATTGATTCTTTAATCCCTCCTATAATTCAGACGCAAAAAAAAAGCAAGTGGTCGCCCCATAGTCTATACGGACCCAAGTATTATTGTACAATCTTGTCCTTTTCTTGTTATATTTTCACATTTCAATATTAGTAATAGTATATTTATCATACTTTGACAAACTTTCTCAGACCATAATATTTCGCTTAAAATGTTTGTTCGTTCATGAACAATTTTCAACAATAAAACATATTTTTTGTTTGAATCGAACACTTCATTTTCCGTTCCAACTGATTGAATCTGAACAAATTTTATTATTTCCTTAAACAAATGTATTAAACACTTGAATAACAAGGACAAAAACGCGGTAAAATTTAAAATGTTAAAAAATGCCTGTGGTTATCCATTTGAAATTTTATTTTGTTCATAATGGAGATAAGCCGTTTTACATGAATTATGACCCTAATCTTTGGATAAAAATAGCATCAAACTACGGTGCGGTAATATTTTTAGACTGTAAAAGAAACTCAGTCGTTTATTTACATTATAGTCGCACTTGAAATACTACTTTTGTTTATTCACAAAATTTTAATATAGCGGCGCACAACGGTTGCTACTCTATTTCTCAGAGAGACCGTTGTTCTTCGATTTTAAAATATTTGTCCTCGTATAGAACGCGAGGGGACTACACAACGCGTAGAGATTGTAAAGTTAACTCACAAGCATAAAATAAACGAACATACTCCCTATTTATTATCAAGTAAACTTCATGTCACAAAATAGGTCAAGGTTGGATTAAGCAATTCTAAGGTAACAAAACTTAAAAAGACGAATCGAAACTAAAAATAATATTACGTAGAGTAATAATTTTTATCATGTCCTCAACAAAAAAGCACAAAGTATTCTTGGTTTTGGTACTTCACAACTATGTAAACGAACAAGAGTAAGTATTGCTATAACTGTAGGTATGTTCTCAACGCGCTTATAGCCGCGGTTGAGTGATAAGCGAACAAAATTCCTGTTGAATATTCAACACTCATTGAACAATTGTACAAATCAATGTTGCATTATACACAAAACATAAGACGATATTGTTATTCATATTCATTATCTAAAATGTATTCAAATCCAGTTTAACGTAACCATAATCGACATCATTTTCAAAAAACTTATTACTTCGTTACGAGATTCAAAGGGAGTCGTTCATTAGTGTCTCGGCGGGGAAAATTAAAAAAGTTTCCCCCAAAAAATAATCTAAAAAAATCACAAAAGAGACGCAAAGGTGTTTTAAATTCCGACATTCTGTTATTATTTCAGCGACGCCACAAATGAAATCAACAATGCCCGGAATTGCATTGTTGCGATTTCCAAATTAACCCACAACGCTGTCGCCCGAGATAATTAAAATACTTTGTTAACGGGTACTGTTTCAAAAGTATTACAACAATGCATCGAATCAGCTGATAGCACGATTGATCTTTCTCCTGCGTAAGACCTTGAATGAGTGACCGGTGAGGTGAATGAAGCGAACTATAACATCCATTTGCATGTCGCGTCCTCCAAGTCTGTCGCAGGCCTTACCTCCGGCGTTTACAGAGTTGGCTTAGCGTATCTAATCTAGTTAGCACTGCACTCGACTGACGTCACAACGAAGCCGGTGCGTGCGCTAAAAAGTTCAACAAACTTCGAAATATGTTAATTTAAACGTTTTTGATTTATGCACGCACTAAGTTAACTTCAGCGGCAGCACACGCCTAATTCGGTACTTTACGTCTATTCGGTTATTTTGGTACTTTTATTATGTGTTGTTAAATTTTGTTAGTAATGGTTACTTTTCAGTGATGTTTTCGCGCACGGCGTAAGAGCGGTATCGGTGCGGACGGTACGGGTGCGGCGCGCGGTGGCTGCGACTCGTCTGCGAGCGAGTCGCGCACCCAAACGCCCTGCGCAATTTCTACTTACTGTACACAAGTGTACATACCGCGCGCGACTGTACTGTACCAGATAGATATTGCAGAATTCATACGGTAAACAAACACTGAAAGATACTGGCCGGTTCGAACGAGAAAGAATATGAAATTACTTTGTAAGCGTTATGAAAAGATGTGTCATCGTGGTTCGGAACGTTCTTGTTGGTAGGTACTTCTTGAATCATAAATCTGTACGGTTCTACATCTAGTCCGCGCCAGTTTGAATACACTAATAATGCTAGTAAAGTGTCGATTGGTAATGTATTCGTTTCATATCGATGCAGTGGTTCATAAAACAGTTAACCAACCATTATTTTGTAATAAGGAACTTAACGAACGTACGCACATATTTTTTCTATGACATATCCTGACTCTTTACCTACTCAGAGTTGCTTTTTTCACGAATGAAGATCATGCATCATCAACATGAATATACATAAGGTGTCATTCATTATGCTTGAATGTGACTTTTTTGACACAATCCCACTATAAATATTATGGTACGAAAGTTTGTAAGGATGTTTGGATGTTTAGGACTCAATCACGCGTAAATGGCTGTGATTTGGATGAAATTTCGAACACGTATAGAATATGATCTGGAATAACATGGAGGACACTTTTTAACCGACTTCAAAAAAAGGAGGAGGTTCTCAATTCGTCTGAATGTTGTTTTTTTTTTTTTTTTTGTATGTTTGTTACGCGATTACGCCGTCAATTATGGACCGATTTCAAAATTTATTTTTTAGTTTGAAAGGGTGTACTCCCGAGGTGGTCCCATTTACACCAAGTCAGATTCTGATGATGGGATCCCTGGGAAATCGAGGGCAACCCTCAATTTTTGTAGGCACCCATAAAGTTTTGCATATATTTTCTGATTCAATGCTAATTTTTGGGTCTGGTAATCATCATGTCATGTTGCTGACCTGATGATGGAAGCCACAGAACTCCTTAACGGATAGGAGTTAGAAGATAATACTGCTTTTTGTCGACAGAACGTATTTCGCAGTGTGTTGAGCAGACGTGGAGCTTATGAGGTACCAGACCGCCAATTTTTATACACGCGGGGCACACCCAGTAACGAAAAAAATATTAAAAGTTCCTTTTTTAAATTGACTTGGTATTTAATTCAAGACCTTATCCTATGGTTACGATACCAAAATAGCCGCCGTTCTGGTTGGAGTGTAGGAAAACCCTTTCCTTAAGACTTACAAATTTTCGTCGAAATATTGACCCAATATAACACCTTGTTTTTATCATACCATTCGATGGGGGGTCCATAGAGGACCAACATTAGCTAAGGTTACTTTGCTGTTAAGTCATTTTTGGCGGAGTTGGAAGGTGAGCTTATTTTAAAGGCGTCTGGGACTTGTAATAAATTTCGTCGAAAAATTGATCATTAATAGCACCCTATTTTTATTATACCATTGGGTGGGTGGTCCACAGAAGAACAACATTTGTCTAGGTCACTTTGCTGTAAAGTCATTTTTGGCGGAGTTAGGAGGGGAAAAATAGAGGACTTAACACTTAAAATTGTGAAATAAAATAAGTTTAATAAAAAACTAAAAACCGACTTCAAAATGAAACTAAAAAGCGAAAAATAATATTGACTACAACATACCTAATCAGTTCTTTTTGGAGTCGGTGCGAATGAACACATTTTAACTCTCGATGGCTGGCACCGACTCCAAAAAGAACTGATTAGGTATGTTGTAGTCAATATTATTTTTCGCTTTTTAGTTTCATTTTGAAGTCGGTTTTTAGTTTTTTATTAAACTTATTTTATTATCCCGGTTAAATGCTCCTGGTTGATATTTTTTTATTAGTGGGATACCAAACATCATTTGGTTCACGAAAAAGAAGTTGCGGGTAGTACAGCAAATATGTGAATAAAGTTGATGTACATTTTTGACATTGGTCAACGGGTGGGTAATGTATGTGTAGTGTGTACCGTCGTTGTTTCTATCTATAATAGAAGTACTTTGGCTACTTACTCCAGGATCAGAGCAATGTATGTATTATTTCCAATCATCATCATCATCATTTCAGTCACAGGACGTCCACTGTTGAACATAGGCCTCCCCCAGTGACTTCCAGATAGGCCGGTCGGAAGCGACCTGCATCTAGCGGCTTCCTTAAAAGAGTTGACAGGTTGGTCTTCAGATGAACATGGACAAAACAAAGGTAATGTCGATTGCCCATGTTGCGCCCTAACCAGTACCAGTGGGGAGCTCTATCCTCGACATTGTTGACAAATATGTTTACTTGGGACAAGTGATCCAGTTGGGTAGATCTGAGAAAGAGGTTAATCGACGAACCCAACTCGGCTGTGCAGTTTTCGGGAACTAAAATGATCTTCTCGTCCAAAATATTTCAGTGCATAAAGACGAAAGTCTACAACCAGTGTGTGTTACCAGTGTTGACATACGGATCAGAAACGTGGCTTTTTACTATGGGCCTTATAAGGAAGCTCAAAAATGCACAGTGCGCTTTGTTAAGGGCTATACTCGGTGTTTCTTTGCGAGATCAAATCAGAAATGAGGAGATCCGTGTGAACGAACAAAAGTCGCTGACATAGCCCGACGGATTGGCATGCTAAAGTGGCACATAGCACCTAGAATTTGAAATACTATTTATCAGTTTTATATATTTATCAATTGTATTAAGGATTAACTAATTTTGTTCACGTAGCAAGTACAACAGACGGCCGATGGGGCAGTAAGGTTCTAGAATTGAGGCCACGTACCTACTGACAAGCGAAGCATAGGACGGCTATCTACAAGGTGGACAGACGGTCTCGTAATCGTCGCAGGAAGTTGCTTGAAGCCACAGAGGAAGTCCTTATTCGGCTTCTATGTCTGAAATGATGATGATGATAAATCCTGTTCAGCAGCTAATAAAGCGTGACAAAGTTACAACCATCTAAACTTTCAAATCTTATAATAATATAAGAGACTTTTCCATTTGAAATGTTATTAGTAATGTGATGCAGCTGGATGCTAAAAGCATCTCCTCCTTTTTTCGAACAAGGACGCTAGACAGACCTTGTTGAGTGAAATTACATTTGGAAAGCGCAGCAATGGAGCATACATCGTACCAAGCTTCGCTTTAAGGGGGGCGTTCCCTAAAGCCATAGGGGTGTATTACGCGTGTTATTTGAAATCAAGAGGTAGGTAATTGAAATTTGTAAAAATGGGCCATCTGTCATTTTTTCAGTTCTGTATAAATCTTCTTAAATATTAATCTGTAATCTGTATAAATCTTATTGGACAATTTCCTCAGGCCAGATCTGAAATTTGGTATAGTGTTACTTTAATGATGTTGCTTTAACATTCTTATATAACATACCTAAGTATCTAAAGTTTTAAACATAGAACAAACTTTCGCTTGTGATAACATCTTTTTTTTGTAAATTAAATGAAATAGTATTTCAGTTTGTTAACTCATTTTAAATTAACCCATTTTTATAAACGTATGATCGAAAACCATTTAAAATACCAATTATATAAGTAGAATTGTCTAAACTTTAACTGTCACATTCATAAATAGTGACCTTAATAGTGATACATACAGGGTGTACAACAGAATAGGACACTCCTTAAAACCACGTGATCAGCTGGTCATATACAACAACTTTTTCTATGGGAGCAACATCGAAATCGAGAATTTTTTTTCAGCTTCCCCATACAAACATACTAGCATACTTCGATGATAATGTATGGAGCACCTTAAAATAAAATCACGATTTCGATGTTGCTCACATAGGAAAAGTTGTTGTATATGACCAGCTGATCACGTGATTTAAGGAGTGTCCCATTCTCTTGTACACCCTGTATAACATTTTAGACATGATTTGATACCCGAGATGAACAAACAAATTAATTAATTATTAATACAACGTAAGAAAATTTCGCAAATCAAACAACATTCATTCGCCTGACATTTGTTAATTAGTAAAGGTCACTTATTTCTTCTCGTAATAGAATTAATATCAAATTATAATAACTCTTATGTTGAAATGTTTGAATGAAATTATTTATTTCGAATTAAAGTTGGTTGTATAATTGTCCTTGTTTAGAATTGTATTAACCTAAAAGGTGAATAACTCTTACTGAACTCAAATAAATTGAATAAAAACCAGCAGATTTATAATGATTTTTTTTTTTGCAAAAACAACATTGAAATTTCATACCTTGTATTCTAAAAGTATTGTCAGAGAGATGACGTCCTTTTTGGTCTAATGGTTCGCGGTCTAGGCTTAAACCTAGTTAAGGGAGTAAAATTCCATACGGGACATATGTTTGTGTGATGAGCATAAGCCTTTTCTTTACTATCGTAATCTATACTTTCACCATTGCAGACGTGGCAGATATTTCTGAAACACCTTATATGTATAGCCCGTGATGCTAGTCGTAAAGCCAAGTCTGACATAGCTATGACAATAAGGCCGGTGACTTAAACCTAAAATTATGAATTCCCCGCCATCATTCCGCGTGGTGGAGATTATCCATTTACCATTAACATAATCAGCTAACGTTAGGCCACTAGAGATAGGCCTCACCTAAAACACGCCCTAAACCTTATAATAAGCTATTATTTTTTAAAGTTTACTCAAACTACCTTTTTGTTGAGATGAGGCCTGTGCCTAACACTAGGAAGTATGTTAGACATTTTACTTTTTTTAAATCATTATACGTATGATGAAATATTCCTTGGGTGCTAACGAGGGCTCAAATAAATAAAACCGGAGTTGTGCTGCGCCTAATTGCATGTCGCTTCAAAAGTGAGTTGGTCTCAGAAGCAGCTCAATAAGAGCAGACAACCCATTTTAACATAATTATAATACCGATAACTAGATAACCACTTAATACTATTAGAAAATATGATTGCTTTGAGACTAACTACTAGAGGTTCCGGGTTCGATCCCCGGTCGGGTCAGTGTAGGAAACGAACTTTTCTTTATTGTATCGAGTCTGGGTGTTGTGGTACCGTCGTTATTCTGATTTCTATAACACAAGTGCTTTAGCTACTTATCTTAGGATCAGATCAGTATGTGATGTTGTCCAATATAAAAAAAAATATATAAAAAAGACGGTATTTTTTTTCTTTCTAAAAATTAAACCTAACTGCATCTATTTATCGCCCCCGAAACCCCCTGCATACTATATTCCATGAAAATTGTATGATATACATTGATAACTCAATATTTAAAAGTATATCTAAAATATCAAGCATTTAATACCTAACTGATCTATGAAATCAGATTTTGTATTGATGTAGCGATACATGCATTAGTTTTATTTCTGTATTCAAAACACTGATGACCTTACTACAAAAAGATAGACTAGTGTTGAACACTTGTCTAAAACTTAGTCAACCAATTTGAAATGTTGACACATCAGACATTTGAGACATATTACTTATCTTTAGACAAGTGTTCAACACTAGTCTATTTTTTTAGTAAGGCCATGAAAAATTTAAGCAATAATCTAACTATTAAAGAGATGAGGCAGTCGTGCTGGATACCATCAGTTAGGCTTCGATTTTTTTTTCTGTAACATATTTGGTATGATTGTAAGGAAAATGTGTATTTGTTCATTTCAGTTTAGATATTTTAAGCTAGCGTTTGAGAAATCAACAAAAAGTAACAAGTATTTTTTCCCCTTAGACACAGATAGGATAGCTCTTAAACTGTCGTTAAACTCTCCTATTAGAACTAACCGAATCAGAACTAGGCTAATGTTTAAAGTGTAGACTACAGTAACATAACAAGAACTGGTCAGGTATAGTCTGGCTCGAGTTATAGATCTTAAAAAAACGGGACCTAAAGTACACCCAAAAAATTATTTGGCTAAATTCCCTAATGTCTGGCTGTTTTATCTGGACCATACAGGAAGTAAGGACTCAAGTCCCCTGACCCAACGCAACGTACCCTGCATTGAGAATGTGGTGCATGATGAAAGTCCTTTCCCAGTTCTTACGGCTTAATTTGCATTTTTACGATGTGTAGAACTACTATTTACTATAACTTACTAGCCAGGTACAAGTAGTATACTTGCAAAAAACTAGTTTGATAAGCTGCGAATGTATTCCTTCTAATGTTTTCGACCTTATAAGTAGAAAGTGATAAGTACTGAGTTAAGAAAGTAGATAGGTTGTCCAGAAATCCAAACATAGTTATTTTGAGTTTATCGTGTTTGGTTTCGTGATTAACTTGTTTTACTAACATAAAGTACTTAAGTACCTAAATATGGACGAAATGTACTCTATTAGCAAAAGTTATATCATTATACTGAAACGAATTTCATTATATAAATTTACGAAACGTTTCATTCTGTAATTCGGAAATGTCACTTATCTGAGTCAGAAATTGAACCAACAATAACGTAAACTGTCAACATCCTGTACTTTATGATGCCGGTTGATTAAAGCAACAATAAGGAAAAAATATATCCAAACAAAGTTTGTACAGATTTAATACTATTGAGTGACAATCCTGCTAATATTATAAATACGAAAGTTTGTAATGAATTTTTTTTACTCTTTCGTGCAAAAACTACTGAACGGATTCGGATGAAATTTTGCACACATATAGACTTTTTATCCCGGTTAAATGTTCATGTAGGATATATTAAATAAACTAAAGACCACGCGAGCAAAGTCGCGGGCAACAGCTAGTAATAAATAATTAATAAATAGTACCAATTTTCAAATCCCAAACTTAAGCTACTATGGCCACAAAAATATTTCTTATTTTATCCTATATAATCTCACAAACAAAAGTCTGAAAAATATTGCAATTGTTTGAGTGCGATGCTACCGCAACATAATTGCTTGTATTTACTGGGAGTTTGCTGGTTAACACTATTAGACTAATTTAACAATATTAAATTTGATATAAGTATCACAAAAATTACTTAAAGTACTTTTATATTGAAAAAAATATAATAATACCTTGCGTAAAAGACTAATTAAAAATATCTCTTGTTATTTTTTTTGTCAAAATTTTATACAAATTTTATTAAAATTAATGTCAGCTACTTAGATTAAAAGAGCATTGACCAAGCTTATTGTCGTGCCGGTATTACGTGCTATAGGGCAATTTTATCGTTCCAGCAAACGCTAGTAAACAAAATAAGCCGCACCAACGGAAAATTATAAACACGTTTATTGAACCTTTTTGTCTTTTCCAAAAAAAATAGATACTTCTTGCAGTACCGGAATATTAAAAACCTATTTGAATTTGAAGTTCGAACGTCATTCGGCCATCAAATTTCAGTGCGTCCCGTCACGCGTCACCGCGTCGCGGTATTTTTGTGATTTTTATTTCGCGTTACAAAAATAAATAAATCAAAATGTCGGTATCCGATGTTGGAGTTGAAGATTTGACGAACATCGACATAACATTAATGACTTTGAGGAAACCTACCGAGTTGAAGAAAGTTATTGATTCTATACCGAAGCCTGTGAGGGCAGTTCCTAAAAATGGTTTGCCTATGTGGTACAGATTGGGGCTGGAGTGCAAACTCCCGGTGCCAAAGATGCCAGAGGGAAAAATTATATTCGCACGAGGAAAAATCGGCGAAGACGTGAGTAAACTTTATTGTCAATAACGCCAATAGTAAAACGTGTACAACACTTAAATGCAAACTTCAATTTAATCGAGTACCTATTTGTATAATCTATGCAGAAGGAATGTTGTTTAAGTAGCACAAGATATTAATAAGTGTATGTTTGATGTATGATTCCCGGTCAGGTTGATGTAGAATTTTTTTCCATTTGTTTCGAATTTGGTTATTGTAGTACCGTCATCATTTCTGATTTCTCTAACACAAGTTAGAATAGCTACTAGATTTCAGCAATGTGTGTGATGTTGTCCAATCTACTTATATAAAAAAGTTATGTCTAACGTCGATAGGGTCACTATGTATGAAAAACACGCAAAACTGTCCCGTTATCTTTGATTTTACAAATTACTAAAGTCCTCAATTCAAATTTTTAGGGTCAATATTAAAGCTTGCCAATAATTTTGAAATTTTAGAGACTGATACACTGGTAAACCATGTATTTATTAAAATAATAAATATAATGCCGATTTGACTCGCTCGTTACTCCTATAACCGTTTTTGGTTACATAGGGTAATATCTCCACTGAATGAACGCCCCCTAGTAAATGAACGAATACTTAAGATGTTTTTTGCGTAAAATAAGATCTGTGAAAAAAATCGGTGGATATTTAATAATTTAAATGTTTATTCACAAATTTTGCGCGTTAACAACACTAGATAGTCTATGATTTGTCGTCATTATGAACATGGTGCCTGATTGAAGGTGGCCGGTTTATGTTCCTCTGAAAAAATGAACGAAAATAGTAGGACCTATAACGTATGGTACCGTTTACAAAACTATATTGCTTTTCATTCATGAATATGTCTTAGGGCCATTTTATGTTTTAAAATTATTTCATATAGATTAAAGACCAAGACACAACGTTTTTTTTTCCTTAAAAAACGAAACCTAAATGTATTTTTTTTGCATGTTCTAACTAAGGATATAAAATGGCACTAAAATCCATTGAATGAAAGGGCGTTTATGGTTATTTGAGGGATTTAAAAAAATGGTTTGTTTCGTCTTTTTGTCCAATGAACAAAGTCTATTAAAACATTGTTAAGATTTGCTTACGATGTTTCATAAGTCCAGTGTTGGAACACCACTTTTGTGTCTTTAAATAATGTAAAATCCTGTTATTCTCAGATCTAAAAAAGCTTTTGCGTAAAAGAGACTCAGTTCTTTTGTATTTTGGCCCTTAATAAGTGAACCTATGAAATTCGTTTGTTTGTTAATTGACTTGCGCCGGTGCAACCTTGTTTGGTATGATCTATATAATATAGATCTTACCAAACAAGGTCGCGCAGGCGCAAGTCAATCAGTCAATCAGTCATTTTGTACATTCATAATATTTTTTGCAATATGTTGTACTTCTTCTCAACTTATATCATATAAAATCGATCTTATATAAGTTAAGAAGAAGTACAACATATTGCAAAAGATATTATGAATATAAGTGCATAATATAGGATTCATTCAACAATAACTGTGCGTTCAATCACTGGTGAATTTGCCTTTTTTTAGAAAATAATTATTTAAATTAAAACTGCGCGTCCTGTTTGGCATATTTAATTTTCAACAAAATTTTGATTAATGTGGATACTCAAAATCGAAAAATTGTATACCTGAAACCATTCTTCCATAACAAAATATTTGGTCAAATCCAACCAAATCCGTAAACGTTCATTCACTGGAGACATTACCCTATTAGGCCAACCACTTGCATTTGAAACACAAACCCTGTAAATAGCATATAAACGTAACTCTAAGATACGAAGTGACTATAAAGAGAGCAAAAGCTATAAATCTGCCTTAACACCTCATTCCCATTGTTGCTCTCACTCTTTCAGTTTACTCCAATCGTTAAGATTTATTTCAATGGGTCGAGCACAGACCTATATTAAAGTAGATGCCACATCGATTTACGTTACCGATGTTCCGTCGAAGTAGAGTCTGACTAAAGCTAGTCTGATTTCAATGGGGAAGCACAGGCAAAAATAAATTATTAATAATATTGTTATTATTAATATTGTCATTGGCACTTAATATTCACGCGAATGTCATTGCAATAATTACTTATATAATTATGATCATTGAGTTTTATCATTGCAATGTCGAAATTCTGCTTCTTCTTATACTTTTTTCCACCTTTGCCAATTTCAAGTTAAGCTAAATATGATGTTGTGTTCATTAAATAAATACAAATGGCCGTCCTACAAAAAGATACACTCGCTTCGAGAGTGGTGTGATATTAATGGATTCCTATTAGACAGTAAACATACTTTCGTCCCTCACATTGATCATATCATAAAAAAGGCATCTACAGCTATGGGATTCCTAATACGGAACACAAGGGAGTTTAAACATATTTCAACAAAAAAACTCCTCTTTTATTCCCTTGTTCGATCTACTTTGGAATACGCTAGTATTGTCTGGAGACCACACTACACCAATCACTCACTTCGGATAGAAAGGGACCAAAGGAAATTCACAAGATATCTTGCGTACACCTTGGGTAGAGCCAAGAGATCGCTTTCTTACGATTAAAGACTGGCGCTATTCAATAGAGTCAGCCTTAATAAGCGCAGGTTCCTTTTGGACCTCATGTTTTTGCATAAAATAATAAATAACTAACTGTGCTGTCCAAAATTATAAGATAAAAAATCATTTTGAGTTCCCATTCGCTTGCCCCGCTATCCAATTGATACATTCAAAGTCCCGTTCCGAACTGTTCTGGGTGCAAACTCTTCCATCTCTAGAGTACTTAAGCTCTACAATAAACTTAACCGCTCCAAAGACATTGTGACATCTGCTCCATGTCATTATGGAAATTTCGAAATTCAATTATCTAAAATAAATATATGTTGTAGTAATGTTGTGGTCAACTGTTATTTTTTGTCTCCTGTATTGAATTATGTGAGTTGTTTTGTGTAATATTTTTTATTATGTTTTTGTATACAAGTTGTGTTCGCCTTTGAGAGGTTTTACATTTAGCTATTACCAGATTTAAGTTTTTAATTACTCTCCTTAAGGTAAAAGTTGTTGGTGAACCTTTTTAAAAAAAATAGACTAGTGTTGAACACTTGTCTAAAGATAAGTCAACTAATTTGAAATGTTTCATAATAATATGTTTCGAATGTCTGATGTGTCAACATTTCAAATTGGTGGACTTATGTTTAGACAAGTGTTCTACACTAGTCTATCTTTTTTTAGGAAGGCCGAAACGTTTTTTTTAATTATTATGTTCATTTATGTATTTGAAAAACTTTTGACACCTAAACAGAACATAGTACAATAGCGTAGTGATTCAGTGATAAAAGGTTCTGACTGAATCAGAGTTCTAATAATCACCACGGGCAAGACCAAACACAATACGTATTAAGATGAATGTGCAAAATTGTTTCCCTATTGGTTAAAACTGCGACACGTACCGACAGAATGGCGATACAATTTCATTTTATGACGTCACATTAATTATGAACATTTGACATGCTTTTCCTTCAGCTTCATTATGAAGCACCAGCGTTGTCTAGTTTAGCATAGGTCTGTGGAGGAGAATAGCCTTTGACTGAATTTATTGCTCATCCCTCTGGAATTATTGTGTACATTATTTTTATACATACTTACAAACTAACCTCTTTATCTAAGCGAATTAATACAATTTTAGGGAATGATTCTACTGCCTTAATATTGTATTTTGCTACGGGACCAACATTGACCATTGTTAAAAACCAACGTTGTTAGTAAGTTAAAGTCACACAAAAAAAGTTGTAGTAATATAAGATTAAACAAACTTCCTCGAAATTGCTAATTAATAAAATAAAAATGTTCAGTCAAATCTTTTTTTTGAAGTCGGTCAATTAAATAGGATTTAATGTTGCTAAATATAGAAGATTTAAGGTAACAGTGGATTGCAAGGTTTTGATATCATGAGTTCAAAGCTTCTTCGCTCTAAAGTACCTAATACTGGCAGGTTTTATCGTAATACCACAGAATAATGTAATATACACCCAGAGGAAGCAAATAAGCATGTTGGCGCCGGTTTCAGAAACTTCCCGCGCTTTAAACCCTTTTTAAGAGGCCTGGTTACGTTCGTTATGCTAATGCTCCCTATTCAACCCGCGAATGATGTGACTGTAGGGTTGCCCATTTTTATAAAATTAAATCTAAAACGAAAAATTATATTTATAAAAATATTAAAGATAGTTAACTCTTTGATTGAGTTATTTGAAAAAGGCAGACAATTAATCATAAACAAATTACTTAATTAAACCATAGCCAAAACAGAAACATTATATATATTGAGAGATATGCCAAATATTTAGGTTGTAATTATAAGTAATTACTATCAGTGACAACCTCAAGCAGGTAATTTACCTCAAGTTTAGCAGTTTTTTTAATTGTTAGGGAAAGTAAATTCTACGGTTTAATTAGTTTGTTTTTTTTAACCTGCCAACCCTACTTCCGAGGCATTCTCGCGTGATAAATCTCTTTAGCGACCGCGTTATTGTTTCACACACCCGCGATATGTTACTGGTAGTTTTTTGTCCAAACCAACTGCTCGTGGCTTGAGTAGGGGAGGCCGGGGACAGTTAAATATAGAAGTAAGCTAAATAACTGTCAAAAACTAAAATTATAAAAAAACCGGCCAAGTGCGAGTCGCACTCGCTCACGAGGAACCCTTCGTGCGCGAGTCCGACTCGCACTTGGCCTGTTTTTTTAATTGGCACCATTATCTATAAAAATGAGCAAAAAAATCACGTTTGTTGTATGGGAGCCTCCTTAAATATTTATTTTATTCTATTTTTTAGTATTTGTTGTTATAGCGGCAAAAGAAATACTTCATCTGTGAATTTCAACTATCTAGCTACCACGGTTCATGAGATACAGCCTGGTGACAGACAGACAGACGGACAGGCGGACAGGCGGACAGACGGACAGACGGACAGACGGACAGACGGACAGACGGACAGACGGACAGACGGACAGACGGACAGACGGACAGACGGACAGACGGACAGACGGACAGACGGACAGACGGACAGACGGACAGACGGACAGACGGACAGACGGACAGACGGACAGACGGACAGACGGACAGACGGACAGACGGACAGACGGACAGACGGACAGACGGACAGACGGACAGACGGACAGACGGACAGACGGACAGACGGACAGACGGACAGACGGACAGACGGACAGACGGACAGACGGACAGACGGACAGACGGACAGACGGACAGACGGACAGACGGACAGACGGACAGACGGACAGACGGACAGACGGACAGACGGACAGACGGACAGACGGACAGACGGACAGACGGACAGACGGACAGACGGACAGACGGACAGACGGACAGACGGACAGACGGACAGACGGACAGACGGACAGACGGACAGACGGACAGACGGACAGACGGACAGACGGACAGACGGACAGACGGACAGACGGACAGACGGACAGACGGACAGACGGACAGACGGACAGACGGACAGACGGACAGACGGACAGACGGACAGACGGACAGACGGACAGACGGACAGACGGACAGACGGACAGACGGACAGACGGACAGACGGACAGACGGACAGACGGACAGACGGACAGACGGACAGACGGACAGACGGACAGACGGACAGACGGACAGACGGACAGACGGACAGACGGACAGACGGACAGACGGACAGACGGACAGACGGACAGACGGACAGACGGACAGACGGACAGACGGACAGACTGACAGACGGACAGACGGACAGACGGACAGACGGACAGACGGACAGACGGACAGACGGACAGACGGACAGACGGACAGACGGACAGACGGACAGACAGACAGACAGACAGACAGCGGAGCCTCAGTAATAGGGTCCCGTTTTTGTGATTTGATTAATATCACAAACATTATTTAACAAATTGCGAGAAATGCCGTGCCGGTAATTGAAGGGAAAAAAGGATATTTGCTTTTCGCACACAGTAAAATAATGTAACAGTTTCATAGGTCCAATTCTTGATAGTTCGGCAACCTGCCCTTAAATTTGACCATCCCCGGTCTCCCCACAATCTGTATTTTTGTGAGGTATATAAAATGTTACTTTTTTATAAACAAGCCGAGCCACATAAACCAACCATATGCGGTTGACTTTTATGTATGAACGGCCGCAACCGAAAGAGCTGAGCAAAAAATGGTGTTAGTCGTTTCGTAAAAAGTCAGCTGTATTACTTTTTTTATTCACATTCTCATGCTTTAAGATCAAAAGGCCACATTGATTAGATACTTGTGTTCTGTTATGATGCCTATTATGATACAAACTGCCAGCTATGATTAAGTTAAATAGGTAAACACTTCAGTTAGAACCGTATTGTCTGACTAACGGCTTGGATATAAATAAATATCTCATCATCATCATTTCAGCCACCATAGGACGTCCACTGCTGAACATAGACCTCCCCCAATGACTTCCAGAATAATTAATTACCGTGTATAATTTTATTCTTTTCCTATGTTTCGTATGACACGCAATTTTTACTCCCGAAATGCGCTATTAAATTGAATGTTGTCTGGAATATGAAAGAGATCGCTTTTGGCGATAAAAGAACCTCAAGTGTAGAAGTAATATATGTCTAATCTGCGGTTATTTTATTTTATGCACAATCAGTTTTTTTTTTCTTGAAAATATTTTACTAAGTATCTAAATTGTAAATTGCTTATATGTTTAAAACAAAAAATGCTTTTTGTTTGACCAGCTAGAGTGGTTTTGAATTTAATTTTCCTGCTCCCGTTTTAACTTTCCCAAAGTATTTCACCTCAATTCAAAACTTTCGCAAACTCGAGAACCCTTGTTTTTTCTAAGTTTTATTTCGGTTCACTCACTATGATGCTGGTTTTTGTTTTTCCGTATATTTAAGCCCATTTTTAAACGACTTTAGAAAAGGAGGTTACATCGACGAGTAAAATATATATTTAATAGATAATGTATTATGTAGGTACGCGACCATGCCTATCTTTATAATGCGTTTTTTATGTAGGAACAATCATAATAATAATAATAAAATAATATTTTAATATTATTAATAATATTGAATCAAAGATGGTTTCATAAAATTTAATCTAGTTTGAATCGACAGTTTCGTTATAAATTAAGTTATGTTGTTTCCCTGACGAGATCAATCACAATATAAATTATGATTGTTAAATACAAAACAAAAAACTTTGGGAAGATGGCTGGTGGCTGAATGAAAAAAGCGAAAAGGGAGGTTGTACTCTTTGGCGCTCTTTCGAGAGGCTTACATCCAACAGTGGACTGCAATAGGCTGACATGATGAAGATAAATACCTATAAATAATAAATAAATATTGGACAACATCACATACATTGCTCTGCTACTAAGGTAAGTAGCTAAAGCACTTGTGTTATAGAAATCAGAAACAACGACGGTACCACAACACCCAGACCCGAGCCAATATGGAAAAGTTCGTTTTCTACATTGACCCGACCGGGGATAGAACCCGTAACCTCAGAGATGGCGGCGCCACTTAAAGTCCGGCGTACTCGCCTCTCGCCTACGGAGGTCGTCAATATTAAGTAATTATGAATATTTCATAAGCAACATACGAACATGTGCTTTAACGAAAAAGATCAATCTAAACCATGGTCCGTCATACCTATTTGGCCCCGCTAAATTACATTATTTAACGCGCTTGTGTTTTTTTTTTCTGTAAAAAAGTATTAATTTCTTCAACGCTACGCTGCACGCCATTTAAAAGTTACATATTTTGTTTTATTCAGAGCTGGTTTTGTTTTTATGTTTGTTTGGGGATTGGGATTAATCAGACCTGTCTCAACTTCGGGTCCCATGTTTTTGCTATCGCTCATTTCAATGGTTTGTGTGACGTAGCTGTTTTAGCCTCAGAACACTGTTTTTAGAATTTAACCTCAATTATCTTTGAAATTTCTTACTTGGTATATTTTTTTGTTTATTAAGTCAGGGTTATTACATTTTGTTTATTAAGTCAGGGCTATTACATAAGTACTCAATTTAACATGGGGTAGGTACATATATTTGCTTTATATTTGAAATACGAGTAACCACGCTTATTGCTGGAAAGCGAAATTAAAAGTCGAGATAACGTCTCGTGAAAAAAATGTATTCACATAAATCAGATTCTATAATTTTTATTTTGTATGAAAATTTAGAAAATTAAAATGGTATCAAATTTCTGATTTTACCATACTATTAATAGCAATGTTAACATAGCTAGTTTCACCTAGCACTCTGAATAGGCAGATGCGGGGTTACAGAACTTAATAAGAAATGCAAATGCAGAAAATAAAGCAGATGCAGTATGTAACGTCTTCAGGCTGAGGTTTTCAGAGATTGGAATATTTCAAATTGTATAACTATCACTTTAGTAAAGTATCAGAAAGTATATAGCACGTAGTAAAAACAAATCAAAAACAAAATCTGTTTTATATTTTTAACGCCTCCGTAGCTGAGAGGCGAGCATGCCGGACTTGGCGTCGCCATCTTTAAGAATCTGGCTTTGGGTTCCAGTCGGGTCAATGTGGAAAATGAACTTTTCTATATTGTCTCGGGTCTGGATGTTGTGGTACCGTCGTTGTTATCTTAGGAACAGAGCAAATGTGATGATGTCCAATATTTTATTAAACCTAATACGGCATCATTGTCCTCTTAACTTATTGGAATTGTGTCCAAACTGGAGTTTTATTGGTTATTCGAAAATTATGTCGTTTTACTGCACTTAGGGCCTTATATTTATGATAAGAACAACACTTTTAAGTAAGCCTAAATATTATAATAAATAAAATGAAATAAAATAAAATAAAAATTATTAATTTTCAGACAGAGTCACATCACATTCCTACTGCAAGGCCTATATAGGCCTAACCTAAACTTTGAGGTGGTTTAGGCCATACGCCACCACACATCCAGTGCTTGATGTAGGGGTGTTGTCACGCCAGTGACTAAACCTTAACGTCAGATGTAATCAAGCCAAAGGCTACGCTTTTCGACTAATCAGAATCAAGTTGTATAAAACTTTAAACGAAGCTAATGCAGTTTTTATTTCTTCTCTATGCATTACTTTATGTTGAAGATAAATAAGTAGCTCTATTTGTAAAATCTAAAAATCGTATGTCCTGCACTAGAAATAAAACTTACAGTCCGATTCTGCATTCGATGTCATAACTTATTTACTAAGATTTATAAAGCTCCCAAAATATTTGCTTTGCCGCTGACTCATAGCTCCTTTGATGTACACAGCAGATACAATATCCGGCCCATCCACTTTGAAAGGAATCGATATTATCGAGTAGCTATTAGTCATCGGTAATAATGGCAGCGGTTAAGAAGTTATAGGTCAACAATGTATTGTGACTAGAGATGGGCGCCTACCCGGTAAAAATACGACTTTGGGTAAATATCAATTAATACCCTTTTTTTACCCACCTATTTTCAATTTTTACCGGGTAAAAATTAAAAACATATTATTTTACTAGAAATCTACAATATTTAGTTTTTTAACACAAATTACTTAACATATGCCAAAAATATAGTATGTATGTAGTATATTCCAAATAAATAAAATAAACTAAAAGCGTTTTTTATGTTATAATAATGCTGTATAACTTAATAAATAAATCAAACAATTTTTACTGATTTATACTTATCATAGACTAATTTCATTGACAAGATTTTTTTAAATGCTTTGGATTACCTGCTTCGTAAGTACGAGCATAACGAAAGTGAAGAATTCGAAGGATTGTATTTTTTTTGTTTTTAGCAATCCCATGCAAGGTTTAATTGAAGATAAATAACACTTGAAAAAAATCATCGACCTCAAGTGGGACTCGAACGATGGATTGAATTGATTGATGGATGCATTGCGATGGGACGTGGGTTCGAGTCCCACCTGAGGTCGATGATTTTTTTCAAGTGTTATTTATCTTCAAATCGAAGGATCCGAATATCCTGGATATTATAGATCAGAAGAACTTCAAAACAATGAAGAACCTGTAGAAGACGCATCTCCTGAAGAGAGCAGTTCTCACGATTTTCAGAACAATTTCATCCCAGAAGGAAACGCTTCAGGTTTCAGATCCCATGTTTTTGATGTAGAATTTTTCAACTGTGATACTTACAGTACTAGTAGCGATAAAAACTAAAAGTAATTTATACAAAAACCCAAGTTTTAGTTTTAGAATGATCAATAAGAAATCAATACCAGACCAATGAACAAATAAGTGAGGGTTTATTCATTTCGATTTAAACGCATAAGACTGATTATCTTAACTTGAGTATGTAGGTAGGTCACATTAATCGGATGGTGTAACTGAATAATCTTTTACATTAAAACGTTTTAATGATATTAAATATTTTTAAAATCAATGTATCTAGTTTTATTAAACAACTTTTTTAATTACCTAAATAGCGCGTGAGAGGACGGACATGCATATTTCGCCAATGCCAAGTCTAGCAACAATGAATTCCATTGTTATTTTTTATGATTATAGTTTAAAAACCTTTCAATCACATTGAGATATTATACTAGTAGCTATTAAAGAGTTCTACTTTACTCCATCAATCAGTTCGATGGTATATTATTCAATCGTCATCCGAATACAAATTAAAGTATCGAATCGATACGACATTAAAAGTAGATTAAATTCGAAAATTGATCGTTTTTTGCGAGTAAAACTAGTAAGTGTTTAAAAAACTATAATTTTGCCTTCGCAACATATACGTCAAAGTAAAATGAATCAATCTAAATAAGTCTTAATTTTTACCCGGTAAAATTTATAAATATCGGGTAAAAAAGGGTATTTATTAATTTTTACCTTTCCTACCTATTTTTACCCACCCAATTTTTACCGGGTAGGTAAAAATTGCCCATCTCTAATTGTGACTCTTAATAAAGAATGCGCACTGTACTTATTTGTTATCTATAAAGTGAGTGTTGTAAATAATTTTCAAGTTTGTCCCGTGCGTAGTGAGTCGCTTTATAGTTTATCTTATTCAGAGTGCATTTGCTATTCCGGGACTAAGGTTAAACCACTGTAGATACTAACGTCCAAAAATCTGTGGTTTAACCTAAGTCTGGACTAGTAAATGCACTCTGAATAATTGAAGATAAATAACACTTGAAAAAAAAATACATCAGGTGAGGTCGATGATTTTTTTCAAGTTTTATTTATCTTCAATTAAAACCTTGCATGGAATTGCTAAAATTAAAATTTTTGACTCTGAATAAGACAAATAAAGTTATGGTCAGACGACAATCGCCTCAATAAATAAATCTATAAGAAAATTAATTAACTCTGTCTATTACCACTAGACAGAGTTAATAAATTTTCTTATAGATTTAACCATGTCTAGTTGTTGACCGGGAGAGAATACTTTGCCACTATTTCTGCCATTTGGACTATCTTTTTATTAGAGTTTCGGGCAATTTAATTTTCAAAATCTTAAATGAAAATTAGGTATAAAAAACAAGTTGTGACATTGTCTTGCCCCAAGCACTAAGCTGTAAAATAACATTTGCACCCATGGTTGAAAATTGTCCACCAACTTTTCTTTTCATACAAGCCTTGTCCAGAAAATTGCAATTACAATGAAAACGAAATCGAGCAAATCGGTCAATCTTTTCTCTAGTTTTTGCGAGACTAATGTACGGACAACAGCACGTCGACCTACCACAAAATGACAAATTTTCTCATTTGAAAATGAACTCTATATGTCAGGCTTAAAGTTGAAAATCTATTGGAGAATTTTTGACTTGTGGGGTAGGTCGACGTGCTGTTGACTGTACTATTACAATAGAATAAAACTGTTTGATATATTTTTCTGTTAAAACTAAATGATCTAAAGTTTGTATAACAATGTAATATCACATTCGAATACTTACCTACATTTTATTGTGCATATTGACAGAACTTCAACGCCAGTAGTTCCGACTGGTAAGCACCAAAAACATCAATCTTTATTCTTATAACAACAAATTTATATTGTGATACCAAATAGCATACCCTGGTTAAAAAAAAAGTAACTAAAAGAAAGAGAGATATTGTGTCAAAAAAGTCTATCAGATGTCTGACCTAAGTTGTCAAAAACTTACACGATATCTATGTACACACCATGTTGTTTCTGTGCCAAAAAACTGGTATCGAAGTTGGAGAATATACGTTGTGAAACCAGTTGCCAAATGCGGGCCTTTGGCATTCGTTATAGCTCGGCCTTTGGCATTCGTTATAGCTCTGATACGCCATTACCTGCCAAGGAAATTAAAAATAACAGTTAATTACTTTTCTGGCTGCAAATGGTTCTAGCGTATACAAAAAATAGCTTTATAAAAACAAAAAATGTATCTAACACTAGACTAATATATTATCTTATATTTATCAGAAACCAAATAAAAACCGGCCAAGTGCGAGTCGGACTCGCGCACGAAGGGTTCCGTACATTATCTAATTGCGGTTTACGAATTATGACTTATTAAAAAAAAACTACTTACTAGATCTCGTTCAAATCAATTTTCGGTGGAAGTTTGCATGGTAATGTATTCATATATTTTTTTTAGTTTTATCATTCTCTTATTTTAGAAGTTACAGGGGGGGGGGACACATTTTAGCACTTTGGAAGTGTCTCTCGCGCAAACTATTCAGTTTAGGAAAAAAATATATTAGAAACCTCATTATCATTTTTGAAGACCTATCCATAGATAGCCCACACGTATTATCATTTTTGAAGACCTATCCATAGATAGCCCACACGAATGGCTTTGATGAAAAAAAGTTTTTTGAGTTTCAGTTCTAAGTATGGGGAACCCCCAAAATTTATTGTTTTTTTTTCTTTTTTTGTGTAAAAATCTTAATGCGGTTCACAGAATACATCTACTTACCAAGTTCTAACAGTATAGTTCTTAAAGTTTCGGTAAAAAGTGGCTGTGACATACGGACGGACAGACAGACAGACAGACATGACGAATCCATGGGTTCCGTTTTTTGCCATTTGGATACGGAACCCTAAAACATCCGTATGATTAACTAAATATATTCTTCTTCTTTGCGTATCGACTCAGGCTTTAATAATATAGCACTATCGGTGTCCTTGTAAGTATCCTCGCTAACCAAATATATTAAATGAATAATAATCACAATTAAAATTATACAAAACAAACATTATTGAAAGTTTAATCAAAACAGCACTTACTTCTGTTTTAAGTATGATACCTAAACGGTAACTATAAAGGACTAAACATCGTTAAAGTAACGACTAATTGTAAGTGCACTTTCTACAAAGAACTTGTTACAAAGGCTTTGATAAAGCTACATACTAATGAGCTGACTTAATAAATACAGTTGACAACAACATGGCTGAACGGGCATTTGTAATTTACGATTAAACATGCGGATAGATAATAACTCTGCCTGATTTGGTACTTATTAATTAATTGCAATACAATAATACAAAGTATGACCTAATTGTTGGGGTTATTTGAATCTCTAGCAATTTTATTATCGTCGACTCGTCGTCGATCCATAAAAAACAAAGCAAACAAAGAGGCTTTATAGTTTATGTAAATAAAGGTTTAGTTAAGTGGCTAGGGCATGTGCATCCTGCACCTGGCTGTCACGACAAAAGCTGAGCGGGAACCTTTTTGACACTTACCTTAGATTTTTTATATTGTAAATTAATTGAGTAAAATAAATTATTTTTAGGTTTCCGTACTCAAATGGTAAAACGATACACTATCCTAAGACTCCGCTGTCCGTCTGTCTGTCTGTCTGTCGGTCTGTCACCAGGCTGTATCTTATGAGCCGTGATATAGCTAGACAGTTGAAATTCTCACAGATGATGTATCTTGTTGCCACTATAACAACAAATACTGTTGCCACTATAATAAAATACCAGAATAAAATAAATATTTAAGGGGGCTCCCATAGAACAAACGTAATTTTTTTTGCTCGTTTTTATAGTTAATGTTGCGGAACCCTTCGTGCACGGGTCATTTTCGCACTTTTCCGGTTTTTTTTATTTCTATGCAGCAAGCTCTCGTAGACCAGTAGCTCTATTAACTGATATCATATCAAGCTTAAATTCATACCTTTTTTTCAGATTCGAAGAGTAGGCCTAGGCGGCATCGGCCCTCAACCAACGTTCGACCTCACCGACCCTTACTGCAATAATGTATCTTACGACTACGTACCCATGCATGACCCCCACCTGGCCCACCATTTCGCTCAGAAACAGGCAAGGAACCGCATGAAACAACTGGGCTACTGCACCAAAGATGGCAGGGCAGTCTGTTCGCTGAAGGAATTCAACCAGTACAGAAAGTATCTGTATAACCAATTTATGGATCGGATACATCAGGAGATGAAGAACTTGGTAAGAATTATTTCAAATTAGTAATGAATATAGGAAAAACAGAAATAACGTGTTTAAATGACAACCTATGGTTCTTTCATGAAGAAAACTAGATAAATAAAATCTGATAGTATACAAAATTTCACTTTTTTTAGCATTTTTTTTTTATTAACAAAAATTAAGTACGTATTCATAATACTTCATCTCAGATTCACTAGGTTATTTTTCGAATGAATTTTGAATATACTTTACTTTTTTATCAAGGAATCTCTCATATTAGGATGAGCGAGCTCGCGATGATCTGACTCTAAAGAGAGTAGAGGTGGATGTAGCCAGGCGACTGCAGATTTTCACGAAAGCTGAGAAAGCCAGAGAACACCTTGAGAGGGTTGCGCAGGAGCACGCAGACGAGTGGGCTGAGAAGAGGAGACAGTAAGTCCCCATGTTTGTATTAAATTAGGAGATATTCCCACGCATATTTTTCTGTCACTAAGAGACAGGACTATTATGCTGAAATTTATATCGCCCTAGGATTATCATACCATCATATAGCTATGTATTTGATGTTGTGTATTGATTAATCATAATTATATATTAGTTCGGAAAAGCCGTTAGTTGAATGACCACAACCGATCCTGAAATATGTCTGTTCTTGTTTGTAATATTGTCCAATATTAACTTCTTAAATTACCTTATATTTTTCTTAACCGATTTTAGCTACGGTGACAACGTTGCTTATTTATAATATTGTTACAATGAGTAGGTACCTCCAATAAGGGTTACTTTCCTCTTGGGTCGAGTAACAACTTTTAAAAACCTTACATACTTAACGCATTTGTTTAAAGACACGTACCTACACGCGCGTGCTCAAGTGCGCAAAAAGGGATATGACATACTCCACCCTAATCTAAATATAAATATCTCTAATGAATTGAGAATTGGATGTGAACAAACGTAATCGTACGTCATTTTTCATTTGGAGCTTCTTACATTGAGACAGTTAACTGATATTAGATAATATTTGTTTATTTTAGAATGTATTTCTACGTATTACAATTTTTGAGACGTCTATTATAAAGTTTATTTATATAGTATAGTGCTAAAATACCCTATCAAACAAAAATTCGTTAAACCTATTATTCCGGTCTTGAAAAATATGTATTCAATCAGACGACTCCACTGTTATTGTCACATTTCTTTTGAATTATTTTAATCAATCCTTAAATTTTTTAATTATTTTATTAAAATTTTAAATTAAATTATTTTATTAAATCCCTTTCTCTTTTATCTGTGAATAGCCTTCAAATATACTAATCAAAGAATCACCAACCAAGACGTTATGCCGTTCGTCCACACTGAACCTATTGAAAAGCCCTTTGCATAATAAAATCGAGCGCATACCTACTAAAACATGATGCCTCAGCGGTTTCCAAGTGGTACCTATTCAATAGCCATGGGAATTTTATTTCTTTAAGGGTATTATCTTTTACAAAAAAATATTTTAAGTCCTAGACGGAGTGCTAGTATGTTGAAATTCGGCATGACTCGCTAGAAAACTAGAATTAATTTTACATTTTCATCTGCAGTTTGATAGATACTGTAGGCGTAAAACTTCTTTCCATTTCAAGAGCCAACGTTTTTATCCTGCAATTGCTTTCTTATGCTTACATTAATGTAAACTTATAATTTCCCAAAGTGTAAAGTAAACCTTCGAAGAAATCCGCAATAAGAGCTCTTTTTCGAACCTTTATTAACTTAACAAGCCAAATTAGTAAGCTACGAACACGTTTATTTATGGGGACACTTTGTTTTCATTTACCCTACGCTAAATTTACCCCTATTCCCTACAGGCCAGCCAACAAATATTTCTCCATTTGCTGTTACAAATAAAACGTTTCCTGACGATTTTTGTTAAGTGATTCCTAAATAATGGGATCTAAATGAAAAAACTTTGCTTAAGATCGCTGAAGTGTCATAGCGAAGAAAATTGTTTCAAGCTTACTTTTTGTTTGCAGTAAGGATTTGGTCAAAATAGAATCATTTATTATTTTACGAAGAGAATAAACAAATCGTGGAGAAAAGGAAATGGATTGCCAATTGTCTTTTATTTATAAAACCTTAGGAATTACAATTTTTTTATAATTTTGCGGTTTTTTGGTGATTACGACAGTATAAAAGACAAATCGAAAATTGGAGGCCACTATGTAGGTACATTAATGAAAATAACAAAAGGCAAACAAATTAATTAGTCATAACTGCAAAACCGGTAAACATTTATAGGAACGTAAAAAAAATAGGGAAATATCTTTTTTGATTTGTCCCAAAAGGTTATGCTGTTTTAATAAAAATACAAACTTATTGATACTTGTAGGATTTCATTTTTTTGTAGTACGTAGAGGCGGCCTCCCATTTTCGGTTTATCTTAGAAATGACCACCGCAAACTGTCATGATTTTGTAATAGGCTTCTTAAAATTGTATTTTGGTTACTTTTCTTACTAATAAATGCGTGTCGGTCACATTAACAAGTAGTATTGAATTTATTATTATTAATTATATTCATCAAGTCAGTCTCGTGTTCTCGAAGCGTCATTGTAGCCCCTTCACAATAACGTATCTCGAGCGTATGCGTTCGTTAAACACACCATCACGGTCGCAGCGACAATCGTAAAGTCGATGTAATATCGAAAAACGACGTCGAACGAACCACTATCGAAAACGTAATCACGCGGTCTACACGCTAACTCAACGATCATCAGCAGATGACGAACGAAAATATTTAGGTACAGATTAACATGTGGCTGTATATAACTAAAAAAAACTAACAAACATTTCCCTATTTCGAGATCCATGCTTTCCTTAATTATAAACTTTAATTTAATAACTAAGCTCCCTAGAGGCAAAGTAACTGAAGTTGAACCATCAGTCAGACAAAGGCCTTACATCACTCGGTCAATTAATACAAATTTGAATAATTATACGCACCTGTGATTCCCTGAATAAACGTTGATTAAGGCACATGCCATTGTCAAATTTAATTAAGAGCTATTCGGATAAAATCAGGACGTCGTAACAGATTATCTAAGCATCCAATTAGTGAAATGGGACATTGCTTCATTATTTCATTGCTGACAATTTTAATTATCTGATATTTCAAAACAGAATTTGGAACCGAATAATAGATAACAACTCGTATTAGTAAGTAAGGAATGGTAAGGGCGCCTTCAGATATATAGGCCATCAAGTTCGTACGCTATACCTACTCATGCAGGGTGACAGACACTGACGCTGACGGAGACGAGGTGCGCTAGTATCAGAGGCCTAATAGTAATACCTATAACTTGATTATACCTAGAGTATATGGTAGTGTAGTCCCAGCCGACGCCTATCGCCTTGCACTATCGCACATTAACTGGACAGACCCGAAAAACCGGCCAAGTGCGAGTCGGACTCGCGCACGAAGGGTTCCGTACCATTATCTATAAAAACAGCAAAAAAAAACACGTTTGTTGTATTGGGAGTATTTGTTGTTTTACAGCGACAACAGAAATACATCATCTGTGAAAATTTCAATTCTCTAACTATAACGGTTTATGAGATACAGCCTGGTGACAGACGGACAGACAGACAGACAGACAGACGGAAAGCGGAGCCTTAGTAATAGGGTCCCGTTTAACCCTTTGGGTACGAAACCCTAAAAAGGGACACAGACGTGCCACAACACAGTTACACACTGACGAGCCGCAAATATTCGCGCTACTTTTTTCAATGTCCGTAACCAAGAGGCGAGTAGGCGACTTGGTGTCGCCATCTCGGTACCGTATTCGATTCCCGGTTGGGGCAATGTAGAAAACGAACTTTTGTATATTTTCTGCGGTCTGGGTCTTGTGGTACCGTAGTGTTTTTCTGATTTCAATAACACAAGTGCTTTAGCTACTTACCTTCAGATCAGAGCAATGTATGTGATGTTGTCCAATATGTATTTACTAAAAAAAAACAGTAACGCCATTACTAGCTGATGCTCAGATAGGTAATGTATGAAAATGAGTGTGGCCCGACTGCCGCACGATCCGAATGCGACTGCAGCGCACCAATTTGAAGGCGCCCTAAGGATTTGTATCGTTTTGCAGTTTTTCTGTATGCCCCAGTAGCCTAATTACTTCCCGTTGCGAAGCTTTCATCAGACACGAGAAAATCGGATTTCCTTGTTACTGTCCCATCATTGGAAGCCCATATAATGACCTAGTTCGAGACTTCCGAGCTACTCTGATTATTTACAATCTGTGTTTCACAATGTAGAGTCCGGTTTCATAATGTAGGCAGATTTTCCCAAGAGTAAGTTACGGATGTAACTTACTTCTGGGAAACCAATGCTAGTATTTTGTTTTTAGTAAAATTATAATATAATCAAGTTATTCCGAATTTCGAAATCAGCCACGGAATACGGTAAAAACTGTTTACTAGACTCTTCATTATTATAAATCTATCACTACACAAAAAAAAAGAATATTTTACCGTCACAAATCAGCATTTATTTTAATAACAACATCTTTGTTTCAAATTAAATGAAGGACCTACTACATTTTCTCAGGAGGCAGCCAAAGGTAGCGTTTTCTAGAGCAAAAATATTGTTTATTTATTTCAGTAACAATCCAAAACGAGTGATTTATTTCCTAGATATCTATAAGCTACAACAATACTGCGCATTGAAACGAATATTGCAATACTTTACGCAACTTCAAACGTGACTTGGCAAACATATTCCAGAAAAGTATGTCAGACAAAACCAACAGTGACGAATTACAAAATGGGAGTATACTTACCGTGATTGAACCCAATTGAAACAAATAAAAGTAACAAACAGTTTTTTTTACGTAGCTTCGTTTTTCCGTCATACATTTTTATCTATTTAAATATTAGTATAGCAATAAAAGCAAAAGCTATTCATGTACTTTGTTCCTGGCGATACTGTAATTTCTCATGATCCTGAAAGATTACATTGCAGGATGTCATTACTCATCATAATAGCCATCTTTCATCAAAATTTATTTATTACCTGGTTTACTGATACTTTGTTGCCTTCTTGCCTTTTGTTTTTTTGTTTTCATAGGAATACTTCTTATTTAAAGTTTATGTTGATGACTAAATATAATAAGAGACAAATATTCTTTAATAATGTTTACATTTGCTAAATTTATTTAAAAGCACAAAAGATGGAACTAAAATCTGATTTATAAGTTACATTACACAAATCCTTTCATTCCTAAAGTTCTCAAGGCAAAGTAGTTGAAACTTTCTATTGTTGAACTCTGATGCATCTCGAAGTATGGAATATCAATAATCCGTATTAAACGCGATTCAGCTGAGCCCGCAAAGTTCGGTTCTATAATTGGGTCGTTCTTCAAGACACGTTTTTTAAGCGGCATCACCTAAAAAGAATGGAAATAGAAAAGCCAGCTAGCCACTTTTTTTTTCGGGTATACTTCCACTCCTCTCTTAACTGGGTTATTGATTATTATTCAATTATCATTATATTTAATATCATTAAAAAAATAAGACACACCGATTCTTTGATTTTCGTGGAGTGTCCCAAACCCCGATCTGGTCACTTAGTAAATTATATATTTTAAACTAAACGGTACATGCTTACCAAAAAAAATATACTAAGTCATAAGAAGTTGACAATTCTATGAAAAATGAGATCGTAGTTCTAAAAGAAATACATTATCTAAAAAAAATTAAAATGTGACTGTCCCGGGGTAGTTACTGATTTGCGTGGATCATTATAAATTCACTTGCAAAACCCTAATTTCGCGACCCTGATGTTGCGTCATCCTAATTCACGTTAAAACTAGTCGCGCTCCGACGGCCGGGCAGAGTACTAGTGTGACGACGCGTCGAGGTTCCGAAAAATTTAGGTAAGAACCTCGTTGCATGGGTATGGTTTCTCAAAAATTTGATTTGTGTGGTACAATTTTCTCCGGTGTCTGTAAATTTATTTATTGAATAAAATTTTGTAGCGATCAAATAATAGGTTACGTAACCTATATTCAAAATACAGTTTATTTGCTTAAAAGGTTTATGTATATTTTCAGGATAAAGGATTTATTTTGATTTTCGTGGTCGTGATTTGCGTGGTTTACGTGGCAGTTTTGACCCACGCAAGTCAATTATTGGCCATGCAAATGAAATAACTTTAGGGTTTTGTAATAGTATTGTATGATCATTTTAATTTTGAAATGTCAATACGTTTAAATCACAATTAAAATGTTGCAGTTGATGGGTTTCTAATTTTATAAGTACCTTATTATAGTAAAAATAGTGTCAGATAAGCTACCTATATTAATAAATAATAAAATTGTCATCATATCATCATCATATCAGCCTGTTGCAGTCCACTGCTGGACATAGGCCTCCCCCAAGGAGCGCTACAGTGCTCGATCTCCCGCCCTTTGCATCCAGTCGCTGCCAGCTGCCTTCTTCAGGTCATCGGTCCATCTAGCCGGGTGGCGTCCTACACTACGTTTGCCTAAGCGTGGTTACCATTCGAGAACCTTCCGGATCTTATCCCTTAATGAGATCCCCAATATAGACCTTTCCATAGCACGCTGAGTGACGTGTAGTCGGTGGGCCAAATTGACTGTCATGTTCCACGTTTCGGCTCCGTAGGTTAAAACTGGTAGGACGCATTGGTTAAACACCCGGCTTTTCAGGCACTGCAGCAGTGTCGACGTGAAGATGTGACGCAATTTCCCAAATGCTGCCCAGCCAAGCTGCACTCTTCTGGCGATTTCCCGCTCGAAGTTGTCTCTACCGAGCTGTAGTACTTGTCCAAGGTAGACGTACTCTTGGACAACCTCGAGCGTAGTGCCCTTGACGGAAATTGGGTCGGGATGACATGTTCGTTGAACATTAACTTTATGTTGTCCAAATTCATCCCAAGCCCCACACGTCTCGAGGCAGCATTAAGACTGTGCAGCATTTTTTGCAAATCCTGCAGCGATTCTGCCATAATAACTATGTCATCGGCAAAGCGAAGATGCGTAAGATATTCGCCATTTACATTGAAGCCCAGTCCGTTTCAATTCAGCGTCTTGAACACATCCTCCAGTGCGTTGGTGAACAGTTTCAGAGATATAACATCTTCCTGTCTAACACCTCGGAGCAGCTGGATGGGTTTTGTTCGGTGGTTTTGTACTTGGACGGACATTGATGCCATACTGTACAGGCTTCTTAGCACCTTCACGTACCGCCAATCGACTTGGCATCGCTGCAAGGATTCCAGAACAGCCCAGGTTTCGACCGTGTCGAAGGCTTTCTCATAGTCCACAAAGGCCAGGCACAGGGGCTGGTTATACTCTTCAGACTTCTATATGACCTGCCGCACCGTATGAATGTGGTCTATGGTACTGTAACCTTTGCGAAACCCAGCCTGTTCCGGTGGCTATAAAGCGTTAAATCTTGCGGAAAGACGGATTGTGATGACCCTCGAGAACAGCTTGTAAACGTGACTCAGGAGCGTGATTGGTCTATAGTTTTTCAGGAGACTTTTGTCTCCTTTCTTGAAAAACAATGCAACCACGCCCCCACTCCACGCTTCCGGAGTTGCCCCATTGGCTATGACGGAGTTGAAGAGCCTCTTAAGTTCGCCAAGCACAGGTGTGATTCCGTCTTCGCCGGGAGCCTTCCCATTACTAAGCTGTCCGAGGGCCGCCTCAATCTTATCCTCCTCCACATCTGGGAGATCTTCAGTGATCTCTTGGATCATTCGCGTCGGCGGCTGTATGTAGGGAATACAATGCGTACAATCGGCCGTAAAAGCCTTCGAATTCGGCCAGAATCTCCGGAACCGATGAGATGATTCAGCCATCCGAGATTTTTAGCTTTGTCAGGTGACTTTTTCCCAATCTTTTAGTGAAGACCCTCGACCCCCGATTCTGACCAAAATTGCCTAAAACATGAGAGGAAAAATTAAAAAGAAAGAAGGATAACTTCTTTCTTTCTAAGAAAGAAGAAAAAGAGAGAGGCTTAAAAATAATGAAGAGTTCAAGGTAAAAAACCGGGCGAGATATTATAAAAGGAAAGCCGAAGGAAAAATACTTAGTATTCATTACTTGAACCGCCGCGAACAAAAAGCTAGACGACATAGAAGTTCCAGGCCTGGCCAAAGACTACGAAGAACTGATGACTACAAAAACTACTAGAGCTGTCTTAACGACGAAAACTCAAGTGTAATTATATAGGTTTGTCATTCATGTCATGTCATTAAATAAATAATGCTCGATTGATTCTAATATAAATTTAAATAAAAGCTTAAAAAAACAATGTCTGTGTTAGTTACTTACCTATTCTTTCAACTGATAACATAATAACTTATTTTATATATAAAATAACATTTAATAACTTATCTTAGAAATTTAAATAAATAAAAAATCATTTTCGTGGTGTGTTTTATGATTTGCGTGGCCTCCAATTTTTTGACCTCGATTATCTCTGTTAGTATATCGCTCTATTATGTGCCTTTTCCATAAAAAACATTACTTTTACGTATATTTTAAGATACAGAGGTCGATGTATAAGATATATTAAATTTGAAAATTGCCACGCAAATCACCAAATAATGCCTTGCTCGAAGAAGCACCCAATTATAGTTAGTATACTTGTATATGTCTCTTATTACATTTATTTAATAAAAAGGTTTCTTTGTTGTTGTTTGAATCATTTCTAAACACAGTTCATGGTATTTAAATAGATAATTTGACGCTGTAGGTTACAAGTCACGACCAATAAAAATTGCTTACGTAGATACATTTTCCAATTCATATTGCAAAAGAAAGTGGCAAGCTTAATATACAGTAGGTAAGATGAATTGATCACTGTAGAATGCTTAAGCATAACTTGTACCCTTTTTGAATTCGTCAATTTTACAGCGTACTTACATCTTATTGCTTGTGACAGTTGTGACTGTACTTACGTTCAAAATTTGTCATTCATGTCATGTCATTAAATAAATAATGCTCGATTGATTCTAATATAAATTTAAATAAAAGCTTAAAAAAACAATGTCTGTGTTAGTTACTTACCTATTCTTTCAACTGATAACATAATAACTTATTTTATATATAAAATAACATTTAATAACTTATCTTAGAAATTTAAATAAATAAAAAATCATTTTCGTGGTGTGTTTTATGATTTGCGTGGCCTCCAATTTTTTGACCTCGATTATCTCTGTTAGTATATCGCTCTATTATGTGCCTTTTCCATAAAAAACATTACTTTTACGTATATTTTAAGATACAGAGGTCGATGTATAAGATATATTAAATTTGAAAATTGCCACGCAAATCACCAAATAATGCCTTGCTCGAAGAAGCACCCAATTATAGTTAGTATACTTGTATAGGTCTCTTATTACATTTATTTAATAAAAAGGTTTCTTTGTTGTTGTTTGAATCATTTCTAAACACAGTTCATGGTATTTAAATAGATAATTTGACGCTGTAGGTTACAAGTCACGACCAATAAAAATTGCTTACGTAGATACATTTTCCAATTCATATTGCAAAAGAAAGTGGCAAGCTTAATATACAGTAGGTAAGATGAATTGATCACTGTAGAATGCTTAAGCATAACTTGTACCCTTTTTGAATTCGTCAATTTTACAGCGTACTTACATCTTATTGCTTGTGACAGTTGTGACTGTACTTACGTTCAAAACTACAATTAAATAAAGGTCAGGAATGGCGCTGATTATAAACTTAAATACCTAACTAATAAAAACTAATAGGACCTTAAAATGCACTTACAGAAATGTGTGAACATGTAGCCAGGGGCGTGCGGTGCATATAGGCAAAGGCAGTGCCTTCCTGGTAAATGAAATGAGGTAGGCAGTAGGTACTTACAAATGTGTGACATTGATGAAAACCACTGATTTTCATTAATAAAAAACTCAAGTAAGTATCTACAGCCTAACTCGAAATAAATGCAATGCCCGCCACTGCATGTAGCACCTACTTATTTTACGTACCTTGTTACCTACGAGCTTTCACACAACCCGGACCATTTGTGTTAAACTTGAGAGACAGACTTGAATCCATGGATGAAATTTAGTATTATTTAAAATCTCTGCAACTATCCCTACTAATTCAACTTTAGCTTTCACTAGCAAAGTTCGCAGCGTCAAGGATGCGAGTGCTAAACTTGGACAGCATTTGCATAACCTATTTAGCCGCCTTTCATCAGAACTGAAGGCTCTACTACTTAACCATGATAATTAGAGCTCTGAGACTGTGAAGTCGCAGTAGAAGCTTTAAGGCATCGCATTTCAAACGTGGATCAACTTTAATGTGGTCATTCATAGAGTATGTTCAGTCTTTGCATCGTTTAATCTTATTACGAAGATGGAAAATTTGAAATGGAGATAGTCTAGTTGGGAATGAGGAAAGAAACTTTTATTTTTTGTCCATCATTTAACTTATGTTAACTGACTAACCGTGATTTATCGTAACGTGGTTTTACGATTTCAGGAGTTTCCCTTCGCGATCGAATCAGAAATAAGACGATCCGAAGGCGAACCAAAGTCACCGACGTAGCTCTCAGAATCGCAAACCTTAAGTGGCAGTGGGCGGGGCACATTGCTCACAGGACTGATGGCCATTGGGGCAGGAAGGTCCTTGAATGGCGGCCGCGGGCCGGAAGGCGTAGTGATGGTAGGCCCCCCACAAGGTGGACCGGCGATCTGGTGAAGGTCGCGGGAAGCCGCTGGATGTGGGTGGCACAGGACCGATCTTCGTGGAATTCCTTGGGGGAGGCCTATGTCCAGCAGTGGACGTCTTTCGGCTGATGGATGGATGGATGGTTTCACGATCATTTAAAACTTGTAAATTTGCGCTTTAGACGTTAAAACAAGCAGTCACGGGTTCGAGTTCCCGCAAGGAGCAAGTGTTTGCGTGATAGCACTAGCTTTTTTACCTTAATTATGACTCAGGTAAAAATGATGTGTCATAATTATTATTATAATGTTCTAAGTATAAATATCCGTTGTTCAGTCGACATACTACAAGCTTTGCTTAGTTTGTGGCTAGTTAATCGTATGACGTCAATACCAACATACTTCTAAGAAATTATTACAATTGTTATCTGTAATAAAATTACCTAATCATAATCACTATAGATAACGATAGCTCTAATACTGTTATAAGAATCTACGTCAATACCAACGGCATAAACAAGAAAAAACCGTCCAAGTGCGAGTCGGACTTGCGGGCACGAAGAGTTCCGTACCATTATTTATAAAAACGGCGAAAAAATCAAGTTTGTTGTATGGGAACCCCCTTAAATATTAATTTTATTTTGATTTTTAATATTTGTTGTTATAGCGACAACAGAAATACATCATTGTGAAAATTTTCAACTTTCTAACTATCACGGTTCATGAGATACAGCTTGGTGACAGATAGAAAGACAGACAGACAAACGGACAGCAAAACCTTAGTAATATAGTCCTTTGGGTACGGAACCCTAAAAACTGCTGATCCAATAAAATATTATTCAATAAACAATGAAATGAACCGACCCTACTAAAATTTATAAATAAATTTTTCGGCTGCTGATGTATAAAAAATCAAAACCAAACCTAGCACAAACTCGTAAAGGACCTAACCTCCTAAAATCCAACAAAATATTATTTTTATATTTCTTTCTTTCAAGCTTCCGGCATAAATCAAAGAGACCAGAAATACGTTTTAATTCAAAGAACCCGCTTTTAAACTACGAATTCACAGCCCCTGGCCTAGCCTGAGTTTTAAGTTTGCTACATTATCCGCTAGGGCTCGCGTCGTTAATATGCATAGCACCAGTTTTATAACTTGCTTTTTATTAAAAACTGGCCAAGTGCGAGTCGGACTCGCGCACAAAGGGTTCCGTATCATTATCTACCAAAACAGCAACAAAACACGTTTGTTGTTTGGGAGCCACCTTAAATATGTTTTGTTTTTTGATTTTTAGTATTTGTTGTTATAGCGGCAACAGAAATACATCATCTGTGAAATTGTCAACTTTCTAACTATCACGGCTCATGAGATATAGCCTGGTGACAGACGGACAGAAGAACTTTAGTAATAGGGTCCAGTTTTACCCTTTACGTACGGGGTACGGAACGGGGTACGGAACCCTAAAAAAGATAAAAAGTTTGCCATTACTTACGCTCATGGCAAATAATATTTGTTTAACAAAACCCCATACTTAAGCATAATAACTTGTAAACTTTCGCGTTGCATAATTAAAGGTAACATTAATTATACCTACATTATTATGATTGCGTTAATGCCCGTTACAGTGAGGTTTACAATATAAGCATGTTAAATATTCGGTCTCCAAATTTCACAAAATACTAGTCTCTTCTCAATCCACCTTAACAATATTCTCCTGTATGGCACAGAGCTATATTCCTGGCGATTTCTGCATAATACGTAACTGTTCTACCTGGTGAAGTTTGTTATTTCTGCATGATAATAATTAGTCTTCGCTACTCCTATCGGCGCGCTCGCACTTCGTCCAGGAGCTAAATACGTAATTGCTTCTCTCGAAAAGCCTGTTCTTCTTGCCCTGGGTTTTTGCTCAACTAAGCGCAACGAGATATGCCTTTGATAGCTCTGTTGCTTTTCCAGAGGTAATTTAACTGATGTGAAAAAATTCCGCTTTGGTGGTCACCCTTGTGGCAGCTGCTGGGTTGTCTGGGTGGTAGGCCTGCTATTACTATATATGCCTGGTTTAAATAAAATGTTTATGATACAGTGACTTCTTTTTCTTTCAATCCCAATTTTACAACCAACCGGCTTGAGTAACACCTAGTCCCCCGATGCTTGATAGCAGCAGACTTAATTTTGAATAGCCTGAGACTTGTAGTAACATATTTTAAATAAAATGTTTTTTCTAGAGCAAAGGAACAAGAGAAAAAGATTCAAGCCCGAATGAAATATCTCACTGAGTTTAACGAGAAACAACGCAAAGAACGCGCAACAAGAGCGAGAGATAAACAGAACCGAATCAAACAGAGGGTACAAGCGGCAGCTGAGATGGAACTGAGAAGGAAAATCACCATGGTCCGGCAATGGAGGACGAATGAGAAGAAACGACTGAATAGGTTGAAGCAAGATAGAGAGGCGAAGCAGAGATGGCTTGAGGATGAGGTAATGATTTCAAAGTTTTTTTAGGTGCAGTTAAAATGCCTCTCAAGTTACCATGCGAATTCTGACCGTCGCTGCCAGGTTGTAGCGTACCGGTCTGTACGGATTTGTATGCAACGCTTTTCGATGACACCGCCTGCGTCGCGCGGCCGGCCAGAAGACTCTCGGGTCCCAACTGTAGATCATCGACCGCTAAGATCCAAAGGTGCCTTAAGGTATGATTCCGAACTCTGCAACACGCAGCAGTGCTGCCGCAGCACTGCGGCGTGCTGTTGGTTGAGTTTGGAAGTGCGGCCTGGCCATGTTGCGCGCATGGTCCGAATGAGTGTGAAGATGGTGAATTCAAAATAAACCCAATAAATTGATCATCATGGTCTAGGCGTGAAATCCAATTATAACAAACTTAAGCAATGAACCTAGAGCGCTAATTAAAAAAAAACTTAATTTTTTTTCTAAGGCCCTGTTTCACAATGTACGGAGAAGTTCTGCATAAGTTCTGTAAAGGCTACTTGTTACTATCTTTCGTATGAATACTATTTTTGTTTTTACGGCCGTCAAATAGCGCTATAATTATGACTTAGTTATTCAAGCACTTTTATCCTCGACATATTTTTATCTGTTACGTATCTGTTTGGCACTTTATCCGTACATTGTGAAACAGGCCCTAAGTTTGAATGGCGGATGGCTATTTTAAATACCTTTAATTTAAAGGATAATCAAATCAATTTTAAAGCTTTCTTAGTTTACTGCTGAAAGATGAGTAATGTTTTTCAAATTTAAGATATTAATATGAGTATTTCTAGCTTATACCTTTTAATGGATTTGGACTTGCACGATGTTTTATATGTTTGTGAATTCACACAGTTGTTGTGGATTTTTTACAAATAACTCTATGTTACAGCAAATACCAGCTTTTAATTGAAACTGAAACTGTGACTGTGACGTAATCGAATGAATTGGATTCACAGCTCGATAGTGTTTTCAGTTCAATATATATTTCTGTTACATAAAATGCTCGTAGCAAGCAAATAACACTTCGAAATGTTTTAATAACTTACTTATTTTCAAAGAGTTAAATTATTATCTGACAGATTATTCCATCCGTAGAATTAACATATTAATAAACAAATAATATATAATTTAATAATACCTCACGATTGTGACGTAGATGCAACTCATCCACGATTTGTCGAAGTATTGACTGGTGTGAGTACACAGATCCTTCTACAGGCTGTCCAAGAGAATAGGACACTGCCTAAAACCACGTGATCAGCTGGTCATATACAACAACTTTTTCTATGGGAGCAACATTGAAATCGAGAATCTTTTTTCAGCTTCTCCATACAAACCTACTCGCATACCTCGATGATAATGTATGGAGCATCTGAAAATAAAATCACGATTTCGATGTTTCTCTCATAGGAAGGAGTGTCCCATTCTTTTCTACAACCTGTATAGTCTGTTTTTATTTTCTTGTCAAATATTATAAACAATCTAGAAATTCAGCCTAAACAAAATTGTTCATAATAAATAAGACGGGCTCAAAAACAAACTACGTATGTATACAAGTATATTCTAACAATATGTTGATTAACAAGACATAGGTACCTATCAGGTTTGTTTGCAATATTCGACAAGCAAAGTGAGATTAAAAGCAAGTTGCAATATAACACTGTTATTAAATTTTACCATATTAGGTACGCTACATTCTACATAATAGATCCCTATAAATCTAATAGCCTATTACTCTAAATTGTCTGAGCGGGTGACTCTCACTCGTGCCAATATTCAATTTCACGGCTCATTTTAAACATTTATAGTCAACCGAGATGCAAGGCCTTGTATCTTGCCAAGGAGCAATCGTTCTATTTTAAGCTCAGTAACTCTTTCCGATAAATTTAGGCTTTAACGTCGCTCGGGTTACGGGTATTAAACTCCTAAGAAAGTTTTTTTTAAATAATTAAAAACAATCACACATCGCATCCCGGCAAGAAAAGTGTCATAACACATAATAGGTACAAAATGACATAATCATAGCATTAGATAGCGCGCATTTTATTTGTTGGGCTGAAAAAATGACGTTTTTATGTTGCGCATGTTTACCGCTAGATGGCACTAAGTTCTCTTTTTCACTGAGCCGTTTCGCTCCGAACACCGGCATGAACAGTGTCACATTTGTGTTAATACAGAGTAGACGTGTACTGTGTCGCCAGAAAAGTGTTTTAACGTGTGATGTGACTTTTTATTGGTAAGTTTTACGTTTTAATACTAGAATTGTTACTAAAAAGGTGGCACAATCTGTATTATGACTGTATTGTTGACGAAAAAGTATTGTAAATATTGCCAGATCATACACAAAACGGACATAATCTGTAAAGGGTCCCTTTTTTACGATTTAAAGGAAAATATAAATACGCAACACATGTAATGTCGTTTTTGTTGTAAACTTTTTTATTAATCAGGAGTTATTTGTTGTGTTCGGACTTTTTTTTTGTATAAAATTGAATTAAATCTTAATGCCACGTTGCGTATTTTATTTATTTAATAGTTCTAGTCTTTACTTACTGTTCTTTTTTTAGGATCAATATGAATAATAATAGTCGGGCAGCATTGATTATGCAACTTGCTAGCGAGAAATTTAACGAACAAAATATTTGTAATCAAAATTCTTTGAAAGACGAAGATGTTTTAATGCAAGGTTAGTGTTTTATATTATAGTCAAATATAAATAATTGTAATGTAACGCCCCGGTGGTCTGGTGGTTTAAGTACTTACCGGACCTTGATCTTGGGGTCCTAAGTTCGATTCACGGATCAAACAAAAAATATTTCAAACTTTGCGCTGGTTTGTAATCACCAACACGCATTTGCTAAGTGTAGTGATTATCCCAGATCCTATCATTGTAGTGGTGACATAAATTAAATAATGGAAGCCTTTGCCCTGCAGTTGGACATGCTGATTACTTTATTTTTAAGTATGTTTATCAACTGCTTGGTAACCATAATACAGTACGGAATCAGATGGCTGCATGTCAGTTGTCTAGGGATATATTTTTTTGTTTTTTAGATCTTGGCACATCCACATCGAAAAAATGTGAAAATAAGCAGTACGAAACTGAAAATCAGAACATAATGCATACTCAATGTACAAGTCCAAGCGTTATTGCGGATATAAGAGAACCTTTTTGTACAGGTATGATAATATTGAACTGATATTTAACTTGTTTTGTACTCTTACTTTAAGGTTTGATAAATAAAATTACTCTCATTGTTTTAGATGGAAAAACAACATCTGATAAAGAAAATGTTTATTTCGAAGACAGTGACGACAGTGTTAAAGACCCAAATTTTAAAATTGACTGTGGATATAATAGTTCTACCTCAGGCAGTAGCGTTGGTCGGCTGACTATAAGAAAACGTTTCAAGCGGAATTCACCAATATTATCGCAAGAGGAACATCAGACCCAACCTTACGTAAATATGGGTGCACCAGAGAATTTAGCTGTGACTCCTTCTACTTCTAAAAAAATTTCACATCGCAAGCGGTCCATATCTTCTGATTCCTCTTCATCGACTTCCTCGTCGAATAGTAGTAGCAGCAGTAGCAGCAGTAGCAGCAGTAGCAGCAGTAGCAGCAGCAGCAGCAGTATCAGCAGCAGCAATGCTATATCTAAGTCTAGGTCACCTGAAACTCGCTGTAGCTCGAACGATGAAGTACTATCTTCTCTGCCATGTGACCAAGAAAGAAACACACTTCCAAATAATGCTCCTGAACAAGCTATAAGTCCAGTACGTAAATCTAGCAAAAAACGGAAAACTTGTGTGAACGAATGGTTGTCAAATAAAGCAAAAATATTAAGAAACACCGGAAAATCGTACACCTCTCGTTCTAAGTCACAAAAAAAAATGTCTGAGAGATGCTTGAAACCTCCGTGTGGTGACAAATGCAAATTAAAATGTACCCAAATAATTAATAATGTTAATAGATCTAAAATATTTGACAACTATTGGCAATTAGGAGACCTGGCTGCTCAACGTAACTTTATTCATAAGAACATAAAAGCGATTATTCCTGCTTTTAGATTTACCGGTAAAACTCAACCAAGAAAATTGAACCATAGCTTTTATTTCCAAATTAATGAAGAGCCTATTCGTGTTTGCAAAACTTTTTTCAGGGCAACACTAGATATTAATGATCGTGTCATCAGAACAGTTATTGAAAAATCTAAAGGCGGTTTTCTTGAACAAGACATGAGGGGCAAACACGGAAATCATAGCAAAGTTGCAGAATCTATTCGCCAGGGTATCAGAGATCATATCAATTCAATACCAAGAATGGAATCCCATTACATAAGAAAAAACTCGTCAAGGCAATATATTGATGGGGGAAAGTCACTCAGTGATCTTTATAGAGATTATAAAACCTTGTGTAACTCTAATAACGTGCCCTATGCAAATGAAACATTGTACTCAAGAATATTTAATGGTGAATTTAATATCAGTTTTTTCAAGCCGAAAAAAGACAGATGTGAACTTTGTGTACGTTATGAGAACGCCCAAGGTGAAGCGAAGAAAGATTTAGAAGTCCAGTATTTAAAACACATTGAAGAGAAGGAACTTTCCCGAATTGAAAAAGACGCTGACAAAAATAGCTCTGGTCCAAATAAAATGATTGCAATTTATGATTTGCAAGCTGTCCTGCAACTCCCACGAGGCAATACGTCTATTTTTTATTACAAATCCAAACTCAATACCTTAAATTTTACTGTGTCTCTAATTGGTGATGATAAAACCGATTGTTTCTATTGGCATGAAGGAGAAGCAAGCCGCGGAGCTGATGAAATTGGATCTTGTTTGTTCAAATTTATCGAGAATAGTGTGGTAAATTACGATGGACCAGGCTTAGATCTAATATTCTATTCTGACAATTTTTGTGGTCAGAACAAAAACAGATTCATAATTTCTATTTACTTGTATGCGCTGTTAAAATTCCCTATAATAAAGTCTATAACACATAAGTACCTAATTACTGGACATACACAAAATGAAGCTGACTCTGTTCATTCAACAATAGAAAAGCAAATACAAAGAAGACTCAGGTCAGGTCCAATTTATGTACCCAGTCAATACGTTGAAGCTATTAAATGTGCTAAGAAGAAAGGCAATCCCTACACCGTGACAGAAATGTCATCGAGTGATTTTTATTCATTGAAGCGTCTGTCTGAGGATATTGGGTTAACTACTGCAAAGTCTTTTAAAATTACTGAGGTGAAGATTTTCAAACTGTTGCAGGACGATCCTACGAAGCTGATGTTTAAAACCTCTTTTAAAGATGATCAGTTTTCCGAAACAGTTTTAACGCGAAAAAAAAATCTTAATTCAATATCCCTCAAACCTGCGTATCGATCTAAACCGAAACTCAAAGAAAATAAACTGAAGGATCTATTGGATTTATTACAAAATAATCATATTCCCCTCTTTTATGAGTCTTTTTATAAGTCTCTTAAGTAATTTTTTTTTTTTAATTGTAAGTTCACGTAAAAAAGACTATTAATATTATAGACAGTTCAACAATAAAAGTAATGATAATGATTGTTTGCATTTAGATGTATGCTTAAGAAAAATAATTTTATGTTAGTTCTAATTATATAAGATTCAATTTTTATATTGTGATCGGCAAACGAGTGAATTAAGACTGATTGTTAACTAGGCCAAAACTAGTAATTTATAATTAAGCAGTTATTATTTTATGTTTTTATTTTATTTTAATGAGAAGTTTATAATTTAGTTACTTTTTATTTTTTTAAATTATTATTGAAGACTTTTAATAATAAAAGTAATGGTAATTACATACATTATAATGTGTATTATTTTAAAAACTACAAAAATTTAAATCGAAAAATAGTCATAATAATTATCAAATTAAAAGTTTTTTAAAAGTTAGTTTAAGAAAAAATTTATTTTGCTAATAAATTTAAAGGCCTATAATTAACATATAAATAAGCTATTTACACATCAAATTTCAGTAATCTAACTAAAATAGTTTTTAAATTATTGACATCTAGGTGAACAAAAAACTATTAAAAATACATTTTCTCGAAACAGCTATATTTGTATTCTGACACTTTTGTTGCCGGGAAGCGACATGATATATATATATTACACATGATATATAAGGTCCGAATTTATAAGTGTACATCCTGTTAACCTGTGACTCTAAAGGTGAAAAGCAATCGTAAAAACCAATTTTCAAACGTGTACCATAAAAACTAAAAAAGTTAAAAATAATCAACAACATTGACTTCATATTGCATAATCTCGTCCTATCTTTGGTACCTTTAACCATCTGATTATCCGTCTTATTCCTTCCCCTTGTACAGAGCAAGAAAGATTTGAAGATAGGACAAGTTTATGCAATATGAAGTCGATGTTGTTATTTTGTAATTTATTTTTAACTTTTTTAGTTTTTATGATAGACATTTGAAAGTTGGTTTATACGATTGCTTTTCACCTACTTATATAGTCACAGGTTAACAGGATGTACACTAATAAAATCGGACCTTATATATATTACACAACATGATATAATATATGACATGTATATTACATGATGAGAGACACCCTTGGATATAATTAGAAAAAAACTGATGACGGTTTAATAATAACACTATAAATGACCCGATGAGTAAAATAAGACTGCTATTGCGACTGAGCTACAAAGATTAAACTTTTCCATCAAAGTTATTTATGTCAAAACAGTAACGAAACAGAAAAAAAACAATTTGTGATAAAAATAGACACTTTTTGTGACTGTGTGTAGTACACATACAAAAATTGCAAAAAAAAACGGAATTAAAAGTCAAAATGCATATTAAATTCTTTTCTACAATATCGTATTATCAATTTGGGATTCAAGTAACAGAGTGATATTTCTAGGGCTTTATTTTCACTTATTTCGAAAAAATAAGCATGTAGGTAAATCAAAAATAATGTCTCTGTGCCCAGCAATAAATTCCTCCTGGTAAACTAGGTTTAAAAAAATATATAAAATAAAAAAAATATTCTTCAAGACAGATACAAATTACTTCCTAATCTCTGGATTTCCGCTTCTTCAGACATCCTACGTCCCTGCGCATGACCTTCTGGCATTCAAACGTAACATAATACTTTCAGGCGAATAGAAAATGGATGGCGCGTGTTTCGGCTCAGAATATGAAGATACATGAAGAAGCATTGTTGCTGAAACTGTATACTGAAGATATGACAGCTAGTTCCAGGCGACGAGAAAGGTAAGAATTTTATTCTTACCAGCTAAATATCGAAAGATGTGCGGGAACCGCCAAATGCAGCTACTAGCTAATGGTCAGATTTCTAATCATTATCATCATCTTTTGTTTGCTGACATCTTCTTTGACAGCCGAAAGGCAAGCACGCCGGATTTGGTGTGGCCATCTCTGATCTTCCGGTTTCGATTCCCGGTCGGAAAGTGTAGAAAACGAACTTTTCTACACTGTCCCGGGTTCGGATGTTGTTGTACTGTCGTCGTTTCTGATTTTTCTAATACAAATTCTTTATCTACCTAATACCTTCTACAGCGAGAAAAAGTTGAAAAATTTCATCATGTCGGCTAACGTCTTTGGTAGCTTAGTGCAAAGAAAACCAGTTAGGTAGGATATTCTTTGCTTAGTTGGAAAAGCACTCGCCCGGTATGCGATGGTCGTGGGTTCGGGTCCAATCTGAGGCGGTCGATTTTTTTTCAAGTATTATATTATCACACCAATGTATCTTATGCTGTCTAATATTTATATATTATTATACTTGTTCTCACACCTAAGATTACTTCTAGGAAAGCGGAGGTTTACGCATACAACACAGACTTGGAGTTGCAGCGCATTCGTCTCGCGAACTGGAAGCTGATGCACGGTGGACACGCAAAGGCTGCCCAGCTAGTAAGGAAGATGGGCATCGAGTTTGAAAAGGTACGATACCATGAGTATAGTAAAGATGTAATACCGCATATATTGAGCCATAGTTTAGTCATATACATAAAAGTAAGCGCGCATTCAAACACAGTTTCACAGGTTCGTTTTATTGTACGGACAACAGCACGTCGACCTACCACAAAATGTCAAATTTTTTCATTTGAAAATGAACTCTATATATCAGGCTTAAAGTTGAAAATCTATTGGAGAATTTTTGACTTTTGGGGTAGGTCGACGTGCTGTTGACTGTACGTTTTTATTTGGCAATGGCGTACGTAGTTGTACGAGCGAGAGCACAAAACACCATTTTATTTTTTTAAACTAAGCGGCATATATTCAATTTTGGTAATGTTTTAACTTAACTATAATAAAGGTACTGAGGTTTGGTTAAGCTAAAAAAACACCACCTAAAAAAACGTTCGCAATTTTTTTGTGACCAAATAAAGCTATTTACAATCAAACACCATGTTGGGCGCCATTTAACATAAAATGAGGTCCTAATTTATTATTTAACAAACGTTAAGTGTATGTTTCGAACCAAAATCGAAATCAAAAAACAAATACAATCCGTATAGCTGATCCGATAGTTCTGTGATCTTTTTCGAGATTTCGATGTTAATAAAAGCAGTACAAACTCCCTAATAAAAGACGTAAACGCACAAAATAGGACCTTACAGTACTGAAACGTGGTTAACCTGTTTTTATACAAAAATAATTTGATATCAATTAATTTTTATTTATATATCCATCTTGAAGTCACTGGGGGAGGCCTATGTTCAACAGTGGACGTCCTGTGACTGAATTGATGATGATGATGAACCATCAAGCAAATAATCTTGATAATTTCATAGTTCTTTATTTATCTATAATTTCCGAAACTGAGTTATTTTTCACTTAAACCGCTATACTAAAATAGTACTATACTAACACATATGGCAGATTTGTTGTCAAACAAAATAAATTATATTTCTAATCTTTAAAGTAGGTATTTGGGCACCTTAAGTGACCCAAAATAATTTTTAAAATATTTATTATTACTAAACCTAAGTAATTTCTTTAATAATAATTTATTATTTGCAAATGGTTTCTGTAAGTTAGTATCTGAGGCTATTTGGTTCACGCGCCATAAGGATCGCGCTCTTGATCCGCTGAACCTGGCGACACCAGCGCCATAGTTTTGGCTACCGTTCACCGAGCGCCGACCAATGCGTTGCATTTTTAACCTTTTCTATATCTCGGGCGCGTCTTCTCGCGTAATTTTGGTGAGGAGTTCGTTTTTTCTCCGTGATGGACAGCTGAAAGTTGCATGAAACTCGTTATAAATAACCAGCAGTGATTTGACAATCTGTTTCGTGAAAGTGCTTCACGGTGTGAACTGCGGAGAGGAGGGCTGGTGAGGCGTTCCTGAGCTGGTCTGCAGGTTAGTGGGCCAATAGTTTTCAGTGCTGACGACGAAACCATTTCTCTTTCTTCAATTCGCAGGGTGGGTTTCGTAGGAATCAACATAATTAATCTACAAACATAATCTGTCATAATTGAGCTCCACGCGTGTTGACGGCTATTTACCCGCAGCTTCACTAGTAGGTGCTCCATGGGTATGCTAAGCAAAAGCGCAAAAAATACCTTGAAGCAACAGGAGAGTTAAAATGGTTTAAGTAAATGCTAAAAACACATTACTACATTATGTATTCACAACGAGCAGTCAAGTCGGCGCCGGAGTCAACGACTCGTGAAAAAAACGTTTTACATATAAATGACACCTTTTGTTTGAAGCCAAGGCAAAGGAAATGTGACAGCCTCTTTCGTTAAATACTGCGTAGGAAGGTCATGTTAATAAAATAGACAACGGTAGCTTTGTTGAAATAAATGTTTACTTTTCCATTGATAACAATATTGGTAACGGTTGCGGGTTTGAATCCTGCAAGGGGCAAAATGTTTGTGATGAGCACAAACATAAATGTACCTAAGTCATTGATGTTTGTATCCGGATTTAAGTATGTTTATCCGTTATTTAGTCACCATAGAACCTAAAATGGCTACACTCTTTGCTTAGTTTGGGTTGGAAAAAAATTGTGCTATTCTGGACAAAATAACCTCTCCTAACTAACCCCCTTTCGATGGTATGTTGTATAAAAGTAAAACCACGTGACTCTATACATTTTGATAACATTACTGTCACGTGATAACCGGTTGTCAATTCTTTGTAAGGTTCAGAATTGGGAGCCCCGGCTTTCTTGATTATTTACATTGAACAGAAGAAAACAAAACACTGCAAAATTTATAAATCGTAGGTATGTTAACGTACTTCTTATACTCTATTCTAATTTTACTTCGCAGTCAAAACGCGGCGCTAAGGGTATGAGTCTGGAGCTGGCTCAGCGTATGGCCTACGAGGCGATGACGACTGCCGTGTCTACGCAGGGAGACGCGCTAATGACCCTGGGGCAAGCCCGGGCAAGGATGGACATCGAGACAGTGCTGCCGAGTGCGCCTGTCAAATTACTTGAAGAGGTCTTGTTTGCTATTTTTTCACATTTCGTTAACAAAGTTAGATTTTATCGTCATTTGTTATCGCTGAAATAGTACATAATATCTTTATTATGAATAGATTTGTTTATGTTTTCATAGTTTTCATCGACATGTTTTTTTGCATAATGGTAGTTTATAGGTCAGAGAATGACTTAGCCTGCTTATTATCCTAGAGAAATGCAATATTCCTATGGAGTAGTCTATCGTATTCAAGAGAATGAAATAGGGAAGTTCCTCCACTTTCTCGGGGAGGAAAATAATGACACATGTCGACGTGTCAAGTTGTAGTCCATGCAGGCGATCTAGGGTGAAAAAAAACGAAATTATAAAACACTAAAAAAGCAATAACCTCTCTCCATTTCGGGATATTATAATTATTGTCATTCAACTTAAAATAATTTCAGACAGCATTATACTATCACGCACGTAAATCCATTAAAGACTTAAATTTGAGCGAAACATAAAACTCCCAGTACGCAAAATCTATAATGACCATGTACCTCTCCAATTTACCGCAGACGATTATGTAAACCGCTTTTTAATTATGCCATAATCCAAGGTAAAACCCTTTTACCCTGGGCTTAATTAATGGCTACACCTTTATGGAACTGTAATCGTCTAAATTGTTTAGGTTTTAGAATAATTATAAATTCCCTTACAAAGTTCGGCTTCAAGCTCACAAATTAAGTTTTTATTACCCTATTTTATCAGGGGATCTCATATTTCGTCCCAAGTTAATGTACCCTTCTATAATGAAGATAAAATTTAAGCCGGATGGGTCATGTTCTTATAATTCAGCTAGTCCAGATTTCATTTATAGGTAATATTCATTCTTGATGAGGTGAAACTCTATTAAATTCTAAGATTAAATTATATCCCTTCTGTATGGGAAAACGATAAATATTACCTACTTCTAAATCTAATGAAAGTACGGAACACCTTCCTAAATTATTCTGCTGATCAAACACAATTGTTTATATGGAACCAAAAACAAAATGTCATCAAAAAAGAATAATAATGTCAATGTACTCTGCAGATCCTGGAAACTACAGTCATAGAGTTCGCTCGCCGACGCGTGAACCTGCTCCTCCACGACGTGGAGAGGGTGGTGCGTGCACGTGCCGCGCATGTCTTTTTCCAAAACTTCCGCACGAGCACCGAAAAGAAACGGTAATATCACATAACAACGATAAGTATTCTTTAAGATGGATCTGGTGTAAGCTCAGCTGAGCTGTGTGGAAATAAACCAATGAAGTTCCTATCCAATGGACAGGACTCCTAAACAGGGAGTCCACCATCTATATTTCAAAAATTACTAAGGCCAATTTAGTCTGTCCTAAAGTTTCATTTTTTTGCTAATGCGAATTCGCAATAGTAAGTAAGAATCGGCTACGTCACTTTGACGTTTGAGATACAGACAAATTAACGTTGAGCTCTAGGTAGTTAGGTTTCTGGTTAATTTATGAAGCATTTAGAACCTAACAACGACTAAGCCCTGGCTTTTATTAAAGTCAGCCTTTATAGCTTTTCATAAAAATACAGGTAGAATAATGGCAACAAACTATCAAAGAATAGACGCTCTCCTCGTAAAAGACAGTTAATTACAGAAAAGGGTTTCTCGTCTGATGTTATTCAGCAATCTATTTCAATTATTGTTATACAAGCAGAGACTTTTCGACCTTCTTACTCAGAAATGATAGATAGATATGAGAAAACTCGGATGGAAAGGTTGTTATCAATTTCAATTAAACGGGCCGGGTCGATATTTCCAGGAAGGAAAATGAAACATGTTATTAAATGTAATATTGCTCCCGATGTTGTGTTTACAAAATGATTATGATCAGCAAATCTTCTTCTACTTTATACTAAATAGATGAAAATGAAAAAGATTTTTAAATAATATCTGCAAGTCGTTTTTTTGTTTCTCCAAGTCTCAAAATATTAATACATCTATTATAACTGTAAATTGAATCTTGATACCAATCATAATCGTTGTAGAGATAGTTGACCATTTTACTTAATTTATCTGTAATGTCATAAAACACCCCAAAAATCGTTTTATTAGAAGGGAACAATAATTGTGAAATAGTTTCCCTATTTTCACTTAAATAAGAAATAAATCAGATATTTTTGGAAACTCTATTTCATAATGTACGTAATTATTACAATCCAATTGCGGGCCTTTAAACACCCACACCGTTTTCGTTGACGGCGACTCATATGTTCTGAGCCCTGATATGACTTTCAAAGCCGAACTTCGAAATTTATATTTAGTTATAGTCAGGATTCCAAGAGGCTGACTTTACTTTGCTTGTCTAGCGGGCGAAAGGTGCCTCGGTGGTCGATCCAGATAGCCACAGAGCTGGCCAGGCAATATGTAAACGTACATGGACCTGGGATTATGTTTGGAGAGATCGTGAACATTGCCGCAGAGACAACTACGGATATCGATATGAAGAGCGTCAAGGACAGACCTCCGACGCCTGTAGTATGTAAACTGATTAATAACCTGAAATTATGTTCACTTTATTTGTCAAGTATATTCTATTTAAGACCCTTGAAGTTACCTTCGTTCAAAAATAATCATTAAAACTGGTTCACATTTGACGAAGATATCTCGTAAAATGCACAAAAGAAACATACTAGGAAATTAAGAATCATCTCTTTTTGCCCTTGCATCTCCATGCATCATTTTGCATCTCGATTTAAAAGTCAACCTCCTAACTTATTTTGATTAAAATTTAACATAACTATAGCACCATTAAAGGACAACGACAGTCGACACGTGTTAACGCTGCACGTACTTAATCAGCTGATTGTTAGGCTGCGTCCAGATCTGGCGAAGCAGCTGGCGCGATCTGCGCGCGTGCATTTTATGTTTGTGAGACGCATGCAAGCCGCACGCGTGCAAGCTACACGCGCCGCGCGTGAGCCGTGTGCGACCTGTGAGCTACGTGGAACGTGAACTAGAACTGCACGCGCGTAGTTCGCGCGCCGATCGCGCGCACTGTACAAGCCCTGCATGAGTTGCGCTAAAGAGGCGCACCAAACGATTGCAGTAACGGAACGCGTGCTGAGCGCATGCAGCTCGCGCGCTGCGTATTCGCCAGATCTGGACGTCCCCTAAAGAAACAGTTTAAGAGTACTAGACTGCGCAATTACAGAAAACTTGCATCATGAAATAAACGAGAAATTTTTCAAGGAGGTCATTAAAACAGGTCAACATAAACTTGTTATTTTAAAGGAAAGGTCCTTTGAGTTGTTTTTATTTTGAAGCTAACCTAACTCGGTATTTCTCGAGACTAATTGATGCCATTACTTAAGCTTTAGATCGTGGGAAAGTAAAGACTGGTAAAGCCGTAGTCTTAAAAACTGTTGTTTATTTTGCTTTTGTTTTCAAAGCCATCGAAAACAAAATTGGCTGAAGTGACATTCTCGGACCGAATCGAGGACTTGCCTGATCCCGTTGCTGTTGCAAGCTACCTACCTGAAAGAAGAAAGCTTCTTGAAGTACGTATACATTTGTTACTAAGGCTTTATTTATTTAAAAAAAAAATGTTTTGGACTCGATCAAACAAGCTAAGAGCAACTGCCCGAACACGTTTTGATAATTCTAATCGCATTGACTTGCAATTGCGAAGTCAGTACCTACTAGACCATGAGATGTATTTCAAAAGTATTAAAAGCATTCAAATTCCGATTCACATTTTAAATTGCAAAAGCTAAAAATACGAATTATTAGGACATTTAGCACGATTTTTGGGATTTCGTAAACGATCTGGAGTTTTAATGCTCAGCTCCAGGTTGACATTTTCCACACAAGCACTGTACCTACTATATTAGTCAGTACAAAAGTCACGTTCTGCCATGTTAACCAGGCATAAAAGAAGCAAGTACGTGACTATGCTACAATATAGCTCCACCACAGCTTTACGCTTGACGCAAGTTTTGTACATACTACACAATATTTGCCAAGTTCACGGATCAGTCTCATCCCGACAAAGCCTGAGGGCAAACGTGCCTAACCAACAAACATGAATTCGTTTGCAAATAAATGAAATTTTGATGTGTTCTGAAAGCTTTTTCCACGTACATAACTGGCTCGTTAAAATAATTGTGGACTAAAAACTGCATGCAACGTTTTATGCAAAAGGTTTAATATTTGTGAAATCGGCCAAAATTCCCGCATGTATAACAATGCTGACGAGAATTAACTTACAATAACGTTCTTAAAATAGGACAGACCACGTACACTGTGAACCTCCATTATGATCGGTCTTAATTTTCACTCCATATCCTCCGCACCCTTAGCTCTTTACCTAATCATTGTAGTTCTTTTGAGATGGCCATGTTGTCTCTTTCTATGGATGACACCACCTTAACGTGCTTTTTTATGAGGTGTCAAAATGAAATATCCTCGTAGATTTTTAATGGAAAAACATAGTTAAGGACCACTTCTAAATTTCCTAAACGAATGAAATTACTCGTTTTTTACTTTTATAATTTTGACGATCCCCGTAGCCGAGAGGCTCGCCTCTCGGCTACGGAGTGTAATGTGAACACCGGACTGTAATGTAGAAAACGAACTTTTCTATATTGGCTCGAGTCTGAGTGTTGTGGTACCGTCGTTGTTTCTGATTTCTATAACACAAGTGCTTTAGGTACTTACCTTAGGATCAGAGCAATGTATGTGATGTTCTCCAATAATTTAGGTCTTATAGAGAATTGCTGACTTCCTAGATATAATTAGGAAATAGTGTCATGTACCCGATTTAGAATAAACAATCTACACTGGTAGTGGGCTGGTCAAATGCCGAATAAACGATAATTGGTGGGATAGAGTAGACATGTTATTGAGTGATGATGTCTGCGACTTTGAAAACGCAGTGAAGGGCGCTGAAAAGAATAGCCGACTATCGGGCTCAGTGGCGTGCATTGGGAGAGGCCTATGTCCAGTCGTGGACTGACGTGTACTGAAATGATGTGTAATTTAGTAACATCATTGATAACTTTTGTATAGATGGTGAATGCGGCCGCCAAATTACTGTCACGATCGGTGAGCCAACGCGTCCAGAAGGGAATGGACGTCACCATTGGTAACGTTACGCTACCGAACATGAGACATAAAAGTAAGTTTCACTACTCTCTTATCATGTTCTATGCCGCCGTACCCACAAGAGAGCAGCTGCAGTTATAGTATGATATTGGTCCATACCCGTATAAGCATAATGTATAAGATGTATTAGATCTCAAATTTGCTCAATCTGATGCTGTTGTATTATGTTTTAGTAGACCAGAATCAGTCTTTAACGAGTATTATGTTAACATTAAAACTTTATATTGAAAAATTAACTTTGTTGAGTAATGAGTTGTTGTGCTCACGCTGGTCATAGTTTCAAAATAATAGACCACGTAAGCGAAGTCACACCTAGAGCTAGCGTTTACGTTAATCTGACTGACTAGTGCAACTAATATGAGATGTTTCAAAGCTTTGAACTCGAGCGCAAAACCGGAATGCGTTTGAAAGTTACGAGTTGCGCTCCAATGAACCTAATTCGTTCTCTCGGAGTGTGTTCCTAGTTTTGAAAGCTGGCAGAGTTTGTAACAGTCATTGAATATGCAGTATTTTTGCGCGAATTATGGACGTGGAGATTTTTCGGGACTTTTCATTTGTAAGGGATTTTTCGTTGTAAGGCATCTTAAACAACACTGCTACTACAATGAGGAGCAGCTCGTTGAATGAATTTGGAGGCGATTCTGTTATACAGGTTGTACAAAAGAATAGGACACCCCTTGGAACCACGTGATCATCTGGTGATATACAACAACTTCATCATCATCGCGGCATGGGAGTAAGTTTGTATGCAGCAGCTAAAAAAAAATTCTCGATTTCGATGTTGCTCCCATATAAAAAGTTGTTGTATATGATCAGCTGATCACGTGGTTTTAAGGAGTGTCCTATTTTCTTGTACATATCTTTGGTCATATTTTATTGATCACCTTCCTTTTAGGGAGTAATACTACTCCTCATATATATCGAAATTTACCATCACACCATTAGACCAACATCGAAATATTTATTGATTGAAAAATTTACATCATAGCTTAAAAATACTACTACTGAACCACCCTCTATAATTTTTCTGGTACTTTTTTAACACGTATTAATTGCTACAGTGGAATGGGGAGAGGCCGTGGAAGGCCTCGCTTCGGCGGTGGTTGACAACCGCATACACGGGGACTGTGCAGACGTGCGGCACACCAGCGAGTTCCTGGCGCACCGCATCCTTAGATCGCTCCTCGCTGAGATGAAGGAGGAAAAGGAGAGAAGGGTAAGGCCTCCTTTTACGTACTGTCCTAGCTGCACTGCAGTTTCCCGTCCGTCTCAAAGTCTAAGATTGATGTAAACCGTTTTATCTATTCGCATTGACGATCTCCACAGCCGAGGGATGACTACACCGGACTTGGCGTCACTATCTCTGATGTCCTGGGTTTGATTCCCGGTTGGGTCAGTGTAGAAAACGTGCTTTTCTATATTTTGTCGAGTCTGAGTGTTGTTGTAAAGTCGTTGTTTCTGACTGCATAACACAAGTAGTTTACCTTAGGATCTGAGCAATGTATGTAATATCGTCTAATTGAATTATTTACTGTGATGCGGCTGCCAGTCAATCACTCCGGCAGCCCGGAGCGCTGCGCCCCAATTGGTGGCAAGCCGGACTGTTGCTATACGCACTGCACGGGTGCACTGTGGTTGCAAGTTACAGTTTACTTTTGCCTTGTGGATATTTAACCGATTTCAGACTTTTTCTAGTGTATCTAAAAACTTATCGTCATAATTTTTAATCTCTTCAAAAATATTTCAAAATTTTTGTTCTCACCTCTAGTTTTCAATTAAGGATGCTCCCAAAAGCATTTTCTTTATTTAATTATTTTTAAAACGCTTGAAATACTGCACAAAGCTGCCACTTCAACGTCCATCCTGCAAATGGCTCACACAATCCGCCAACCAGAACGTTATACGCACGTTCCGGTTGCGGTTACGGCTATCTGCAAGCCGCTATTGCAACCGCATCCTGCGTCCAACCGGACGTACAGCCACAGCGCGGCTAAGGGACTGCGCCCATTATGGGGATGGCACCTTAATGAATGTACTACCGGCAGTAATGTACATTTAATATTATTAAACTAAGTTTGAAATTAATAATTCGGCATTCCTAAGCATACTGCGGCTTGCTAAGACCACTATCATTGAAAATTTTACGAAAGTGTTATAATATTAAGGTACATTACTATATGTCACCGAAAAATGCCTTGCCCCCCGTCCTCATACTGAGCGCACTCACTTACTAGACAGTATGCACGTACACTAACTGCCGCGCTCAGGGACAGCACTTAACTGTAATGTTTTATCAAGTAAATCCTGTGATATTATAATTGATACGAATAAAGACAATTATTTAATAAACAAAAAGTATAATCAACACTTAAGTTAACTGACGTCTCTGAGTGCAGCAGAATTATGCTTTGCTTCATTGAATGCGACATTTGAATGATGGCTCACCTGACAACAAGTGAAATTAGGATTAATGGTATGACGATAGTGCATAAACTTCAAGTCAAGCCAAATACCAAAAGTGGAATTAAATTTCGGAAGCTTTGTTTGTCATACCAGAAATGCGAAATATATATAAATTATCAAGAATAGCTCGTTTATGATAAAAAATTATACAACGTACCAATGCTTGGTTCTGATTTTTAATTATAAATGCGGCTTGACCAGCTTCTTTATTTGTTTACAGAAACACAGCGATCAAGAACAAAAAGACTTCTATGTCCCGGATAAGGTGAAAAGTGAAAATAATACTAAAAGTAGTCCAGATACCAGCCCCAAGTAGGCTAGATGAATTTGTTGCTTGAGAGTCGACGTGTTAGCTTTATTGGTAGTACTCACGACCACACATTAAGTGTGACTCTTGCACTACGAAAGGCGCTGTTTTTCCAACAGAATAAGAATAATTTTCAAGGTCAATATGTTATACTTGATGTGTTGCCGTCTGTATATTAGATTTTTGTCACACGAGGTACCAAAATTTCTAATATACTATTGAAATATTATAAGATTTTTGATGATGACAAAGAAACGTTTCCAAATTCTTGAAAATAAGAATGCTTCCTAAACAAAAAAGGAGTAATTTTCAGGGTTCATGTGATATGTCCATTCTATACTTAACCATACGTTCTTAATTATAATAGTAAAACTGGTTTAGTAGTATAGATTTGGAATAAATACAGCAAAAATATATTCCGATAGACTAATTTTATCTTTTTTGAAGAACACTGTAAAGTTTTTGAAGTACGCGTCTAAAACAGATGTTTTAGGTTTTGATTAATTTATTTGTTAACCTTTATTTTTGTATCTCAGGTTTGATGACAATAAACTTGTCTAATACAACATATTTTCCTTTTTTTCCACCCATCATCCATCATTTCAGCCATAGAATTTTCTATTGCTGAACATCTGCTGCCTCCCCAGTGATTTCCAGTTTGCCAGGTGGGAAGCGGCTTGCTGCAACCTTTACCAGGCGACTTTTCTTCGTTCACTGGCCTCCTCATTTCTGATTTGATCTCGCAAAGAAACACTGAGCATAGCCCTTAACGTAGCCATTTTCTGCCCAGTGTTCTAAATATAAAACTTTTTCTATCGATGCATTTAATGTCGCTGTCGCTCAGCAAGCCTTACCAGGCACCCGATTCAGAACGGTTTAGGAAAGAATTTGCGACCGATAAATGTCGTGTCATTTTATGCCAAATCCTATTAGTGTCAAGTGGTTTATCACAATTGGACATTGGTGGTGGACAATTTGCTATCTAATGGTTCTAAACCGGCTGCCTAATTTAAGTTTAAACCAGCTTTAGCCTATGCAGACTTTGTTCTCAGGTCTAGCACAACCACCTAGCATACAAGGTTTGAAGATCAAATGATTTAACATTGAAATTTTTGTCAATCACTTACAGTTTCACAGAAACATTTCCAAAGTGGGGAATTAGGGATAGTGTTGAAGACTTCTCTTACTTTATTTATTTGATTTAAAATAACTGTGTTGCTCAAGTGCTCAAGCTCAAACAGTCGAAATTCGGAAGGAGTACATCAAAATCTATAAAATTACCGGAGTTTTGTAAATCTATAGAATTTACAAAACTCCGGGAAAACTTTCCAGGTAAAACTAACAAATGACTGTACTAATAAACAACATTTCAAAATAACAAACAAAAACGAAATAATAATTTTACATCATCTAGTTGCATGTAAATAGATAAAAAACATTCGGTTTCTAAAATCTTTAAGCATCAGCCCAAAGACGTCCACTACTGGACATAGGCCTCCCCCAAGGATTTCCACGAAGATCGGTCCTGTGCCACCCACATCCAACGGCTTCCCGCAATATTGCGCATATTGAGGTAAATATTATCAACCAGGTTTTCAGGTTGATTTTCTCCCTGGCGCATTCTTAAAACCACCCCTACATTTTGCTTTGCGCTATAGAATTGCATAACCGACAATGCATAAAAAAGATAATCATGTCTTTGAAAACGTGTATGTATGTATCAGCTACCATTATTCTAGCTTGACAGTAGTCTAATGGTGTAATCGGATGAGGTCTAGTTTCCTGTAAACCATTGAAATAAGTGGAACCAAGATAGTTCTTCTGCTCTTCTCTCCCTGTTTATTTGTAAAGGAGGTTCAGTTTTTCTTCGTAGCTGATGAACTGGTAATCACATCACAGTTATTGTTCTCAATAACAGTGGACAATTCAGGAATAGGTTCATCTACAACACGTAAAACTGACGAAGTGATAACAATGTTGTCATTGTTTAAATCATTGGATGATTCTGAGGACTCTTGGGTATTATTTATTAAAGTATGCATGTCAGTTCGGAGTCCATTTCCATATTGATGTAATGGATATACTACGGGGATAATTTTTGTTATACTATATTGATCATAGTCTGGTCTATTTCCCTACGTTTTGGGTAAATTTGATTTTATACTTGACCATAATTGAGTAACATCGGTGAAAGATATCAAGCAAGCTGTTCCATCCTGAGCTAAACGACCCTTTGGTCCCCTTGAATGAGAGTCAAACAAATAATAGAGATTGTCTGTTTTCCAGATTGCGCCCGATATCCCATTACATGTAACAATGGAACAAAAAAAACTGAATTAAGCCATTCTTTAGATTTGGAAATCCAACCATATTTACGGCCAAATGGCCACAAATCGTATTAGTTTCATCTTGAATTTCTATTAGACATGAATGAATAAATACTTCAAAATTTATTTGTAGCTCTTGAACACGTAAATATTCTATATAACTTCGGCCGAATTCGGAGCCCTACAAGACTGTATACTATTTGAGTATAAACGATCACCGGATGTCAATATCGAATCTATTATATTTGAAGACAATGTTTTAGTTTCTTTAATTGTGTTAACTGTAATAGCTACTGCTGCATTCCCAGTACACTGTTTTCCTCGAGAAAAAATTAACACTGAACAGCTGGTCTTTCCTGTGCCATTATTAAACCTGCGCGCGCATCGAAAGTGCGGCGCGCGAAAAAAACAAAACTTACGTGCTATTTTCCCTAAATATTTGGTAAAGTTGTTGCTGTGTGTTTAATTACTATCAAAAATGTCTATTTCCTTTATTTGTGAAGGCGAGTAAAATGTTAATTAAACCCCGTCGGAAATACTTATCGAGGCACGAAACGCGAGTGATAGCCTAGCCTGTTGCCGCCAAAATCCAGAGAAAAACAGCAAAAACGCCAAGTCATATTTGGAGAAGGTATTTTAGATTTTAGTTTGGTTTTTTCCTCGCGAATGTGTTGAATAACGTCGTATGCAACTCGTGTGCATTGATCATTATCACACTCGGCTTTCTTACCGCGCTCGCCTGCGGCTCGCGCTTAAAATATTGCCTCGTGTGTAATGACCAACTTAGCACACTTGTACATAATGTACTATTTCCCATTCATTCTTTTAAACTTTCATGGTCACTAACATTAGAATAGTTTGTTACGGGATTGCTACCATGTACCTTATTTTTGAGTTCCCGATATTTCGGCACTGTTGCAAGCGCCATGATCACGGAGTAACTGACTGACTTACTCCGTGATCATGGCGCTTGCAACAGTGCCGAAATATCGGGAACTCAAAAATAAGGTACATGGTAGCAATCCCGTAACAAACTATTCTAATATTTCCCATTCTTCGTTATAAATGGAAAACTATACATCACGAAAAATAAAAAATCTGTTTAAGCTTGCGCCAGTGAAGTCCTTTCATACGATACCTACCCGACATGACACGGTTAGCTCAATACAAAATTTTAACCGCCGTTCCTTACATAAAAACCTTGTTATTATAATTTAATAACAAATGTTTAGTTTTTAGATGTTTTCCTCTACTTTTAGTATAAGACGGTATTACTTGCCATATCTATAGTTTTAGGTCAACTGAAAATACCATATAAATTTTGATTTCCTTGAGAGTGTCGAAATGAAATACACGTTTTCGCGACACAAACAACAGCCGTATCTTTTTTTACGTTAACTTAGATTTTTGATTTTTTTACAGCTTCAAGAGGCCTCAGACTTGAGTATATGTTTTAATTTTAACTCGATACCTCCACGCATTACCAAGCTAAAGTGTCTTGACAGACAGATGGAGGAACGGACAACAAAGTGATCCATTAAGGGTTCCGATTTTTCCTTTTGAGGTACGGAACCTTAAAACAGATAAAAACAATCAATTATATTGACAGAGTCCTGTCTGCTTATCTGACAACATGATTTAGCTTTATCTTATAGTACTTTATGACTGATTGATCAAAAAGTGATATTTCGAGGTAAATTGATTATTAATTGATTAAATAATTTAGTAAGAATATCATTACTACAGTCGCGAATTACTTTTTTATCAGTTGAAGAGTAAGCCCATCTCAAATAAAAAAAAAGTACTCACACAATGTTAACCAGTGTACCAACTAAAAACTAAAAAAAGTTATAAAGAAGAAGGATCAAAATGGCCCTTCCGACTACGATGATTGTGGATTGGGACGTGGGCTAATTTTCATGGACCGTGTTTATCTTCTTGAGAATAACAACCATACAGTTTCGATATTATTTTTATCTTTTACCTACTCCTACTAGAATTAGTAAAGAGCGGATTTGAAGTAGCGATCTCAATATGAAAATGGATATGACTAGTGAAATCTGACTATTTCAAAAATTAACAAACGATGCTTTTATTTATTATCATCATAATTTTTGCCCAATGTTGTTCCGATAAGTTACATTATTTTTGTGTGGAGAAAAAATAATAAATTATACCAGGCATTAATATTGAGATCGCTTCTTCAAAATTCTCTCGCTCTCTAAAAATTAGTAAATAGATATACGGTCGAATGAGATTAGTTTCTTCGAATAATTTTAATTAAAAACACAAACGGAAAAACCTGGTTTATTATCTTCACAAAGATAAATATTATCAATTAATTCATTGACTTTTTATAATCTTCATAACGATAATAATTCAGTAATTCAGGAACCGTACATCACCATCTGATTGATAGCACGATAAAGTTTAATCGAGGAAAAGTTAAGATAGTATGAAAATAATTAAAGACTTGTAACAAATCGCGAAACAATTATTATGTATTTAATTTTTGCATTTACTTGGGTTTTGTAAGTAAATTGCTCTAAATATTATAATCAGATTTGCCGCATCAAACCAAATCCCTGTATAAAAGACCCTAAGTATATCTACATTAAAAGTGTCACGAGTATCTAGGGAGAGAATTAAAATTACTTTATTTTAAACATAAATATTTATATGTATCAAAATAAATAATATAACAAGGCATTTCCTTAGATCCAACTTCGTTACGAAGAATCTAACTCAGCTGGGCTGCATTCGGAGAAATGTAATATCTTTATGTCCCCTACAGCCCGAAGATATCTAAGCAATCCGTGTTTCCAGACCTGCAGGGTGGACCGGCACCCTTATTTCCCAAAATTTTGCAATCACCAATAATCGCACAGTTATCGCCCGATTGATGCTTAGTGTCAAAATGTATTGGCAGCACTGACAGTAGATTGCTTTGTTTTCGTATTTTGCTGTCAATTTGCGATTTTAAAGCCAGAATTGCTTCAATCACTTGCTCAATTTTCTTTTATCGCATTGCTTTTGCAAGATACGGAATCAGGCTATCGTAATGAGACGTGGTTCTTGACTGTCGGCCTCAACAAATTAGCTAGGGTGCTATCAAGAAAGCTTTATGCTTTCACTTACTAAATCAGATTAGATCCGAAATCAATTTTGCCTTCTGTGTGCACAAAATATGGCAGTTGTCGTTTTCAATTCGATTTCAATATAAATCTCGTCTTTACAATAATGTTTTCACGTCTCGTAGTCGTCTATTTAAAATAGTCAAGTCCAGTTATCAAATAAACTGCATAGGCTAGTCATTATAAATGCGGGCGCTTTTAAAAACCTTTTTATGATTCAGGGATCCGACTGCGAAATTAGGTAATTTAAAAAAAAAACATTGGAAAAAGATCTGTATTTATCAGTAAAAAAGTGTTGTCCAGAAAGTACTTTATCGTCTATTTTAATACTCGTATGTATATACAGGGTGTAAAAAAAGGCTTAACGAAGCCTTAAACCACGAATTCTATACATAAAATCAAGTAGAATGCAAAAAAAATAATTGCTGGGAAATGACTTTTATTTTTGGGTATCAAAAAAATATAACTTATTTCTAACCCGCAATATATAGAGCGCACGTCACAGACTATGCCTGTGTGTGTAAGCGGATCATGTTTCTTTGTAAAAAAAAAATGAAAAAAAAATTATAACTTTGACTGTCAATAACTTGGTAACCCGTCATTTCCCAGGTATAGTGTAAAAGAAAAAAATGATCGTAATAATACGTAGAGTATGTGGTATTCGGCTTCGTTAAGCCTTTTTTAACCGACTTCAAAAAAAAGGAGGAGGTTCTCAATTCGTCTAAATGTTGTTTTTTTTTTTTTTTTTTTGTATGTTTGTTACGCGATTACGCCGTCAATTATGGACCGATTTCAAAATTTATTTTTTAGTTTGAAAGGGTATACTCCCGAGGTGGCCCCCTTTACACCAAGTCAGATTCTGATGATGGGATCCCTGGGAAATCGAGGGCAAACCTCAATTTTTATAGGCACCCATAATGTTTTGCATATATTTTCTGACTCAATGCTGATTTTTGGGTCTGTTAATCATCATGTCATGTTGCTGACCTGATGATGGAAGCCACAGAACTCCTTAACGGATAGGAGTTAGAAGATAATACTGCAATTTGTCGACAGAACGTATTTGGGAGTGTTTTGAGCAGACGTGGAGCTTATGAGGTACCAGACCGCCAATTTTTATTTACTGCCTACCCGCACACCCAGTAACGAAAAAAAAATTAAAAGTTCCTTTCTTATATTGACTTAGTATTTAACGCAAGCCCTTATCCTATGGTTACGACACCAAAATAGCCGCCGTTCTAGTTGGAGTGTAGGAAAACCCTTTCCTTAAGACTTACAAATTTTCGGCGAAAAATTGACCCTATATAACACCTTATTTTTATCATACCATTAGATGGGGTTCCATAGAGGACCAACATTAGTTAAGGTTACTTTGCTGTAAAGTCATTTTTGGCGAAGTTAGGAGGGAAAAAATAGAGGACTTAACACTTAAAATTGTGAAATAAAATAAGTTTAATAAAAAACTAAAAACTGACTTCAAAATGAAACTAAAAAGCGAAAAATAATATTGACTAAAACATACCTAATCAGTTCTCCTTGGAGTCGGTGCGAATGAACACATTTTAACTCTCGATGGCTGGCACCGACTCCAAGGAGAACTGATTAGGTATGTTTTAGTCAATATTATTTTTAGCTTTTTAGTTTCATTTTGAAGTCGGTTTTTAGTTTTTTATTAAACTTATTTTTTTACACCCGATATATGATATGAGCTATCATATAATAATGTTGTAAGTAGTATTTATTTTTTTTAAAGCTTATATCTTCTGTCCAGTACTACACAGCTAGGAAAACCCCGGTTTATACTTGCTTTTTAGACTTGTCAAAGGCATTCGATTAAGTATCGTATAGCCTATTGTGGAACAAGTTGCATTGCGAAACTAGTCTGCCCCCTGAAATAATATCTGTATTTAAATATTGGTATGATAATCAGAGGAACTGTGTGAAGTAGTCTGGCTCGCAGTCGGATGTGTACGGGTTGCAATATGGGGTGAGACAGGGGGGCTGAGCTCGCCTAAGCTCTTCAACCTGTACATAAACGGACTGATCGGGGAGCTCAGCAGCACCTATATAGGATGCCGCGTAGGCGGGTTGTGTATAAATAATATTAGTTACGGTGACGATATGGTGCTGCTGAGCCCATCGATCGGAGCATTGAGAAGACTACTTCTCATATGTGAAAGGTATGCAGTGGCTCACGGGCTCAGATACAACTCGCTTAAAAGTGAGTTTATGGTGTTTCAGGCTGGGGCGGCCGGAAGTCACCGGAGTGGTGTACCCTCTGTTACTCTTGGGGACACAACATTAAAGATAGTTGACAGATTCAAATATTTTGGCAACTGGGTCACTTGTCAGACTCAGTAGATGTCGAGAGGGAGCGTAGGGCGCTGTGTTCGATGTAATATGTTGGCTCGCAGATTTGCGCGATGTAGTAAACCAGTCAAACTGACGCTTTTCAAAGCATACTGTCAATCGTTCTACACGTGCGGTCTGTGGGTAAACTGTACGCAGCGGAAGAATAGCGCATTACGCGCCAATACAATAACGCGTTTAGGATGTTGTTCGGCCTGCCACGCCACTGTAGCGCATCATCCATGTTCGCCGAGGCGCGTACTGACTGTTTCTACACGATCATAAGAAAGCGCTGCGCGTCGCTGTGGGCGCGCGTGCGTGGCAGCTCAAAAAGCATCCTGAGCGCACTGGCTGACCGGTGGGATTCCCCACTGCTGCGCCGTTGGCTACAGACTCATGCCCCTGTCACTTGCTATGAGTGCCTATAGCACGGGAGCCGCGTCAGACAGAAGCCATTTTTTTCTTCTGCATAATTGTAATTACTAACACTAGAATAAGATTATAATGTTACTAACACCTTTATTATGGATTTCCAAAGTCTGCAATAAATGGATTTATTATCACAAACGTCATGTTTCAATAACTTTGTGCTGCATAAAGCCGTTTTTTGGTATAATGTGCAAACCACTAACATGATGATGAAGTTGAATGTGGAACTCGTTTACTGAGTTAATATGTGCATTTGGATTGAGGAGCTACTTTTCGTATCCTAATGCAATCAATATACTTATTTAGTAGTAAGTTAAATAATTTTGTAGGATCGATCCTTGATTACTTCAAAATTATATGAACTTAGAGGTGGCAAATGTTTGGATTGAGGAGCCACATGGAACAAGGAAAGTATAGAATGAATATTTTTGAAAATAATGTATCATTTAGTAGCCATTGTGTTTGCACAATGGCTACTAAATGATACATTATTTTAGTAGGTGCTTTAGCACCTACTAAATATCTGAGTCCAGTACCGTTAATATTCAAGAGTTTATTTTTGATATAAGTAACCACTTTATTACACCTAATGTACGGTACTTTTTGGATTTTAAGATTACCGACCTTAGATTTAGCGTATTTGTGCTACTCGCAAATACTATAAAATCATACTACATTATAATAAGCATTCATCCATTAGGTTCCTTGGTATGGCATGGCTCCTCAATCCAAACATTTAGATTGAGGTGCCACCTGACGTGTATATATTTTTTGAAGTATTATACTACAAAATCGAGGATCGATCCTACAAAATTATTTGACTAACTACTAAATAAGTATATTGATTGCATGCATTAGGATACGAAAAGTGGCTCCGCAATCCAAATGCACATGAGTTAATGCACTCAAGATATCTTGTACCTATTTAAATTTTGATTTTTAGCAATTACATGCTAGGTTAATTCAAGATGATTATATAATAATACTTGAAAAAAATGCGATGCGAAGGTGCGATGGTCGTGGGTTGGGACCTGAGGCGGTTGATTTTTTTCAAGTATTATATCATCTGTACTACTTCTATCCTAAACACAGAAAAGCTTTTGGGAGGTAAAAATACGCAGAACCGCGGTTATCATGCTTGCGCACAGTTTTATTACCTACGCTAGAGCCTTATTAATTTTTGGGCATGATGCGTTAAGTGTAGGTGGCTTGTTTTTTTATATTGAATTATTGAACAATTCCAACTTCCATGTATAGTTCTGTGAAGTTGTGTTTTTACTAGGAAACTTTTGGGGTAGTTCTGTTTTTTTTCATTCTTAATGTATTTTGGGGTGCTGAATCCGAATCTGAGGTTTACTAACAAAATTTCGTGACTCAATATTGATAAAATCGCAAAAAATTAGAATAATATATGCTATTTTACGGATTTTTGCTTAAAACTGGGATACTATAAACTTTAGGTAAATGGCCTGTTCACAGATAGTAAAGTACTTAAATTTCTCTATAAATATCACTTTTCTTTTTTTATTTTCGATACATGTGTCGATATGACTTGCGAATAGAATAGGGTGCGTGTGAAATCAAAAACAAGTTTACCAATAACAAATATCATATTAGCCGAAGGTCATAGTGGTATACATTTAGGAATTTTGGGCGATCCAGTTAGTGAATCGGGATACACGAGCGTTAACACCAGGGAACTGAGCCAGAGCACAGCCACGGCCCCAGGAGCAGACACCGACTATAACGCCGTTGTGGTAGAGAGGACCACCAGAGTCTCCTTGGCACTGGTCGCGACCGCCGACATCGAGCCAGCCGGAGCACAGCATGTTGTCGGTGATGGTGCTGCCTACTGCGGCATAACGCTGTCTGCATACATTCTGGTTAATAGCCCAGATCTGAACGTGGCGCAGTTGCTCAGATGCTGGTCCACCTTGCTACAATTAAAATACGAAAAAGTCACTTCAAAACCTAAATATTCAAGCAAAAAATCATAAATCTTCATACAATTGTTGCTATTTTAAAAGAGAAAAATATTTGTTTGTTTTATTAAGTCAAATAAACAATAACAAAAATCTGTCTCTCTATTGTTTGTCTAAATAAAACATAAATGTCAAAATACGTTTAATGACATTTGGCGACATCTGCAAAAGTTATGACGTATTTTGCTTGGTTAGAGAGATTATTTGGGACACTACAGCAAATACCTATAGCTTTACTTACAGAGGTTGTTCCCCATCCCGCAGCCCAAACAACTTGATTGTCACCAAGGTTGTAGTTGGCACCGGCGATCCTGCCAGCCTCCACGTTGTTGCTGAAGGGAATGTTGGAAGAGGTACGGATGATGGCAATATCGTTATCGAAGTTCCGAGTGTTGTAGCTCGGATGGTTGATGATTTGTTGGCTGTTGAGGACAGTACCGCCGCTGTTAGCATTGGAAGATCCTACACGAGAGCGCCAACTAGCACTAGCACGTCCGCTAAAAAAATAAAATAGATGTTAAGCTAGGACTTGGAAGGTTTGTATTTAAAATGTTATGGTAGTGCAATAATTTGGCAACAATGACTTGGTAATGCTGAAAATACCCGTAGACCCTTCAGAACTGAAACCCGTTGAGAAAGAAAGGTTCTATAAGACCACAGAACAGCTGTGCCATGTTATAGAGAATACCAAAGTCCCGATGATGATGTGAAATGCGGAAAGTACCTATTGTAAGTATGAATATTATTTAGTTGCTTCAAGTTAGAACTCACAAGGTGCAGTGAGCAGCAGTGAGGACAGAACGGTTGTTGAGGATGCTGCCAGCACAAGCCTGTCTGTGACCACTGCTGCTAGATGAGAACAGCAAAGCCACGATCTCAGGATATTGGCTAATAGTAGTTAAAGACCCACCCACAATTCTTTGAATTTTTGGGGCGCCATTAGCTGAAAAAGAGATTTGGGTTATCTAATGTTACATTTTAATTGGTCACAAAATCCCCGGAATTGCAATATATTTCGTTGGTAATGTTAACATGTCAGTAATTTTCCTTGGAGAGATGGACATGGCTTCATAGACACATTTCCATATCTATTAACCTAGTGACGAGACCTATTTACTACCAGACGTTGATGTTTATCTGATCTGATCTCATCATGTAGTTACAGCAAAGTATTTGCAATTTTTCCATTAACTACGGCAATATCGTAACAATGAGCGTAATATTATAGATAGATATTTTTTTTGCACATCAAAGAAATAAGTTTTAGTTGATGTTTACAGAAAAATGTATAATTTAAGCAGTCTATCGCTAAAAGTGATCTCTTCCAGGCAACCTTCAGGCAGACGATATAAAGAACAGGGAAAGTGGTGCAGAGTGCTTAAATACTAATTTAAAAATGTCGTGCACAATGCTATTGCAAAATGCTGACACCTCTTGAAGGCTGATTCAAGTGTAGCTTAAATAGCCTTAAAAGTGTAGAGTAACTACATGAACCTATATATTTGATACTAAAAAAGTTACAATTTCAAAAACTATAAAAAGCAGTTTATTCACCTGTCACGGCAGCAAGCCCCAATAGTAGAACCACCAAAGTACGCATTTTGTCTGCAGCAGATACTGTAACTGTTTAGAGAAACTCACGGGTATTTATATAAAATAATAATCAATTTATCTAACACTTTTAAATGATAAATTTTGATTAGTGACGTTTTAGATATTGGGTTATTCCTTGATTATACAACATAATCTCAGTTTACAAAACGCAATAGACCTGAGTCGCGGCCTAACGAAGTGGGCAGTTAGTGTATGTCATAACGACATACGCTACCTAGGGTTCTCCTCTGATTATCTTTGAAACGGCAATAATGGACAATTTAAAAGATATTATTTGAGTTTTAACGTTATTGGGGCTTTAAAAAATATGAGTAAACGAAAATTTTATTTGACTGGCACAAATTAAGAAAAAAAAACCCGATTAGCTAAGTCGTGTCATGACAGCCAGAGACTTATCAAGACGCTAATCTTTGGATGGGGAACCCTACAATGGTACAGGAAGGCATAAGTCATTCAGATTGCCTGGTTGGAAATGGATTGCATCCAACGGCTTCCTGTTACTATTACAAGGTCGTCTGTCCAACTTGTTTAAAAAAATAAACTTAATTATATTACCGACAAAAGTGGTTTAAAAAACCGGGCCAAAAATCACGTTTGTTGTATGGGGAGCCCCCTTAAATATTTATTTTATTCCGTTTTTTTAGTATATATTGTTATAGCAGCAACAGAAATACATCATCTGTGAAAATTTCAACTATCACGGTTCATGAGATATAGCCTGATGACAGACAACAGACGGACAGCGGAGTCTTAGTAATAGTAACCCTATTACTAAGACTCCGCTGTTCGTCTGTTTTGCCCTTCGGGTACGGAACCCTAAAAAGTGGATGATTTAAGCTTATAATTAGGTACTTATTAGTATTGATGATTGATTATATTATTATGTTTTAAGATAGTAAATTAAGCTGATGATAATGACTTATTTTGTTTTTCGTTGTTAGACATTGTTTTTCATGATTTCTAATCTCATAAGGAAATAAGGTTTTTTCATGATTTCTAATCTCATAATGATGGGCCCACTTGGTATATTATTTGCCGACTAGTTGACTAGTCGTTTGCCTGGTATTTGAAATAAATAAAGAGTACTGTGTGTGGTGTCACGAAATGTCGAAAAAGAAATCGCGAGTGAGGATTGTATGATGAAATTGAAGGTAAACCGTAAAAATTAAAAGAAAACTTTTTATTAAAAACTAGCTTTTATTACTTGTTAATAAAAAGTACTAGTAACAGTCAGTAAAATGTTGTAAATAAATTTAAGCCTGATGATATAAAACTTTACACCTTGTATAATATCTTTGCGCTTTTATCACAGACCCATTTTTTTATAAATAAAAGCGTGCTACATTTTGATGAAACATTAAAAAACATTTAGCATAATGCACCTTCAATATTTTTCTATGTATTTTATAATAAATATGTAGGGGGTGATTGTAAGTTGTAACCTCCTACATTTAATTGATTTGTAAATTGTATCTACGTCACGGGATGTGGTAATGAAAACTGTGTCCGTTTCCGTAGAGAGCGTTTATTGCACTAAAATATAATAAAATACAAAATGTAATTAGAGCGAAATGAGTCGCGCGCGCAGGCGCAATGTCAGCGTATTTTCTATACTACTGAGATTCCATGTACTTGCTCGTACATCCTGCCGTCTCAACAGAAAATGAATGTCTTACAAGGAATATAAAATATGAAATAACAAGACTAAATAGATACACAAATTAGTTCGAAGTACGGGCCGGAATCGGAGAGCTCGCCGTGTCCACCCTGTGGCTGATGGTGTTGAGCTCAATGCAGCTGTTCCCGATCATGTTGTCACGATCTGCCTCTGTGTTGTTGCGTTTTGATGCTTTCGCTCGATTCCGATGTCGCAGATGTTTCTTGATCCTGAACGCACCAACAATTCCAATGATTATACCCGCCAGAGTCACAATGCCATAAGTAGCGTATTGATGATTATCGTAAGAGTCGGATTTGACGTTCAGCGATTCTTGTTCCTTCTTAACCCCTTCAATTTTCTCCTTTAGCGCCCTTAGTTGTTCATTATGACTCTCGGTATGAACAGTGATGTTACTATTGATAGTCAATAGTTTGTTAATCCGTGATTCAGGAATATACATTTCTTCGTCGTTGATCTTGACTTCACTTTGTAATTTGAAGTGTGAATGGATCAAATGGTAATTTCCACGAAGTAAACAGCCGTCTGCGAGTGTGATGACCCCTGAGCCTTGCAGTGATTGTGACGTTACACCAGCTGGGCAAAAAATGCGCACGGAGCGATTCGCGCAACATGTAAACAACCAAGCGCCACGAGTGTGCAACCTTATCCACTTGTCTCGGCAATCCGATACTACCGTGTGGCACGCGCTTATCGCTTTATTGTTTATAATTTGTGCTTCACAGATAGAGTCGGTAGTTTTGATGTCGTAAATAGGCAGGTTGATTGCACACAAGAGTTGATGTTGATGTAAGTGTATGCACGAAGATAAATCTCTTGACTCGAGAGGCATTAAGAGGTCCTTATTGAGGCTCACAGCAAAATATTCGGAGGTCGGCTCTATGTTAATCATTGTGTTTCCCTTTATGTTATGAATCGGTACGGCACGTGTCAATTCATATTGCTCGGTAGAAATGAGAGGAACTTTAACTTCGAATATCATAAAGCTGTCGGTTAATCGAATATGTACTCTTGATAGTTTGTACATCTCTCTCGTGCAACTGTAGCTGTTTGTACAGGGGAGCGATAAACCACTTGGCACCTGCCCTGATATGATGTTCAATTGGTGTTCGAATTCATCAGGCTTGAGTAAGTGGGTGTCTACCTTTCCGTTACGTACGTCCGTGACTAAATCCAGTAACAGTTGTTGTACGCGACGTAAGTTGGTAACAATCATGTTAGCAGCCAGTGCCGTTGCGGTGATGTACATTGCATTGTTATGGTCTTGCTGTATTTGGCTTTCTAATTCTGTTAGATGTTGACCGATGACAGTGAATTGCTTGTTCATAACATCTTCGTTCCTCTTCAAAAGATTGTACTCGCCTTCAATAATCGATGTGTGTTCTTTGTAGAGGTTCAGAAGATGGTTTTCATTATCTTGAATTAGTCTGATGTCCTTGTCATATTTTTCAGCAAACCTCTCATCAAGGACTCCGAAGAGAGAATTCGCGATGTAGCCAACGCCGTCGATTAGACCTCGTTTGTTACGCCTTCCGTGTTCTGATAGTAGCATGTCGTTGTAGTGATTTAATTCTCGCAGGTCGTGTTCGAATTGTGTAGCGATTGATAAGAACGCTGTTTCCTTCGTACAGAGACTGTTGAGATGATTGACATACTTCTCAATGTTGGTGAAACTTTGCCAATAAGTCGACATGTTGTAGTACACAACTAGCCTCCATTCATCTTGAATGATTTGCATCTCAGCGATTTTGTCAAAGTAAATCAGTTTAGCAGGGTCTAATTGAGTAACGTTGACAAGTTGCGACACAGATGGCGTTGTGCACATAATTAATAGTAACAGCATTGTAAAGATGTTGTTGTGTGTTACTTTAGCGGTTCTAGGGCGTAACAATCTCGTTGGCTTCTTGATAGCAGTGTCATCTGGTGTCAATGTCGACGACTGAGTTGTAGGTGCTGTTTCATTGTCAATAGGTAGGCGGGATAACTTTGTCACGGGTCGCTTTATGTAATTTGTCTTTGTTTTTACAGTAACGACGCGGACATGACCGTCTGCTCCCGGATGTGTGTCTGTGATTCGTCCCAATAGCCATTTTGCAGGTGGGATGTTGTCTTCCTTAACGAGCACCACGTCGTCCACTTCGAGGTTCTTTGTTGGGTACTGCCATTTTCCACGGGTTTGTAGTGTTTGAAGGTAATCTTTAGACCATTTCTTCCAGAAGTCTCTGTGCATTCTCTCTGTCTGCCTCCATCTATTTGTCATACTGTAGTCAGTGTCTGCCGATGACGGAGGGGCAAGTACTGAGCCTCCCACTAAGAAATGCCCTGGCGTAAGGCAATCCAGGTCGTCTACGTCATTTGTCAGGGCCACTAGAGGTCTGGAGTTCAGACAAGCTTCAATTTGAGTAAGCAGTGTGGAAAACTCCTCAAATGTTAGCTTTTGCTCGCCAAGAACACGTTTGAGGTGGTGTTTCATGCTTTTTACTGCTGCTTCCCATAATCCTCCAGCTGTTGGCCAAGACGGGGCGTTGAAATGCCACTCAATCCCACAGTCTATCATGTTGCTTATGACTTCATTGTCGATGTACAGCTTCATGGCCTGATCACGCTCCTTCGTCAATACCTTAGCTGCCCCCACGAAGTTGGTGCCATTGTCACTATACATATGGCTTGGTGTTCCCCTCCGTGCACATAGTCGTTTTAAGGCGGCCAGGAAAGCAGCAGTGCTCAAATCCGACACAAGCTCTAGATGGGTTGCCTTTGTACATAGGCAAACGAAAATGGCGATGTATCCTTTGCTAGTTTTGATGCCTCTGCCCTTGTTAGCCTTGACATCGACTTGACCAGTGAAGTCCACGCCTGTGTGTGTGAATGGTCTTGATGGCGTCACTCGAGGTCTAGGTAAATCTGCCATTTGTTGTGAGCTTTGTTGTGTTTTGAAGCGGTGGCACCTTACACATTTTAAGAGTTCTTTCTTGACAGTGCGCAGTCCACCCAAGATCCAGTATTTGTTTCGAAGGTACGAGAGTGTCAACCTGGCGCCGCCATGAAGAGTTGCTTGGTGAGCCTGGTTAATTAGCAATTCCGTCAATTTGATGTTATTTGGTAAAATGGCGGGATGCTTCTGTGACTGAGTGAGATTCGCATGTTGTAGTCTTCCTTGAACTCTCAGTATTTCGTTTTCATCCAGGATCGGTGACAATGTTAATAATTTACTCGAAGCCTGCACCTTGTTGTGTTTGCGTAATTGTTTTATGTCATCAGCAAAGTCATTATGTTGTACAGTCCGAATAATAATATTCTGAGCATTATTTAAATCACTTGGTGTTAAGTGCGATATTCGTACGGCATTGTTTGTGTTTCGGACATTGTTTATGAATCGCATTATCCAAGCGAGTACTCGAGTTACACGTGACATAGAGCTATGATCGTGTAGAAGTGTGTCGACGAGTGGTGCTGTTGTTTGTGTTGCACAGACTCGTTTACATTTCTTCTCTTCCTCATTCGTCGAATATGTTTCATTACATAGTGTCTTTATGTCTTTCAGCCAAGTTGGGCCCCACCATGAATGATGATTAGCCAGTTGTAGTGGAGTTAGGCCTCTGCTGGCACAATCGGCTGCGTTATCCTCTGATTTGACGTGCCTCCAGCATCCCGATGGCATGATGTCAGTGATCTTCGCTACGCGATTAGCCACAAATGTAGTCCATCTCGAAGGCTCTCCATGTAACCAACCCAAGACGATCATAGAGTCTGTCCAACCGTGTATTGTTACTGTCTGCGTATTTATTGACTCTATGACCTTTTTCATTAGTCGAGATAGTAGTAAGGCACCGCACAGTTCAAGGCGAGGCAAAGTTGGTGGTTTTCTTAATGGGGCGAGTTTAGTTTTTCCGGCGACCAATCGAATGATTTGTTGCCCATCCTCATCAATTGATTTACAGTAGATGACGCAGCCGTAGGCCTTCTCAGAGGCGTCACTAAACCCGTGTAACTCGATTGGTTGTTTAGTGTTACCAATCCAGCGTTGTAGAGATATGTTATTAATAGATGGAATTTCTTGTTGAAACTTTTCCCATTCTTGTTGTATGTTTTCCGGGAGAGTTTCATCCCAACCAGATGCAGCAGTCCAAGCTTGTTGAAATATGAGCTTTGCTTTCATTGTTACTGGAGACAGCCAACCAAGTGGGTCATATAATTTTGATAGGTCAGAGAGTAATGTCCGCTTTGTCATGACGTCACATGTGTTACTAAGCGGCGTTTTAAATGTAAACACATCGGTATGTGGATTCCAAGTAAGGCCGAGTGTTTTGTTACTCTCTGCGTCTTTGAAGTCGAACATATTTTGGCTAATGAGATCTTCGGGTAAAGTTTTCAGTAGAGTGGGGTGATTACTAGCCCACTTGCGAAGATTAAATCCACCGCCTCTCAACATCTTGATAAGCTGATGCTGAGCCTCTTGTGCTTCTTCGATATCATTGCTGCCACCAAGTAGGTCATCCACATACAGCTGATGAGTAAGGATCTCAGCCGCCAGAGGGTAGCGGTGTCCATCGTCAATTACAAGCTGTATTATGGTGCGCATTGCCAAAAATGGTGCAGCCTTGGTGCCGTATGTTACGGTACAAAGTTGGTACTCTTTGATGAGGTTTGTGGCAGCGTCACGCCACACGATTTTTTGCAAATGTTGATCTTCATTGTGTATTAGTACTTGACGGTAGAACTTCTCAATATCAGCAGTGTAGACAAATTGAAATGTTCTCCAACGCAGAATCATAGATTGCAGGTCTTGTTGGAGGTTAGGGCCGCACTCCATGAGGTCATTTAAACTTTGCCCTGAACTTGTCTTAGCGGAGGCGTTAAAAACCACGCGCAATTTTGTAGTTGTTGAATCCAGCTTCTGCACGCCATGGTGAGGTAAGAAATAGCTGGTTTCTTGGTGTTCAGAGCATAGCTTCATGTGGCCAAGATGTAAGTATTCGTCAATAAAGTTTTTGTATGACGTAGACAACGTTTCATGTTTGGCTAGTCGTTTTTCTAACTGACGAAATTGTGCGACTGCCTGTGGCTTAGAGGTGCCTAAGTTTTCTTTGAAATTTAATTTCATCGGAAGTCGAACTGAATATCTTCCATCTTCTTGTCTTGTCGTTGTAGATGAATAAAGAGATTCACAGTATTCTTCCTCTGATGTTAAGTTATGATTGGTGTCGGTTATTTCTTCTATCTCCCAAAAACGAGATACGTCATCGATGTTGATGAGTACGTGGCAGTTAAAGGTTTTAATGTTGCCAAGTAACACCCAGCCAATTTTTGTCTGTTGAGCCATTGGTGCGTGTGTGGGTCCTCGTAGCATACCACTCATAGCTATGTCGGCATAAACTCCAGCGTCTAGTAAAATGTCCACTGGTCTTGATATGTTATAGTCGGGATCCGCCAATTGTATGTTCTGAATATGTGGCCAGTCTTGTTTTTCGAAGGTGTAATTAGGCAAGTTGCTAAGCATGTTGGCCATAACCATCGCTTCGATTGTAAATGAGTGGCCACCGTATAATGACTCACAGTGTAATCGGACGGTTCCGTTGCTATGGTGAGCTGACGTCCCTATGCCTGAGACTGTGGCATTTAGATTTCGTCTCTGCAGCCCCAGTCGTTGAGCGGCATCTTCAGTTATTAGGTTAATCTGTGACCCTTGATCGAGAAGACATCGCAAATGGACAATCGAGCCATCAGCTGCCATTACTTTAAGTTGTACGGTCGCAAGTAACACTTCATTAAATTTTCCAGACACGTGATTTGCCTTTTGCTGTGACGTATGTGGCTTGTTAGGCATCACGTTATTTGAGACTTCGGTTTCGACATTGCGATAAATATCATGCAATGTGGTGTGGTGTGCATCTTTGCATACGCGGCACCTTTTGTTGGAATTGCATTTATTATCGCTGTGTGAGTACAGGCAATTGCGGCAAATATGTAGTTGCGAAATTGACCTCATTTTGGCTTCCGGTGACATGTCTTGAAACGACTTGCAGTGAAGTAAAATATGATTGTTTTTACACAAAGGGCAATTTTTCTCGGTGCTTGTATGATATGTTCGAGGAAAAACTCGCCTATTGGTGTTGTTGAATTCCTTCTTAGGCTGAGCGGATGCTTCCTTGATGGATGTATTCTGTAGTTTAGCAGGTGCTTGTTTTTTCTTTTGAACGGGTTCAAGCGCAGTAAACTTGTTTTCCAAGAAATTAATCAGCTCATCTAAGATAGGTAACTCTCTCGGAGCCTTTCTGGCCTCCATGTACGCTGCATACGTGTCGGGGTCCAATTTGCCAGTGAGAATGTGCACCAGGATAGGGTCCCAACTTGTTGTGTCGATGCCCAGGTTGTGAATAGCATGTATGGTCTCGACACTTGTGTCATGCAGCTTCTTCAGCTCGTATGCATTCTGTGCTTGCAGCGTTGGCTGTCCCATAAGGGCTTGTATCTGTTTAGTAAACAGCAGCTGTAGGTTATTGTACCTGTGGGTGAGTATCTCCCAACAGGTGTCGTAATTGTCAGCGGATACTGTCAGATGCTGCACGATGCGCTCCGCTTCACCTCTAAGTTTCCCTTTGAGATGCTGCATCTTTTGCGTTTTCGTCAGCATGTTGTTGTTGTGGATGGCTTCACAGTAGAGATCCATGAATGTCGGCCACTGGTTATAATTACCGGAGAAAGTAGGAATTTCAATCGTTGGTACTTGTTGATATTGTTGAGATGTTGAGTTGAGCTTACGATTCAAGTCTCTTTTTGTAGTTTCGTACAAGACTTCATACGCAGAAAACTCTTGTTCGTAACTTAGATCACCGCCAGCAGTTAAGTTATCGATTTGCCAGTGGAGTTCGTCGATCAATTTCCAGCGAGATTGAAGCGAATTCAGTTTGTCCAAAATTTCCCACTTTTCTGTCAACTGCTTGGTGTCGATGTTTTTAATCACCCTAGAGAGCGCCCGGAAGTTAGTTCGCTGTTGGCTAATAAGCTCGTCTGACCTTGATGGTACTCCAGTCTCCACAATTTTGACTTCGTAATTTGTCAGCATGTCACGAATTGCTTCGTACCGCCTCTTTGTTGTGGTGAAGGTGTCATTGGTAAAGTAGTCATCGTCGGACTCGGTTTCGGTTTTAACAAGAACTCCATGATTCATGTTGAACAACTCCCACTGAGCATTCAGAGCGTCCAACCTCTTCTGAATGTAAGCTCCTGACTTACGCGAATCAGAATCCTTTTTGAAGTTGATTTCGATCTTGGTAATAGCTTCAATGATAGCGTTTTGTTGTTGAAGTAGTGACTCCATGGTTTGAGTATGTTGTTATAACAGTTGGTTTCAGATTCGTGTGACAGCAACTCTTACCGCGGTGTATGCCCCTCAATCAAACTGGTGAGACCCGCTTCTGGGAGGCCAGCGACCGAAGTGCTACCACAGATCGAATCACTAATCACACTTGTTTTCGGCTGAAACTCACTGTTGACCTTTTTGTGGATGTAATTTGTTGTAGGTCGTAGTTCACGTCGAAGGACCAAAATGTAGGGGGTGATTGTAAGTTGTAACCTCCTACATTTAATTGATTTGTAAATTGTATCTACGTCACGGGATGTGGTAATGAAAACTGTGTCCGTTTCCGTAGAGAGCGTTTATTGCACTAAAATATAATAAAATACAAAATGTAATTAGAGCGAAATGAGTCGCGCGCGCAGGCGCAATGTCAGCGTATTTTCTATACTACTGAGATTCCATGTACTTGCTCGTACAAAATATATAAATAAATATTGGACAACATCACATACATTGCTCTGATCCTATGGGAAGTAGCTAAAGCACTTGTGTTATAGAAATCAGAAACAACGATGGTACCACAACACCCAGACCCGAGACAATATTGAAAAGTTCGTTTCCTACATTGACCCGTCCGGGGATCGAACCCGGAACCTCAGAGATGGCGACACCATATTACGGAGGTCGTCGAGCTACTTTATTTCTTTATAAAAAAATAGGTTTGTGATAAAAACGCAAAGATTTAAAACAAGATCAATAAGCGCTGGCAGAATCTAAATATCAAAACAACTTGGCAAAAGGTTCTATCTCTACGAAAGTGCGTTTGTTCATTATCCTTACGCAAAGTAACTTAGCAACGTAATGTTTAAATTTTTAACCGACTTCAAAAAAAGGAGGAGGTTCTCAATTTGACTGAATGTTGTTTTTTTTTGTATGTTTGTTACGCGATTACGCCTTCAATTATGGACCGATTTCAAAATCACTTTTTTTTGTTTGAATCAGTATACTCCTGAGGTGGTCCCATTTTCACCAAGTCCGATTTTGATGATGGGATGGTAAATCAAGGGCAACCTCAATTTTTATAGGCACCCATAATGTTTTGCATATATTTTCTGACTCAATGGTGATTTTTTGGTCTGGTAATCATCATGTCATGTTGCTGACCTGATGATGAAAGCCACAGAACTCCTTAACGGATAGGAGTTAGAAGATAATAAGCAATTTGTCGACAGAACGTATTTCGCAGTGTGTTGAGCAGACGTGGAGCTTATAATCATAGAGAAAGAATAATACTACGTAAAATTATAATGTACCCGACCGCCAATTTATTTTTACTGAGGGCGTAAACCCGCACGCACACCCAGGAACGAAATAAAATTTAAAAGTTCCTTTCTTGAATTGACTTGGTATTGAACGCAAGACCTTATCCTATGGTTACGACACCAAAATAGCCGCCGTTCTGGTATAGTGTAGAAATGCGTGCAGGACTTTAAAAAAAATCTTCGAAAAATTGACCCTATAATATAACACCTTATTTTTATTACACCATTGGATGGGGGGGTCCATAGATGACACCAACATTAGATAAGGTCACTATGCTGTAAATTCATTTTTGGCGGATTTGGAAGGTGAAAACTGAAGCTTATTTGAAAGGCGTCTGGGATTTAGAATAAATTTCATCGAAAAATTGGTCATTCATAGCACTCTATTTTCATTATACCTTTGGTTGGGGGGTCCATAGAAGACCAACATTTGTGGAGGTCACTTTGCTGTAAATTCATTTTTGGCATAGTTAAGAGGGAAAAAGTAGAGGTCTTAGGTGACACTTAAAATTGCGACACAAAATAAGTTTTATAAAAACTAAAAACCGACTTCAAAATGGAACTAAAAAGCGAAAAATAATATTGACTAAAATCCTAATTAGTACTTTTTGGAGTCGGTGCGAATGAATATATTTTTCAACACAGTTGCTCGTAAATTGACTCTTATATCACCGTTTTTAGTTTCATAATTCATCATATTACGCACTTGTGCTGTAATAATATTATCGCACTAGTGCGGTAATGTAAACTTTTAAAAAAAAACCAGCAAAAGTTTATGTCTGAGATCATTGAATATTTTACCAATATTTATTTATTTTAGGGTTAAGATGACAAATAAATATTTCATTTTGTCAAATTGTATATTAATAAACACAAACTAACTAACTATCATTTTTAGTAACAATAATTTATAGTTTTTTTTATTTTTTAAATCGCTGCTACTTCGGCTGTACAGCCAGTTTTTCCTGTGCCATTATTGAACCTGCGCGCGCATCGAAATTGCGGAGCACGAAAAAAACAAAACTTACATGCCATTTTCCCTAAATATTTGGTAAAGTTGTTGCTGTGTGGTTAATTACTATCAAAATGTCTACTTTTAATAGTGAAGACGAGTAAAATGTATTCAACCCCGTCGGAAATACTTATCGAGGCACGAAACGCAAGTGATAGCCTGTTGCCGCCAAAATCCAGAGAAAAACAGCAAAATCGGAGAAGGTATTATAAATTTTAGTTTGTTTTTTTCCTCGCAATTGTGTTGAAAAACGTCGTATGCAACTCGTTTGCATTGATTATTAGACACTCGGCTTCCTTACCGCGCTCGCCTGCGGCTCGCGCTCACAATAATGCCTCTTGCATAATAATCAACTTTGCACACTCGTATCATAATGTACTATTAACTCACAATGGCTGGCACCGTCTCCAAAAAGAACTGATTAGGCATGTTTTAGTCAATATTATTTTTTGCTTTTTAGTTCCATTTTGAAGTCGGTTTTTAGTTTTTTATAATAGTACATTATGATACAAGTGTGCTACGTTGGTCATTATACACGAGGCATTATTATAAGCGCGAGCCGCAGGCGAGCGCGGTAAGGAAGCCGAGTGTGATAATGATCAATGCACACGAGTTGCATACGACGTTTTTCAACACAATTGCGAGGAAAAAACAAACTAAAATCTAAAATACCTTCTCCGAATATGACTTGGCGTTTTTGCTGTTTTTCTATGCATTTTGGCGGCAACAGGCTATCACTCGCGTTTCGTGCCTCGATAAGTATTTCCGACGGGGTTGAATAACATTTTACTCGTCTTTACTATTTAAAGTAGACATTTTTGATAGTAATCAACCACACAGCAACAACTTTACCAAATAATAATGGAAAACGCACACAAGTATTGCTTTTTTCGCGCGCCGCAATTTAGATGCGCGCGCAGGTTCAACAATGGCACAGGAAAAACTGGCTGTTCAGCCGGACTAGTAGCAATTTAAGAAATAAAATTAACTATAAATTATTGTTTCTAAAAATGATAGTTAAGTTAATTTGTGTTTATTAATATACAATTTGATAAAATAAAATATTTATTTGTCATCTTAACCCTAAGATAGTTTAATATTGGTAAAATATTAATGTTCTTAGACACAAATTTTTGCTGGATTTTTTAAAAAAGTTTACATTACTGCACTAGTGCGATAATGTTATTACAGCACAAGTGCGTAATATGATGAATTATGAAACTAAAAACGGTGTTATAAGAGTCAATTTACAAGCAACTGTGTTGAAAAAGTTATTTTATTGTGTAAAAATGATACGTTGAAGGCCGCTTGGCACTATGGCAATTAATTGAAGGATACATGCTTTACGGTATAATTGTAGAAATACAATATAAAGCATACAGTAGGTACTCTTACAATATTTAACACACGTACTCTCTAAAAGGGGGCAAAAATTAGAAAACTCGATTTCTTAACATTGACAAAAACAGACTGATGATGGTTTATCGTTAATCAATGGAGTCCAAAAATATATTTTGACGACCTCCGTAGCCGAGAGGCAAGCACGCCGGACTGTATTGGCGTCGCCATCTCTGAGGTTCCGGGTTCGATCCCCGGTCGGGTCAATGTAGAAAACGAACTTTTCTATATTGTCTCGGGTCTGGGTGTTGTGGTACCGTCGTTGTTTCTGATTTCAATAACACAAGTGCTTTAGCTACTTACCTTAGGATCAGAGCAATGTATGTGATGTTGTCCAATATTTATTTATTTATTTATATTTGTAATATTTTTGTCTGTGTTAAGGATAATACTATCTCTATGCTTAAGGTATGCAGGTATATAAGGTGTAAACTTATCAGTTAACTCTTTTCTAGGGGATGGTTCAACTGCTTAAATAGAACAATTTTTTTATGGGACCAACTTCTAAATTGCAAAACAAAAAACTATTTCCCCATACAAAACGGCAGACCAGCTGATATCAGTTTGTATAAAGACATGAAATATTTTTTTACGATTTCGAAGTTGGTCTCATACAAAAAGTTGTTTTATTTGAGCAGTAGAACCACCTCCTAGAAAATAATTACCTGATACGTTTACATCTTATATATGAACTACCTATAGGCTGGGAAACCACTAGGCTAACTTCAATTTAGTTTGTACTGTTTAGTATACTTATAATCAACTTTAACTTAAAATAAGGGTAGGTATATCTTACCCTGATTGGATGCGTACTTGCAGCACAATAAGTTAAAATCTCTGCACCACGTCACGGTAAATGGACGACGATTGCATCTCTAACTCAAGAGATTTTTTGTGGTGCCTAATGCAGAAATAGTAATTTAGAAGTTTTACTCTTTAAGATTTATTTTTGTCTGTGTTTTTGTTTGTCTTGAGACTAGACTAGATTAGATGTACTTTTCCTCTAAGTTACTGATATTCCTCCTGCGGAGCACACTTTGAGAATAGCTGCACTGGTGCATCCTCGCTAGATGGAATCTACGACAACTCGACCCCGAGACATCTCGACCCGGACATCTCGACCCCGACAAATCGACGCGACCCCAGGACAATTCAACCCTATGACAACTCGACCCCGGACAACTCGACCCCGACAAATCGACCCGGACATCTCGACCCCGACAACTCGACCCCAGGACAATTCAACCCTATGACAACTCGACCACGGACATCTCGACCCCGACAAATCGACCCCGACAACTCGACCCCGACAACTCGACCCCGGCAACTCGACTCCGACAACTCGACCCCGACAATTCGACTCCGACAACTCGACCCCGACAACTCGACCCAGACAACTCGACCCCGACAACTCAACCCCGGACAACTTGACCCCGACTACTCGACCTCGAAAACATGACCTAGCCAAAAACAACTCAACTCTGGCAGAAAGGCAAACTCGAACTCTTGCAGGTAGGTAAGTTGCATGAATACTGTACAGCTGACAAGAAAAAGTCACTATACCTTCTACAAACCAATGATCTGCATTTGCTAGAAAATACAAATTGGCATTCGTACCAAATAAAAGTATCCGGTCGTGATACCCGCTGGATGAGATGAGGCGATATAATTTACCTTTTCGTGACCTTAGACAAAAATATAGTTATTTCTGGTATTCTCTATATTTTTTATGCGAGTAGAGCAAATGGACATACCTAATACAAGCTGTTTCATCGTAAACGGTACCTAACAGTACCCGACGACCTCCGTAGCCGAGAGGCGAGCATGCCGGACTAGGCGTCGCCAATGTCCCGGGTTCGATTCCCGCCGGGTCAATGTAGAAAACAAACTTTTCTATATTGTCTCAGGTCTGGGTGTTGTGATACTGTCATTGTTTCTGGTTTCTATAACACAAGTGCTTTCCCTATACCATAAGATCCGAGCAATGTATGTGATGTTGTCTAATATACACTGTGATATGGGCGGTACTTCTAACCCGTTAAGACTAAGTACGATATCTTATTTTATCAACAAAAAAAATTTGGAGTCGAACCCTCAATCCCTATGAATAGCGGCCATAGCGGCCAGCTGTTTTGAGCATATAATTTAATGTAAATTTTAATTGAGGTTGATTGTAGACCCGAAAATGGCGATAGGTACGTCATATTGTGCGACTTACTTGGAGACTCTAGGAGACTCGGCAATCTGTTAGAGTTCAGTGAATTTTTCTCACTGCTATGATGACCGAATAGGTAATTGAAGTATGCCTTTAAAACTGTCTGTTTCCACCATAACAGCAGCCCAGCTCTCTGACAAACTAGAGCTATATTTATAGCAGAGATAAGAAGAAAACACTACCTCAAACAACACCCATCCCCCTTTACCAATTTCATATCGCCTACCGCGTAGCACAGAATATATAATAGTAGACCTAGCCTTCGTGTGCAGGTGTACACGAACAACCTCATTTAACCTAAAACGCGCTAAGCCGTCATTAATACATAATTATGTTGGCTTAATAATTTAGTTCATTTTGAGATCCGTAAAAAGCAGGGTAAAAGTGGCCATAGTGTATACTGTCCACATGTTATTCACATGCAAGGAAGGTCCCATAAGTATTCTTTCTTTTGGTCCTTAAAACTGCTCAAGGGATAACGTAAACTAATGGTTGATTGGTAAAGCAAAAGTGTCATTGACTCTGCGATAAAACATTACGAGCCGCCATTATTTATTCTTTTAAGAATAAACTAACAGCTATATAGTTATTTGTAGTTTAGGTGTAAATCATTCATCATAAAGTGATGTTTGCCAATAATTTTGGCACAGGCGTAATTTTTGGTCACGAAACGCGACGCTGCGACTGAGCTTCAGACTGGAGTTATCGTATACTTTAGGGGCGAATCGCAAATATACGCAGTTATAGAACACATTCAATTAGGTTGTAGAACAAGTGAGCTCTGTTGAAGGAGGATGTGAAGAATACTTAAAAAAATCAAAACTATACAAGTTGTGCTGAATATGGAAGTTGAGCACTGGTAATGCTAAACATGGATATTTATAGAGCTGCGTTTTCCACGTACTACAGTTTGCCAAAACAACAGGCTTAAAATTCAGTGCTTTAGGAAAAATCCTCCAGCTACTTCATCTGCACCACTGCTAGACATAGACCTCCCCGACGTATTTCCCCTAAATGCATCTTGAAAAATGTGTCAAAAGGGTCTCTCAACAACCGAGGTTCCTTTCCTCTTTTTAATAAAAAAACAACCAGATTTCATTTACTTTTATTTTCCGGATTTATACGTCATTATTGTTTCTGGCCGTACGAAAATGCAGTCTCGAATTCTTACGCATTCTGCGCGATCCAGGTGATGAATTTAGTCACTCTGGTGTAAACACCCGGGTACCAAGGCAGAGCGCAACCGCTGCCCCAGGAGGTGACACCCACGACCACCCCGTTGTGGTAGAGCGGGCCACCTGAGTCGCCCTGGCACGCGTCACGGCCGCCGACGTCCAGCCAGCCGGCACACACCATGTTGTCGGTGACCTCGGCTGGGCGAAGCACCCCGTTCACAATGCGGTTAGCATAGCGCTGTCTGCAAATATCCTGGTTCACCGTCCAGACCTGGACGTGACGAAGCGGCACAGATCCTGAATGAACATTGCCAGTCTGGAAAACAAAAATGATAAGTACTTAAATAAACTAGCTTAAAACTATTAAACTTCATACTTAAAAAAATAAAACCGTGAGGCAAGGAGGTGAGTAGAGTCCAAAAGTAACCCGGTGTTTACTTTTAGAGCCCCAGCCAAAATTAATTATAATTTATGGAAAGTAATTAAAACACGTGTTATTTTACTCTATTAAACGTATTTTCCTTCCTTTCTTATTTGTGAAAACCGAGTATAGTAATTATGTTTTTGTGCATACCGCAATATGAATGAGACTTTTCATTGTAAGTCTTATCGGTCAATAAAAAAAATAGTAACGTGTTAATTCTCGTAATTTCGCTTAGCCCTGAGTGTAAGTGGACCTCAAAAGAAAAAAGTAGACCGATTAAAAAATCAGTGGCGCTCACCATGTGTAGTAGATTGCAATAGTCCTGTTTTTTTTTTGCAATTGAGGATCGGGATTGCAGAACTTACCACAGTCATACCCCATCCAGCAGCCCAAACTGCTTCGTTGTCACCAAAGAAGTAGTAGTTGCCAGCCATTCTGGCGGGTCGGGCAGTAGCCACAGTAGCCATTGTACCGACAACATGCAAAACACCGATGTCGCTGTCCATTGTTCTTCGGTTGTAGTTCGGGTGGTTGATAATTGAAAATATGTTGAATACTCTTCCACCCCGATTGTTATACGTAGATCCAATACGCACACGATATCCTGATGGTCCAGAACGTCTGGAAAGAGATTAAAAAAAAAATACGTCAGTTTATAAGTTTAAGGGCTCGTTTCACAATCGCTAAGTAAGTCTCGTTTAATTTAATCTACCAGTTAATTCATACAAAATGTGTTCCTTATTTGAATTTATTTGGTGAGTAGTACTTACTTTTCGATTGTGAACCAAGCCCTAAGAAACTTAACCAGGCGCCACAGACGTATTGTCTATGCTAGGGACGTAACTATTTAAAACGTTAAACGGTAAGCAAAGCTTGATAACGTCTAACTGTGTTCAGAAATATATAAGGTGTAAGTGAATTAGTGTCAGATATTTTTAGGAGTAACTTAGACTATCACATGGATCACATATAACATAAATTTAAAATTATAGAACAAACTTTAAAAAAAGTGAAAAAATAAAAAGTTTTAAAATAAAGAATCTACATTATCCTGTACATGACCCCAAACACCACAAGTAGACTCACACAACGCTAGCCGATTCATAATCTCTCCAGAATTACATTAATGCACTCAAATAATCATATTACACTGTTCATCATAATATAATATTACTTGGTGCGTGAATTAAAGTTTGTTCTTTAATTTTAAATTTATCTTATATGTGATCCAAGTAATAGTCTAAGTTACTCCTAAAAATATCTGACACTAATTCACTTACACCTTATATAACGTCATAATAAATAAAAACTTTAAAACACACTTTTATTCGTATTGGACTCGTTAAAACTAATCAAAAGAGCCTACACACGGAGATTTTACTATTATATTACTCACGTAAGAGTTCCAATATCCATAAAGCTTCTAATAATGGGGCGTACCTTATTTGCATAAACAAAACCGAAGTTTTTCCACAAAACTATGACCATAATTATCATCTAAAACACTGACATCATTTACATAACAAACATGTATTAGTTTTCTACGAAGTTTAGGTCACGAATAGAATTGTACAAGGCACAATAGTTAGTTAGTCTATCCTTGTGAAAACACAATTTCACGCAAAATACATACAATCGATTTAAGAACCTCCTCCTTTTTTGTAGTCGTTTGAAAAGTTAGTAAATCCTTTTGTTTATTTACGTCCCTGGCGTCACGATAAATGCTGACCTTTTTGACAGATTATTTTTATTGTTATGTATTTTTCCTTTTATGTGATGTATTTGTCTTTTATTTCTTTTTATCAGAGTCAGTTCTTAATGCCACAGACATTTAATTTGCAGCCTACTGAATGCCATTGGGGTCACTGTTGGTTGATATACTTAGCGTCACGTAAAAAGAGCGGTGGCCAAAATAGGAACTAACATTTTCAGTACTAAGGTGTATGTAACTTACACAACGCAGTGTGCGGCAGTCAGAATGGACCTGTAGTTGAGTATTACGCCGCCGCAGTCTTGCATGAAGTAGCTACGGGAGCCGCGCAGCAGACCCACCATCTCGGGATACTTGTCGATGGTTGTTACAGAACCACCGACGATCCTGCTAGAATTCAGTGGGGTGGCTACAAAAAGCAGATTTAAAAAAATTAAACAGTTCTTCCTTGGGCCTGCACACACTGCGACTTTTAACATACGTGATCGGTGACTTTGCGAATGCATCGCGTTTTATCCACTCTGCCTGTGATGGCTAGCATCAACGATCGATAGCTTGGCGACTTCACTCGTTTTCGCTAGATTGAGATTGAGTTCAAGGGGCCTGTTTTATAAAACATGGCATGTCTAAAAACAACACTCAGACGAATTGAGAACCTCCTCCTTTTTTTGAAGTCGGTTAAAAAAAATACAGATGCGTCAACTGAAGTTGCTCTGTGTGCATAACCCTTAAAACTCTAATTTGCATGCGAAATAGCATAAATAATTCAAAGATTTATAGCAATTCGTTTAGAAATTTGTATCGGAGTTAAAATTCAATGCTCTCAAACATAATTAATGTTTGCGTGAAACATTTGATCCATTGCACAGAGCTGAGTAACTCTATCTTTAAGGTTTAGGGACTTACCTAGTGCCACAGCCAATGTGAGCGTCAAACCAATAAGAAACCGCATCATTTCTGCTAAATAACTGATACTACTGTTTAATTATTTTCTTAAGCAGTATGCTTGTAAAACTTTTTAACAATCTCCTTACGTTCTAATTACTTAGTGTACCTACTTTTGCAATGACAATGAAGATGATAACGATTATTATCAATTTAATGGCGGGAGCTATCAAATTTAATCTGATATGTTACTATTAATTTATAAGTAATACAAGCAAAGTCTGAGATCATACAGATACGCACGGTAAAAAATCTGAAAATTTTCTAAAGGAATACTTTAAAACTGTAATGTTTTCTTCTCGTCCAGTAATTTTATCCGATGTTTTTACTAAGTATAATTGATTCTAATATTAAAAACACAAAAACTACATTTGCAATTTTAAAAAGAAATTATTCTTGGATTTAAAAATTTACTCTACAATCATAAAACAGCCGGGGTATTTGAATTCCTTTGAAATAATGGATGACACTTGACTGAACAGTTCACGTTGCTGAAATAAACCGTAATTTAAGCAATTTCTTTTCTTGATCTTGGCCTAGCGTGTCTTCCTGTTCTGTGGTTAAAATATATAATATGATATTCTTTTATCATATGATAACTATTATTATCAATTTAATGGCGGGAGCTATCAAATTTAATCTGATATGTTACCATTAATTTATAAGTAATACAAGCGAAGTCTGAGTCTGATATCTTTGACGACCTCCGTAGCCGAGAGGCGAGCACGCCGGACTAATATGGTGTCGCCATCTCTGAGGTTCCGGGTTCGATCCCCGGTCGGGTCAATGTGGGAAACGAACTTTTCTATACTGTCTCGGGTCTGGGTGTTGTGGTACCATCGTTGTTTCTGATTTCTATAACACAAGTGCTTTAGCTACTTACCATTGGATCAGAGCAATGTATGTGATGTTGTCTAATATTTAAAAAAATATATATTTATCATCACCAGCCTATTCCGTCCACTGCTGGACATAGGCCTCTCCAAAAGGAGAATTTTGCCATAATCGCCACGCTTGGCAGGCGGGTTGGCGATCGCAGTTTGGCCAATAGTGGAGAGGAGACGCTGCTGCCCGTCTTCTTGTGGCGGTTCTCCTGTAGTCGCTTCTTACGACACCCATAGGAAGAGAAGGGGTGGTGCAATTCTTTTAACGTGGCGGCACCACACGACACGACGATATTTTTTTATCAGTACTAACTTTTGGCTGTGACTTAGTTCCCGTGGTCTTCAAATCAAGTCAGAAACCCATTTGACGTATGCCCAACAACTCACAAGTTAGTGAGTTAGCAATCATTGACCATTAATCGGGAATTCGTGACCTTCTGCTTTATATGAAAATTCAACTAGATATACCCTAGATTTTAAGTTAGATTTTATACTTCTAAGCTTCTTTCAATAATGTTTAAATCAAAATCGGACAACTACGTAGTTTCCGAACCTATACATAATATTATACTCGTAACATAACACAAGAATTTCAAAAACTAAATTTTTAGACTACAGATACTGAGGGCCTGGACACTGTGTTTATTCTTTCTTGGTCCATGTTTTTTAAAGTTAAATAAAATAAAACAAACAAAAAACAGGTATTTTTTTTATTATTAATCGTTAATTTTTTAGAAAATTTCATTTTATGGTGCAGTCTTTTTGGGGTCTTGTTGCGTTCTTACGCATTCTGCGCAATCCAGTCAATGAAACTGGACACGCGAGTATTAACGCCAGGGTACTGAGGTAGAGCACAGCTTTCGCCCCACGAGGTGATACCCACGACCACGCCGTTGTGGTAGATTGGGCCGCCGGAGTCACCCTGGCACGCGTCACGGCCACCGACGTCCAGCCAACCGGAGCACAGCATGTTGTCGGTGATCACAGCTGGTCGGAGCTCCCCGTCTACAATGCGGTTGGCATAGCGCTGCCTGCAAACAGCTTGATTCACTGACCAGATTTGGACGTGTCGCAATACGCGCGATCCGGAATTAGCATTTCCCACCTGGAATACAAAAATACATTTGCTGTTACTGATGTACAGTGCCTAACTCTTTGAACCTGTTTGACCTAATTGGTCAGTACCAATTAGGTCAAACAGGTTCAAAATACTTACCCACTTATCCGCATGGGCCGGCGTGTTAGAGTAATGGCCCAAACTACATCATAGTTAATTTGAGGCTTGTAATAGTGAGATATATACTGGCTTGCTTTTGCTATTCCAGTGAATAGCAAAAGCAAGTCAACTATGATGTAGTTTGGGCCATTAGTCTAACACGCCGGCCCATGCGGATAAGTGGATAAGTATTTTTAGGACAGTCCCTTAATTTTACTGTTAGATGTACCTAATTTAGCACTTCTGACCAGGCTTTATAACTAGAATTAAACTTGCTTGTGATTGAAGTCATTTAATATGGTCGGAACAGTCACCCTTTTACTCAAAATTCAAGCGCGGCGTGGGTTGCTTTAACTTTAGAACATTGTCAAAGCGTTGCTGCCACCTATCGGGAATAGTTTAGTGGAGCAAAGGAATAATGTTATTGGACAATGATCCTGAAGAACAAGACAAATTCCTGAAGAGTCCAAACACAAATAATGTACTGTGCAGAACAACATCGATTTTGTCCTATATTTTTCCATCTTTAGGAGTGATCTCATCCAAAAGTATTGTAGTAGGTTCACGTTTAAGGAATACGGGGCAAAACAACTAAAATTTCCTCCTTTTAAAAGTCAGTTGAAGAGGTGAAGGTTCTCAACTTAATCACACTTAGCTGTTCTTTTAACAAAGGAACATACTGAAACTTACTACAGTCATACCCCATCCAATAGCCCAGACTTCTTGGTTATCGCCTACGATGTAGTTGTGACCAGCGAGTCTAGCGGGCTGGATTAAGGGGGTATTGGGAAATGTGCCACCGGTGACACGTATAATTCCGATGTCGCTGTCCATGGTTGTTCGATCATAGTTCGGATGGTTTATGATGACGATGACGTTGAACACTCTTCCACCCGAATCTGTGTTCGAAGATCCAACACGAACGCGGTACGATGATGGAGGACGTCTAAAAAGAGATATATACAATTTTACAAACATTTTATAAGATTATTTAGGTTTTTTTTTTTTATAGAAGAAGCCGTATTTTAGAAACATTAGAAATACAATTCTCATGTGATCTCCCAAGACTCGTATGCAGATTTTTAGGAATATGCGAGCGATGGAAGACTTTTACTACCTAATAAAAAAGGACCCTTCATGCAGTAACAGTCTTTACGGATACTATAATTTCTTACGGAATGGTGTTGTGATTTTGCATTAGAAAGTTGTTCCATAGGCGGAAAAAATGATTATTTTTGTAGATGAACAAATTCTATATTCTATGTATACAATAAAATAATATATACATACACAAAAGAAAAACAAACTTACACAATTATTTATAAATTAAATAAAATTAATCCTCTCGATCAGAGTCTAATTCCCGTGATTTAAAAGTACATAATCTGGTGTCGATCCGGTTCCACTAACATCAACGTCCCAAACGGTATTCTCGTACACTAAAATTATCACGTCAAATTGACTTATCATTCCAAAGTGATCATTATGATTGAGAGTGAAAAATGGCCAAATGTTAATTTACTATTACTACTAATTTTAATTCTAGCTTGATTTGTTAAAATTGTCACAAAGTTTTGTCACAATAATATACATACAGTCCGCTATGATTATATTTCGTGCGCAAGACGTATAAATAGCGACGAGAATAGAGTTTTTTAGTATTACAATCTTGTTACGTTCCCAATGAATGAAATTTATAGGAATTGGCCTTCAGGTCGCGCACACGTGTGCGTGGGTTATTCAATTGTCATCTTTTTTCCGAGCATACGGGTTAGTGCCTTTTTTAAATGTCATTATACGAATGAAAATGCAATACTTTAATTATCTATCTCTTTTATTAGCAAATAGCTGATGTTAAAAGGAGTACCTAACTTTCATACAAACTTTAATCAAAGCTATTTTAACGCCTTTGAGCCATTTTGCGACAAAAAGTAGGTCCTTTCCGTCCTTTCCCAAACTCTAATCTATTTGTGTACCAAATTTCATAGGGTCAATTTCCTGAATAGTACTTAATAAGTTACTTACGTTATGCAGTGTGCAGCAGTCATAATGGCCCTGTTATTGATAATGATTGAGCCGCACTCTTGCCTAAAGTTGTTTTGGGAGCCTCGCAGTAATACCGCCATCTCGGGATATTGGTCGATGCTCGTTATTGTACCACCGATGATCCGACCGGATTTCAGTGGTGTGGCTACAAAAAAGCAGATTTAAAAAATAGCAACATATTTTCTAGGTTGAAGCTGATCAGCTTACGTTAACTCGTTCGAGTAGTAACCACTAGCTACAATTATTAAGGGCTTATAACCTTGCAGCATGGAACGTACACCCACAAGATAGACAAGTCGCGTCTGTCGGCAGGAGCCGACGGATGCAGGCCGCTTCCAACCGAGCAATCTGTAAGTCATTAGGGGAGGCCTGTGTTCAGCTGTGGTCATCCTATAGCTGAAATCATGATTCTAATGAACCTACAGCAGCGCAATTATGTAAAAAGACAAATTTATTAATGTTGACTGTTGACACAAATACAGCAGATAACCGAATACAAATCGGCCTTAAATTAAATAATTTACAGGATACAAAATTTTTCAACAAACAGAACAACAAAAATTTATCAGTTATATCGCTTAGATTTGCAATTTTTCAACAAACAAAACAACAAAAATGTATCGGTTATATCGCTTAGATTTGCAATATCTGTGACTTAATATCTCAATATAATTATCATTATCACCATTAAAGACTGATTGCAGCAACTTTCTTTCTTTTTGATGCTAGAACAATCTAGATCGTAAGTAAATCGAATGAATTACTACACACACCCAAAGTTTTGTCATTTTGTAAAAAATAACAAAATAGAATATTCAATTATTATAATTATAGAGAAAAATAAACAAACACCAGTCAACAGTGAGCCAGGCTAAATGGAAGAAAATGCGGTGGATCGGAATTCGAAACCAACCGGTCCTATTCTATCTGCTAACATATATTATTCCCACTGACTTCATCTAACTCACACTTGACTGTTTATAATATTAACTATAAAGTGAGCTAGCTCTTGATTACAATCCCGCCTAAGGGTATAGATCTGAGATCTATGATGATAATCAGATTTTTAATAGAACGTGTGATTGTCCAGTTTTTTTTTCGCTGAGGAATTTCTTGCTGCCTGGAAATTACAATAGGTTATGTGTAACTCCTTGACAAAAGGCGGCACTTTTCACCACCACCTATCAAGAACCTAGTAAGTAACACTAAGGCTAGACATCTACCAGAGGCCCAGAGCTGTGCAAGGAAAATGTGAAGCGAGGATGTTGTCAGGTAGTTTAATATTATTTATTATGTATTACCCGCATGTAAAATAATAAACGAGCAGTCATTGCCTAGTCGTCTGTTTTATTAAACGTCTTTACCAATACTTCACATGGCGCAGTCGGAAAATTGAAGGCAAAAAGTGGTAGATTTGAATATTTCATTATATTAAACATTAAATATCATGGAAACAGTGCTAACCCCTCCGTTGCCGTTTAAATACGACGAAAACTCCATAGATACTTCAGGAAGAAATGCGGATTGGATGAGATGGAAAAAAGGATTTGAAATATACTTCAAAGCGTGTCGACTGAAAGAAAAATCCCCGGAGATACAAATTAACATATTTTTACATATTATTGGTGAGCAGTGTCGCGAAGTCGTTGATCAAGTTAAAAAACCATTTACTACGCAACAGCAAGTCATCGACATATTGGACGAGTACTTCAAGGTCAAGAAAAATGTTACGGTAGAAAGACATAAGTTCTTCACAAGAGGGCAGTTCGAAAACGAATCGATAGATCAATACATATATGAATTAAAAAAGCTGGCTCAGTCGTGTGAATTTAGTCATTTAATGGAAGATTTAGTAAAAGATAGATTGGTTTGCGGCGTGAATGACAATGGAATTAGGGAAAGGCTGTTACGCGAAGAAAAATTAACCCTAGAGAAGGCACAGGAGATTTGTAGAATAGCTATTGTGTCCAAAATGTACTCGGAGAATATTAAACAAGAATTTGTCAATGAAATAAAAAATAAATATAAAGATAACAACGGCAGGACAATGACCACACTAAAAGAACGCGAGTATCCTAACGAAATACAGGAGGTTGTTGGTGCGTTGGTCTCGCGACGCGGGAGCCGGGGCCGCGGCCGCCCGTACCAGCAAGCAGCGCGAGGGTTGGCCGGCCCGTCCGAAGCTCGCGGGCCCGCACAAGAGGCAAGGCGATATGAATCCCGAGACAGAGTGAATTGCACGCGATGTGGAAGTGTACACGAACAGCGTAATTGTCCCGCGTTCGGTAAACAATGCTTACGGTGCCTGAAAATGAATCATTTCGCTCGTGCATGTGGCAAACGGTTATCTAGTGTGTATTGTGTACAGGAGTCTGAGGAACAGGTAATTAATTTATTTAATAGTAGAAGTGTAGACTATTGGAATGTTAATTTAAAAATCAATAATCAAATACTAAGTTTTAAGTTGGACTCTGGAGCAGATGTAAATGTGTTGCCTTTAAAGTACTTATCTCAAATAGGAGTGTTAAAAAGTCAATTAGTTGAGAGTAAGACAAGATTAAGTTCATACTCGGGCGAAACAATAAAAGTAATAGGTAAAATATATCTTAGAGTGTACTATAAACAAAATATGTATGTACTAGAGTTCAAAGTAGCTGACGTTGAGTCTTGCCCTATTTTAAGTAAACATAGTTGTCTCGAATTAAATTTGTTACGACGTGTCATGTCAATCAGTACACGGTCCGATTCGAGTAACTTGCCAGCATTTCTCAACCAATACGAAGATGTGTTTCAAGGAATAGGTTGCTTGCCGGGATATTATACTATTAATTTAAAGTATAACGCGGAACCCGTAATTCATGCACCAAGAAAGTTACCTTTTGCAATTAGGGACAACGTTAGAAAAAAGTTGTTAGAAATGGAATCTCAAAACATTATCAAAAAAGTTGAAGGACCCTCGGAATGGGTGAGTAGTATCACAGTAGTGAAAAAAGCAAACGGTGATTTGCGGATATGTCTGGATCCAAAGGAACTAAATAACGCAATTAAACGCGAACATTTTAGGCTGCCTTCACTTGATGAGATAGTAAGTAATTTATCTGGCGCAAAGTACTTTAGTACCCTCGATGCCTACTCTGGGTTTTGGCAGGTCGCTTTGGATGATAGTAGTTCATTGTGCACTTTTAACACACCTTTTGGCCGGTATAAATTTCTAAGAATGCCTTACGGCATATGTTCAGCCTCAGAAGTGTTTCATAAAAAAATTTATGAAAATTTTGATGATCTAGAAGGTGTATGTATGTATGTTGATGATTTATTGATTTTTGGAAGTACAAGGTCTGAACATGATGAACGGCTAAAGAACGTTCTGGAAAGGTGCCGAAAAATTAACTTAAAATTAAACAAAGACAAATGTAAATTTGGCTTAGAAGAAATTAAATATTTAGGACATCGCATTTCTAAAAACGGCTTATATCCAGACGATTCGCATCTCACAGCAATTACAAACATGCCAAATCCCAAAAATAAAAAGGATGTAGAGAGATTTTTAGGGTTAGTGACTTATGTAGGTGCTTTTATACCTAACTTATCGGATAGAACCTTGCCATTGAGAGAACTACTAAAAAAAGAAACAGAATGGCATTGGAATGATAGACATAATAAATGTATAGACAGCTTAAAGGCATGCCTCATGACACGCCCTGTACTACAGTATTATTGCATGAAAAAGCCCATAGTGTTATCAGTGGACGCTAGTAAAACCGGATTGGGTGCATGCTTAATGCAAAATAATCTACCAGTCTGTTACGCTTCAAAATCGTTAACTAAAACAGAACAAAGATATGCACAAATAGAAAAAGAGTTATACGCCTGCGTCTTTGCCTGCGAGCGTTTTCATGCTTACATATACGGTCGCGTAGATATAACCGTCGAAACAGATCATAAACCTTTAATAAGCATACTTAAGAAACCTATAGTAGACGCACCGTTGCGCTTACAAAGAATGTTATTGCGATTGCAACGGTACACGTTTAAGTTAATATATAAACCAGGTAGGCACCTATATATTGCCGATGCATTGTCCCGTGCTTACGAGCCGTGCGAATCGGTGACTCATCAATCAGCTGCGGATTCACACGACGACGAGCCGAGTAGGCGCGAACTCGATGAGGTATGCGCTGTTAGTGCTGTAGTGCGCGAGGCGGCCCGCGCCGCGTCTCATCATATCTCAGACGTGCAGTTTATAAACATTCAAAAACATACGGCAATCGACGAAGAGTTAGTTCAATTAAAAAAGTATATATTGCAGGGGTGGCCTGCGGACAGAAACAAGGTGTTAGAAATTACCAGACCGTACTGGACATACAAAGAAAGCCTATCAGTAGCCTATGGATTAGTTTGGAACAATAATCGAGTTGTAATTCCTAGGTCATTACGAAAAGAAATGTTAAATAAAATACATATAGGACACATGGGATTAGAAAAATGCAAGCTAAGAGCTAGGGAAGCAGTATTTTGGCCCCTCATAAATAAAGATTTGCACAACCTCATATCAAACTGTGACGTATGTTTATTCCACAAAAAAATCAATCAAAAGGAGGAGTTACAGCCACATGAAATACCTGAAAGACCGTGGGCAAAGGTGGGTGTTGATCTATTTCAGTTAAAAGGACTAGATTACTTGTTATTGGTTGACTATTATAGTAAATTTTTCGAAATTGTCGATTTACAGTACACCACAACAGAACAGATCATAAAGTCCCTTAAATACATATTTAGTCGTCAGGGGATACCTAACTTAGTGATGTCTGATTGTGGTCCGCAATTTTCATCTACAAAGTTTAAAGAATTCGCTAAGAAATGGCAGTTTACTCATGTTACTTCTTCTCCGTATTATCCTCAGTCCAATGGACAAATCGAGCGAACAATTAGTACAGTAAAAAACATAATGATCAAGTCTAGTGAGGATGACACAGATTATCAATTAGCATTACTGGAGTGCTTGAACACTCCACTCGATAGCGACTTAGCTTCCCCCGCGGAGTTACTACAAAGTAGGAAGTTGCGAGGTATCGTTCCTGTTAGTCATAAACTATTAAAACCAAAATAACAAAAAAATGTCAGAGATAACCTACTTAAGCGTCAAATTAGTCAAAAAATGTATTATGATAAAAGTTTTAAGAACCTATCGAAGTTAAACGTTGGACAAAAAGTATTATTTTTAAACGTTATCAAAAAACAGTGGATTTCAGGAACAATATCGCGTATACTAAGTGATCGCTCATATGAAATAACACATTCAAATGGACGCGTTACAAAAAGAAATCGGAGACATATCAGAATAGACTCGCGGGATCGACATGACACGGCACAAAATAGTAAATATAGTTTTGATTATGATGATATATCTATAACCTGTTCCTCAGAGTCCCACTCAGATACAAACAATAGAAATGTACCTAACCATTATGTTACTCGTTTTGGCAGGACAGTGAGGCAACCGAATAGATGGGGTTTTACTACGTGAATACAACATTATCGGCATGTTTAAATTAGAATGTATTATTTATATCGCATTTATTAAAATAAATAAAGTTATGTTATTATTGTCAAATTCAATAGTATTTGAATTAAGATTGTTTTTACTTTACTTTTACTTTAGTGTAAAATAAGTAAACTAATTAAAATGTATACTCATCATCATATATGTATAATGTAATCAAAATTCATAATGATCTATTTAATGTACTTATTTGTAACACTTGTCTAATGTCAAAATTATATAAGTAATAAAGCTATTAAATTTTATATTTTAAAATTGTGAAAAATAAATACCTCCTACATAACCTTTATAAAGCATACTTTGTAATTCTAATTAATTCAGTAACAAAAGTAAACATAAACATTGTACCTATCTTATTTCTTTGGAAGGATGATGTCAGGTAGTTTAATATTATTTATTATGTATTACCCGCATGTAAAATAATAAACGAGCAGTCATTGCCTAGTCGTCTGTTTTATTAAACGTCTTTACCAATACTTCACAGATGTGAAATGGCGTGATTCTTTCCACCGGAGTTGTGCGAGGAATATGTAATGTGTTACGTGTACAAACAAATGAGTGGTGCTAGGATTGGTAGTGTACTCTTTTCGACCACCATCTATTGACATAGTAGGCACATATTTTCAAATTCTCGCACAAATTCCCAGCAACAATTTTCCTCTTAACACATCTCTCGCTCGCATTAATTCTCGTTTGTTTTTATGAACCAAAACCTCACTCCGCCAAGCCCATATTATGGCCCATATCCACCAGAGCTGCGCAGAGCGAAGCTAGGTAAATGAAGTAATTCTATTGGTGCTTACAAAACACATTCGTCACTACGCAGCTTAGCATAGCTCTGGTGGATGCTCAGATGCAATGCTCAGCCTTAGCCATCATGGCATCAAAGTTCGAGCTTTTGAATTTTCATGGAAATTACTTATTTAAACGTTCTAAATTTGATGTTTCGATTTTAAAAATGTTATCGGCGTCATTCTGTGTGTTGTAATAAAAACCACAGTTATATATGTACTGTTTAAAAACGTTCAAACTGTTGCTTACACCGACTTATATTCTTACCTAATGCCACTGTAAATGTTACCGCCAACACAATAAAGGACCGCATTATTGCTGCTGAATAACTGCAGTACTACTGACATTAACCACTTATATAGTATTCGTAAAATCTCAGCTATCTTTTTGGCAATTAAGCATTGTAGTTATTTCGTATTGACTAATTAAGATAATAATAATTATCAATTTTTCGCGGGCCCTATCAAATATACTACGATTAAAATTTATATCAGGGAATTCTATGATTATGCAGTTACGTTTCATTTACGTAGTATTAAATTAGCGTAGAATCTAGTGTTGCTAGTTTAGCGATATTTTCGCTATAGATAAGGATTTGGCAATTTACCATTCGTTCCTGAGTTTCCTGTGCCCTTAGGGGACTGCCCAGCCCAGCCCCAGCCACGCCTTGCCCTTAAGCTGCTACTTTATTTTATATTCTTTGTTAGATAGAATGAATACATCCATCAAATCCTCAAGACACCTTTTACCTACATATAGGTAATATACTATGTAATATCTTTCTTAAGCCACTTTCGGTTTACCTACTTGTAATTTCATCAACTGCTAGATATAAGCTTCTACCAATATTTGCCCAATCCTTGGCTATTTTCTTTTATTTACTGCCAGCAATTTTGCATTTTTTTGCGCCTGTGCCGCCAAAACTTTTCGTTCTATTGGTAAATATTGGCGTTTAATGTTTTACACATTAGCAGTTCAATATCAGTTAATAGTTTTACGATAAACATCTGGGTTTATCAATTATTACTTATTTTCGGGCGTACCTATATCATAATATAGGTATTATTGGTTAACTTTATTTGGGTTAACGATAAAAAATCCTTAGAATAATTTACTGCGTGCCACTATTAATTTTGCAACTTACTCTATTATAGATTAATGTTTGTTAATTCTTCGATCCCATATTCCATGTGACTGTCAAAAGAAGGCGCCAAAATATTCTTACAAGAAGTTGCAGAAGATATTTAGAATGATCAAATATTATCTATAATATTTGAGAACTGTCTAGAATAACGTAAAATGTTTTGTAAATGCACCATCCACACAGCAATCACTTTTTGTAGAGCATCATTTTGGCACCTAAAAAACAACTTTCTTTATAGGTATCTTCGGGTAGGTAAGGTTTTGGAAGTTGCTTCAGAAACACTTGGGTATAACTAATAAAACCAAAAAAACCAATTTGTTTCTGTAAATAGGCTTAAACTAAGCGCTTTTACAATATTTTAACTACAGCGTGGATGCGCCACTAAACTTAAGAAGATGATGATAAATATGAATAGAAGATGAGCTCAAAGAAAGGAATTAATATCTTTGTATTACGATGTACAAGTCCGGCCATCACATATTATAATCTAATTTGATTGGAAGTGGGAATTGAACTTGGGCACCACTATGCCAATGGGTGGTCAATAAATTGAAGGTATCGCTGCGAAAACTTTGATCTTTAGAATCCATACCATTTCATGCTTTTTTGGCATAACCTTTTTCAAATTACACTTATCTCTGGTCAAACAAAGAAACGAGCATTCGAAAATGGAAACGTCACTAGTGTCAAACATTCCAGTAAAAATGTAAGAAACATTTAAAAGATAAACACTAATTCAAACCCAGACCGAACCAAATCATCGTGATGCAGCTACTACACGAGCCTAACTCTATCGCAGTAAGGGACATGATGAATCTGAGCGGGAACGCGAAGGACGGCTCCTCAGAGACCTTCGAGGTACATCCCTTTGATTGATAACTATTATAGATGCTGCCAGCGGCTCCTTTCGGGTTGTCTCAATACAATGAACCACGGGCGTACGCGAGTCAACAAAGTTTCAGCGCAAGCCGCCATCTGATGTAGGAACGCGTGCCGGACAAACAAATATTTATTTTTGCAGATGAAAACAATATGCCTAGTCAAACAGTACTGACAGTAAACTGATGCATCAAGCGGGTCCTGTTTCTCGTGTCCATTCATACAAATACATTGCTACTCAATCTGAAAGTAATTTTATACGGGACACTAAAATCAGTTTTTATTAATATATTAATAGACTGACGTATCAATACTGTAAAATTATCATGTCTATTTTATTTTATTTAATAAGGCTTACCAGGTAAATACTTGGAGAAATGATGTTATCCACATCTTCATTCAAATTACGTATATGCATTTAAATTAAAGGTATGCACAACATTATACAAAAAAAGGTGTTGTTTTACAGAATATTTACTAAAACTAAAAAAAATATATGTTAGAGTTTAAACATAAAAAAAGAAGAATTACTAAGAATAATAGCAAAACTAAAAATAGATCCTGCAAAGTTCCAAGACTGACATTTTGAAAGTACTTAGCTATTTTGTCGCTAAAGATGTCAACACCATCATTTTGAAACATCATTTTAAAAAGTGCTTTAGGATAGGTTGCTCCTAAATAACAACTTTCTGTATAAGATCAGCAAGTTTTAGCTCTATAATAGTGTGTTATTTTTGGTTCATTGACCAAATGTCAACAGTAAATTCGACAAAAAAAATACAAATTAATGCAACCGTTGCGACGCATACTTCTTTTCAATAACAACAGTAGTGATCTAGATGATTGTCATTAAGTATCAATAATCACGTTGGAAGACCACTGCTTGGCATAGGCTTTCCTCAAAGAATGCTAAAGCAAACGGCTTTTTTTGTATTTGTTCTGAATTGTGTGTTTTAATTACAGATTACTTGTTGTGTTACTTTTATTTTGGTGCTGTAAGTGTTATTCCAAGTTTTCCTGCAAAAGGATACAGGGCAACAAGCAAGCGGCTTTTGACTGTTTTAATCTAGCAACTTCTAACCTTAAAATAAAATAACCATTTTTAAAGAAAACTGATTAGGTTTCCCTCGCAGGTCAAAGAGAAACGGTCCTCGAGCGCATCCTTGCGACTCATGAACCCAGTTGCGAGTGGAGACAACATGGCGGTCTTGGGCTCAACCCATAAACTGAAGGAGGAGTTGCCGCCACTCGTGCCTTGCTGCGAAGGGAAAGAGCTACAGGTACAACTAGCGGCACGGAAGTTGAGCGCTGGGCGAAAGATGAGCAGAAGACCATTACGATTACGTGATTTGCTAGTCGCCTGCACCGCCGTGTGGGATTGGTTGTTAGCTCCGCGCACACGCGTCTCTGATACGATAATCGTCCCGTAAGACGCGCAAAGCGATCCCCACGCTTTGCCCCAGCGCTCAACATCGTATTGTTTGTATTACAAAGCGGCTTTATTTTCTTTTAAAAAACTTGAATCCGGGAATCTCCACTTTGGGACTCGACTCTTAAGACTCAACCCATAAATGCAGAGAGTACTTCTCCATGTATTCACGAGCATATCGAGTTCCTGAATCAAATTCGAAATTAATTATGCGCTCGTTTCTGTTTTGTTTCGAGTCGCCAGGCTCTAGAATAATAATTACTTACTTTCTGGCCATGGCCATGGCATGGTATAGATGGCCTGTTAATCTGTAGTACTATACTGTTATATTTTACATGTATTTAGGTATCTGTCAATTTGTATTCTGCTTAGAAAAACTTGAGTAATATTCTTGTCGCGCGGCGGATGGCAAGGCTACGCTACTAAACTGCGGGCAAATGTGACAACATTGGTATCGAGAAATTACTATATGAAATTATTTGTAAAAAATATCTACCGTCCCAAGTAATCGACGTTATTAAAATTGAACCCTGCTTGTCATAAGTAATAGAGACTTAATTGAAAAGAATTTGCTTCGAAACGTGTTTTCGAATTTTAGTATTGCTTAAACTAGAGTTAGGTTTACGCCTTGTCCCCATGCTCCGATAACTATACGCTCGACTCGACTATGGACTCTCTAGTATTACCTACTCGAGACTCGAGTTTCTTACAACACTAATTTCTTACCATAAAGTGCAATGTTTGTAAGTAGTTGTTACAAGATTGGGTTACCTTACCGTCGATGGGATTTCGGTCTACAAGGTAAAGTTAGTTATTCTCTTAGCGGCTAAAAAACAGGTATACAGGCATATGTTACAATAACAATAAGCACCCTTCGCTTCCCTAAAATGTGGGTCAAGCGTGCGTCCTGTTTTTATCCACACCAACGCTTGTTTGATTGTGAATCAATTTTGGGTCAACTGTTTTTTATTTCAGCAAAACAGGTCGTTTTGTCTTGTAGGTAGGTATTTATGCTCAGGCTCAGAATCATACCCTACCAGTGATCGGATTATTTATAACGTAGTGTTACACAGATTTTTATAAACGTTAAAAAAAAACTGGTTCATTAATTATTATTTCTCGATGCCAAAATCCCTCTGCTCATGTGTTTACACAGGAGTTCGTTTGGGTAGTGATAACCAAAAGATAAGCAACACACGCCACGGTTAAGAGTGGATGGGTGATCACTCTGACGATATTTGACATTTATCACAAGCATGTCCACTTGATACTTATCACACAAGGCAGCTTATTTGACAGTAAGGTTTTAGTCATTTATCATTGGGTCAGCATGGTGGAGAATAGCTATCCATAATTGACCTGCGCCCTTTTGTGGGGTGTATATAGGCTTACACAAAGTCAAAGTCATTTATTCAGTATAATATAGAACTCCTTACGTATGGAGCGCAGACGTGGTCACTGACCGACAGTCAAAAATCCAAACTCAAGGTTTGCCAAAGAGCCATGGAAAGGAGCGTGTTGGGTATTAAAAGGATGGATAAGGTCCGTAATACCACAATACGCTCCAGAACTGGTATAGCGGGTGTAGGCAAGAAAACAGCAAGGCTAAAGTGGGAGTGGGCGGGACACATATGTAGGAAGCACCCGGATAGATGGGCCTAAATCTTCATGCAGTGGATACCAGCAGATGGCTATCGCCGCAGGGGCAGACCCAGAAAGCGCTGGTGTGACGATTTGGTTAGTTTTGCTAAGGATTGGGAGACGTTGGCCATAGATAGAGATAGGTGGAGGAGTTTGGGGGAGACCTTTGCCTAGCAGTGGGATGATATAGGTTAAAAAAAATATAGAACTTCATCCGAGCACAACACGTTCCAAAAATAAAGCTTTACCAAACTTACCACCGATTTGAGACCACATATCAGCTAGTCCAAAAAAAGAAGACCTACTTCTTACTCTCTTACTAAACAAAATATGTTGATCTAGTACGAGTAGTAGAGTAATCTCAGTTCTCACTGTATCTGTCCTCATGATGGATGACTGTGTGTGGTGCTCATTCATACCGTTTTCAAACTTGTCTCATCTGAACTAATTGAGCTGTGGTTTCGTCGTTGATCGATGACCAGATGCGGGATCTTTTATTAGACCCCAAGCGTTTATTGAAACCGGACGGAACCTTTCGTTTGTATTGACATAACATATTAAGATAGTTGAATGGAGTGACCTGTGTTCAATGCGTAATTTTGGAGACATTTTCTGTGTAATAGTAATATTAAAGTAAGCCAAGAACTATTTAATAAAATTACGTATTAGATGTTGGTGGTAAATACATAGTAATTTGTTGTAAATGTGTCCATCTATGCAACGAAACTTTTTGTTTTCGCGATAACATTCGATTCTGGGGTTCAAACACAATTATCTTTTGCTATGGGGAGAGGAAATTGAAATTATTTTGTGGGTTTTAAAGAGAATCCTATTCTTCTCTACATTCCGCATATTTTTAATGATTACTTATATGATACGTGACACGTGGTGACATAAATGAATAAGTTACTAGCTTTAGAATATAACTAGTAGGCCAAGTGACAGATACTGTAGAACGAAAAGATTACTCATAAGATGTGCTTGAGTGATCTTTTTGTGGATACGAAGGTATCGTGCTCCTGTAATTTTAATCGAGTTAATTTTGCGTAGTATTCTAGTATAAATCATAACTCCTACGCCGCGAATGTGCCTTTGCTTATTTAGAATTACCTATTCTACCCGAAGACAGATATTAATAATTTATAAGCAGTTTAGCACTAGTTTAGTCCTACCCACAATGAAGATAATGAAACTAATCCCAAGTTTCTCGTCTCTCGTAACGCCTTTTCATACAGATCATCTAATTCCCTTTCTCTTTATTCGCAGCTTTGCATATCTTTATTCATGAGCACAGGTTTTGCGACTGTCTCCATATAATTATTTGAACACAATATGCAGCTATTCAGTAGTTCTATCGTAGTAGCGGACCCAGTACCTACTTACTTGTAGTATCGTGAAATGTGTTTCGTGCAGATAGCCGTATTTCGTAGCTACGGGGAGCTATTAAAATCCAAAAGATTTTTTTTCGTAGATTTGCTTTTATTTATTTGAAAATATTTTCTTACGTTATTTATTTGTATTTTTTATAATTAGTTCTCATTCTTCAAGAGTCTACTATAAAAACCATAATCTTAGATAAACACAAATTATTTGGTGATAACACAGATTTCAATTTTCAATACATATTTCTTCACCTGAAGTGTTTTTATTATTTAAATTTTAAAATCAGAGGTTAACTTATTCAATCAAAAAAGGATTATGTAAATCAACTTAATTTTGACAAAGATATCGCGTGCACGATGGCTCGCGTTTATCGAGATTGTGTCGTAAACTTGTTGTGCCTAAAATTTACCAACAGTCTTGGTGTAAGTAGGTAAGCATGGTAGCATTCATCAAGATCCACACCTAAAATAAATAGATATTCGGATGTTTGCCATAGAGATTGTTGATTGTCGACATAAGCCTGCGAAACTTCCTCGAATTTCGGAAAATTCACTGATTAATTACGAGTACCAAACCAGTAGTACTGACGTTAACGTCACGGCTGTACGAGTAATTGCTTATTTCTCGGATATCCTTAAACGAGGCCTGGTTAGGGTTTTTAAAATCTTTTTTTTTTAAGAACGTTATCGTGCGCCACTGGGACTGAGTCTACTCTTTGTGCCTTTATTGTGGTAGTAGGTATAAGCCAGAGGTGCTCCGTTTTCTTCTTTAATAATAATTTAAGGCAACGTTTACTGCTACACAAAAAATAGCTACTGCTACGCTCAATTTATTTTTAGACAATAAATAATGAGTTTTTGATATTTGTATTACATATTGAACATGCTAAAATATGTGTTTAGATTTCAGAGTTTTTAATCTTATTCTTTGTATCTTTTCAGATAAATGAGGACCTCGTCCGAAGCGGGCTGTCAGCCATATCGGTGAAGCACGACAGCGTCATACAGTGCCTGAGCATGTCGCGCGCCTGCGAGAGGATGCAAGTCCCTCCAGGGCTTGTAAAGATATATTTTTTTAAAGTTGTAAACTTTAGGACACCTATAGGGTAGGATTTAACTGAAGGTGGACAGTATTTCGCCACTATGACTACATTAACACGTTCGTTCCCTCTACAGACGAAAAAAACATCAGACAGTAGGTATAAAGTTATACAGATACAACTAGTGGCACGGATATTGAGGACTGGGCAAAAGATGAGCTGAAGACCATTACGTTTACGTGATTGGCTATAGTCGTGCGATGCGGCTGCACTGCTGGCTGTGATTGGGTCTTGTTCCGCGCACTTGCGTCTCAGATCGTCTACTACGTACGATGTGCAAAGGACACATCGGTGCCTAGGATTGAACAAGGACTCATAGAAAACTATGAATTAGGTATCCTATCGGATATCATTGTCAATAAATGTGTTAACGGTTGACAAGGAATTTGACTTACTTGCAAATTGGCTGAAACCAAGCGTGTCAAATAGTTCATACGTTACATAATTATTATTGTCACGTGAAAGGACTGTATTTTATGGTATTTTTTATGCATTGCACGGTTATAAATTGAATTTGCTTTATCTGTAAGTACCCAAGTGTTTTTGAAGGTATCTGTTTAGGTATTATAAATAATGGTGCATACTGGTCCGTGTCAAATAATCACAATAACGTGAAAACCGTTAAAAAAGCCGCAGACATCAATGCCATCATGCTATGCTTTTTAGTAAAATGCTATATTGTTTCAAACCAGGCTTTGGGACTGTACAAAAATCCCACCACAAATCAAATGCTAGAAAACCAGACAATGTAACGCTCCAGCAATAAGATGCGTGTCTCCATTTTGTTTTATGCAGCATCGTAACTCGTTCCGAAGCCTACATCGACCCGACCTGAAGCGCGTTCCGTACCTGCGTCGTATGTCACCCGACGAGCTGGAAACACTCTTCAGAGGGTACGCTGACCTGCCCACCCGGGAAACTACCAAAATTGGTAACATTCTACACACTACTTTGACAGTAGGTTCTATCGTCATCAGCTTTTAGAAGTCATCACCAAATGGCTCTGCGCGAGGCTTTTGTGTTACAAAGTACCCGACAGTAAACTTTGCCAGGAGCGTAGGTCCTAGCATACTCAACCCCGAGCCAATTAAGAAATCGTTTTTTAAACTATGCTAAACCGGGAATCCAAACCTGGAAACCCTGTCGTTTAAATAGTGCTTAAATTCGCTTAGTGAAGATTCTACTAATAAGTAGTTCTGATACATTGAATTAAATCTTAGAATGATTCTGTTTCATGGAAAGTCTTTTCTGTAGGGTTTCTACCCAGTTTTCTAAATTACAGAAAATCGAGTGATACTTCCACCAGATGAAAATATTCGAGCTCGAGATTTGAAAGACAAAGAAGCAAACCCGCAAGATGATGGTAAGTCTTTAAGTTCGACATTATTAAGGAACGGGAATGGCCCCCTCTCGACCTGATGAGATTAATGTAACGTCTATTATTATTAGCTAGCATTCTGCATGCTTGTGCGATTCCCGAATTGTTTGATAATCGAAATTGTATGTTGTCGTCTTTCTAGCGTTCCGTAGCTAAGAGTCACTAATAGGACCCTGCCCCTCTAGCACGATCAACAAAACACGATATGATACGATATGATATAGCGATTTATCTCCTATTTACTTGCAAAATATGATAACATAGCCGCCATCTTGAACTTTTATTGAAACAGTAAGCATGTCCGTGCCGACGACGTCACGGTTATGCTCGCTTTTTTAATAAAAGTTCATATTTTGACAAAAAATATGCGATTAATCGCTATATCATATCGTATCATATCGTGTTTTGTTGCACATGCTAGAGGGGCTGGTTAGGCGCGTTTATCGAGAACGACTCGTGTTTTATGACGAATCGTTTATTTTCACGATTCGTTCTTTTCTGACGGGTCAATGCTTTTTAAATATCTACCCATGTTCACACGCTTCACGAATCGTAAAAATGATAAACACGAGTTAAATAAAACACGACTCGTGAATGTTTTGTGACGGATCCGCTGTTGGTAAAGATCTGAACTCAATCACGAAACAAATGTGAACATCGACTCGGATATTTTGACAAATCGTGAAAAACACCATACCTTCAGCATTATGCACGTTTATCGCGTCATGACGTAACGTGTTTTTTGAGGAATCGTCAATGTACCCCGTGTGAATAAGGTCATACTAAGGCTCCGCAGACTGACCAGTAATACTATAAAAACATGTCTTGTTAACAGGGAATGGCGCAAACGCGTTACACCCGATTCCCGAGACGCGGTCGGGTGCGGAGGACGTACCAGCGGGCATGCGTCTCCACGGTGCGCGCGCGCGCCTCTACACCTCCGTGCTGGCCGGGGCGCGCGCCGGCGACCAACTGGAGTAAGTATATCGGAAAGAGTACAACACACACATAAGGTGCTCGTAGCTTAACGGCGGCAGTGCAGCGTTTGGATTGTGATTACCAAAGTTAAGCAACCCACGCCGCGGTTGTAAGGGGATGGGTGACCATTCCTACTAAAAGTGACATTTATCTACACCTCCGTGCTGGCCGGGGCGCGCGCCGGGGACCAACTGGAGTAAGTACATCGGAGAATTTGGCTACAACTCGGAAGGTGCTCGTAGCTTAGAGGCGGCAGAGCTTGGATTGTTATAACCGAAGTTAAGCAGCCCACGCCGCGGTTGTAAGTGGATGGGGACCATTGCGTTCCGACCAAAAGTGTCATTTTATTGCTTAGGCGTCGTCATTATTCACGTGATTTTTTTTAGTAACTTTTAACCCACTACCTCCTGATACGTGCTACGTGAATTGGAGACGTATTTTTGAATCATGCGAATTCCAATTCGAATACGAAATGGCAAGATTCGCACGCGAATGACTAAAATCGCTATTTTTGAAAATTCATTCTGTGAATTCTGCAACGAGTGGTCCGCTCCCACCCACTCGTATTTCGATTCTACTAATAGAAAGTTTAGAAGTATGACTTTGACAAGTAAACATATGGTTCACAGATTAAAAACTTTTTTTTCGTACCGCTCCATGCGATTCATTGCCGGTTTTTAAAATCAATAAGTTTTTGCATTCCGGTTTTAAATATTTTCTGCATGAAACGAAAATAGTTAAAGAATTTTACCATAATAGCATCACAGAATTCGAGTGATTCAAAAATGCGTAAAATCGGGAGTGATAGAAATAGAATTCGCACACGAATCGTATTCGTGTTCGAATTCAAGATTCATTTTGAATGCTTCAAAAATACGTCTCCAGATCTATTGTATGTGTAACCCCGACTAATATTCATAATATTGTTACTCGTAAAGCCTATGCATTAGGATTAGAGCAAAAGCATCATGACAAACTTTTAGTAACTGGCCTTAGAACATCTTTACCTCTATTCTGAAGTGGCTCAAACACCCTCGTTGATGTGGTTCGACCTTTACACTGAAGTGGGGGGTTTTACTGTTACAAGCTCATCACCTATCAACCGCTTCATCAGATCATAAAGTCATGGATTACTCTTGTACTCGAACTAGATATTTTTGAACTAATAAACTAACATGTTCACAGCGGCATGTCAGCCAATGAAGAGTATGACACGCGGGTACCCGACGACCCGCTCCCGGAAGACGAGGTCCAACTGACCGAGGAACTTCAAATAATCCTTCCCCCACGATGTGATGACGTCACTGCAGAATCTTCAGCTACCGCCTCCACCGACAGCTGACCAACACAACTCGCCAAGTGACAGCCATTACGGCAATTCAATAAGGTTCATAATCTAATGAAAGTTCGCCCAAAACGCAATTGTATTGGCCTGAAAACCAAATTGAAAATTTATAGGCTAATACGAAATTCTTGGAAGAAATTAAGTAGACTTATTATGTTCACATTTTGGATTATTAACGATCTTACAAAATAATATACATCATGAATACTTAACTGTTGTCTTATTTTAAGCAGGCGATATTTTGAGCAGGTATGTAATAATTGATTTGAAACCTATTGACGCGTGTTGACCAATACCTAGGTTGCATGTTGTCACATACACGAATCGTTTAATACGCAAACTAAATAAAACATTCACAAAACGACAAATAACCAATAATCAGCAATAATCGCGCAGTCATCCGGCCGATTGATTTTAGTGTCAAAATGTATTGCTTTGTTTTTTGCTTGTCAATTTGCGATTTTAAAGCTAGAATTGCTCAATTTTCGTTATCGCATTGCTTTTGCAAGATACGGAATCAGGGTACGTGTATGTGCTCTATGATCCCGGTCAACGGTCAAGCAAACTCATATTTATCAGAAATTTAAAAATACATTATATTTCACTAGCCTATATTAGTCCACTGCTGGACACAGGCCTATCCAAAAGGAGTATTTTGCCATAATCGCCACGCTTGGCAGGCGGGTTGGCTATCGAAGTTTGGCCAATGGTGGAGAGGAGACGCTGCTGCCCGTCTTCTTATGGCGGTTCTTGTCTTATTTTAAGCAGGCGATATTTTGAGCAGGTATGTAATAATTGATTTGAAACCTATTGACGCGTGTTGACCAATACCTAGGTTGCATGTTGTCACATACACGAATCGTTTAATACGCAAACTAAATAAAACATTCACAAAACGACAAATAACCAATAATCAGCAATAATCGCGCAGTCATCCGGCCGATTGATTTTAGTGTCAAAATGTATTGCTTTGTTTTTTGCTTGTCAATTTGCGATTTTAAAGCTAGAATTGCTCAATTTTCGTTATCGCATTGCTTTTGCAAGATACGGAATCAGGGTACGTGTATGTGCTCTATGATCCCGGTCAACGGTCAAGCAAACTCATATTTATCAGAAATTTAAAAATACATTATATTTCACTAGCCTATATTAGTCCACTGCTGGACACAGGCCTATCCAAAAGGAGTATTTTGCCATAATCGCCACGCTTGGCAGGCGGGTTGGCTATCGAAGTTTGGCCAATGGTGGAGAGGAGACGCTGCTGCCCGTCTTCTTATGGCGGTTCTCCTGTAGTCGCCTCTTACGACACCCATAGGAAGAGAAGGGGTGGTGCAATTCTTTTAAAAATACATTATAAAATAGCTTAATGTCATGAACTGTTAGACGATACGGACAATTTATTTTTATGTGTTAATAGCAGTGGTAGCAGTTGTAATTTGGTGGGGAAGTCGTTCATGATACCACCACCGTCATGTATATTTGTCATTAAGCTTAAAATAAAACGAAAATTTATAAGTGTGAATTTATATTGAATAACCTTTCTACAATATTATACAGCAGACTGTAAACTCATACCCACGCTTCCCTCGCAATATACAAAGAACTTATACAAAGATTAGAACCCATATAAATCATAAATATTTTACATCAGTGCGTAATTTTCTATAAATTTAATTGCACTTCTTTTAGTCTAATTCGAAATGATTGCGTTGTTGAATATACTAGGACTACACAATTTCGATTAAAAAATCTGTTTATTTTTTTATGTAAAGCTTTGTTTGTGGTTGTTGCATAATACTTGACAAACCAACCGATATATTAATCTAATAGGTATATTACATGAATCGGGTTCTGTCGATTTCTGTAAAAGAGACACTCCCGCGGCTTCTCGAACATTCGATCTGATTTTTAGCGTTGTATTTTTTTACGTCCCTTTAGTTTTAAACCTAAAACTTGTGGTTTAATTAGCTTTCCAACCCTTGTACGAGTACAAAAAACTGATAGAAAAGAGTACAAGACTTTTAGCAAAGTATATAGTAGGCCCATTGATCATGGACAGATTGAAGATGCGGCCAATATAACGCTCAAACAACCGAAGCGTTTGGGATTAGAAGAATCACATCTACATACAAGCTGATTTTGATCAGAATATTCGACAAGACGGGGCTGTTACAACTTTATACTATTAAAAATATAGGGAACCTCAGTGTCGCATTTTTGCTATAAACACACATACTGTCAAAACTCAGTTACGCACCCATCTAGTTATAATTAACCAATCCACAGGACAATAGCACAGACACAATGATAAAGAAACAATAGTATCACATATAACAGGTGTGAGATTGATTTCGGAAATAGTACCAATCAACAGTTACATTCGCTTCAAATCAACATTAGTAAAAAAATAATTGAGGCAAGATATAAAAATATTAATACAGACAATAATTGATTAGGAAATGACGAGACACCCATACAGTAATGGAATGAGAGGTTTGTTTTTTTTAAATAAAATTTTGTGACAAAAATATTTATCATATGACCGAAAAATCACGCGGAAATTTCGACAGAAATGACCTTTTCTATTAATTTATGGAAAGGCGCCATTCACATGTTCTTCTGCGTTGACAGACGCCGCAGTGGACGCGGACGGCCAAAGATATCAATGGTGGTGGTGTATTATGGACGTATAAAAGATAATTTAATACCATCTCAAATTTTATGCACCATTCATTGTAAAACCTTTGCTCAGTTTAGGGCTATACAATTGATGTGACTGAAGAATAACGCTCTCATTCCCTGGGTGTCACGTTCACAAAACAAAACGGTTCCCTTTCTACCCGCACTATTACATCGAAAGCGAAGCGTAGTTGCGGCTACAGTGGAAGCTTTCCCCAACAAATAACAACCTCGGGCAGAAACATTGGAAATAATTGAGTCTGGAAAATAACCTTTTTTTTTAAATAACTTATTTCGGTCGGTAGGGATTAGTAAAAACCGTGTTTATCGAAATGGGTTATGGATTATGAAGGGAAGATTGTTTATTAATTTGGACGTACAGCCGTACCGGCAATTGTTACTATTATTTAAAGAATTAGAAGCCATTTACTGGGTACTGGGCAGTGCACATAATATGTGATTATGATTGGAAATAGTTGCGCTGTTATCACGCGCAGGTGCGCAGACGCATTCAGAAACGAAATTGACTATTTACATTATTACTTGTATATATTTGGCTATCTATATCAGGGCCTATACTGAGTCAAAAAAGCACTAGTGCTTATTAAAAACTCCAATATAACTCCAATACACCACAAAAATCAAATACAGCCTACCTATTTTGTTTTTAAAGTAATTATCCCGATTTAATTATTTCCAATGTTAGTGCACATGAGTTTAAATTAGTATACTCGGACAGAAACATTGTATGTACATAACGTTGGGCATTATATGTACAGTATTCGGTTAAATCTTTGTAGCTTGACTATTGCTTTATATAGGATGTGCCAAACGTTGTTGAAGCAAAAATATGTATTTTGACATTAACCGAAATTCATTGAACCAAAATAAAGGTATATTTTTCTAAACTGTATAAAAAGTTAGTGCCTAAAAGTACAGTCAGTCATTCAAATGACAATAGTAACTCTTTAGACGTTGTATATACATTTTAGGAAACAACATAGTAAATTTTGTCTAGGCCAGCATAACAATATACTAAATAAACAAGAGCGTAGTAGGGTTTCCTAATGTACTTCATGACTGCCATAATAAGAGCCAAGGCTGGATTGCCCTGTCGTACAGTCCGCACGGTAACTTCCAAGTATCAGAGCTCCAACTATTGTGGTCGAGGATACGACAATAGTCAAGCTACCTTACTTACATTAATCGCAGGCGTGCATTAAGCTATTTACGTTACGTAATTTAATCAAAATTGCATTCACATTTCACACGTCTCAAGTCTCCATAATCAATTCGATCTTTATCCTCATTAGAAACTTTAAATTTCTACCTATCATACAAAAACTGGAGGTAAATATTAAATTAATCGTAATAATAATAAAACTCGTTTACACTACGTAATCATTCTTTTTTAAATAACATAAAAAAATAATCAAACATTTCGATACAACAATCGCTCTGTATTTTTTAAATTAAATAATGGAATAATTGATTTGATATTTGTGTGACGTTGTTCACTCGTTCTAGCTAATGAGTCCAGGCGCGACGCAACACAGTGACGCGCAACACATAGACACTGGATCACGTGGGAGTTTATTGTTTCAACGCGCGCGCAGTTTACTTAAATTAAATGGCATCGAAATCCTCACCTGTAAAAATAAACAAAATTATTTAGAATAAAGTAAAGCCTCGATAAGATGCATACACACGGATCTACTAGGATAGATCTAGGCAGAAGTGGTTTACAGAAACGTCAAAATGTAATTTGATTGATCAAATGTCGCTTTGACGGATTCGTATACGACAGTGGCGCCACCATTGTCCAACGTAAATTGTAAGTGCAAAGTACTGCAAAGTCCGAACGATAGCCCTATCTGTACAAACTTTGCAAAATTCACTTTTAGCGCAAGACAGTAAGGCGTTTTGCAGACGGCGGGGCGGGCCGGGCCGGTCTGTCCACGAAGCAATAAGGACCGCGTCTGCCCGCCGATGTCCGCGGCTGCCCTCGCCGCGAACAAAAAGCACACCGCCGCGCCGCCAGTGTCCGCCGGGCAGCTGCGGCGCGGTCTTTTTGCCCTCCGTGTGCATTGGTAGTATAGGATTCCCTTTGCGCTATCCTTCGCGGTGAAATTGACCGGCCCGGCCCGCCCCGCCGTCTGCAAAACGCCTTACAGACACAAACTATGAACGCGCGGACTGACACGCGACACGGACTGTTGACTTTTTGATTGAAACAAAAACTACTGTATTTGTATCAATTTATTAATACAAATTTTACCGGGACAAGTTTTAAGCGATTGAGATAACCTATTACATTCTTCGTAAAATAGCGCATCAAAGAATAATTTAGTTGACAACACCAATCAATTGACGTACTTTTACGTATGTGGTGTCAAAACGGACCTCTGCCTTATAATTAGTATGGCGATAGCAAGCTATGACGTAATAATAAGGAGAAAAAAACAGCGGGTTACATTGATAGGTAGTGCCAAGTTTTCAGGAACCACTCAGAATCAGTAACTAAATCGATCTACGATATAAACGATCTAAAAAACAAACTTATATTTTTTATTACTATCCGCTGTTCAAAGATGCTACGCGTCTATAATCTTGTCAAATTTATAAAAAAATACGCATGTATATCTCTGTGCAACTTAGAACTGTAAAGTTCAATGCAATAATAGTCACAATGGCGCGCGAAGACAAACCTTAGCCTTTGCGATGTAAGGTTCATTTCTAACAGCAGGAGCGCCCGCGCATACCAGAGGTTCAAATTGTCAGCAAATATCTTAAGCAGTGCACTTCTAGATTTTATTTTTAAAATTTGTCACTACTTTGCATTGTATCCCTGTATAATGTCTGGTCCACAGTTCAACACTTAGTAGCTTAACTTTTTCTTTATTTGGGGCTCTCGTCAAATATTTCGGTTGCCAAAAGGGTTCCGTAGGCAAAAAAGTTTGAGAGCCCCTGGAATAGAGTGTACGTACCGTGGGTGTGCGCGGCGGCAGACGGCCGCCTACTCCGCAGCTCATAACTTGTGGTTGCTGGTGAGCCACGTCAGCCCCTCGTACAGCCCGTCGCCCGACGTGGCGCACGACGGCTGCACGTACCAGTTGCGGTCCCGGATGCGCGTCAGCCCTAGCTTCTCTTGGATTTCGTGTGGCTTCATTGCTGGAATAGTTTAATTCGAGATTACATTTAAAAAGTTAGAAATCGCGCGTACGAACTAGATATTACTTATCACGCAGAAATTAACAGCAGCGGACTAGGGTTGCATGATTTAAATCAAGTTGATTTAAATTATTTTTAAAATTACGATTTTGATTGCATGATTTTTTAAATAATAACCACTGTTTTGAATCACACGTTTGATATTTCATGGTAACTGGTCCAAAGTGGATATCTTTTCTACACTTTGCAAAAAAGTTATTTCTGTTACTCAAATAAGACAGATAAAGATATTCAAAATAAACACTCTTGCTTGACCTGAACTGGCATAACGTATAATCGTTATTTTTTTGGTGGTTTTGCCAGCATTATACATCAATTGTACCTGAGAAAAATGTTCACCGCAAGAAACTGATCGCAAAACCTAATAAAAATCTAAAAAATCAAAGAGGAAAAACGGATTTTTCAGATAAATTAAAAAAAAAACAATACCGACTAATACTGACATTGCCGACTATATACCAAGCCACTATGCGCGGCACATACACAATTAGCGCGGTGTGCGTGAAGCGGGCCTTGCCTTTCTTATTTCGTACAGAATATAAAATTGCGTTTACCCCGCTCGTAAAGCAAGAGTCGAAGAGAGATCTTATGAGCACACGTACCGTCCGGCAAGTCCTGCTTGTTGGCGAAGATGAGTATGATGGCGTCGCGCATCTCCCTGTCGTTGATGATCCGGTGCAGCTCCTGGCGCGCCTCGTCGATGCGGTCGCGGTCCGCGCAGTCCACCACGAATATTAGACCCTGAGTGCCTGAAGCATACATACATCGCTCTGTTATTAACTGCTCTGTTATTGACTGCTCCAGCCAGCTGTGGCAATGGGCGGGTCACATAGCAGGTAGAACTGACGGCTGATGGGGCAGAAAGGTTCTGGAATGGCGGCCACATACAGGCAAGCGCAGCGTGGGACGTCCACTCACAAGAGGGGCAGACGACCTGGTAAAGGTTGCAGGACGACGCTGGATGCAGGCCGCTTCTAACCGGCCGATCTGGAAGTCACTGGGGGAGGCCTATGTTAAGCAGAAGACGTCCTATGGCTGAAATGATGATGATGTTGATTAACTGCTCTGTTGTTAACCCTTGTTATAATACAGGGTGTACAAAGGAATATGACACTCCTTAAAACCACGTGATCAGCTGCTCATATACAACAACTTTTCCTATAGGAGCAACATCGAAGTCGTGTTTTTTTCCAGATTTTCCATACAATATTATCGAGGTATGCGAGTAAGTTTGTATGGAGCAACTAAAAAAAGGTTTTCGATTTCGATGTTGCCCCCATAGGAAAATTTGTTGTATATGTCCGCCTGGTCACGTGGTTTTAAGGAGTGTCGTATTATTTTGTACACCCTGTATAATTTTCAAATTGTCAATATTGTTAGTAACTTAATGCACTGTGTAGCAGTGCACATCCAAGTCATTAGGAGAGGCCTATGTTTAACAGTGGACGTACTCTGGCTGAAATGATGATGATGACTAGTTTTACTAGGGTTAGTTGTTTCTGCTTTTAGAGGTATAGATCTCTACTTAGTATTGGCTTCCTCTTCTGAAATTCTGTTTCTGCTTTTATGCATGCAGTCTTTCTCTGCGATCTCTATTCGATCATATTCCCTCTATTGAATGGTCTTTGATCGGTCTATTATGGACACCTAAATGCCTCTCACATCATCACATCACATCACCAGCCTATATCAGTCCACTGCTGGACACAGGCCTCTCCAAAAGGAGGATTTTGCCATAATCGCCACGCTTGGCAGGCGGGTTGGCGATCGCAGTTCGGCCAATGGTAGAGAGGAGACGCTGCTGCCCGTCTTCTTATGGCGGTTCTCCTGTAGTCGCCTCTTACGACACCCATAGGAAGAGAAGGGGTGGTGCAATTCTTTTAAAGTGCCGGCACCACACGGCACAATGCAAATGCCTCTCACTCAGTTGTTATACGGTGAGAGAAAGAAAACTTTGTGCGAGCGGCGTACAGCACTCCAATTATTTTTGTGCCCATTTATAACCCAACGCTTTACGATGAGGTAGAAAGTTGTGCCACCCGCGATGTTACATGTTGTGTTTCTTCATAGTTACTGAGTTTAAGAGCGATAATACCATACAACAATGCATACCAGTCGAAATTCAGTGTCATACAAATTTCATAAAAGGATTTAGAATATTTCGGACTTCAAAGTTTGTATTAAATGTTGATGGTGTTAACGCCCTTTAAACTACAACTGTCAATTTAAAATATGTTTCTATATTATGTTTATTCTTACCCGTATAGTAATGCCTCCATAGCGGCCGTATTTTGTCCTGCCCACCAACGTCCCAAACGTTGAATTTGACATTCTTATACGTGACGGTTTCTACGTTGAAGCCGACCGTGGGTATCGTTGTGACTGACTGGCCTAATTTTAGTTTATATAAAATAGCTGATTACATTGTTAAGGAATATCATTTGTCATACCATATTTATTTAAAATTTTATTGCACAAACTTACAATTAATGTACAAATTGTAGACTTAATGCTAAAAGCATTCTCCAGTCAATCATTGGGTCATGCAGAAAGCTTGCAAAGTGTGCGGTAAGATAAAATATAGCAAAAAATAAATTAAATAAGGCAACAATAATTCCGCAAACTTATTCTAGCTAAATTATATATAATATGGTATACATATACTTCAATAAATAATATAGATACACAACAAAATATTGATACATACATTATACAGGGTGTACAAGAAAATAGGACACTCCTTAGAACCACGTGATCAGCTGGTCATATACAACAACTTTTCCTATGGGAGCAACATCGAAATCGATAGTTTTTTTTCAGCTTCCCCATACAAACTTACTTGCATACCTCGATGATAATGTATAGAGCATCTGAAATCACGATTTCGATGTTGCTCCCATAGGAAAAGTTGTTGTATATGACCAGCTGATCACATGGTTTTAAGGAGTGTCCTATTTTCTTGTACACCCTGTATAATGTATTTATCAATATTTTGTTGTGTATCTATATTATTTATTGAAGTATATGTATACCATATTATATATAATTTAGCTAGAATAAGTTTGCGGAATTATCACGAATTCTATACATAAAACCAAGTAGAATGCAAAAAAAATAATTGCTGGGAAATGACTTTTATTTTTGGGTATAAAAAAATACTTATTTCTAACCTGCAATGTATAGCGCGCACGCCACAGACTATGCCTGTGTGTGTAAGCGGATCATGTTTCTTTGTAAAAAAGTTTAGTATCATCAAACTGAAGTCAATTTTGTAAAAATCTTTGAAAAAAAAATGTATCTTTGACTGTCAATAACTCGGTAACCCGTCATTTCCCAGGTATAGTGTAAAAGAAAAAAAATATCGTAATAATACGTAGAATATGTGGTATTCGGCTTCGTTAAGCCTTTTTTTACACCCAATATACATACAAATATCTAGTGCAATTTATCTATTTTACAAATTGGCGTACGTTTTTCTTAAAAACCATTCTAGAATCCTAACTTTAAATATCAAGGGGAAGTTGTTCCAATGTCGTTATTATACCATCATTCCACATCACAAACTGAACACTACATACTTTTTATGAGTTGATAGTTTGATCAATATGAATAAATAAGGTAATGTAAACACTAAAACGATAAGAAAACGTTGATTTTCATAGTAATTTTAATTCCGATCCAAACATCGACCGATCATAAGTCTGTAGGTTGTGCGTGCAAGGTCTTAAAGGCACCTTTACACGTCCCAATTTTATATACTTCCACTGCTTTGGGTTAATTGACACGTGCAGGATAAAGCAGCGAATTATTAGGTCCTATTTAGCTCAATTTTCCAAAGTTGTTGTTATAGCAATGTGAAAACAAATGAAATACGAATTTTAAAACAATATTTTTCTGGCATTATTTCGAAAAAAAATTGAATTTGGAATTCCTAATCAAACGCAAGATATTTGATTTTAAAGTTGCCAATATTAAGTATCGGCAATTTTACATATGTGTAAGGACCTAATATTTATCGGCCGCTTTTTAAAAAAGTATGTTAGTTAACGAGATAAACGTACATGTATGTCTAGGCAGTTATGATATCCACACATTTTAACTTTTATTTAATTAAGTAATCATACTAATAATTAATTAACAATGTGTTGTGTAGCAATCTTTTTTTATAAAATTCATATTGACATTTCGCTAAGTTAACAGATAGGCAGTTCCGCAATAGATTGTGCCCATTAAAAATACAAAATAATGTTTCTATCAATTATATCGGTGTTAGAGTTTTTAAATGACAGTTTAGGCCAGCTTTCGTTAAATCTAGTCACCTAACTATTAATCAACAAACCGTTAATTTGAATACAGAAGCTATTTAATTAAAAAAGAGGGATTACTGGTTGACCATACTGAATCGATGCAGATTTCGACATTCGTACATAATTTGAAGTTTCATCCATATAATTACCATGTCAAAAAGAACAATTAAAAGTAATTTTCAAAGGTACATATAGTGGTTTTCAATGTATAGTTTATTTTAAATACACGTGTAACATAAGAGTTAGGTAATAGCATTATTTATTATGCATGCAACCCTGAGTGACACTTTCTATTCTTCCACAAACGGAGTGTTTAGTTATACGTACCACACAAATCTAAGGTGTGAAGCAGAAAATTTCCAGACACATGAATAATATTATCATAGCATTACCCTATATAGTATAATCTTGAATATGCAGACAGATTAATAGCATAATAAAGTCTGTCTGGGCAGGTTGACAGTTCCAATCGACTGTCGAAATCTTAGGCAGCGTTCTCATGAAACGTTTAAATGCTGCCGATTGTGAGCGGGGTTTCTGTCAGACCCAGTATGAGAGTGAACTCAAGAAAGAGTTTATTTTTCGTCCTTTCTATTCTGACAATACAATATAGCATACAACGGCGTGTTAACAATGGCACGTCGATAATAAAACTGCTGCATACGCTACACGGTAAGCGATCGCATTTTTATTTACTTACATAAACATTTGAGATACATGCAGTTACGAGGCACACACGCGAGGTCGCAGATAAAGCCTAATAATAGTTACACCTACACGGTTATTCATTGTTTTGGGACACCCTATATAAATAGTAGAGTACTTAGCTACACATGCGTTCGGCTAAGTAGCTAATCCACATTCGCGGTGCCTAGTGGCGAAGTGCAGAAGTCAGGGGTCGTGAGTGAGTCAGCATAGCGAAAGTTCAGCGGAAGCATAGCTCGTACATTTTCTGTTACTCCTGACAACAGTGACAGGTTCCAAATACAGCCCGCGCTGAATAGGGTCTATAGTCACTATCCGAGCAGTGCTGAGGCTGGCATCTTGTCTCTGGTGTCAGAGGTAGCAAAGAAACAACATTCATGCAGTAGCAAAACAAAATTTGTACGCCCGCTTACACACAGCGGCCGACAATATGTTTGGTGTAACTATTGCCTTAGTGTGGTTATCTTGCTTAGTGGAGCATTCAATTTAGAACTGTCGCTATCTATTCCACTAAAGGAGAGTATAAAGGGCGTCAGACTAGTATAGTTGTGCTCGTAAAAATAAGGGATACGACCACTCTTGGGAGTAGTATGGTACAATCCGCATTATTAACAATTTTGGAAAAATGTGTAAATTATTTATGAGTTATCTTTACCCCGTTTGACTTTATATTATATGTTATTTGACTCAGCAAAATTAATATTTTAACTTTGGTTGGGCAATTGGTCTAGATAATTTATTAATGATAGAAATACATCACAGTAAGAACTCATTAAATCAATTGGGAACAAAATTTCAATACCGTATTGATGATAATTATACCATCGATAACTATTATATTTAAAAGTATCTATTATCTAGGTATTTTCAAATTGTAATTGAGTATTTATAATTCTGTAGTTAAAGCTTCGTCCATGCGAAATTTCCCGTGCAATCGTAACAGACAGACCGGGTTACTTTCGCATTTATGTATGATCAATGTACCTATTGAAAATTATCACAGAAGTAGAGCGTTCAGTTAGTATCAATGTTCTAGTGTATCAATTAATCAGTGATATGATATACACAACTGTTTTCGAATATGAGCTAAAGTGAGCATCGGACTGTGAAATTATGCTTTTAATGAGCCATTCGAACATAACAACCGTACCTATTATGTTTAATAACTATGGATCGAAATAGTTTCTTTTAATATACAGATTAAAAACAAGGTATGTACATATATTATTTTGTAAAACGTTGAAATACCTACTACCATTGATTTTCATTATTTTTAAGCGCTGTTTGTATAATTCGATATGACGTCCGGGGCATGAAATTTCTCCACTATCGTAATCTCCTCTCATGAATTGCAGTATTTGCAGTCGTGGCAGATATTTTTAAAACACCATATATATATGCATAGCATCCATATTCCATATGGATTCTCCCAATCGGCCTCGGTATTCTAATGACCTTAAAATTTTATCGTCTGTTATGTTTAAAGGTTTAATACGTTTTATGGTATGGCTTATTGCAATCGAAGTGAAAGCAAAATTTTAACAACAGAAAATGTTTTTACTAAGACGATTTCGCTTTATTTTGTTTAAAAATCTGAACTCAATGGAATTTTTATGAGAAATAATTACTTATATCGGCTTTAATTTAAAGAAAATGTTGTCAATTTGTCTTATATCATGACAGTCTTTGAAACGGTAGTGTTGCTGTTTGAGTATTGTAATACAAAATTAACACATTCGTCGTTAAATAATATCAACCATACCTCGCTAATCCGATTCACCTTAACGAAATTAACTTTTGTGATTTTTGCTAACTTATACGTGTAACTTATTGAGCGAAGGAATAAATAATTATTCTTGTGTAAAGGATACTAGTCTTGCCGGCAGCGTCCAAGCCCAGCATCAATATCCTCATCTCCTTGTTCCCGAAAATCTTCGAGAGTAGTTTGCCCATGGTGATCAGCTCACCTCAACCGCACAACTGGAATAGAGAAAATATTTATTTATAATTTATTTGTATTTGAGCACTTGAGACAAAATGGTCACATAACATACCTAGATACCTAATAGACCAAAATAAGGTAAATGTGATGATTTGACCAACCATACAGGGGACTGGGAAACTTTGGCGCTGGACAAAGATCGGTGGTAGATTTTGGAAAAGATCTTTGCCCCAGATGGATATACGATTATAAATATTTGAGTGATATTTTGGGATCTTTGGCCTGGTTTTGGATAGGCTACAATGCCTTATTTGTTTTCTTAACGAAACAACTAGCATGATGGAGAATTCAAATCATGCACAAGACTGTATTTATTATTTAAATCAGTGACACTAATGCCATGTTATAATATTTAGAGCTAATGTCTCATGTGTTGCATACTAGGATTTCGTTGCCACAGCAGCAAGGTACATATAAATAATTTTCTACACGTAAATAAAGAGAGGGTATTGAAGTTAAAATCAAAAATTAAATGAAAAGGCGTTCAACGTGATACTGAATGTGTTAAATTATTGTTCACATCAGGCACATACTCGTACGTATACTACTAGCTATATCTAGTTAGGTAAAGTACCTATAAACTATACAGTAGTAAGTACAGAGCTTAGTAAGTACAGAGCTTAGTAAGGACTTGCCCCCGGCATAAGTCTAATTACCAATTCTAGGATTTGTGGGTTGACGTGTCGGTATGCTTCCTGTTACTTCTCTATGTTAGCTGGTACTTCATTAGCTAACAGCTTGACAACTAGGTACTTAGAAGAAAAAAAAAACAATTATGTTCTTTGAGTTATCGAACTTGGTATGATTTGACAGATATTTTTAGTCTTGCTACATAATATTTTTACAGTTAGATACTATTTTTACCTAAATCACATTAAAACATTGACAAATAGCCCCGAAGACAATTTAGTAAGAATAGCGGCAATGATTTCTCGATATCAATCTTCGTAGATTGCTCAACGGAACAGTTTCAGATCTTAAATTAGAAACTGTATACGTCAATTTCATCAACCAAACCATTCCAGACAGACATTTGGAACCAAACATCGAATCAGTTTAATCGAGGTCCTCGTTATTCTAAAATTATCGTTTCTCTAATAATGACAGTCAAATATTTATTTATGACGATCCACTTATTGGACCAATATCGTAATTTGAGGACACGTTTAACTTTGTTCATCAAACTTCATGCTCCCTCGGATCTAAATTGGAACATGACAGTACACTTACGAGAAATAGTTACCAACTTTGGTTTTGGTCAGCCCGGACAGAATGCAATATTCTAATCTAGAAAACGAGATCTGATACGATTGATTGCGAAGTTGCATTCTGCGAGCAGCGTTTGTAGAATTTGTAGATTAATTAATGAATAGCAATTATTTTAGACATAATTTTGAGGAATGTAATCGGTTGACGGGCCCTTGCATTAGCACAGAATAGATAATAAGTCTAATTTTGCTATAGGATATGAGAACAATGACATGTTTTATATGTTGTATGATGATAAGTAAGCTCGGTTTCACGATTCATAATATTAATTAAATGATAAGTCAATTCATTCACTGAAACGAGTAATCACAGTGGCAGTTTAGTTCATCAAACCCTTTTTTACTAAAATAAGTACTAATAAGACATAATATTAAAATAATATAAAGAACGATTTTTACCGTGGATTACCGAATAAGTACTGAAACTAAACTGACAATCATGATTGACTTATCTGTGCATAACTATAATCAAAATTTAATATTCAGTTTCTCCTAAAACATTTCAAAAATATTTTTAGCACAAAGCACCCACTACAATCAATCTTAACCTTCGGTTTCCTTCCTCAATACTTCCACTTCATCGAAGGTGCGAGATCCTTAACACGATCATTAAAATCTTTTACACGAACTCTTTCAAAATAAGATTTTTAGTGCTTTTTCAACGTTTAAAGAATATGCAGTTTTAAAGAACAGTACAAAGTTGTAAATTATTTTGTCTAGGATGCAGAGGTTAGTAATAATAAGTTGTTAGGTATTATGATTTATTTCCTAAATGTAATAAATATACGTAGATAATATTATAACTTGAATATAAAGCTTTCCTAAAGTGTCACGCCTAAAAATATCAAACATTGTAAGCTTAAAGTCAAAATGAAATGGAGCCTTTATTGAGGAAATCTCCTATTGTGACATTTGTAATCCATCCCACGAGCAACACCTACCATGTCAGCCGATGCCCTAGATACGATGCGGCTAAATATAGACAGCCTAAGAGCCCTTTTCTAAGAATCATGTGAAAGCGATCACAAATCATATTACTGATGCGTGCTGAGAGAAAATGACATTAATGGATTATTCTGGCATATCAAATACAAAAACGAATAACGGTGAAGGATTTTCTGAATTTTGTGATCATTAGACTAATCTAATTGTCATGGTTGCGGAAATTATAATTAATAATGTTTCTAATAACTTACGATACGAAATATACCCAAATCTGTATGATTCTATTAAAAGTTTGAAGAGAATATCTTTGAGTATATTCTGATCCCAGTATAATAGAACAGTTTCGAATAACGCGACAGAAATTGGCCACAATTGGTCGCAATAGGTTAGCACGAATCAGTATATTAAGTAGTGTAACTATAAACTATTTAGGAAAGGTCGATTCGAGACTAAACTTCACCTAAACTATGAGGAGTGCTCGCCAAAAAGAGCAACGAACTCCGTAAATGTCACTTAAGGGAAGGAAACACATTTATTACAGTCGTCCTCTTGAATGTCTGTTATCTGTTACTATGTCATAAAGTTTTTATGCAGGGTTCTTAACAACCAGTTTGAAAATATGTATCTTAAAAGTAAAAAGAGTGCTAGAAGGAAAATTTACGATAAAATTGTTGAGTGATTACTTTTTATGGTACAAAAGAAACGCCAGATTTAGTAACATCAAGTTCATTACAAATTAACGAAGCATACCACGACCTGTATGTACATTTAGCAATAAAAATCGATATTTTAGTTTATTTTTGGACAAGCCATCATCACTACAATAGACGTACAAACAAGATACCAAAGAGAAGTTATAATAGTAGTACACAAATGATTATTCCTGACATAAACTTATTTCTGGATGTGCTTAGGCAATAATTAGCACCATTTATAAGAAACTTAAGCCAACAAAACTATATGATGATGACGAAGAAACAATCAGCGACATAAAAGGTACAAAAGTTTTGGCCCTATAAACAAAATAAAGCATTAACAGCGTGCCACGGAACCATAAAAGTGAAACGAGGGTATGTCAGCGGTTTAAACACGGAACCTGAATTGGGTCGACGTATCCTAACGTCAATGTATTTCAAGAACACGCCACGCGTAAACAACGCGAAATACAAATAAGCGTTTAGGTAATGCCATAATTATTTATAATAACACCTGAAAATTAACCAGGTGACAAGCAAAATCAAAGAATAATGTAGTAGTAGCAAGGGGTAGCGAGCATGAATGAAGTAGATAAGATGACAATAATAAACCAATTGCAAGTCCATAAAACACAGATATGAAACGACAGTATGCAAACTCCTTAACGGAAGGGGCTCCCGAAGTTATTACAAAAGATAAGTATAAGCAAAGCCAGGGCTTCAATTCTGCTAATTTAAAGTGGCATAATTTAATATTAATCGCTTCTCATTGTAATTGGTTGACACATTTAATATTCTGCTACTAATTAACTAACTTAAATTTAAGACTAAAATTTGTTGCAGAATAGCAAAATTTGTAACCAAACAATTACACATTTGGCATTCTGCTACAAATTTAACACTTAAATTTATGTTGGTAGCAGAATACCAAATGTGTCAAAAAATTACAATGAGATCCAATTGATATTCAATAAGTGTTCAAATTCAAACAGTGCCATTTCTTTTTGGAGCATGCAATTTTGTTATTTCTATAGCGATTTCGTCGGTATTGTGTTTAAGTACATACGCAGTTCGGGGTCAATGGTTATCGCCGGAAACTTGTTCCACGAAAACTATAGCCGTTACGGTTACGAGATAAACTACTGCAGAGCAGAAATTCGATGACGATATGCCGAAAACCGTTACTTTACTGTTTGATTCCATAGTCGGTGAGTTTCTGAAACGTGTACTTTCAATTTTATCGCAGATATTCAACTAACTCACATTATCTTAAGTGAGCGATGGTTAACTACTGACGTAATCGTTGCGTTCGGGCAATGTGACGGGATGTTGCCTTTGAGCAATTAGTATGCAATTGAATTGTTCACTTCACAGCCCAGATGCCAGCTGCAAAGAATTTTGTTGAGTGAATTCAATAATGAGTACGAATTGAGAGTATGGTTATCTAAATAAATAAAAAAATGTACTTGTGGAACAAATAAAAGTTTATTTGTTTATATAACCATATTTCGTTGCATTATAAAGTTTTGAATTGCAATTGAACTTTGTTAAGTATATACTAATTTACTCGTAGATTTTCATAAAATAATGTCAAATGAATGAGATGTAGGCCTGCTTAAAATTCTTATTATTATTAGGCATTTGGGCTCTTGTTTTATTATAATATTGAACTTTCATTTATTCGAGCATAAATTGAAGCTTGCCATTGAAGCTAATGTTTCGAAACTGCAAAACACACAGTTTTTTATGAAAAAATATAATTTACTGTGGCTAAATTAGACGTTTATGATTCATATAAAATACCTAAAACACTTTCAAAGATAAATTTCTTCACAAAAAACTCTGTCACGACGACTGAAGTTTGGAGGCATTGAATTGTGTTTTCGTTTGACTTTCAAAGTTCTGGAGAGGGCACCCTTGGTGTAATTCAAAGTGTGTTTAGTTTTTTAAGTAAACCTCATTAATAGCTGATTCGAGGGGAGGAACCACGGAGTGGTCTGTCAATTCCAGGGTCGCCCTTCTATTTCCGTCGGGTCATCGCCTGGGGCGTTAACCATTTCCACGCCATTTCCCTTGCCAAGCCAATCGGAGAGTTGAAATATAGCGTGGTTAGATTTTAAGATCTTAAAGGCATATTTCGAGAGCTTTGAATGAGCGCCCGGTCATCAGGTTTGGTTAAAAAAGTGTACGTATTTAATTTAAAATTCTTTAAAATTTTTGTTAGATATAAATAGGGACTTAATTCTGCTACAATTTCAACAGCATTTTATATTATGCCGTCTATTCGGTTTATATTGCGGCTATACAATTTTCTTTTTTTTTTACGATGAGAATTCGAATTGATAAAATACGTAGGTAAGTCTTTCGAATTCCTTTTCTGCGCGCTCTGTTTCGAGTTCAAAGTATATCCTAATTATAATCACTTTTTGCGTCATAGATTCCTGCTCCGACAGAAAACATGTAAAATCACCATTTTATTTATTTTGCACAGAATATTTGTTATTACAGCAATCAATTTGTCATGAGTTATCCGATTTGGATTAACAACGATTTAAACAAAACGTTTCGGTTTTATTTACTCAATAAACTAAACGCAGCGAATGCCCTCGCAATAACATTAGCAGGATAGCATAGCATCGGCACCCCTGTAGCGCAATATACGAAGGGTCAGAGGGCACTCTCGTGTGTTTTGGTTGGTTCACTGATGATAGTATTAACACCTTTCTCTACCTTCCTACTTCCTCGCCCTACTAAGATGGCGCTGTCTGAGTACGCAGTCGCTATAAGTTAGTATTTTTATTGCAATTTTAGTCTTTAGTCGATTTTAGTTCCCGAGCTACGTGCAATTTGTAGCCCTGCCAAGAAATAAATGCAAATTGTAAATTAGTGCTAATTTGTGCACAGACGAGAACGAGACGACCGCCTGGTGTAGTGGTTCGCGCCCCGGACTACAAAGCTTGGCGGTTGTGGGTTCTTTCGTATCGCGCGAGGGGCAAACGCTTGTGTGATGAACACGAGCATTTGTACCTCATGGAAGTTTATAAGAATATTTAAGTATGTTTATCCGTTATCTAGTCCCATAGAACAAGCTATGCTTAGTTTGGGGCTAGCAAATGGGTGTGATACAATCACAATTTGTTTATTATTATTCTGTGTGTAAAAAGCGGACCTACTGTTCCCATATTTAATGCCGTAGTGTGGGCCGGCATAGAACCCCGCCCACGGCGTTGGATAGACGCCAATTACGCCTAGCAGTTACTATTCATTCATCTCGCTTTACGGAATGGATGGTATGGAACTATGGAATCTAGAATGCGCTTTATGCAAAAACTTGAGGCGTAGATTATTCAAACAAGAAGAAATTGCGTAAATGCACGAAGTATGAATTTATGCATCTAGTTTGTAAGCTTTTGGAAGGAATTTAAATACAGACAATTTAACGAGGCTCAATTTATTTTGGATGGTAAGGTTACTATAGAATCTAGAATGAGCTAAATGCTAAAACTTGGACGGTGCTTACCTACCTAGATTAACACATATCAAATATTTTTTCTACAAAAACGCCAATTACCTAGCTTTAAATTAACAAAAGCTAGTACTATACCGACTAGATAACGGATAAACATTCTTAGATACCTACGTTTTTAAGCATCCATGGCTTGGGTACAAACAAATTCTCGTGCTTACCATAAAATCATTTAACCCTTGCGGAAGTAAAACCCGCAAAAGACCGGAGCGCAAACCACTACACCAGACGCATCGTCAAAGCTAAGAAATAAAAGTGAATTTGGAAGTTTTTTTAAGTATAATTTTAAAATCATTGTAAAATTTTATTGTAGGACTGTGAAAGCAATTTAAGTAGGTACAGCCGAAGTAACTAAACACCTAATATAAATTGTAAATCAGTGATGTGATTGGATGGAGTATTGGTTAGTACTTTTTACGGGCTTGAAAAATGATAAAAGTCAGGCAATGTCATCTTTTTTTACCGTGCCGGAAATCGAACCAGACTTTCCGTTTTAATTAACCTTCCAACGAGCACAGCTGAGCCAATATAATCATAGTGATGAATAACAAAGCTAAATCCACTCTTAGGTCGAATACATTGCGCGTAGCTCGTGCCCGACAGAAATAAACATCATTTTATCTAAATGTAAACACACTTACGCCACTATAGTAAGTATTCTTTGCGCTACAAAATATTAGGTTACACTTAGCACAATATTAAAAGTCATACACTTGTGCTGTTTTTATTTGAGGTGTCGACGATAATACATTGTTTCATTCCTAATAAAACATCGTCATGCCACTTATTAAACATTCGGCGAACGTGAGATCTTTTACAAGTTAATTAATGTTTTGAGAAAAGACAAGAGCAATTAAAAAGCTAATGTAATTAACGTTAAAATTGTGGTCCTCATTAGACTAAGTTTGCAACTTCGTTAGCATACTGAGGAAGCAAACAGCGGGCTTCGTAATATCTCCTGCATAACATTTAGTACGATGGTACCAACAATATCTATTGCAATGCAATCCTTGCCAAAAAAACTTGATCAATATTTCGATTGTTGGTTGACAAGGTGAAGCATTGGTTAGTATTCTGGTCTTAGTAACTATCTACAACGAATTTACCTACAACAAACTGTGCCAAAAATGACAATTTACAAACGGATATTTTTAATGCACCCGGAAGCAATTTGTAAAAAATCTGCATCTTACTCCACATTTTTAAAGCTATATTGTGATCGACTGAACTTAAATCTAGTCTGATGCAGAGCAACGACAAAGAAAAAGCACTTGTTTTTTAACATCGAAAATCGTTACTAACTCTCAAAAACAAAGAAAAACATTGCAAAAATAAATATCCTGATATCTTTACGTCTTCAAACGTGTTTTCTAAACACGATTCTTTAGTAGGTCAGTTAAAAAACCTTAACAGATCACAATGTCTACTTGTCTAACGGTACCCTGGGCTACTAAAACAGCCATTGCAAAACGACGAACAGCAATGATAGCTTTATTGCAACCAAATAAACCAAATAATTTCAGATCGATCTAACCACAACTGCTATAATGATGAAGCTTTGAGCAATTTAGCAGACATTCTGTTGACACAAGGCCTCATCAATCATGTTTCTGATGCCAAAAAATATATGAATTAACCATTTACAAACAACAGGCAGCGTTATACGTCCGAAATAGTCAAACACCAAAAATAAAATAACCCAAAGCCAAAACAGATGTTCGGTCCGCTTTTAAAATTCACAAGTGAAGCAGACATAGGACAAACAAAACCAGCCATCAAAGCTTTGTCTAGTCGCGATTATGACAACTCTAAGCAATATCGCTAGAACAATAGCGCTTGATAAACATTTAATTTATATGAAGCTGCGACAACACAACGACACGTATTATTACGGTTTGGCAAATTACATTGCTGCAACAAATATTTGTAAAAGCTTTTATTAAATAGTTCATAAGAATATTCTCATGAAAAAAGTAATAGTTATAAAATAGTCATCAACTGGAGCTGTGTTTTTTAAACCTTAGATACGTTTGTGAGATAAAGAAACATCAATATACAGCAAATGAATGATTGTGCTATCAATCAATGGAAAAGTTCACGAGAAATAAAGTATGCTGCAGAAAAAATATTGTAATAATCTTTTATTAAACAGTTCATATGTATTGTCATGATGAATTTATAAAATAGTCATGAACTAGAGCTAAATGTTTAATAACCCAAGAATTTTGTGACATAAAGCAACTTCGATATACAGCACATGAATGATTGTGTTATCAATCAACTGGAAAAGTTCACGAGAAATAAGAGTAATACCTATGATGGATTGAACGCACATTATCATCCTCAAGAGATTTTCTGGAATGATCTACATTGAATTCCCAAGATTGTAGATTGTTGGTTAAAGGGCTAGTGCAGAATCATTTCTCTAATTCTAGATTTGTAACAGTTGTGAGCAATTAAGGCAGAAATGTGCTGACAGCGTGAGATGTGTAGACCGCAGTTTTGCAATATCTATCCTGATTGCGACGGAAACGAGACATGTGGTAACAATCTATGGCTCGTCATGTACAATACGAAGTACGGGATGCTTCGAATTCAAAGGAAGCACTTTGTTCAATGGGAGAAATGCTCTCTGGTTTCGTTTATCTTTAATATTTTCTGTTTTGCTCGGACTTGGGACTCGTCGTAGCGAGTAAACTTTAACCTAAAATAGCTTTTACGACAATAAAGTTAAAAGTTTTACTATTTGTATGTATTTGTATTTAAAAAGTACTAAGAACTTCTTGAATCGGCTGAAACAGTTGCCAAAAATAAATGAAGTTTTTTTTTTTTACAATCCAAATTGTTTTAAATTTGCCAAAGAAATCGCGTAAAATTCATGAAGAAATCAATTGGCATGGTATGGGGTTAATGTAATGATGATTAGTGTGCTTCTTATGGTCCGCCGTGGTAAATGATGGTGGACTGATTGTTCATATTATAATGACAAATTATTGTCCAACCAAATAAAAGTGAGAACTTCCTTCTATTATTGAAAAAATAAGTTTAATAAAAAACTAAAAACCGACTTCAAAATGAAACTAAAAAGCGAAAAATAATATTGACTAAAACATACCTAATCAGTTCTCTTTGGAGTCGGTGCGAATGAACACATTTTAACTCTCGATGGCTGGCACCGACTCCAAAAAGAACTGATTAGGTATGTTTTAGTCAATATTATTTTTCGCTTTTTAGTTTCATTTTGAAGTCGGTTTTTAGTTTTTTATTAAACTTATTTTATTTCACAATTTTAAGTGTTAAGTCCTCAATTTTTTCCGTCCTAACTCCGCCAAAAATGACTTTACAGCAAAGTAACCTTAACTAATGTTGGTCCTCTATGGACCCCCCATCCAATGGTATGATAAAAATAAGGTGTTATATCAGGTCAATTTTTCGACGAAAATTTGTAAGTCTTAAGGAAAGGGTTTTCCTACACTCCAACTAGAACGGCGGCTATTTTGGTGTCGTAACCATAGGATAAGGTCTATCGTTAAATACAACAATATAAGAAAGGAACTTTTTTTTTTGTTACTGGGTGTGCGGGTAGGCCCCCAGTAAATAAAAATTGGCGGTCTGGTACCTCATAAGCTCCACGTCTGCTCAACACACTGCCAAATACATTCTGTCGACAAATTGCAGTATTATCTTCTAACTCCTATCCGTTAAGGAGTTCTGTGGCTTCCATCATCAGATCAGCAACATGACATGATGATTAACAGACCCAAAAATCAGCATTGAGTCAGAAAATATATGCAAAACATTATGGGTGCCTATAAAAATTGAGGGTTGCCCTCGATTTCCCAGGGATCCCATCATCAGAATCCGACTTGGTGTAAATGGGACCACCTCGGGAGTATACCCTTTCAAACTAAAAAATAAATTTTGAAATCGGTCCATAATTGACGGCGTAATCGCGTAACAAACATACAAAAAAAAAACAACATTCAGACGAATTGAGAACCTCTTCCTTTTTTTGAAGTCGGTTAAAAAACAAGACAGCAGGTACTTATTCAAGGTCCCTGTTACTGATACGAGTTTGCTATTGTGAAAGAATTACAAATTAAATGCAAATGAGGTAAAAAATAATACAATTACACGCGTATTTTCGTTTACTGAAGTTCACAACGGATCAACGCAGCAGCTGTTTCAATAGCCGACCATCAAGAGAATTAAAGGTCAAGTGTATTTCAATTGGCGTTGTCTTTCATATTTATTTTATATTTTAAGGATTACAAACAAATGTGTTACATAAATTGACTTATGGTATGGCTAAACATATTATGTTCTGTAAGTGGTAACACATCCTACCACGTAATCCACGTGTACAAAATAAATAATTTAAGTGCGAGGTAAAATACTTAACCAGTAACTTTGTTATATGTACTGTTTGTTATATTATCTCGCTTTTATAGTATTTTATCACAACTTTTGAATATCTTTGGCGTCACTTAGTCTAGCCAGAAAATGTAACACGGATTCTACTTTAGCACACTCATAGGTAAGTTTTCCGAAGTTTCTGATTTATGCTCTACCTACATTCCAATATGAATTTACTTCTGAAACAAACACTCCTGGCTGCGGTAAAGAAATTCCAATAAATTACGTTTAAAAGCTTTAAATGGCAACAAGGAAACTGCAACATTATTTAAAACAAGCGGACACTTTTACTAGTAAGTACAATTATTTCAACAGAACTCTTTAAGATAATGCTAAGATAAATATATGGAGTATAAAAGGCATTTTCATCTTCATTTACGACAGACCGGAATATTTTACGATACGAGTCATAACGAGCAACGACCGAGATTGCTTTGCGCTAAACCTCTGATATCCACTGCGGATTTCATTACAATACCAATATTACATATACGGTGGTAGAATATATCAATTTATTATACTACACTAACTAATGTTAGACAAAAGTCTTAATATCCAACACAGAACAACAAACTAGAATTGACAATATCTGCCTATGTCACACATAATGAGAAATAGATGTACTATGTTTTTCAATTGTATTGTTGTAACCATAGAAACAAGTGCGAAAAATTAGCTCTGCTATGCACCACATACATTTTGGATTCATTCTCTGGTTCAACTTCTGAGAGCTGATTTTCTTACAGCCCTTTCTTAGTGCCCTCTTATGGTATTAAAGAAATATTTACTCTAGATTCCGAATATTTTGGACAATCGGTTCAGAATGTGATTTGTCTGATAGCCAAACCAGTGAATGAGTTAGTAATTCCGGATACAGTTTGATGGGTAAGTAAAGATAGATTAATAGCAAATTGAATAAACGTATAACTGTTCTTCACGAATGCGCAAAATATATAATTTGGTCTCTCTCATATTTTATGGTTTCAAGTCCTACGGCTACTCCAAATGTATTAACATGGGAACCCTCCAATTTAGACCCCTCGATAAAATCAGACATGGTTTACGCTACATAAGCACTAATGCTGTCGACGACCAACTGTCCTTTATTGCTTCAGCGCCCCTTTAGATGACATACCGATTGCTCAAGGGATTTATTACAAGGGACGCCCAAATCCCGAGTCTGAAAGGTACAAAAGCAAGAAAGTGAGCAACTGAGTAAAGATCTCACCTTTGAAATATTCACGGACAAAATTTAAGATCCTCCATAGCTGCCTCTTTAATAACTAACAGAACGCGTTTTATGAAAGCACTCCAAGGGAGCATATTAAAGGTAACATATAAACGAAGAAAGTGGATTTAATAAATTTACGGGTAACTTTCTCCACTTATGCACAGCAAGAACATGTTTTATATTGAAAGTAGAATCTACGGGTATAGTTAAACTTTTGGATGTAAATTCTATCATAATAAGGTATTAGGTAATGATAGATTCTTACATAAAAGTTATCATAAAAAAGATTGCGATTGTGATAAGACAGTGACTATGAATTTATGAGAAAAAGTTTACACGCGTTCAGTGGCGACACTTCTTAGCCTTGAATCTTGAAACAGACACCGTGAACATTCAAATTAATAGTTCAATTAGAAATCTTATGGCGTTCAAGAAGCCGCAGTAAGACGGAAGCAATGTAACTTCCCCTAACAACCTGCACTGATAGCAGACACGGAACTAAATTTTACGTAACGGCAACTTAGCAACGGCCTGCAGAGCACCAAATGCATAAAATTCTGTTACTGAATAAAAAACTATTATAAAGTTCATTGAACTGACAGTTAATTACTCATTTTAAGTTTTATAAATTTGCTTTAGTTACTTCTATAACAGTGCTTACTGTTGCAAAACTTGCAAAAATCCCTAACAAGGGCGAAAGGGACCTTTTAAATATTTACAGAGTTACAATGCTCGACCGGGCCTCAATAACCCATAGGGACCTAATATTCAGTGGCAATAAAGAAAATACCGAAAAATTATTCATCTACGTAAGACCTTATCAAAAAGGTAAAAATGCTACATCTTAATAAAGAACTGCCTAGGTACTATGAAACTTACGTTATTAGTAATAATAACGTTAGTAAAACTTAAAGGCTATTCTCGCTTTTAGGAAGTAAAAGAGCATCAATGAAACTAGAGACTGAAAAATTTATATGGAAAAATTTCCATTATTGAACGCCTTTGCGAGCACAATAAAGTTATACGAGAAAATATTGCAGTGTAGTGATGCAAGATCGAGTGATTCAATAAACAGGTCACATCGGCAATATTAACGCCATAAACGTTCAAAGAAAGCAGTTAAGTATGATTTCGATCCATAAAAGATATTTCCAGCAACGAACTAGATAGTGTATTTTCCTATTCGCGCTCCAGTAATTACGTATATATTTTCCGTTGTGATTTCTGAAATACACAAATAATAATTGTTGTTTAGATAAAATAACTTTTCCATTTTAACAATAAACTGACTCATTAGGTTAATTCTAGATTTCATTTCAATTATTCCTTTAAATGTTCTCTACAGAAACGTCGAGAGATATGACTGCAGTTTCATTTCTGATGGTGGTTTCAATTATAATTCCAGATGGCTGTGGGTTGCAATCCAAGTTCACTTTTAACTTTCGCAGAGATGCATTTTATTGTTAAGTTATTTCAGTTAAAACAAAAAAGAAAAACTTGATGATTGAGTATTGAAAGACTTACGATACACATTGTATCGTCGTATCTACTAAAATATCTCATTTTTATACAAAAAAAGTATGAAATTTTTGCAGTAATTCCTTTATTTGTAAGTTAAAAGAAACAGATAATGGGAAAGCAAAGAACACAGCTCTATATTATTCCTCTTGCAAAGCCGATTACAATCATTGATCCTGTCTTTCACACCACTACAAGACAAGACGACCCGGCAAGTGTGTAACAAAAACTACACCGGGTCAGGCACCCATTTACGCCTATAACATGTAATGGGAAGCCCAGATGTACGCTGTTGCGTAATCAGATTAAAGGAATTTGTGTCACTATGTTCATAGATGTCGGCATCATAATGTTTATTATCGTGATGTGGAAGAAATATTACAGCAGATACGTCAATCTCTGTCGAACATGCCAACACGCGAACACAAGAAGTAATTAGCAAGTTTACTTTGCATTTATCACCATAGCAACAGATTAGAAACAGTACAGTACAGTACAGTACTCTATAAAAACAAATAGATGAGTCTCCAGTCTCAAGTTCAAGATGATGATTTAGTGAAGCCCGAGTTCAAGGTTAAAGATTAGAAGCATTTGTAAAACGATGTTTTAGTGCCTCAAGTTTTAATTAATATGAATCACATGACGTTTATCATATTTTTCGCGGACAGAATATCCGTTTGATAAACATGCCACAAAATAATACACGGTCCCGGGATTTTTTTAATTTAGCATGAACACGTTCGGGTTAGCATTTTTACGACTTAATGAAAATTTAATAGGTACGCCAGCTTAATGACTTGGTTAACCGTGCGAGTCATATAAATAGTACTTAGAAAAAAAGTGTAATGTATTATAAATTGACCAATTTTTTTTGGTGATTTCATTTATTTTGGTATACATTTAAGACAGAAATTGTACACAAAAATTAACAAAAATTAATACTAATTTAATCAAACAAAAGCTATCGTAAAAAGAGATGAACAATTACACATAAACGACACCAATTATTAATAATTAATTCAAAGGTCTATTTAATGCTACAGCATAACTTAGTTAAGCTAAGTCGATAATAATTTATCGAGCAAAGACAGGACTTATTAGACCATTCAACTGTTCATAATGAATAGCGAAGGAGAATAACGTTTAATCAAATAGAAAAATCAATTTACTTTTTGCTTCAAAGTACAAACATTATCGCTACATACCTATTATGATAAAGAAAAAACGCAGCGGGCATTTGTGCGTTTTTTTGGTCTGCCCGTATAGGCTAATTTCTGAACCTACTGTAGCAATATGAATGGTTTTCAGACTTTTCAGAAGTCGAGAAAATAATGCAAAAAGGTTTGTGTATTAAATTTATGAGTCGAAGAAAAAATAGTGCTACTCGTACAAAGATGGTCAGTTATTTATTTTAAATGTAAGCGTGTCGGTTACACATGATCGTTCCCAATTACCAAGCATACATTCAATCAAACCCTTCAATAATGTATACCATTAATTAATATTGCCAATAGATTCTACTATCTATTTATTGCGAAACCGTATTCGTCGCTAGGCAACCTAGACGAAGAATTTATTGACCTGAATAAATTTGGCATGCCACAAAAAATATTAGAACTCAGAACCCTCGATTTAAGGTAACCTCACAAACAATCTCTGCCCTTCAAGGCTTAAAAGTAATCGATAAAGTAAATATTAATTTCAGAAAAGCTCGTTTTCAGTTAAAATTGGAGGCAAGTAGAGTATAACAAAATTAGATGTTTACGCATCGAACCAATTTATTTTAGCGCTTATATAAATAAACGAAGAGAACAAAATTTATTATATGTAAATAACAAGAGACTAATTACAAGTTTGAAATATTTGATAGGATGAGATCGTATTTTTTGTATGAAATACAATCTCATCAAACACTAAGCTATTCGATAGCGACTGCTCATGCTACTGTGTTAAGATTTTATTTGACCGAATGTGATCCTTCCTACTTAACTATATTATCTTACGAAGAAGTAAAACTAAGGTCAGAAGCCGATCACGTAACACCACGCACGATGTTAACATGAAATCAAATCGGTATTTTATTACCAACGTCAAAAAGCTCAATTTCGAATGTAAATTACATCGTCCAATCCAATCATTTGCCAACCATACAGGTTTACTCTGCACGCTTGAAAGGTTCGTTTGTTGTTGACACGACGATCGCGTCAAACGACACCTCGTCACTTCATCGACTTTAGATGACCTGACGTACCATGAGCAGTATGAGCACTAAGCAATACTGAAGAAATAATGCCATAAGTAAATTACTTTTGAACGGACCAAACGAAGGGATCGCAGAGATTTTGCTTCTTTTGTGTCGCAAATAGGATTCTAATCGTTCCCGGTTCAATTAAAGATCGTCTGATAGCTGGTTCCATTGTTGGCGAGGCTAATTGTTGGGTAATTGAGAATTGAATTCATAGTATCATTGATTGAAACCAATTGCAGGAGCAAAGGTAATCGAGAAACTAGGACGCGACAAATCTGGCAAAGAATTTGTCACCTTTTTTCTATCATTCTTACAAGACTGTCACCGGAGATCACACAAAGACTTTATTGAAGATATACATCTTTGAAGAGGTTAAACACCCTGATGTTCAGATAATTCTTAAAAGCGACTCATTTGAAAGTTACGAATACACATTAAGTAATGAAAGGCCGAAGCCCCGCTCTGGTGAAACAGAACAGTTAACCGCTCCGACTGTCAGACATGAATACAAATGTTTTGACTTCTGCGTAAACCATGCTGCTGATGAAGTTAACGAAAATGTGTTGACGATCGATTATAATTTGTTTAACAGAAGTTTTTTTATGAAGAAATTTAATAAGAGAGTAAATCAATAAAAAAAGACAATATACGACTTTCATGAGAATAAAAATATTAATTTGTTCCACCTCGATTAATAAAATTAGTTATTGTATTAATTCATTCATCAGCTGTTTTCGGGCTCATATCAACATGAGCAGAATATTTTAATCTGGCCGTAAGTTAATAAGGAGAACCTTGCCTAGTACCAAATAATTAATGGACAATAACTTGGTTCTAAATAAGTCACATTGGCATTCAATGACGAACATTAGCTCAACGACCTACAACAATCCAGTTGTAAGCGGGCTTTAGTGTCCCACCAACACGCTCGAACAACTGTCGTTGGTGTAACTTGAATACTAATTGGTTTATTGGATAGGTCCAACACCTAAGTACGAACTTGTAACTATTATTGTTTTACATCTACAAACTGCACTAAATGGTTCTTATCATCGAGACTCATTTTTAAGTAGCTTTGGCACTTCGGAAGAGCTGATTTTGTTTGTCTCAAGATTTTATTTAGTTCGTAATCTGGGAGGTAATAAGGGTTAAATTGGATTCAAATAATTTTAAGTCATTTGCACATACATAGTACGCATCTCTCTTTTGCTCTCATGTAGTAGTAAAGAACAATAACTTTACTTTTTTTCTATCGTTATGTATCTGTTTCTTCTCACGTCACTTGGCTTAATCCTAAATTATTAACTTTACTGTCGTTATTTTTATGTAATTATCAGTACAAGGAGGCAACTAAATTAATAAGATTATGATGGGCCTTCACACTTAAACGTGACAGATGACGAGCTCGTAAACATTAATATTAAAAAATATTTATTTTTCACAAATAGATATTGTTGAACTTTATGTTAAAAATCTATCGAAAAAAAAAACATATTGCCAAAGGTGTTGTGTTGTTGACAAGGATAAAGTTTTGATTAGGTTTGTACATTTTAAGGGAGATGTGTTAATTTTAACGGCATTGTCAGTTATTGATTAAAATGACTAATACAGACCAATTGTTCCAAATGATGTCATACGCGTGACAATGTTTAAAAGTAAATTGAGGGGGAAAATGGACAAGGGGCATGGAAAGGATTTGCATCATAAATAATATGACGCATTTCTAAATGGGCAGGTCCTGTAATGCTTGTTTGGCATCGTATGCACTTGCAGTTAATATTAAAATAAGAAAAAATATACAAAGAAAGACCAATCGAAAAATATTTTCAATTTCGCTGCCTACAATTAGTGAATCCAAAATTATCTTTTTAGTTATCTTGATATTAATTTATATTAAAATATCAAGATAAATATTGGTTGATAATTATCTTTGATAAGTAAAATCGAAATGACAAAGCAGCTAAATTGTCATTTTTTTTTAATCTCAAGTGTGATAACACAGATTGAAGTTAGATTATGAATTTCGATTCATCAGATACAGACAACCCCCATCCACTTAACGCAGATGAGGAGGAATGAGGATGATATTGCACTCATCAATTTAATTAAGTAGTATGTGGTTGTTGAACTTCTCGTATTTTAGTTCGCAAGTTTTTATTCACAAAGTTTAAATAATAAAATATTACTTACTTACCTTGGTTGTAAAATGTGTATAATTTATTTACTAAACTACTTGTTTCTAACGTAAATGTTGATATCTAATATCAGTTAAAAAGGATTTAGGAGGTATAGGCTTATATCTTTTTGATAATTATCGCAAAATCATCATAATATCTATCGCGATATTTATCAAAGGGCATATTTATCTTGATAATTTCAAACCCTGGATAGGACTACTAAGAGATAATAGAAGCAAGAGTCGAATTGATCGTGCTATTGAGTAATTCATTTGTGAATAGCTATTTAGGATTTGTAAGTCTACCGTATACCAGTCTAAGCACTTACAAAGTGCAGAGATTTTAGGAGCTTCAACCATTTTAGTGGGTGAATAACATAAAAAACACCGCGATAGAAGGACCTCGGAAAATTTTTTAGACGTTTACAATCTATACTAATATTATAAAGAGGAAAGATTTGTACCTATTTTTGTATGTTTGTAATGAATAGGCTCAAAAAGTACTGGACCGATTTAAAAAATTCTTTCACCAATAGAATGCTACATTCTTCCAATTTGACATAGGCTACATTTCATTTTGAAAAAAAATAGGGATTCTTGGTAAAATTTGAACAATGTAACCGAAGGTGTAGAAAAATGAGTCTTAAAATGTCTTTCGTCGAATGCGCTGCCGAAACTATTAGCGATAATTGTCTACCCCGTGCGAAGCCGGGACGGGCTGCTAGTTTTTTATAAACTGAAACATTCATATTCACTTTAAAGATTTATTCGTTTGGAATAATAAGTTTTATTTTATCATTCATTATTTTTATCGCGTTAAATTCTAAACAAGCTCTTTGGTAGATAAAAATGATTCACATTTTAACTAGGCCAACGAGGCTTACGTTTTGATTACCGACAATTCAGGGAATTAGAATTAATTACGGAGAAATCTAGTTTTAATATGAGGTTATGTGGTAGTTTGAATGTTAATCCTAATTACCGTAACTCTATGGAGGAAAAACAAAGGAACTGCTATCCAGAATATTCCAAATTAGACCAACAAAAATGTGATAAACGCACGAGTAATTTGGATTGTTAATTTAGCTAAATTGGTAAGTAACTAAGTACAGCTTTTACGGACAGATGGAACCATATAAAGAGTAATGTTTTGTATACTCGTATAGCAAAACCTAACGAGTTTTATAAATCAACATAATCAGTAAATATTGAATACAGTACAGTTCACAGAGGATGGATAGATACTGGGCAAATAAAATACAATAGCCGGACATTGACAGCCACATAAAAGTTGATAGCATCGTCCATTGATAAATTCATAGAAGCGTATCGCGTCTAATACTTAGGAACTGGATTTAATGCTACCTAAAGCGCCTCGTATAGTCATAGTAGGAAGGTATAGCATAAAAACACAAAACATGAATGTCACTTGGTAAACAATTGATTTATTATTATTCCTAAAGTTTGTCCCGTTCAAATCTTCGTCATCCAATTTTTCATCTGCAGTTTATTTCGTGGAAGTTACAATGAATACAACGATATTCAGCGCGACTGGGACTGATCTTAAATTTATTTTCCTAACAGCATCCTCCTCAAATTTTCAAATGCTGATCACTGATTGCGATGTAGACTAAGCACCTAATGTCTTCAATAACCATCTATCAAATTTTAGTCTACTGCAGTCCACTGCTGGATGTAAGCCTCCCCCAATGAACGCCAGAGAGCACGATCTCCCACTTTTTTTATCCAAACTGCCAGCCAGATGGCTGGATTGGATTAAAAAAGTGGGTTCCTCAGGTCGTCGGTCCATCGGTCTGGGAGGCGTCCTACACTACGTTCGCCAAGGCGTGGTCTCCACTCGAGAACCCGTCAATACTAGCAAGTTTATTTCCTTTTTCTTCATAAAAAAAAGTTACTCCAAAATCGAACATTCCAAAGACTCATTGACAACTTACTTGAACAAGACAGCGCCAGGTCCCCGGAACCATTCCACAGTTGGATGTGTTCAATCCAATCACAGCACTCTTTATCTAACGACACGCGCACATAACCTGCAACAATCGAAACTGTTATCAGACGTGGTTAGGTCGAGGACACACTATTTAACGTGGGTGGGTGTGAGTGGGTTGTTGCTAAGAGCCGAACGAGGATGACCACGGACTAAAATAATAGTACAAGTAGGTACAATGATACGCTACACGATCGTCGAATAAACACCAAAAGAAAAGGGTAAGCGAGGGAACAGTCTTTATTTTTATTTAATTAGTCTATTTGCATTTTACGAATAACAGAGATAACTGATTAGACCTAGTAAAATATTTTCTGAACAGCTGAAGACAGTTTACGAGTAAGTAAAATTGAATACTTAGAAGCCATTAATCGATTGTGGGATGGACCGCTTTTGGAAAACTGTAGAAAATCTTTGAATCAAAATTGACACAATACCTTAAAAATACATACATCCTTATTTAACCTACATTTATGAATGTATGTAGAGATAAAAACATGCAGGAATTTTTCATTTTCTTGGAAAATTCAATTTTTCGTAATTGATGTTTTCATCTCTATAACTGTATCCTACACAGCTTAGCAAGGGCATTTATTGTAAATAGTGTAGATTTAGGTTTACTAGTGTAGTGTCCACTGTCCAACAATAATGAGGTGACGACGCTAGTGCACTAACACAATGTAAGTGATGTAGGAGGAAGTGTCTTACATGTTCCGAGAGTTTAAAGTATTGTAGTAATTACTTAGACGTTTGAACACAGATAGATTATTATAACTGGCTTTGTCATTCTTGATAAAAACAAGGTCTGCAAAGCTACGAACTTTGTAGATTACTTTAAAAAATCAAATAACGAGGTTTTAACAACATTGTAATGTTGAAAACCTAAAAGAGTCTGTGCCAAAAAAAATAACTCGATGTTTTTCTCAAAACCACAACAACTGCGCCTATCAATATCCGCATGGTCGGATATTTCGCTTACATTTTTTCACACTCAGAAATGAAATAGGCAAGCGCTATGAATGCTGATATTGCCGATACAATCATGTTTCCTTTTTTGTTATTATTCATGTGTAAATAATAATATTGGTACTTAGGTTTTAGGTTCTCAAAGCCAAAATTAAATACAGTTGTGCGATAAACATAAGGACCAAAATCTTTGGAGAAGTAATTAAACTTTAAGAGAATAAAGTGTTTAAAATTATTCTGTAATATCCACCTAAGTGGACAAGAACAATAAATAAAATAAATAAATATTTAAACGATCACACCAATTTATCTAGCCTTCAAGTAACCAAAGCTTTTACTATCGGGTTCAAACTGATTTACAATACATTTTTAACATCCGAAAGCTATTCAAACGCTCGTAATCACTCTGACATTTGCCCATTTCGGGATTCGAACACGCAAGCTTAATTTTGTTTCCCTTTGTGGGTAGTCTCTTATGCGCGAATCACAAAGCCAGACATACAGTTTAGAAAGAACACACTTGTGTTTGAAAGTGTCATATCATGTAGTAAAAATAACTTTTAATGTAATGAGTGTAAATAACAAAAGCGATACAACATGTGGCTATGGTTACAGACGTACAAATATATTACAAAAGCTTAATGACAAAAGGCAATTAACAACATTCACGGCCAAGGCCGCAGCCGCAGCTAATAATGTTTCTGACCAACATTTCGCCAGCTGGCATGAAAATCTACATCCAATTAGAACAAGCTAATTCGGTATGAAGCTTCTCACTGATGATAGGCACAAGTCTATTGTAACTGAAGGCGTATCTCGTCGTTGGTCATGGTCACCGACATAGCTTTTCGAATTGCAATGCTATACTGCTGGACACAGGCCTCTCCAAAAGGAGGATTTTGCCATAATCGCCACGCTTGGCAGGCGGGTTGGCGATCGCAGTTTGGCCAATGGTGGAGAGGAGACGCTGCAGCCCGTCTTCTTATGGCGGTTCTCCTGTAGTCGCCTCTTACGAAACCCATAGGGAGAGAAGGGGTGGTGCGATTCTTTTAACGTGCCGGTACCACACGGCACGTTAGTAAATAGTTCTTGTAATTTTTTTGTATGTGAATTAGAATTCAAATACCTACTCTAAAAACAGGTCACAAAATTAAAGTAGGTATCAATATTAATTAGGCCTTCGGCACCGATATTTTTCTCAATCACGCTTTAACGACAGACCGGAATCAGTCACAAATATACTGGTGATCTGGGATAATCGTATCTAGTTTTTGGGTTCCTGTGGAATTATTATACATTCCTCTCTGGCTTAATTCTGAAGCTTATGCAGACAAAGCCACGGGCAGAAGCTACTTATAAATTATTATCAAATATAAAACTATCACTACGGCGGCGTGGATCATTATACAATAAAATAGCAGCCCACGCTGCGGCGTTATAAAATCACTACGTAGCCGCACCTTAGTGATTTTATAACGTCACAATTCCCCACTCTCCTCCTCTATTTACTGAAAATCTTACTGGCTTTCATTAAACGGTAAAGCGATTCACTGAATTGTAAAATTGAATCGGAGTGTACACGTGGGTAGCAAAGGGCTTTTAAATGACAAGGGCAATAGCGAGATTTAATATAATCCTGCCCACCGAATCCGTTTTACCCTCGTCAAAAGGTTTGATGAATTTACCTAATTTTCTACCACATTTTTCAATTTTAGCCAAGGAACCAACCTGCGGAATACAAATTTTAAAAGAAGCGCCGCTCTTCCGCGCTGTTATTACCCGTAAAATATTTAATAGATTGTGACTCACTGAGCGCTTTGAAGACCGCCTAATGAGACATTATTTTTTTGAAACAACAACCCGTTTCAATTATAGATCTCCGCGTTAATCTAATTTGAGATTACTAAACTATCTCCAACAAATCGTTGGAATAGTTTCTTGAGTTACGACACGCATTAGGAATAAGAAATCGTTTCCTGCGTGAGTCACAACCAAAGAATAATGTCTGTATAGTCAACGCTAAAAAACCTACCATTGAACCTCTTTTTTTCAATTAATATTGAACTCTACGCATTGAACTTTAGGTTGATAACCTGTAAATATAATTTGACATTCTGTGGTAGTTTGATATACTGACTGTACAATGTACATTTCACCTGAAGAAATAAACCACGGTTTTCGGTAAACACATTGATACAGTCAATCACTTCATGTGTCGAAAAGAATAGCACGCACATGTTTCTGTAAATATGCCATCACAGGATCACTGTTCACATACTTTTTACGGACATCGCGTTGATTTTCCATGCGCATTCAGCGTCCCCTCTGAATCGGCACTGATCTATGATCGCTGTAATCTGTCTGCGCAAGAGCACGCGAGGCTTCCGTCCGTAACGTACACCTACAGGCTGCAAGTGACAGGTTTTAGCGAGGTTCAGCTGACATTCTAATAGGAATATAATGATGTCATTTTAAGAAGCTGAAATTATGTTTACAGTAGTTATGAATTTGAAGTGTGCACTTGTGCAGGAAAAGTGATGTGGGAGCGAGCTAGTGGAACCAATAAGTGGAATATTTCTATCATCGTAAAATTTTATCGATGTCACAAGATCTGACAGACTTGGAGTAGGATTTCTAGACTTGAAAAGAAAAATGGATTGGACTTAATCCTAAAGTTTTCTCTTGAGCTTAAGCCAGACAAGCCATAAATAGGTCGAGCAAGGTTATAAAAGATTAAAGCGGTGTGCAGAGGTTAAATCTCTCCAGCAGAATATTCCGCCCTGTTTTCAGAATTATAAGTGCGAGGAGCAGATGCGTGGTCGTTTAGGTATTATAAAGAATACTATTGAGTATCTTGTGGGCTATGAGAAAGCTTTTGACTCTATCGGGCAGTACGTCTCAGTTACGATTTGCGAACGATAGCATGGCTTTATTATAGCCGAAGAATTTAAGAGCTAAAGCTAAAGCTTAAGCATGCTTGGCTGAATCCCAACGCACAGGTGTCCAAATCAAAAGCACCTTAGTAAAACCAAGGTGTTTAACGATACTTTACCGACTCTGGATCCGAAAGCTGCCAAAAGGCTGAGTATTATGTCCATTGATAATTAAGATTTTGTTATAAAAACAGCCTTTCGAGTTCCCGGCTGTAAGCATAGTGAACGTCGACTATAATCTGGTCAACATTAGGTAGGATGTCAAGGTTAGGTGATAACACCAAGACTTTATCACGCATCTCTCGGGACGGGAATATCCTATTGCTTTGCTGTCGACACGAAAAGAAGATTACATCTCTGTATTCGCTGGACGCTCGTCAATCGGAACGCATTCTTTGAAACTGTTGCCATCCGCCACAATCGCACCGTTGCGCATCGCATGACAAACGAGACACAGCGCGGGTGCTCGGATCGAAATCACATTTTTATAAATAATGTCTTGTGCTTCAATTTTCTCTTATCAACAATTTTATTATTTGTTTTCCAGCCAGTTTGTTTTATAGATCAACTAAAGATTTGCTATCTCAATTTAAAAATTAACAGGTCAATAATCACATTCAAAAATTTTAATCCATTCTGTACCCTGATTCCGTATCTTGCAAAAGCAATGCGATAGCGAAAATTGAGCAATTCTGGCATTTCTGGCTTTGAAATCGCTAATTGACGGAAAAAAACAAAAACAAAGCAGTCTACTGCTTTGTTTTTGTGTCAATGCTGCAAATAGATTCTAACACTAAGCATTAATCGGGCGATGATGACTGCGCGATTATTGCTGATTGCTAATTTTTAGGGAATAAGGGGGCCGAAATTATTTGATTAGTCATTTTAAACTGCATAAACAAATGTTTTATTTAAAAGTTGCAATGTTATCATTATGGTGTGGAAGGGATAGTACAACAAACAAACTAATATCTAAGCAATTTTTTTTATAACAAATCTTCTTTTAATTTGAGATAATTATATAGCATAATATTCATAATATGAGTTCATTTCGGGGTTTTAGCATTTTTGTCACGACTATTATAAAACCAAAAAAAAAACTAAATTATCCATTTAGTAATAAAATATTGGTTTAATTAAAACTTTCTTAGTTTTAGGAGCAATAAATGTTGTTTGAATTTTTATTATTTGATGCCTACTGACTTATTATAATACTTATAATTATTGTTATCTTAGTTATAACAAGCGAGCAAACACTAACATACTTAGGCAAAATTGTTATCATAGTCCTTGTAGGTAGGTAAATTATTTTTTATCTCTAATACACTTGACTAATGTGGTTTGATCATCACATGATGATAACAATATTTTAGAATAGAATAGAATAGAAAACATTTATTTGACACATAAGCACAATTACAAACAGAATCAAATATATAATAACATAAAAAGAGTGTCAAAAAGGTTCCCGCTCAGCATTTGTCGTTACAGCCAGAGCCATAACGACGCTGGTTTTCAGCGGAGACCCCACAGGACGAGGGAAATTTTAATATTAGCATTTCCCAAAAATCATCAAAGTTAATTAATATCAAATTGGAATTTAGGAACATTGAATTTCACAAATCCTAATAGCCCAAGGATTTATGTATTGCATCTGTCATGAACAAACATGTTATGATAGTACTCAAAAAAATATATTATGGTACTTAATGTTAATACATGAAGTACCATATTATATTTTTTTGAGTCTGCTGTGTGTGTTGAGGAAAATTTGCATGCAAACCAATTTGATAATGCATTAAAATTTAATTCATTGGCATTAAAGCTAACCTTCAATGATAAGTTCTTTTACCTATAGGTAAATTATAGTTGTGATTGTTTGTTATTGTACATATATTACATTCTTCAGCCTCTGACAGATCATGTAAGTCAGCTGTATGTTATCATTACCATTCACAATTCTCATTAAACACTACCTAAAAAAAACATCACAAAAATTAAAGTTAAATTGACTTTAGAAAAGATATGATTTTTAAAAATCTAGGTTAGCATGCAGTTTAAAAATGTTTATGAATACTCATTTTGGTCCACTTGTGTGTTATTTTAACAGTTTAATTGGCATTAATTCTCACTTCAGCAATCCTAAGTGATCATAGGGCTAAGTTATATTTTGGGATGTGTTAATTGCCTAGAAGAAGGCCTATAATATACTGAATAAATTACTTTGACTTATGCTTCAAAGTTCAGTTAGGAAAGCCTATATTTCAATGTGTGTTAAGTACATAAAAACACAAACTGGACAAGTTATTGTCAAATTATGATGATAGAGCTAATCTAGTCAATCATGAGGAATATAAACGGTAAGTAATTTATTGATAAAACTGAAGTTCAAATTTCATGAAATATCATTTACTTGATACTGTGACAGGGAATGAAGAATAAATATAATGTAAATTTTACATTCCTCATTACCTAAGATTTAATACGAATAAGTTAGTGTTATGAATCATCAACGGGAAGGCGGCAGTTTTAGCTTAAAACTGGTTATATACCGAAGGGGCTATGCTTGCAAGGTTAGGTGATTATACGCCGAGCTATCAACGAGCATTCAACCATCAATAGCTGCATTTGGTTTATATCATACGATCCAAAGATGTAGGTAAAAATCGGCACGAAAGGCGGTGCCGAACTTTACTGGCAATAGTATATTCGTCGCCAAGCTTGGGCGATGGCGGTCAACTAACGGCCGACTGATGACGTTTAATCCAAAGCATCAGTATTATCCGCAGTCTGATCACTTCGTCAAAACGCACAACAAGTCCTCATTTTAAATTTAAACTCAAAAGATAAAACTCACCACATGACAACGTTAAATTGAATATTTTTTAGCATTCACTCCCCACAACACAAAACACTCCACATCCACGATTGACACACGACAGGAGAACACTAGCGCCACGTGTTTTAATTTGGAAACTTAATTAGTGTGAGTGAAGTTGTCGTTAATCAGTGCGACCAACATTAAGATAAAACCATTCGAATCACTGGTCTGTATTATACTGGACAGTCTGCTGTCAAATTGAAATCAAGGCCTATTGATGCAGGCCCTTTTCATGAGTTCTTATAGCAGGCCTTGAATAAGATCCTTATACTCAAACAAACTGTGTAGGTAAGCAATAAGCATAAAGAAAGTCCATGCATCATACTTTTCCTTTCATAAGTAGCGTTAGCAGTTCAGTACAAATCCTACCGACAACTAGGTTAGTAATCTGCCTCTCATCAGGTAAATTTAGTAGTATGCTTGCCTTGTATGTCGCTCGACACGTAACAACAGGTGGTTAATGAATTTAAATTGAACACAACTTGCTTTTAACCATGTTAAAACAAAAAACTAATCAATGAAATATTTCTATGAAGGTTATAGGATAAAATTAAACATTACAGTGTTAGGTAATAATTAACCTTTTATTTTTTGTAAGAATTATTAATATTATTGTGATAATTCTCAATAAAATAAACGTTTAATTAACTGGACTAAGGTCAATTATTGGACATAGCCCCTTTTAACGCTTATTCTGATCTGAGGACTTAGGAACTTTGGATATATATTTTGTTGGGCTTAAACCTTTACTAGCAAAATATTGTGGACTTTAGGACTGTAACACAAAATTTTTAATAATATAAAATAGATTTAAATAATAATTATTATTTAAATTATTAAATAAATATTAATATTTAAATAATCAATTAATTCAATGGCTATAAAGGTATTCAACAAACTGCCTACGGACATGAAATCATTGCCGCTTAATAAATTTAAAAATAAACTGTGTATGTGGTTGGTGAATAAGGCTTATTATACTGTCAGTGAATTTTTTAATGACAAACAATAAATGTAATAATTGACATTTTGAATTTTCTTTATTAATTAGTTAAATAAAATAAAATTATATCTTTTTAAATGTTATGACTAGTAATAAGAATTTAAACATTTGTATGCTATTACATATGGCTGAGTAGGTCAAAGCTCTATTTATTATATTATGACCATGTATTGTACCCTATTTATATGCAAATAAACATTTTGAATTCTGATTTTCATTTTTGAAAACTAGGGCAATAAACGTACAGTCAACAGCACGTCGACCTACCCCAAAAGTCAAAAATTATCCAATAGATTTTCAACTTTAAGCCTGACATATAGAGATCATTTTCAAATGAGAAAATTTGACATTTTGTGGTAGGTCGACGAGCTAAGAACTTTAAACTATATAAAAAATAGAAGATAATTTACGTGTTGCTAGCACACTTATGGCTTTTTTCGTACAAAACTGTGGGACTTAGGAGTTTTTTGTTTATAAAAATGGTCACTTACTGAGTATTTAACCAAAATATTTGGGATGTAGGGACTTTTTAAGCGCCAAGTGACTTTTTACCTCAAAATCCTATTTAAAAAATAAAAAGCCGTTTCTATATTGTGACCTAGGAATTCTTAATAAATTCTTAATACAGAAGAAAAATGATTATATGATATTTGACATGACCTACACGTTGACTTTATCAGATGAAGGTGTCCCTAAGTGGGCTTAGGGATTTCTGCAACTTGACCCTTCAGTTTGAGTTTTCTTGCTGAAACCCACGTTGACTGTGGTCCTGTGGATCTATATCACTCAGTGAAACTCAAAACTACTTTGTTAGGTTCATACATGAATATAAATAAATGATGACTATGATCTGATTCTGAACTGATAACCGTTTTTCAAGAAAGGTTCTCGAGTGGCGAGCACGAACTGGAAGGCGCAGCGTAGGCAAACTCCCACGTAGTGGGCAAAACGAATACAATAGAGAATTTTACTATGCTTGCGAAAAAATCTAAACACGATACTATGTATGATGCGCTTATCGCACCGAAAGCAATCGAGATAATTATATTAACTTTAACTCATTAAAATGCAATATGATTTTATTATTTGATTTAAACGTTTTTTTTTCTGTGCAGTGTGTATGTACGTAAAACGGTAGACACCGAAATGCTGTATGTGACATCACTACATCGTAAACAACACCTGCTGCTCTGTTTGCTATCGTATCATTTTGTCACAGTATTATAATAATTTCTAGCGCGAATTACAGTTTATAGTATAATTAGATACTACCACTAATCTGCCAAGAATTATTCTTTTATGATCGCAAAACACAGTTGAAAGTTGATTATTTCCTATATAGTGACGTCACGAACCAAGGTATCATGGCGGTAGCGTTTACGCGCAGGACTTCAAAATGTAAAATTAATACGCTTTATTTTGGTACTTAATTGTTTTATAAAATAAAAATTATGGTCACTCGTAAATACTAAAGGATCAAATTAGGAGTGGCACGTCTTATAATTGAATGAGTAACATAATATTTACACCACTAGTGACCAAATCAGCTGTGGGCGCGGATGCGAGCCCGCAGCGTTTTAGGGTCGGTGCGTCGGGTATCAAACTGCAGCCCGCATCGCCTGAGTGGACAATTATGCTTTACCGCTATGAAAAGTGTAAGTTACTTTAACAACATTTTATAACTACTCAATCTTGCCTGTTTGACTATTACATCCATGAATATTTGTCGCATTCGCGCTGACAGTTCTAATCGTTAAAATCGAAACGCGACCTAAGTCTAACGTAGCACTGACGTACCTAGTACTTATTTGATCCCTAAATGCAGTGCTTAATTCTACGTAGTATTATTTGATCAATGTGCTTAATGCTTAAAAAAGTTAATGTCAGTGTCAAAAAATCCTTTGTTTTGAATGAAATCTTCACAAATAGGAACATTAAAGATGTTTCTTACTCGGCACTGTACGAAATTATCTAGTTCAGCAAGAGTTTTATTTTCTAAAAAAATATCAATAAAGGAAAAATATGTCGGGCTTCCATACTGCCAGTGCATTCAAACTTCGAGGTTAGTTCTGTTACAAACATTACAAATTCTTCGGATATTTTTTAGCAATTTTTAACCTTGTGATATTATCAATTTCAGATTATTGGCTTCTACTACTCATGTTCAATATGACATGAATAGGAGAGAAACAGTTTCCTCAAAAAATTTGCAATCCTTAGATGCTACACAAAAACCTAAAAAACTATCATCGAACGATCTGTTAGAAAAGTTAATAGCAGGGCTGTCGACAGATATTCACAATAAAAATCGTGTTTATAAGAATGACCTAGTCAGAGTAATCAATAAAGTCAATGAAATGAATTTTTCTACCAAAAAGCAAGGATTATTGCTTATTCGATGTTGTACCCAAATGATGCCGGATGAAACGCCCTCAACGAGGATGGCATTAGTGGAAATCATTTGGAATACTATCAAGTAAGCTACTACTAACAATAAATTGACAAGTTAAAATAATTCTATTTTATTTTCTAGTTGATATCCTGCCAAATATAAACTTGTAGCTTTAAGTTGTCACAACTAATTCTAAACATGGAATTTAGGTCATTTATTTTCTTATTCTCTAATAGAAAATCTAGGTACTTTATTCCTTTTTACTTGTGTGCCAAATCACTGCTCTCAAAGCCATCTACCTAAATTGAGTAACATTAACATTCTCATCTAGTATATTAGTGATACTGGTGTGGTGGTGGGTGTTGTGGTACCGTCGTTATTTCCGATTTCTATAACATACTTGTGTTATAGAAACTTCAACTTAGGATCAGAACTGCTCTTCATTGCTGCAATGTATGTGATGTTGTCAAATATTTATTTAGTAATCTCTGAAAAATATGAGACAGTCACAGTTGTAAATAAATATTGACAACTATACAAATACTTCTATCGGCCATTAATTTTAACACTTTTAACAGAACTCGGAAACATAAATTATTCTGTCTTCAAGTATACCGAAATAATACATCGTTTTACAACCCCATAGTTCGAATGTGTCGCCAATACAATGATGTGACTCAGAGCAATCATGACATTGATATCTTCACTAAATCCACAAATGTCTTCAAGAGTAAACTCCAAAAAATCCTGTATTAAAATTTTAAAAAGTGTATATATATATAGAATATTATAAACATATTTATTAAAAATAGGTACATTTACGGCCCATGAGGCACCAATATACTTAATTTATTTTACTAAGATGGTCAATATTTTAATTAAACCATGATTTTTTTTACTCATGTCAGGGATGCATGTCTTTAGGTGATAGCTCAGTATTTAAATATTTTATATAAACATTGTGCTACCTTCTTAGCTGTTACCTGTTGTGTGTCCTTATTAAATATTAAAAATAAAATAAATAAAATACTTAGTACTTGTCCATATTAATTAATGCAGGCTAAGCCGTAGGCACAGCTTATTCTAAATGGGCCATGGACATGTTATGGGTACTTGTTTTTATAATAACATCTAATGTACCAATATGATGCAATAAATTTTATGACTATGACAAAATATAGATTATATAATAATTGGTAGATTCATTTGTTCTAATAAAGATTATATTTACAGACCACATACCGAGTTTGAAGTTGAGCATTACAATGAGCTGCTCAGAGTCTACATCGCTAACAATAGAATGTTAACAGTAAGCTCATTCATGCAGCAAATGGCACCAGTGAAGCCAAACTTGACCACTTATGAGTTGATACTCAGAGCTTTGGCAGAAGTAAGTAATCTTTATAATCAGAAGTCGTGAATTTTAATATTTAATATTGTCATTTATAAATAATTTTATTCAATCAAGTGGCACCCACAAAGTGGAAAGACAACCTGGTAAAGGTTGCAGAAAGCCACTGGATGCAGGCCGCGTGCAACCAGCCAATCTGGAAGTCACTGGGGAAGGCCTATGTTCAGCAGTGGACATCCTGTGGCTGAAATGATGGTGATGATGAAGTAGCATTTATGTGTAGGTAGCCACAATGCAGTAATTTTATGTTGATACGAAGATATCCAAAATAAAGAATATCACTCATTGTTCTTAGTATTTAAATGTTGCCAAATGCTTTCCTACAAAAAGAAACAGTGGTGTGGTTTGTCATCATCATCACAGCCTATTACAGTGCAGATGTAAGCTTCCCCCAAAGAGCGCCAAAGAGCAAGATCTCCCGCTTTTTTCATCTATCCACTGCCAGCCATCTTCAGGCAGGCAGTAACAGCAAAATTATTTGTGATTTCCTTTCTTAGGCTGGTGATTTAAATCAATGCACTGAAGTGATATCAAACATGAAGTCCCAAAATCTGCCTGCAAATGAAAATGTCTTCAACTCTCTTATCATCTGTCAAGGTAAAGCTGGGTAAGTTTACAAACCATTAATTATCACACCTGCCCCTCTAGCATGAGCAACAAAACACTATAAATGATCTGATATGATATAGCGATTTATCACATATTTTTGTCAAAATATGAACTTTTATCGAAAAATCGAGCATGACCGTGATGTCGCCGGCATCACAGACATGCTTACTGTTTCGATAAAAGTTCAAGATGGCGGCTATGTTATCATATTTAAAAAGTTGGGTGTCGATAAATCGCTATATCGTATCATATCATATCGTATTTTGTTGCTCATGCTAAAGGGGGATGGCATATGGCAGAGTCATCAAGAACCTTTTAAATTGTACTTACAAACAAATATCACACCTTAACTTTTATAAACATGCTATTACAGTAACCTACAAAATATTCAAGAAGTGTTAATAATGATGAAGTCACTAAAATTAGAAAAGTCTGTCGACACATACACAGCTGTTGCCCGCGCTTTGGCGTGGAATAAAAAGACTTATGATCTTCTAGAAGAAATGGATAAAGCAAAAATTAGTGGATTACAGTTTGGGGAAGTACAAATTATGGAAATTGTGAAGACCTTGGCTGTTGTTGGGACATATGGCTGTATACCTAAGGTAATAATATCAGGAAGTGTTGGTGCTAGAGCTTCTGTGCTTCTCTATGCCTATCCTTATTCCTGTTTCCTGCGGGTCTAAAACGGCCGCATTGGATGTTTCATATACCGTTCATAATATGTTTCATTTAGCAAATCTTAAAATGAAATGTTATTTGATGAATCATAAAATGAGCTTCGAACATTTCATATTTGCAGTTCATCTAATTTGACAGTTTTGTATGGAAATTCGTAATATGGTCCACTTATTATGAAAAGAGTTATTCATATTAAATGTCAAATTGGTGAACCACCATTTTAATGCTATTTTTATTATTATTTTGTATTGATATTTGTAGAACACACAAAACTTGAGTATTTTGAAACATTTTGTTCCTTTGTGTTGTTAAAAACATTCATTTTCACAAAAACCGTAAAGTAAGATTGGACGCGTCACTATATTTTTTTAACGTCATCAAATATGATCCATTTGATGAAATGAATTGCATATGATTCATTTATTAATGTGGCCGTTTTAGGGTTTGCAAATCATTTCCGATACATTTCACTAAATGAATCAGATTAAAAATGAAACATCCAATGCGGCCGTTTTAGAACCGCAGTTTTACGTTTAAAAAAATAAGTAAGTAGGTACTTACTTCCTTATTTTTTTATTTTAATATTGGACATCACATACATTGCTCTGATCCTAGGGTAAGAAGCTAAAGCACTTGTGTTATAGAAATCAGAAACAACGACGGCACCACAACACCGAGACCCGAGCCATTATAGAAAAGTTCGTTTTCTACATTGACCCGACCGGGAATCGAACCCGGAACCTCAGAAATGGCGACGCGGCCAAGTCCGGCGTGCTTGCCTCGGCTATGGACGTCGTCGTCGTCGTATTAATGAATGGATGTGAGAGTCTGTTCCGATGACCCAGCTCGTCATCGCAAACGCGAACTAATATACTGGAGTTGCGGAAATCAGCGGTCTAAATAAATTGAAAAAAAAACAGTACATAAAAAGCTGTTTCTTCAGTGCAATTTTATATATTTCTTAAAATATCTAAAGCATTTAACTTTTACTTAAACGATGATTTTTATTTCAGGTTTTACGGTTTTTGCCAAATGAAATCTTAAAGACCCCTTCAATTTCCCCTTACATGCAGAGCGTGTCCACATCACTAGTCTTTCAGAACCATCCTCTAGCAGCATTGGAGATATACAAGTGTCTGCCGCTGCCTTCGTTTGGACCAAAGGATGACCAAGGACTGCATGGGAGAAGCTTAGTCAGGGATTGCGTTAAAGCTGCTCTGGTAGGCTATTTTATAACTCCGGCTCAACACTGATTAATATTGTATGAAATGAACACTGTTGAAAATAATTATTCGTCAGGCAGCATACCAGACGTGAATTTCACTCAAACCAAAGTGAAGCTATAAAAGAAAAAAAAATCAGATTGACCAGGACAGAATCCAATCTAGGACCTATTGCGTTCGAGGCGAATTACGACGCCAGTAGGGTACTTATTGATGTAGATATCAACAGATTTAAGCATTTATCATGCAATACATGTAAAATGGACACTGTGTATGCAATTCAACATTTGATTTGTCTCTGATCATACTGTTCTAAAATAAATTAAAAAAACTTTCTTAAATAATAAAAAATCTTGTTGTTGTTAAAGCTATTTAAATACACAATAGTGATCTTACTGAGTCAACTGGCTGATAATAAAACTTTTGAATACATTAACAGCCTTCAAGCATCATCGCGATGGTAACCCAAGAACTGATGTCGTCTGGCCGGAATCCCATAGCTCTCCACAACGCGTCCGAAGCTGCCTTGCAATTAGGGAAGGTGCCTTTAGCGTTGGATATGTTCAGTCGTATGCAACTGCTTGGCATGCCAATCAGGCCGCACTATTTCTGGCCGATTCTGGTGCATAGTTCAAGGAGTTATGGAGAGAAAGGTACGTGTAGTTCATAATTGACGCAAAATGAAAAAAAGTTCATACATGTTAAAAAAAAAAGGTGTCATCCCTTTTTTCTTTGTTCAATTTTATTTTGCATAATCCAAATATTACAGAGATTTATTTATTTCAAATGTCGCATGACTTCACTCACACAGTTTTAACTTAGAAGTGACGTCAAGAGTCCCATTTCCCGAACTTTGACGCGCTTTATCTTTGTAATTTTTTGGTTGATTGACGGAAAAAAAAAAATTAGTCCATTATATTTTGATAATGGACTCTTATTTTATTTCCTACCATTCCAAGGTATCATGAACACCCTATCAACAATGATGACCATGGACGTGAAACCGGATTACGAGACTATAATGGAGTATGCACTCCCGTTCGTCAGTTTCACGTCCCCGCAGAATCTGATGAAGAAGTTCTTGGACGCCGGGCTGAACGTCACCACGGTGCTCACTCCGATGATGGAGACGCTCCTGAAGACTGGCCAAGTGAGAGCGGCTAGCGAGATATGTATGAGTTTCAAATTATTTATCCTTTTATCATGATTATAATCAATCCGTAAAGATGAATGAGATGCTCGTATTTCAGTAGCGGCGGGGCTTTGTTAACGATCACAAAAGTTAAGCAACCAACGACGCGGTTGTGAGTGGATGGGTGACCATTCCAATCATATTTTTAGTGATATTTATGACGAGCATCTCCGTGCTTCGGAAGGAACGTTAAAAGTTAGTTCCGGCTGATATCACTTGATACTGGTCGCGAAGCCTAGTCAGAGGCGGCTTGATTACATCTGACAGTAAGGTTTAGTCCCTAGCCTTACCATAACCCTCCACCAATTCTCATGCATTCGATCTTTGGAAAAGTCGATGCTTGTTATCTCGTTAAGGGAAACGAGGTTTTTTGGCAAATGACCAAAGTACTAGATATAGTTCAAAAATGTAGCAAGCTTGCGGCATGAATCTTGAGTGCTGAAGCATAGAGTGAGGATCCCTTCGCGCATCTCACGAGACTATCATTGTATCAGAGACGCATGTGAGCGAAACAAGTAACCAATCACGGCTGGCGGTGCAGGAGCATCACGCGACTAGTCAATCACGCAATCGTAATGGTCTTCTGCGCATCTTTCGCTGAGCGCTTAAGATCTATGCTGCTAGTTGTAGCTGAGAGATATTGAACAAATCTACACAGGTCTCCGTTATTGCATTATGACCCAAACCACCTTATTGTTAAGGTGAGGCCTGTACTTTGCAATTAGATGTATAAAGGCTTACCTAACTTTTTTTACTTTTAGGTGAACTATTTGAAGGAAAAATAGACGCAGAAAAGTTGCTAAAGCCCCTATTGAGAGGCTACCTGATGAGTGAAGACATAAAATACACTGTGTACATTCTGGAGGATGTCATGAAAAAGGCCATAGACAAAAATAAAGATTGGGTGGGCAGGTTTCTGTGCGTTTTCATGCAGCATAAGAAAGTTGTAGAGGATTTGACGGAATTTTTGAACTTGGTCAAGGTAAGTTACACACTTACACTATATCGCATACATGTGGAATAAACAATTGGTGTTGTGACTGGTTTTTTAAATAGAATTTGAATTTTAAGATCATTTTAGTTTTTAAACATTTGCAATAACGCCGCCACGCCGCCGTCGACAATGGCCTACTTACAACTGTGACGTCACACGCCTAAAAATATCTATTGAGCTAAAGTACTAGAAGCGGCATGCCAGTATATCTTCGTTAACGGTCATACCGGTCATAAGTTGCGTGTTCACAGACTAAAATCTCGTTTTGAAATGTCAATTCTAATACAGATTACTCAATGGTGACGTTCTGTTATCGCCGCCGGCATCTATTTTAATATGACAATGACAATAATTCTGCCGTTGCGGCATTGTAATGCAAAAGGGTACAACTTTCATTTTTTGAACCTCGCGAAAATTAAGGATAAATGTGTGCGCCTTTTTTTCTGATCCCAATATAAATATCCCAATTCACAAAAAAAAACCTTTTTTGTTATTGCTGCGGCAGAGTTATCTTTACATTTATTTAAAATCTGAGAAAACAAAACAGGTAAACATTTACAGGCAATAAATGCGGCAAAAATGAAGATATCCACGTCAGCATCAGACTACTGCATGAGCCGACTACCCGAGAAGTATAGCAGTGAGACGGCGGCCACATTCCGTGATATTCTCATCGAGATCACGGACGACAGGCTTGTCGATGAAGGGGATTTGTTCACACAGCATATGCCTCACCCAGTAAGTTAACTTAGGGCCCGTTCCCACTTAGACGGACCGTCTATTTAAACGGAAGATGACAGCCGTGTGTTTTCACACTTGCACCAGCAGGCTCCGATCGGTTTGCGTTTAGTCTTAGTACACGATGGACGAGAACGAGAGAGAGACGAGAGAAAAAGAAGAAGTAAAAGAAAACATTGTGCGCATCCGATTCTACGAGAAAGTTTTTACTTTTTAACTGGAACATTTGAAATATTAATGGGTAAATTAAGAAATGATGAATCAAAGTTTAGAAGGATCGAGAAAACAGACGGTCCGTCTAAGGATAAAAATTCTGAGGCTCGTACTGAGCGCTACTAACTCAGTAAATTTCTCTATCTTCATCATAATCATTTCAATCACACTTACTTTATCTAACGTAAACTTGAATTCATAATGAAGTAATTTGACATTCAAACCATTGAATTCTCTTCTTTGTCGATGGCGATGGTTTGTGTTTTGTCACACTTTTCCGTCAGTATTGTGCATTTAAAATTTATAATTAATGTGGCCGCTTCCAACCGGCCGATCTGGAAGTCACTGGGGGAGGCCTATGTTCAGCAGTGGACGTCCTGTGGCTGAAATGATGATGATGAATGTGGATAAGGGATAGAATAGTGAGGATATTGAGGACTTTTTAATTTACAATGAAGTGTCGATTTAACGACCTGAATCGACACTGTAAATTAAAAAGTCACAAAACTGACCCTAAAACTAAAGCTAAGTAATTCCTAGATGTGATACAATCTTTACAAACATAAACTTCTTTGTGTCTTACTCATTTTAGCTATTATTATTTCATACACCAGTGTTTATTTTTCAATCAATTTATGTTATCAGAAACACATGAACGAAGAATCCCTCCGCGCGCATTTGAACGAGTTGGAAGCTAAAGGCATGAACACACGCGGTGTACTAAGGAAGCTACTACAGCAGTATTGCCGGGATGGCAACTTGGCAGAGGCTAGGAAGATAGCAGAGAAGTGCCAGAAAGAAGGGGTAAGAAGTAAATATGCTTCTGCCCCCCTAGCATGAGCCACAAAACATGATATAATATGATATAGCGATTTATCGATAGCGGTGGTCGAACTCGCTCGCGCTCCGAGCGCGAGTCCGACTCGCACTTGGCCGGTTTTTTAATAAACCCTAGCGCATTTATGTTAGTTGCCTAATAGTAGCAATATAATAGATAACGCATCTTAAGGGTAAATCCGTATCTAAAGGGTAAAACGGGACCCCATTACTAAGGCTCCGCTGTCCGTCTGTCACCAGGCTGTATCTCATGAACCGTGATAGTTAGACAGTTGAAATTTTCACAGATGATGTATTTCTGTTGCCGCTATAACAACAAATACTGAATAACCCTCGTTTGGCAGTCGGGTAAAAACAGAATACAATAAATATTTAAGGGGGCTCCCATACAACAAACGTGATTTTTTTGTCGTTTTTATAGATAACGTTAAGGAACCCTTCGTGCGCGAGTCCGACTCGCACTTGGCCGGTTTTTACACACGATTTCCATTGTAAAACATTGTAAAACACTGAACTGAATCCCTCTTCTGTTACAGGTATTCTTATCAGCTGGCATGAAAGCTGCCATCTTCGATCTCCACGTAAAACTAGGCGAGTTGGACTTAGCAGAGATAGCTTTAGCCGAACTGAACAAGACATCGCCTAATTTCAACCTTGATGAGTATAAGGTTATCGACTTTGCGACTCTTATGGTGTATAGAAAGAAGATTGATCAGGCATTTGAATTGATTAACGAGCAGTCTAAAAAGAGGTATGTATAGTAATTTAGATTGTTTTGAAAAGGTCAGCCTTTGGAAGTCCACTGCTGGGCATAGGCTGAACCTATACAATGCCACAATGGTTCTGGGCTGCTTTGGCTATACATTGGCTTCCTGCAACATTTAGTAGAATATCAGCCCACCAGATGGGAGACCTACCTTCCCTGCGTTTTCCAGTTCGCCACTCGAGAACATTCTTTACCTATAGTTTTTAGCACTGCATGATGTGGCCATTGCCATTTTAGTTTGCAATTTGAAGAATTCTGTCAAATTAAAAGATCGAATCAAGGTTATGCATCCATAAATAACTGTGATAATCTTTACTTTAAAAAATGCAACTGTCTCTTATAGGAATCTAACAACAAATACTAAAAACCAGAATAAAATAAATATTTAAGGGGGCTCCCATGCCATACAACAAACTTGATTTTTTTTGCTCGCTTATAGATATATAGTGCGGAAGCCTTCATGCGCGAGTCCAACTCGCACTTGGCCGGTTTTTACTAAAGATCACACCATATATCCATTGGCCAAACTGCGATCGCCAACCCGCCTGCCAAGCGTGGCGATTATGGCAAAATCCTCCTTTAGGAGAGGCCTGTGTCCAGCAGTGGACTGATAGGCTGGTGTTGTTGTTCCACCATACATCCTTAACATAACTAATGAACACCTTTTAGGCGTATAGTCGGCGGTCAAGGCATAGCTATGAACGTGTGGCGGCTGCTAGACGCGACGGCAGCCCACGGCACGCACCTCCAAACGAACCGTATGTTCGACTTGCTTACTACTCTGCGGTATTGCAAGCCGACCAACGTACTCTTGGGCCCGCTGATCAGAGTTCATTTGAAAAAGTAAGTTTGTTTTATTTTAAAAGGAATCTTTAAACAAGGTTTGTAAATTTTTAGTGACTTATGAAATTAGGAACTAACTATCCACCAATAAGAATCTTCAGTGTCATTATTCTCTTAGATTTCGAAGGAGTAGATTATTAATTGATCCTCTTCATAACAAGAAACATGGACTCGACAAACCTTCAATAGGTCCATACAGCAAGTATGTTTATAAATAAATATACGCCAGAAACATACCAGTTATGAAAGTTTATAAGCAATAAATTTACATTCATCTGACGAGGTACTAAACAGTGTGTTTTGGCAGAGGCGACTCCCAACACATCCTCATAATAGCTTAAAGGTTTGGCGCAAGTAAATGGTAATTTTAAATTATTAGGTTAGTATGTCCGAACGAACGATAGATTTCGTAGTAGGTCTAGGCCGCCTTACATCCAGCGATTTCCTGCAACCTTGACAAGGATGACAATACACTACAGACCTGCACACGCTGCGTTTTCCAGTTCGTGGCCGCCATTCGAGAACCTTTCTTCCCCAACGGTTGTCAGTTCTGCGAGTGATGTGTTAATCATCATTATCATTTCAGCCACAGGACGTCCACTGCTTAACATAGGCCTCCCCAGTGACTTCCAGATCGGCCGGTTGGAAGCGGCCTGCATCCAGCGTCGTCCTGCAACCTTTTCCAGGTCGTCTGTCCACCTTGTTGGTGGACGTCCTACATTGCGCTTGCCGGTGCGTGGCCTGCATTCCAGAACCTTTCTAGATGTGTTATTATAATTTCTTACCCAGTGACAATCTTCAAGAAGCAGTGAACGAATTCGCTCGACTAGCAAACAAATACTCAAAAACGCCGCTTAAACACGAGCTACTCTGCTGTATACTGAATAAGATTGGCGAAGGGCAGGAAGATAAGTTCCTTGTGAACGAAAAGTCAAATGGGCGGTTCAACAAAATGGCGCAAACTGTACTCAATATCGATAAGAAAGTACACGGGCCTAGTGATGTGCAGGTAATTATATTTTTCTATTAGCAAATAGGGGTACCTAATAAGCGTTCGCAGAAACATTAGGGTCCCAATCAGCCCCCTTTTTAACTATATTAGATTCATGTCATTCATTTATTTATGTCCTAATACCAGGCGCTTGCTAGTAAACTCTCTTAGGGACCCCCTGTTATACGATATCTTAATAATATTTTGCATTTAATTTGAAAAGTATAGTCAACAGCTTGTCAATTTTCAAAAAATGCTAAATACCCTTATTTTCAACTTAAAGTTACAACTCGTAGAGTTCAATATCCATTGAGTAATTTTGAGGTTTGTGGTAGGTTGATTAGCTTTTGATTGTACATACATTTTGAATTATTTATCCCGCTAGCTGTTCCCGATACAAGTAAAGTCAGTAAGATTGTTTTTATTCTGAACTGTGATACTTAAGTAAGTACAAGTACTTGTCTAAAAAGTATCATAAGTTCACCACTTGAGGCGCTGGTGTTATCAGGTGGCAGTTACCAAGTGACTGTCAATGTAAACTTACAAAAATGCTCTCAACAGTCCACCCATCCAGTCAAATGACATTTTTCCATGCAACCTTTTTATTTCAGCTGACTCTAATAGCAGCACTAGCTGAAGTAGGCTACAAAAAGACTCTCCGCAAGCTATTCCTAGACCCCTCGGCCACATTCCACCCCGACGCACTTTTGCGGCGCTGCGAACGATTCTCGGACGAACGCAAAGTGAAGCCGCTGGAAGTCATCGCTGAGTGTGCGAGGGACATAAGGCGAGTGCCGGTGCAAGAGATATACGATCTTATGCTGGATGTTTATCGTAAGTTATTGATATTTTGGTGAGAAGAATAAGGTTATATTATTATTTGTCGAATGTAAATAATTGAAATTACGAAAAAAAAATCAAATGAGCTCTAATTCGACGATTATACACCGTGAATTTTGAGATACCCGAGAAAATTAACTAACATACTCAGATATCGATATACATCGAATTTGGCGAATAAAAAAAACGGAACGGCGTACGGCGTAGGCGTACGGAAGGAATAACTATAAATGAAAAAAAAATCATTCATAGTTATTCCTTCCGTACGCCAATATTACGCGACTAAATAAGGTGGATTTTGGTTCCGTTAATGTTGGAATCATAATGATTACTATTTGAATTAGCAGGACTTTTATAGTGCATATTTTTTAAGGAATGTTAGGGAACTATTAAATAAAATTCTCATAAAAAAAAATTTTTTTATTCGCCGAATTCGATGTATATCATTATCTGAGTATGTTAGTTAATTTTCTCGGGTATCTCAAAATTCACGGTGTATAGTGACTATTGTAAAGTTCCATTATTCTCATTCTCTTACCAGTCCGATGGTGTCGAGGTCCGCAGCGCCGTGTTTTCGTGTTTGCAAACAGGATAACATTGTTCGCTAACCGAATAGGGGCGTGGCCGTAGTTTTGTTAGTAAAAACACAATAACATGTTCGCTTCTCGAATGGGTAACATACCCCGCGTTCGCCTGCGGTGAGGGGAAGTGATGCATTTTTTGTTTGCGCTCACAGGAGGGTGACGTATCATCTGAAGTTTGTGTGTGACAATTCACATTTTTTAAACAAAAACAATAACAATAATAGGCGCAGCAGAGTGGTTGTTTTGCTAACAAGTTCTGCAAACATGTTTTGATAACATGTTTTGTTAGAAAATTGGCGCTGCGTACAGGCCTAATACATACTTAATTGTTTCTAGAACGCGAGGATGACTCTCAAGGGGCGTTATCTCTCTGGAACAAAATGCAAGAAGCGGACGTTGTTCCTTCCCAAAAATTTGTTACCAACTTCTGTTCCATGCTCAAAGCGAACAACAAGCCAATCCCATCGGAACTAATCGCTTTGTTGGATAAACAGGAGGAGCAAGAAGCTACCAGTGTTTGAATTTAGGTTAGACGTAGCAAATTATTGCAGTAAGTCAAATGTCTGTGATATACATAGTAAATTATTGTTATGAATAAAATTAAGTAATGGGAACTTTTTGGTTTTATTTTTACGTAATGCAATAAACTAACACAATACTTTTGTTGTTAAAGTTAATAAGATGAACATAATTAAAAACAAACACGATTGTTAAAAACAATTCAGTATCTGACGGGTCAAAGAGCGGATTATAGGCAATGGTATGAAAAAGTATTAGATAGCTACTGTATACTACCAGATACAGTAATGCCCAAAAAACATGAAAATAAAGTTGTGTCTCCACATCTGTCTTCCATGAAAGATGCTCGTTTGTTCATGTGTAATGGCCTGAGCAGAGATGCGCCGATTCAAACGCGAAACTTCTGGGCCCCAATTCTGCTAATTTAAAATTGGTATAATTGAATATCAATTGGATCTCATTGTGTCAAACAATTACAATGAGATCCAATTAATATGCAACTATGCCACTTTTAAATTAGCAGAATTGGGGTCCAGGATATCCAGCATGGTAGTAAGAATTAACGAAACATGTTTCTTAAATAGTTAAGTATTATATTCTGACTTTAGCTGAAACCCTAGTTCAACATTAAACCATAGACCCAAGAGATCCATTGTAGCTATACGTGCCGAAATCCGCTCTGATAGGACCACGACCTCCTTTCAATAACCATAAATAATAAAATTAAACAGCTGATTAATACGATTTAGTACTATTCAAGTCTTCAATGATCTTCTTATTCAAGCCAGCCAGCTCTTCCATCGCTTGCTTTTTCAAAGGCTCGTAGTCTGCCTTCAAGGTTATGGAGGCTATGTCTTCTTCTAAAACAGTCTTTCTGTTCTCCAACTGTGCCAATTCTTCTTCGAGATTGTTCAGTCTTGCGTACATTTCGTTGCCATCTAAGCTCTCCTATGGACGATATTTTGTATGTATTTATATGGTCCTATTTATCATTTAACTTCTAAGAACTACTACAAGGTGTAACATAATGAACGCACATCCTTATAAGGGCTGATTCTGGTGCTCAAATAGAACTTTTAATATAAAACCATCAGCGAAATCTTAAAAAAAAAAACATGGAAAGGTGTTTTTTTTTGCGATTTAGATGCTGGTCCCATAGTAAAAGTTGTTGTATTTGAGCACCAGAATCAGCCCTTATGAGGATGTGCGTTCATTATAGAACACCTTGTATACGACTATTAAAGCTGCTAGCTATTATTTCGTAATAGCTGTTACCGGTTACACAAATAACCCTATTTTTATATTTTGGTGTAGTTCCTAGGTATCTATAGTTTGTAAATATAAGTTATCACGAGACTTATGCCACGTGTAGGTAACATAAAATGGTCAGCCATATTTTGGCGTAAGGTTGTGCGCATGAAACCAAACAACATTCCCGATATTTTTGATCATCTGTTATTCCTATCCTAGTTTATTCTCAATCTATTTTACAAGATGTTTTGTGATACTTTTACTAACCTGCAAAGTCTTCAGTTTATTTAAAGCTTCGGCAACTGCGCTTTCAGTCGGGGCCAGCTTCTCTCTCAGCAGTTGTAACTCTGTCTCTAAACCTTTCTTTTGTTCTTCGCCTAAAATTATATAGTCCTAGATTAGAGCCCCCTCATACTACCTACAGACTATAATTGGATAGTTTGATCGGTTTTTTAAACTGACGCGATCTTAATAAATCAGTTATTCCACACCTATCCAACTATCGGCCAATCAAGTCTGTGGTGTGCCTGGTACCCTGATTCCGTATCTTGCAATAGCAATTCGATAGCAAAAATTGAGCAATAATTCTGACTTTACAATCGCAAATTGACATCACAAAACAAAGCAATCTTCTGTCACTGCTGCCAAAAGATTTTGACTGACACTAAGCATCAATCGGGCGATGACTGCGCGATTATTGCTGATTGCTAATTTTTATGGAAAGGGTGGTTTTTAACAGCAAAAACACATTTTTTGAGCGTAGGCGATGACGCAATCGGGTGGTGCAGTGCAATTCCATTTATAATGGTTAATTTCATATACGAGTAATAGGGAGAAAAAAAGGGTTTTGGATTAAATAAGAGAGATTTTCCAACAGGCAGAATTTACATTCGGTCGTATTACCTTCATCTCTCAGTCGTTCAAGATCAGACAGGGTGACGAGTTCTTCGGTCATTGCTTGGGTCTTCTCCGGTAATGTTTGAAGTTCTGTGGCTAGGCGCTCACGGGTTGACTCTGCCTGAAATTAATTATTTGAAATATTCATTACTAAATACCCAAAAAATACTAATATCATAATTTCTGACTGGCACAATATTTATATGCCTATGTATCTTTCTTGGCTTTATACTATCACCTGAAGATATTCGTAGTTCAAAAATTATCTGATAAAGTCGAGAGAAATAAAACATGTATCATCATCATCATTTAAAAGATAAATGGAAAACCGGAGGCCGCTACGTACTATAAAAAAGGGAAACCTACAAGTATCAATAAGTTTTTTTTATTAAATCATCATCACCTATTGGGACAAAGCAAAAAAGTCATTTCCCAATTTTTGCACGTTCCTATAAATTTATACCGCTTTTACAGTTATGACTTTATTTTGTAGTTCGTAGCGGTTTATCTTTTGAATGACCAATAAAAAAACCGCAAAACTGTCAAAATTTTGTAATAGGCCTCTTAAGTATTTGGCTAAATCAGTAATGATATAATAATAATGTAATAACATTACTCGATTTCGCCTTTACAAATCCTACGTCATACCTACCTTCTTCAAATTAGCTTGGAACCTTTCATAGTCCTTCATGAGAGTATCCATAGATTTCTTCCCATCATCATACGAAGATATATACCCTTCCTTTTGCTTCAGCGTGTCTATCTCACTTAGATCCATATCTATGTTAGAACTGCTGTGTTCCAAAGCGAAAACTATATCTTTCTCAAGTTGTATTATTTTCTCCTGCTCTTTCTTGAGGCTTTCGTCGTAAGTCAACATGAAAGCGTCCATTGTCTCTTCTCGTTTCTTCAATTCACGGTATTTCTGGTGACGCTCGGAGTTGCCTTCTTCCAAGTCCTGTAGATCAAAATTGATCAAGTCGAAGCGAGATAACACAGAGGAAGGAGGAGAAAGAATAAGTTAAGGAAGACAGACAGACTATTTCATATAAAATAATCAAATTTTAGGCCACACTGACTAGGAGCAAAGTAAAAAGAAGATAAGTTTGTTTCTCATACCGTATGAATAAGAGCCTTCAAAATATCTAGCGCCATGCTGATTTATATTTTGTTTAAAGCATAATAAATCCTAATTATTACTACTACTATCTTAAAAATATGAATTAGAAACATACTTGTTCAGCTTGCTCTATCAGTTCTTGGACTTTCTTGATTTGTTCCTTCAGGTTTGAAGCATTACTGTCCAATGAGGTAATAGCAGAATTATCTTCGCGAACCTGAAAAATATTAATGTAAGCATACTGAAACTGACTTGCTCTTTTTAACTTAAGGTCTGGTAGTATAAAAGAGTCGATTCGTGATTGAAGTTTGTGAGTTTCAGACGTAACTCATTTTACGGACAGTAAAAGACTCGTAGGCATGGCTAGTCTAAAATATAATCTTCTCATACCTGCAATAGCAATTTCTCCCTTTCTTCTTGCGGATCCAGACGATTGTTCATCTCGTTCTTCAGATTGTCACGTTTTTCTTCAGCAGTCACTAAACGTCTGTTCAGCTCCAATAAGTGCACTTTAATCTAGAAAGAACATTTTGCTTCTATAGGTTTTTTAAATTTAACATAAAACACCCCCCTTACTGTCGGGTCTGAGAGATGATAGATCCTATCTTTTCTCATGGTTCAATGTCCTTCTCTTATGATTCAAGAAATACATACATGATAGACGGTCGGCCAGAAAGACGGTGGAGCCTTAGTTATAGGATTGGAGCCCTTTGGGTGGAACATGTTATCCTAAAAATTGGAACACAGTGCAACTGCTGAACATCTGTACAGTCACCTTCTCATGTGGTAAATGGATGTATACTTCTCCGTTTTCTCGGTGAAATGTTGGAAGTCACTAAATGCATATACACACCTGCCGTCGCAAGCTGGCAGAAAAAACCTGGATATCGGCGTATCCATGCAAGATGTAAGCCATACGCAATGATGATGAGTGATACAAAAATTTTAACTATTTGAATACCTGCGATCCAGATATCTCCTTGTTGAATTCCTCCTTCTCCCTAGTGAGGTGGTCTAGCTGAGCCCTGGCCTGTTCAACCTCCTCTCTCAATGCCGCAGCCGTAGCCTCCAGCTCGGTGTACTGATCCTTTTGTTCCTGGGTCATCTCCGCTAGCAGCTTCGTTATTGTTGATTGCTCCTATGTCGGAATAAGCATTGGGTGAATAGTTAAGATAATTATTTGCGCCGAACAATGTTCTATCGTAACGCACGTCGTAGTCTCGAAAGTACTTTTTGCTCGATCAAAACAACTAGGCAGCATTTATGAACTTTCTTTGCTTACTTGTGCATACTCGGCAGTGATTCAAGTTAAAGTCTTTACCTTGATCAAAAGAACACCCTGTCTACAATGTAAGTAATACCTTGTCCATTTGCTCCCTCAACTGCCTCAATTGATTTTCCTTCCTCTGTTTCTCTAAAAATACTTGTTCCACTTCTTCTTGTAGTTTCTTGTTGTTATTTTCCAGTGCTTTTGTCTGTTCTTCCACAGATTGTTTAGTCGCTTCCCCATTGGCTATACGGATCGCCGTGTTGTAATCTGCTAAGCGGCCTTGGAGGTCTGGAATGATGTACAAAAACTTTAACCTAAAACGTCTTCACACAGAATTAAAACTATTGTATTTGATCCTAGTATTTTCGGTCAGTGTGTCTAAAGGTGCTCCTAATCACGAAACATTTTTATAGCAAGACAAGGTGTTCCAGGAAGTCTGGATAGGTAACTGACATCTTTGTAACGTACGTGTTGCTACTATATTTACATATTTTAGCTATTACAATTTCACAAATAACGTTTTTTCAAATTTTCACAGAGCACGGAATCGCTCGTTTGGTTAGAAGGTTCTTAAGGGTTATTTATTATTATTACGTCCAGCAGTGGACTGCAATAGGCTGAATAGACAATGGTTATAATCAAATCAAATCAAATTAAGTTATAAGAAAACCAGTTTTAATTAGTATCATAGCTACTTTTAATAGATGAAAGACGGAATCTAGTTCTTTTCTAAACACATCATTACGCTGGTCATTGTTTCTAATTTTATGCCGAACTAAAAAAATATTTTTCTCTTCCTCTTTCATTTCATTCTAACTCACCAGTCAACTCCTGTGCCAACTCCCTAACTCTCTTCTCGTAATGCTTCTTAGCGGACTTCTCGCGTTCCCCCGCCTCTGCAAGCTCATTCAGCCTAGCAATCTCAGCCTTCATCTCTCTGACCTTGACCTGCAGTAGCTCCTCCCAATATCTCTTGTCTTGGAGCTGTCTGGTGCGGAAGCCGCGGGCGGTGCCAGTGCGAAGCCCCGATATACCTTGCTGGGTTATTGGACGGTCAATCTGGAAATTAGTTCTTTGATGTTGCAGATAACACTTTTGAGTCTTACAAAAAGCCCTGTCTCGTTTAACACTTGTTAGTCAAGTGTACCTACTATTTGCCATGGTCTGAAAGTGAAGAATCAACATATTTTGTGTTACGCAGGCACGACGGATCATACAGAAAATTTGCCAGGTCTTACACGGGATGCGAAAAGCGAGACAATTTAGAAAAAAACATTTTTTTTTAGGAAAATCATTTGAATAAACTTGCGAATGTTTATGCTACGTGAGTTAGAAGAATTCCTCAAATTATAGCGTCATTCTCGTCAAGATCTCAGTTTGCTGCAGTCTTTTTGAAATGTTAAATACGTTGAGTAAAATATTATAGGAACTTTAGAGATTGCGTAAAATATCTACAGATCAGTGGCGAAGTGGTGGAGAAGCAGTGGTAGGGAAAAAATATTTTAGGGACGTGTAAAAGTGCCTTTAATGGCCAATTTACAGAAATAAATGATTTGGATTTGATTTTAAAGGATACACATACGTACTTCCTAGAACCCACTGAAACTGCGACGACCTGACAGTTATAAGTTATAAATACGCTCCATCGATAACGTGCGTCGGAAACTGGCCAGAAAGAACATGATAACCGTCAACATGAAAAAAAATGTTACCATAGAAAATCCCGTCATGGCTGTCTGTTGTCTGCTGGCCGTGGGTGGAGCGGGCCCAAACCCTGCCGTGGAGAGGCGGGAGGCGGTGCTACCGGCCGGACGGTAAGCTGAAGTCGGCCTCATGCTGCCGGTTCTGCGATTACCAAGATACTTGCTTGATACAGGGTGTCAATTGTACGGCCAAAAAATGGTATCAAGCGAAAGTCCAAAGATACAAGGCACCTTTAAGAGTTTCCTATGCTTTTAGGGTTCCGTACCCAAAGGGTAAAACGAGATCCTATTATTAAGATTCCGCTACCGCGCTGTCTGTCCGTCTGTCACCAGGCTGTACCTATCTCATGAACCGTGATAGTAAGGCAGTTGAAATTTTCACACATGATGTATTTTTGTTGCCGTTATTTACTTAACAACAAATATTAAAAATAGAATAAAATACATATTTAAGGGGGCTTCCATACAACAGACGTGATTTTTTTGCCGTTTTTATAGATAATGGTACGGGACCATTCGTGCGCGACTCCGACTTCCACTTGGCCGGTTTTTTTTTAAATTTTAAGTTACTTTGGGAATTGAGATGCAATATTTCTATGGCGCAATAGTAACGGAATAAAATTTGTCGAGAAAGATGTGTTTGAGTGCCAAAATCAGTGCCAATTTATTGTTAATCGGACTTGTGTTTTTCGTACCACATTTATTTTCGTTTATACAGTACGGAAGTCAGAATGCTAATACGCAAGACTCACACGACTAGATTTTATTATTTGTTATGCTTCAAGTTATGGGTAATATTCAGGAGTCAACGTTACAAGGTTTATAAGCAAGTTAGCGAGAACCAAGAGAATCTTATTTTTTAAGCATTCGAATTCCAATTCGCATACAAATTCACAAGAATTGCATACGACCTCTTGGGAAATTGAATACAAAATTGGTTTTAATTTTGTATATATTTTGATTGTGCTAACTTAGAATCGAATTGATCTTTCTATTTTTTACACGAATATAGAACTGGAGGCTAGCTTTTTATATTAATCTTAACTTGATAAACATATGACCATAACTCGTTCCTGAGGAACAGGGTCTTGAACCCTTGACTGACACAGACCGATAATTTTAATAGGTAATCCTATTGATATGTTTTCCTTTTGAAGTACAGTACAATATTTCCAAAACAAATAAGCATAATATAATAATAAACGCACAGTTGTAATTAATTAATCGAACCTACGCGCTTGACTACGTAATCTTAAAATATTGTTTACCTGGATACCGCTGACCCTGTATTGGTATATTCACGGAACCCTCTTCTAGAGACCGGTCGAGGTGCGTCTGGTCGTCTAACCGCACTATCCCTGCCCGACACACTGTCGTCGGAAAAATCCATAATTAGTGAACCACTTATCGCCTGATTGTAGGTCACGGAGCGAAATTACGCTTGTGGGTACACGCGCATAGGTTTTGTTGTTATACGTTGCCATGGAGACAGGTTGTCGTTACTGTTTATTTGATCAGTGGTCGTTACCAGGGTTACCACTGATCAATTGAACCAGTGATCAAATAAACTACGTAGAATTGAACTACGTAGAGTCGTTACGTTTTTCTGCGTCACGTTTTACGCATCGTTGAAGCTGCGGAATTAAATGATAAAAAAGCAGAATAAAAATGTTTACTTTTGAATAAAAATAGATTTAGAAAACCTCAGAGAAGTAGAAAACACAACAATTAATATTTGCAGGGTCTTAATTCTTTATTAAAAATATAAAAATACCTATTAGTAGCATAACACAATAAGTTAAGTATAATAAGTAAAAAAACACGCACATGACAAGAGAATGGTATAAGACCGTCCCCCTATTATTGTACAGAATGCTAAGCGCTTTTTTTGCTTATACTCGATCCATAGGCGGCATGTCTGGCAGTTCAACCTACGACCACCCTGTTGCTACTGACGGACAGCGCTCTGTTTTATACACATATTAATTTCCAGTACCCATATCAATATTATTGTCTTATAGATCTTCAATATCTTATACTGGGTGTAACAAAAAGGCGCAATAAAATTTAAAGGACGTGTAGAGTAGTAAATGTGTAGTTCCTATGCAAAACCACAAACTCGTGCGAGTATAAATTACTGAGTAAATTGATGGTAAAGTTTTAACAAAAACATATCGGTGACAACCTTAGCGCATCAGCTGATCGTGCGGCGGGCGAGGGTTGCGGGCGGGGGTTCGCGAACGAATGACCGCAGATTCAGGGCTGTCAACACTTTCGGTAAAAAAACAATTTATTTACTTAGTATGGGAAAAAAAGTTGTTTATTTTTAACTAAAACTTTTACTACTTAATGTTCACATTCATACATACATACATACCCTTAAATATTATTTCGCCTTTTTGTTACACCCTGTATAATTTAAATGCGAGAGAAGGATTATTGGCACACTACGACAGCAATTGGTAGGTACCAGATTTTAATAAATAAATAAATATTGGACAACAACATCACATACTTACATTGCTCTAAACCTAAGGTGAGTAGCTAAAGCACCAGAAATAACGACGATACCACAACACCTAGTAAAGTAAAGTATGCCTATATACGTCCCACTGCAGGGCACAGGCCTCACCTCAACTATGAGGTGGTTTGGGCCATACTCCACCACGCGGGCCCAGTGCGGATTGGTGGAGGGGTGTTGTAAGGCCAGTGACCAAACCTTACTGTCAGATGTAATCAAGGAGGCCTCTGACTAGGCTTTACGACCAATATCAAGCGATATTAGCCGGGACCAACTTTTAAACGTGCCTTCCGAATCACGGAGATGCTCGTGATAAATGTCATTAATATGATCGGAATGGTCACCCATCCACTCACAACCGCGGCGTTGGTTGCTTAACTTTAGTAATTGATACCAAAGCGCTACTGCCACTGAGCTACGAGCACTTTGAGGTAGGCAGTTGATGCTTACTATTGTGCTTTATTGATGAAAATCAATGGTTTTCATAATAAAACACATTTATAAGTACCTACTGCCTACCTCATTTAATTTTTCAGGTTGGCACTGCCTATTTGCCTATATGCACAGCACTCTCCTGGTGAGAGCCCATTCATGCAACACTATTTAATAGTTTGGTTATTATTATACCAATATCCAAGCATGGAAACATTATTATAATACACAAAGGCACATCTTGTGTGATCAGCAGTAGCCAGGGATTTGTGACATGTAAAGTGCTAAAGTGACATCAGCTATAATCACAAACTAGAAACTTTATTGTAACTGTCGGACAAAGAACATTAGAATGAGGAAAAATGATTAGTTAACAAATACTTATTTGACATTTAAAATAATTGCAAAATAATAAAATGGACAGATACGATTTAGTTTCAGACAGATAAAATAAAATAGTTTTGGCTTCAGTAGGTATCGATTATTAGAGTACCTCCAACAGAAAAAAAATCTTCAATGTACGGTATTTGGAGCTATATTTTAAATACGTCCTATTTAATACGATTCCACAAATTAATATAATGAACCAATAATAACAAGGATAGGATATCACCATCTAAATCAAGAAAAAAGGAATTGTTTGTATTTAATTTTTTGTTTTATCTAATTGTTCTATTGTTCGCTGCATTTAATATAAGTTTATTACCTATTAAGTTAACTTTATGTTGCAATAACTTGTGTCATCTAAAGGTATGTCCAGATCTGGCGAATGCGCCGCGGATGCGTGCAGCTCGCGAGCGGGTTGTGGGCGGTGCACAAACATACGAGTAAAGCTGGAGGAGGAAAAGGAGCTGCGCATTCGCGGCGCGTTCGCCACATCTGGACTCACCCTTACATCTTTATGTTATTCGAAAATTAGCCATAAATAATTACAATAAATAATTACCTACCACCAAAACTATTATATTTCTAATCTGAAAACATTGAAACCTGTTTAGTCTTTACCACTCAAGTGAAAAGAACAGTCAATTCGATCGATAATGGTTTATTTGAAAACGTTTTTCTTGTGGGTTGTATCCCTCAGCATCGAAAACTGTTACGGTTTCTTTTATCGTTTCAATCACCAACATTTTCTAGAAAAAGACGCGGGTACCGAAGATCTTAACACATCGGTGTCTACGCTTTGGATAGACCAACCACTGGATCATTTCAATTCTGTGGAAACAAGATCATGGAAGATGAGGTACTTCGAAAATCTCAAGTTTTATAGTCATGGTGGCCCTATTTTACTAATGATAAAAGGGGAAAGCGAGGCTAACGGGCAGTGGCTCGAAAAAAATTTGGTTGGCAGTTTTGCGAAAGAAGTTAGTGGTGCTATGTTCATGTCAGAACACAGATTTTATGGTAAAAGTGTTCCATTTTATGATTTAAGTGTAGAAAATTTGGCGTACTTGAGTTCTAGGCAAGCTCTAGCTGATGTGATAAATTTGCTAAATTTTTTAAAGTCACAATCTAAATTTTATAAAAGCAAAGTTGTAGTCTTTGGTGGCTCGTATGCAGGCAATCTAGCCGCTTGGCTGAGATTGTTATATCCAGATATGGTAGATGCAGCTCTATCAAGCAGTGCTCCTGTATTGGCAAAAGTTGATTTTTACGAATACCTAGAGGTGGTTGGTGAATCAATCAAAAAGTTTGGCACACCAGATTGTTATGACAACGTAGCCAAAGCTTTCCAACGATATAAAGAGTTATTAAAAACCAATGACGGAATTAAGCATTTAAAAAAAGAAAATAATATTTGCGATAGTGTTGATATGAATCGGAGTGAAAATCAGTTTGCTTTCTTTGATGCTAAAATAGGTAAATACTCATTTTTAGTGCAGTATGGCACCCCAGATAAGATTCAAAAGCATTGCTTGAATGACGTGGACAGTTTGAAAAATGAAACTGTATTTGGTTATAATGTTTGGAATAACGAATCGCAATGTAATGATTATAATTTTAATAGACAGATTACTCTTTTAAAAAGATCTAAGTCTGGGAAACCTTGGTTGTATCAGACATGTACAGAATTCGGTTATTTGCATACCACATCATCGAATAAACACCCTTTTACGCAAAGCTTACTAATTGAATTCTATTATAAAATGTGCAGAGATTTATTTGGGTCAGAATTCGATCAGAATAGAATGGACGAAGGGGTTAAAAGAACCAATAATAAATATGGTGGTCAAACACCATGTGTAGATAAAGTGGTCTTTGTTAACGGTGATATGGATCCATGGCATAAACTTAGTATATTAAAAGATCTTTCAAATGAAGCTCCAGCTAGAGTGATAGCAAATGCATCTCATTGTACGGATATTAATAATGACAAAAAAAATGATGTCCCTGAAAGGGTCTCGGTAAGAAAATTTGTAAAGCGAAAACTCAAGGAATGGATCGGAATGTAAGAACAATATTTAGAATAACATATGTTATTCGACGTTTATTTATTTTTAAACATAAATTCAGTTGTATTAATGAATCAAACAAAGCACTTGGTTTTTGGTTCAAGATTTTTGCCGTCCCTTAGGAATATACAATACAACGCTTTTGTTGAGTTAATAACATGTATTTTTTTCTTTAAAATTTAATAAATGTTATTAAGTTAATTAATTAATGATTTTCTTAAAAGTAAATAAGATTATTAATATTTTTTTTACTTTATTCTAGTCAGTGATTCTAGTGTTGTTCAAACACAGGATTTTGTTCATTCTTTCAAAAATCAATAAAACATAAATCAATTGAAATCAATAAAACATATCTCCATACAAACTGATGTCAAATACTGGTCAGCGGTTTAGTATGGTGAAGTTTTTTTTTTGCTAATTTCAAAGTTGGTCCCGATTCCGCTGTCCAAATACGACAACTGATAAAGTTGTCGTATTTGGACAGCGGAATCGGGGCTGAAGCAAGGAATGCAAGGAAATCCTTACTCATATTATAAATGCGAAAGTTGTAAGTATGATGTATTGATGTTTGTTACTCTTTCACGCAAAAACTACGGAACGGATTTGGAAATTTTGCACACATATATCTGTATTTTAATCCCAGTTAAATGTTCCAGAGGAATATTTTTTGTTACATATATAAACAATCCTGTAGTACACGCAAACGAAATTGCGGGTACAGTTAACTAATAAATTAGGACATACATTCTGTCAAAATAGTTTCGGGAATTGATGATTTGTTTATGGTTCTAAATTCAAAATTATATATTTTTTGTTGTTGTTAGATTGGCACAACTGTTTTCCATTTTGGCGCGGAGTTTGAGTTACATCTGATAATAAGATTAAATACAGTATTGTTTTTAGTTATACCATATCTAGTGTGTATTGCGAATTTCATAATGGACAAAAACATCGAACAAAGAGTTTGTCTTAAATTTTGCATCGCCAATGGGATTTCGTGTTCGGAGTCTCTGAAAATGTTATAGAAGGCTTACGGTGAATCGACTTTATCAAAAACACGTGTTTGTAAGTGGTACCATAGGTGGTACAAAGCGTTCAAAAGCGGTCGAGATGTGATAGAAGATTTGCCTCGCTCTGGTAGGCCATCAACGTCTGCTACTGAAGATAACATCGCAAAAGTGAAGAAAAAATAGTGACTGAAAATCCTCATTCAAGTTTGAGAGAGCTAGCCGTCGAATTTTCTGTGTCACACGAGTCGATTTGTACCATTTTAAATAATCAATTGGGTATGAAACATGTTGCCGCTCGGCTAGTCCCAAAAGACCTGAATTTTCTCCAAAAACTCAATCACAAAAGAGTCGCTGAGGACATGCTAGAATGAGTCAATTCCGACCCAACATTCATGAAACGCATTGTTACTGGTGACGAGACGTGGGTTTACGAGTTTGACATGCAAACTAGTCAACAAGCTTCGGAGTAGCGCCTTCCAATTGAACCGAAACCGAAGAAACCGCGCCTAACTCGATCGAAAGTCAAGGTCATGTTGACTGTTTTCTTTGACTGTCGCGGTGTTGTGCACTCAGAATTCTTGCCAGAAGGTCTAACGATAAAAAAAGAGTATTATTTAAGCGTTATGCGGCGTTTAAGAGAGCAAATTAGACGAAAATGGCCAGATTTGTGGAATGAAAATTCTTGGATTTTGCACCACGATAATACCCACAAGGCCATCATTGTGAACGAATGTTTGACCAAAAACTCAACAAATACCATCGAGCAGCCACCTTATTCACCAGATATGGCTCCAGCCGATTTCTTTCTTTTTCCTAAACTCAAATTACCACTTCGTGGCACCCGATTTCATTCGGTAGAAGACATAAAGGAGAATTCGCGGCGAGAACTGAACTCGATTCCGGAAAAAGCGTTTAAAAAATGTTTTGATGATTGGATTATTCGTTGGCGTAAGTGTATCGCTTCTGAAGGAGCATACTTTGAAGGTGATAAAATAAATTTGGATTAATAACTAACATTTTGTGTATTATGAATCTTTTCCCGGTACTTTCTTGACAGAGTAGTATATCCGTCGATGGCAGAGCAAGCAGACCAAACCCAAAAAGATATGTTTGACAAACAAAATTATGGGAAACATAGTGTATGTAATGTAGGGCAATTTTTATTATTTTTTACTTATTATACTCATAATAGTAGTTTATCGGTAAGATACTCATCTCACGTGCCGTGCGTGTGTCATAAAATCCTATTCCAGCACATAGACACTTCAGGTTTTGGAGTCCAATTATTTACCTTTACAATATCTAATATTGGGTAAATACCTATTAAATGCTTTTTAAACAAATGAACGCAACAAACAAATACTTACGTAATAAGAATCTAAATCGATAAAAAAAGTAATGCATTTATCGTATTTAAAATAGCTTTAGAAAAATACCTCATAAAGTTTGTAATGTTTTATAGCAATGAATTATATAATCTATGGTATTCAGGAATTTCAAAGTCGTAAACAAATTATCAACCACTTAAGTAATTTCTTTTTAGCTAGAGACTTTTTATATATATATATTATAATCTGTACAGTCTTCACCACTAAAGGTGAATAACATAGTAGTCTCGTTCGACAATGATTTATTTGAATACGTTTTTGCTGTGGGTTCTAGCCCTCAGCATCAACAGCTGTTACGGTTTCTTTTTCCATGTCAATTGTCAACATTGGCTAGATATTGACACAGATATCGAAGATCTTAACACATCGGTGTCAACGCTTTGGATAGACCAACCACTGGACCATTTCAATTCTTTGGACAAAAGAACATGGAAAATGAAGTACTTCCAAAATCTTAAGTTTTTTATCCATGGCGCACCTATTGTATTGATGATAGGAGGGGTAGGTCCTGCTAGTAGGAAATGGCTCGAAAAAAGTTTGGTTGCCTTATTTGGAAGAGAAGTTTTTGGTGCTATGTTCATGTCAGAACACAGATTTTACGGTGAAAGTGTTCCCTACGATGATATAAGTGTAGAAAATTTGGCATACTTGAGTTCTATGCAAGCCCTAGCTGATGTGAAAAACTTGCTAGAATTTTTAAAGTCTCAATCCAAATTTCAAAACAGCAAGGTTGTAGTCTTCGGTGGCTCGTATTCCGGCAAACTAGCTGTTTGGTTGAGATTGTTATACCCAGATTTGGTAGACGCTGTACTGTCAAGCAGTGCTCCAGTATTGGCAAAAGTTGATTTTAACGAATATCTAGAGGTGGTTGGTGAAACAATCAAAAAGTATGGTACAGCAGATTGCTATGACAAAGTGGCCAAAGTTTTCCACCGATACAAAGAGCTATTACAAACGACTGAAGGAATTGAGCAGTTAAAAAAAGAAGATAATATTTGCGACAGTGTTGATATGAATCTGCGTGAAAATCAGTTTGTTTTATTCGATACTAAAATAAATGACTACTCATTTCTAGTGCAGTGTGGCACCCCGGAAACTATACGGTCGCATTGCTTGAAGGACGTGGACAGTTTGAACAAGGTCTCCGTCTTTGGTTATAATGTTTGGAATAACGAATCGCAATGTAATGATTATGATTTTAATAGAATGATTGATTATTATAAAAGATTAAAGGATGGAAAACCATGGATTTATCAGATGTGCACAGAATTCGGTTATATGCAGTCCTCATCATCGAATAAACACCCTTTTACGCAAAACTTACCAGTTGACTTCTATTATAAAATGTGCACAGAGTTATTTGGGTCAGAATTTGATAAGAAAAGAATGGAAGAAGGGGTTAAAATAACAAATAAAAAATATGGTGGTCAAACACCAAGTGTCGATAAAGTAGTCTTTGTTAACGGTGATATCGATCCATGGCATATACTCAGTGTACTAAAAGATCTTTCAAGTGAAGCTCCAGCTAGAGTGATAGCAAATGCATCTCATTGTACGGATATTATCCATAACGATGAATATTATACCCCTGAAAGGGCCGCGTTAAGAAAATTTGTAAAGCGAAAACTCAAGGAATGGATCGGAATATAAAAACTTTTGATTAAATTATTAAGCTGTTTGACGTAATGTTATTTATAAAATTAGGTGTTTATATAAATAAATCCAAGTTATGTTGTTAATCTTCTAAACAAAGCATTTGGTTTTGGTTCAAGGTTTTTGCCTTCCCATAAAAATATACAATGCTTCTGTTGAGCGATACATGTATTTTTTAAAATTTAATAATTATTAAGTGAAATAATTAATGGTTTTCCTTAAAGTAAATCAGGTCCTTATTTATTAGTTGACTTTCTTATAGGCGGTAAACCGTTCGCGTTCTAGTATTGTGCTAGTACTAGTAGTACTAATATTGTGAACCGTTATAGTATGGTGCTAGTACTAGTACTATAATGGTTTACATTTTTACAATGATAAAATGTTTGAGCTAAAATTACACAATTTAGCGCTCGCCGGCCGTTGCCGCGGCACGCTCACTACGCTCGCTTCGCTCGCTGGGCTTCGCGCTTTGTGTGGTCACTGTTCTAACCTAGCCAAACCCAGATTAAATTTGTGGCCACAAATATAAATTCATTTGATACCTTCAAATTTAAATTATTTCACGACGAAATACGTGATATAATTTAAAGTTAGACATTGTAAAAGTAGGTCTTACAACGGTTAAGTTTAACGACTATTAGATATTTTAAAATTAGGAATTAAATTAAATTTAAGTTTTATTTTTTTCGTCCATTAGGTCATTTAAACTTAGGCATTTTAGACTTAGGTCTAACAGCGGTTAGGTCTCATAAAATTAGGTGTTTTGAAATTAGGTCTTTCGTCCATAGGTATTATGACCTTAGGTCATTTAAGTTTAGGCCTTGTAATATGAAACCTTTCCACAGTGTTGTTTAAATACAGGATTTTGTTCATCTATACTAATATTGTACCTATTTTTGTATGTTTGTAATGAATAGGCTCAAAAAGTACTGGGCCGATTTAAAAAATTCTTTCACCAATAGAATGCTACATTCTTCCAATTTGACATAGGCTACATTTCATTTGAAAAAAATTAGGGATCCTTGGTAAAATTTGAACAATGTAACCGAAGGTGTAGAAGAATGAGTCTTAAAATGTCTTTCGTCGAATGCGCTGCCGAAACTATTAGCGATAATTGTCTACCCCGTGCGAAGCCGGGACGGGCTGCTAGTTCTTTTATAAAACAACAAAACATATCAATCGAAATCAATAAAACAAATCTCCATATCAAACTGATGCTGTCAGCGGCTTAGTATGTAGTAGTTATTACTTTTTGCTGATTTGAAAGTTGGTCCAATAAAAAAAGTTGTCCTATTTGAACAACGTAATCAGGGGTGAAGCAAGGAATACAAGGAAATCATTACTTTTATTTTTACGTAGTATAAATACTTACTCTGTGCTATTATTAACGCGAAAGTTTGTATGTTTGTTACTCTTTCACGCAAAAACTACTGAACGGATTTGGATGCAATTTTGAGCACATATACAATGTGATATGGGCGGCACTTCTCTTCTAACCCGTTAAGGCTAAGTTCGGTATCTTATTTTATTGACAAAAAAATAATAACCTGGGGTATACACAAATCTGCAAAAAATGCAAATATAAAGTTTTTTCTCGAAAATAATTTAATGAATTAAGTTTATTTTTTCTAGCCGACAAAACATGAGATATAAAGTTTATGATTAGTTACTCTGTTCTTTTACTATCTTGTGGTATTTCGTTCATGTTTCTTACGACACATAAAAACTTTGGTTATTGCCTAAAAAACAAAATGGCCGCTATCCATAGAGGATGAGGGTCTGACCCCCCAAATTATTATTTTTGTCGATAAAATTGTATCTTATTGCATTATGCAATGCACTTAGCCCTAATGGGTTAGAAGTACCGACCATATTACATTGTAGAATATGATCTGTATTACATGACAACAACATATAGGATACTTTCTATCCCGGTTTAATGTTTCTGAGGGATTTTTTTCTAAACGACATTATTTTTAGTATGTACGAAACCTGAAAACTGTTTGTTAAGAATCAGTAATAGAATCGATTGCAATATTTTTTTTAAATCATGTTATATTTTGACTTAACAACAAAAGTGCCGCGCGCGGTAAGGTTGTCTACACTTGCGTGTGGACAACGGGGCAACACAAAAAGCTTGTAACGTCGTGACCTTTTAAGGTATCGTTATCATTTTTTTTATACTGATTCTGAAAATGAAAATATATGACCAGTGTTTTGGCTTTCGTATAAACAAAAAGTGATGTTGTATATTTGTTCTTTGTTTGATCGTGTTTTGTTACATATCATGCCAAACATCCTGTAGTGCACGTCAGCGAAGTTGTGGGCATAAATTAGGACTTAAATCCGTCGATGGTAGAGCAAGCAGGCAAAACCCAAACATATTTTTCGAAATACCTACCTGAGTTGGTATACCTATAATGTTGCTTATTCCAAATTTAAAGCAGTTCTGTCAATGTAATCAGTATTCCACCAGATGAAGTACACTTTTGGAATCACAGGTCACAGTTTATGAAACCATTCGTATCCGTAAAAAAAATATGTTTTAGTGCCATAAGTGTGCCATTATGAATTGGCACTAAGTGCCAATTACTTAGCATATTCTCACATATCTCACAATAGCCGAACTGAGTTTGAAGCCTGCTTAATGTTTTCCAGGTGGACCACGGCATGTCTTTCCCTGGTACAAAAATATCTGATTACAGGATTAGTTATGTCTAGTAACCCTAGATGAGGAGTATCCTAGATTAGAAATCCCAGGTTTGGCATGTAGTAAAAAATCAGTAAAGTAAATAAAAGTTAAGTATGCCTATATACGTCCCACTGCAGGGCACAGGCCTCACCACCACAACTATGAGGTGTTTTTTTAAATATCTTCAGAAAAATACCTCATAAAATTTGTAATGTTTTAAAGCAATTAATTTTATCATCTATGTTATGCAGGAAATTCAAAGTCGTAAACGAATTACATACCACTAAACTAATTTACTTCGGTACCAGTACAGTCTTCACCACTAAAGGTGAAAAATACAGTAGTCCGGTTCGATAATGATATATTTGAAAACGTTTTTGCTGTGGGTTCTAGCCCTCAGCATCAACAGCTGTAACGGTTTCTTTTTACATTTTAATAATCAAATTTTGCTAGATATTGACACGGGTATCGAAGATCTTAACACATCGGTGTCAACGCTTTGGATAGACCAACCGCTGGACCATTTCAATTCTTTGGAAAAAAGAACATGGAAAATGAAGTATTTCCAAAATCTTGAATTTTTTATTCATGGTGGACCTATTGTATTTATGATAGGAGGAGAAGGTCCTGCTAGTGGGAAATGGCTCGAAAGTAGTTTTGTAGCCAGTTTTGGAAGAGAAGTTTTTGGTGCTTTATTTATGTCAGAACACAGATTTTACGGTGAAAGTGTTCCTTACGGTGACATAAGTGTAGAAAACTTAGCATATCTGAGTTCTATTCAAGCCCTAGCTGATGTGAAAAACTTGATAGATTTTTTAAAATCTCAAACAAAATTTCAAAACAGCAAAGTTGTTGTCTTCGGTGGCTCGTATTCAGGTAATCTAGCCGCTTGGATGCGATTGTTGTATCCAGATTTGGTAGACGCAGCACTGTCAAGCAGTGCACCTGTATTCGCAAAAGTTGATTTTTACGAATATCTAGAGGTGGTTGGTGAATCCATCAAAAAGTATGGTACACCAGATTGCTATGACAAAGTGGCCAAAGCTTTCCAGCGATTTGAAGACCTATTAAAAACCACTGAAGGAATCGAGCAGTTAAAAAAAGAAGATAATATTTGCGAAAATGTTGATATGAATCTGCGTGAAAATCAGTATGTTTTATTTGATACTAAAATAAATGACTACTCATTTCTAGTGCAGTATGGCACACCGGAAACTATCAGAACGCATTGCTTGAATAATGAGGACAGTTTGAAAAATCTCTCTATCATTGGTTATAATGTTTGGAATAACGAATCGCAATGTAATGATTATGATTTTAATAGAATGATTGATTATTATAAAATATTAATGGATGTGAAACCATGGATTTACCAGACATGCACAGAATTCGGTTATTTGCAGTCCACATCATCCAATAAACACCCCTTTACGCAAAACTTACCAGTTGACTTCTATTATAAAATATGCATAGAGTTATTTGGGCCAGAATTTGATCAGAAAAGAATGGAAGAAGGGGTTAAAATAACAAATAAAAAATATGGTGGTCAAACACCGAGTGTCGATAAAGTAGTCTTTGTTAACGGTGATATGGATCCATGGCATACACTCAGTGTACTAAAAGATCTTTCAAGTGAAGCTCCAGCTAGAGTGATAGCAAATGCATCTCATTGTTCGGATATTATCAATGACAATAGAAATGATATCCCTGAGAGGGTCGCGGTAAGAAAATTTGTAAAGCGAAAACTTAAGGAATGGATCGGAATGTAAAAATTTTTGATTACAATATAAGCTTTTTGACGTTATTTTATTTTCCCATCATAAATTCAGGTGTATAAATGAATCAAAGTCATGTTATCAAACTTCCATACCGCAACTTTTTCTGTTTATTAACAAACATCGAAATCCTAGTGAAAATAATTCCCCAATTCATTTATCTATACAAACTGTTGTCAGCTGGTCAGCAGTTTAGTATGAAGGAGTATTTCTTTTTAGGTGATTGCGAAGTTGGTCCCATATAAAAAGTTGGCGTCTTTGAGCAGTCGAATCACCCCTTAAAGAGGAATTAACTATTTAATTAGGACCTAATATATGCAGAAGGAGCAGGATCGTTATCCCACCATCCCACTTATATTATAAATGTGGAAGTTTGTGAGTATGTGTGTGACTCAATCAAGCGTAAACGGCTGAACGGATTTGGAAGAAATTTTGCACAAATATAGAATAAGATCTCGATTAACATATAGGATACTTTTTATCCCGCCTCAATGTTCCTGTGGGTTATAATATGCGATATACCAAACATCCTATAGGAGAGGATATCTCAACCCAAAAATCAACCTTCCTAGTTTATTCTGTATGACACTAGGAATAAACTGGAAACTTTGATAAAAATATACCTATGTAAGGCGATCTTAGCCAAATTTCTTAAAAACTAGCAAAAATCTGAGCTTTATGAGGGCTCGCGTACTTTGATATCCAGCAAAGTCGTTTTTACCACTCAAGGTTTTACAAGTATAAAAAACTAAGACTTCCTAAGTATTGTAATTAACTGAACACAAATATTTGGAAAGTAATCAATGGCGTTAGTAACCAAACATTTTGTTAACTCTTTGGTTTTCTAACAGATGGCGTTAGTAGTACAATAATAAGAAGGCAATGAATAGAAAATTATAAATCATCCTTTTTTTTAAAGTATATTTTCTACAGATCTGGATATGAATTTAAATTATTATATTAAAGCACAAATCTATAGTCGTGATAGTATTCTCGTAAAATGTACCACAAAAAAGCTCAGGTTGTGGGATTGATTACCTATCTTTAATGGTACCTATATTGTATGCTACATTGGCTGCTGTGCTTCCAGACGAACAAAACTGCATTGTAGACTCAATTCCGAGGGTGGATGAGCATGTTCTATGTTCAAAACAATTAGGTATTTTACTCCATAATGTGTTGCCTCTACAATGACATATTAATAGAGAATAATAAGACCATAGACACATTTAACGATATATTGCCCATGTTTATAAGGACATCAAAGGTTATTCACCCAGAGATTCACTTTTAAGTGGAAAAATATTAAATGGTAATAACTTAAGAGCGGCAAAAGTAATCAATAATTGTTAAGGAAATGAATGTTTATGTTGCAGGGATATTATTAAAGCCGTGATATTATAATTTCACTAGTAACATTATAATTACACTTATTATTGTCAATCGTTTGCATTACTTACAATTGAACGGGCTAGTTTCAGTGCCATTATAATTTTACTAGACCGATACAGTGAAATTGTAAGGCAGTGATAAGTATTTTGACAATAACAACCGTTAGATTATCAGAGCGATCGCTTATTGGCCCGTTTTCGTTACCAACTGAGCTACAAGATTAAACATAGAGTTAGGAAATAAGATACAGCTTTTTGAAAACTATAAATTTTATTTGTTAATATTTTTATAGTTCTACCTACCTAAACTATAAAATATCAGAATCAAAATATGCTGAAAATGTTATAACGCTTACTTATCATTAACGTTAATAATTATAATTTATGGCTTTGAATAAAGTTTAAATAATAATAAAGGAATACAATGACTAATAATCAAAATATGTTACTTAAACAAGTCAAAAGTTTTAATCAAATGTGAAAAATGCTCACGATTACTCATTTCGAAGATATTGACTAGAATAATCAAGTAAATACCTCATAAAAACACCAAAAATATGTAATAACCCGATATTAAAAAAGGCACGCTCCAATGTTTACAACTATTGTTTTGCAAATGGCGACTGATTAACTCAATTGACCAATCAGAACACGCAGGGCTTCCACCACAAACTCAACTTATAATAAACCTAGATTTATTATAATATCACTATTGCGGCCCAGTGAAATTACAATATCACTGAAAAGAGCCCGTGATATTATACGAACCAGTAGTCATTGACAATAATCAGTGTAATTTGACGACCTCCGTAGCCGAGAAGCGAGCACGCCGGACTATATAAGGCGCCGCCATCTCTGAGGTTCCGGGTTCGATCCCCGGTCGGGTCAATGTAGAAAACGAACTTTTCTATATTGTCTTGGGTCTGGGTGTTGTGGTACCGTCGTTGTTTCTGATTTCTATAACACAAGTGCTTTAGCAACTTACCTTAGGAACATAGCAATGTATGTAATGTTGTCCAATATTTATTTATTTTTATTTAATTATAATTTCACTAGTGAAATTATAATAAATAATATCACGTCTTTGACAAAATCCCTGCGCGACATTTACATAAAGGATCACAGGTTCTGATTTTTTTATTGCTTTAAATTGCGTTGTAACTATTTGTTTTTTAACTGGTTGCTTAGTACTACTACTAACCTCACATGTTGTGTACACAAACTTTAGAATAATGTCTAGTTTTGTAATTTTGATTTTTAGATATTATTATTATATTGGTGTTTTAAGGTTCCGTACCCAAAGGGTAAAACGGGACCCTATTAATAAGGCTCCGCTGTCCTTCTGTCTGTCTGTCCGTCTGCCACCAGGCTGCAACTCATGAACCGTAATAGTTAGAGAGTTGAAATTACACAGATTATGCATATCTGTTGCTGCTTACTAAAAAACAGAATACAATTAATATTTAAGGGGGCTCCCATACAACAAACGTGATTTTTTTGACGTTTTTATAGATAATGGTACGGAACCCTTCGTGCGCGAGTCCGACTCGCATTTGGCCGGTGTTTTAAAGTATTCTGTTTTGTATTACTAATAAATAATATAATAAAATTAACTAACAACTAAATTAACAGCAAACGTCAAAATAAAAACCGGCCAAGTACGAGTCTGACTCGCGCACGAAGGGTTCCGTACCATTATTTATAATAACGGCTAAAAAACATGTCTTTTGTATGGGAGGCATGGGAGCCCCCATAAATATTTGTTTTATTCTGTTTTTTAGTATTTGTTTTTATAGCGGCAACAGTTAAACATCATCATCGGTCCCGTTTTACCCTTTGGAAACGGAACCAAAAATATTTGTTTACTACTTTTGTATGCCTTGATCATGTATCTAAAATATCGAGAAAAAACAACAGGCTCTTTGAATGCCACACACAGCCCTAAAACCCAACAATGAAAAGACAAGACCAAAACAAAAACTCGTATAAAAATACATTCGAAAAGTATTAAAAATAAAGACTAACTAAAAAGGAGCCGATCCAGCTATCTGTAACCAACACGTATTTCGGGTTTTTTCAATATTTATTTATTTCCCTTTGTAATATCTTTATGTTTAGTTTAGGTATTAATTTTCAATGCTTTTAAAACACAATAACCCAACCGACAAATACTAACATATTTAGATAACAAGTACTTATGAGTACTGTACGCATAAATGCGTTTATCATATTTCAAATAGTAAAAGAAAAATGTTTTATAAAACAAGCAATGATTGGATCATCTATGTTATTTAGGTCAAATTCAAAGTCGTAAAGGAATTACAGCTAAAAATATTTTCTTTCAGCTAGATATACCTATAAATACGTTACAACCATATCAGTCCTCACCACTTAGGTGAAAAATATAGTAGTCCCCGTTCGATAATGAAATATTTGAAAACGTTTTTGCTGTGGGTTTTATCCCTCAGCATCCAAAGCTGTTACGGATTCGTTCCCCGTTTTAATTACCAGTATTTGCTAGATATTGACACGGGTATTGAAAATCTTAACACATCAGTGTCAACGCTTTGGATAGAGCAACCACTGGACCATTTCAATTCCCTGGAAACAAGATCATGGAAGATGAAGTACTACCAAAATCTTGAGTTTTTTAAAAATGGTGGGCCTATTGTATTGATGATAGGAGGAGAAGCTCCTGCTAGTAAAGAATGGCTTGAAAATAGTTTTATAGCCAGTTTTGGAAAAGAAGTTTTTGGTGCTTTGTTTATGTCAGAACACAGATTTTACGGTGAAAGTGTTCCTTACGATGACATAAGTGTCGAAAATTTGGCATACTTGAGTTCTATGCAAGCTCTAGCTGATGTGAAAAGTTTGCTAGAATTTTTAAAATCTCAATCCAAATTTCAAGACAGCAAAGTTGTAGTCTTGGGTGGCTCATATCCAGGCAATCTAGCTGCTTGGCTGAGATTTTTGTACCCAGATTTGGTAGACGCAGCACTGTCAAGCAGTGCTCCTGTATTGGCAAAAGCTGATTTTAACGAATATTTAGAGGTGGTTGGTGAATCAATCAAAAAGTATGGTACACCAGATTGCTATGACAAAGTGGCCAAAGTTTTCCAACGATACGAAGAGTTATTAAAAACCGCTGAAGGGATTGAGCAGTTAAAAATAGAAGATAATATTTGCGAAAATGTTGATATGAATCTGCGTGAGAATCAGTATGTTTTATTTCATTATAAAACAAACCGCTACTCATCTTTAGTGCAATATGGCACCCCCGATACTATACGATCCCATTGCTTGAACGACGAAGACAGTTTGGAAACGAGCACCGATTTTGATTATAATGTTTGGAATAAAGAATCGCAATGCCATGATTATGATTTTAATAGAATAATAAATATATATAAAGGTTTCAAGAATGTTAAACCATGGCTATATCAGACGTGCAACGAATTTGGTTATGTGATGTCCACATCATCGAATCAACACCCTTTTACGCAAAACTTACCCGTTGACTTCTATGTTAAATGGTGTACAGAGATATTTGGACCAGAATTTAATCAAGAAAGAATGGAAGAAGGGGTTAAAAGGACTAATAATAAATATGGTGGTCAAACACCACGTGTAGATAAAGTGGTCTTTGTTAACGGTGATATGGATCCATGGCATACACTTAGTGTATTAAAAGATATTTCAAGTGAAGCTCCAGCTAGAGTGATACCAAAAGCATCTCATTGTTCGGACATTAGGAGTGATGATGAAAATGATATGCCTGAAAGAGTCGCAGTAAGAAAGTTTGCAAAGCAAAAACTAAAGGAATGGATAGGAATGTAAATACTTACAAGTGCAATATAAGTCGTTCTTTGTTATTTTATTTGTCAAAACATAATCTAAGCAATGTAATAACACCATTTGGTTTATAAGATTATACAATGCACTTGTTGAGCCATACAGGATTTTATCTAAACTCAATAAATATTATTTATGTGAACTCATTATTGTATTTTTTTAATTTATGAGATAATTTTCTTATAAAGGGTGATTCTAATGCCAGGAAGCAGCAACTATTAGTACTATAATAAAAATACTCTCTTTCTAAATTAGTATAGGGAAGTGGTTTTTTTTGCGATTTCAAAGTTGATTCGATTATTCCATGGAAAGTGCTGTCATATTTGAGCATAAGAATCACCATCCTCTAGAAGGATGTTAACTTATTAGTTAATTTATTGATTTGGATTTTTAATATATTACACGCTTATTTTACAATAGAAGCACTACCACCAGGGCTTGCTCCCGTTAATTCTGGAGGTATACTTGTCAATGTAGGAGAGGGCAAGCTTGCAAAATCCAAAAAACATTTATCAAAATATCGAAATTGCTATATTTATGATAATGTTCTTAACGAATCTAGCGTTAACAGTAGTTTGGTCTTTTAGCTTTATTTTTGTTATAATTATTATTTATCGTCTCGCGTGTCAGTTACAAATACCGCGTTTCAAAGTTTAAGTAACGCTGATGAAGCAATTTAAAAAAAAAATGGTATTTTTACTTTGTATTTGAAAATGTAAATGTCCTGATTGTGTTAATCAGAACAGACTCAGGTTGAAAATGTTCTACTTATTTTGCTCTGCAGTTTAGACTAAGACAGATTGGTTGCTACAGGAGTTAGAACACGGGTTGGGCGCCTACCTCGACTGTGCCTGGCTAACATGCTTAGGTACTTAAGCGTCTTAATCCTCTCGCCTTATCAACTACTGAACTTCTAGCCAGTAAGTTTAAAAGAGGACTTTTCTTGAAATTATGCTACTTCCATCGCATACAGCAATGCATATTATAAAAAATATCGTCAGGCAATATCTGACTCCTTTGGATTACCATATTTATTATTCCTTATGGAAATGATTGATTTCTTATGATTTCAATAAGGAAAACGTTCACCTCTCCATACAAAATAGTCATACCTCAATGATAATAAATGGAGAATCTTTCTCATGTTACGACTTTTGCAGCATTGTGCAAGTCAACAACTTTATTATATCCTGTTAAAGCATTAATGATGACGACTGGGTAAAGAAAATGAAATTCTATTTAGTTCATCAGTTAGATCATCAAAAAATAATAAATTCTTATTTCTTCTTAAGTCAATCAACCAAAAAATTACAAAGATAAATACGAAACTTGACTTGGCCGGTTTTCACTTAGTTTTTTTGAAGGTGTAGGTACTCAATTATTTTAAAACACAGAAATCCTAATAGCAAAATAATCTATATCGATAAAAAGTAAGTATTTATGCGTTTACTGTATTTTAAATAGTTTAAGGAAATGCCTCATAAAAGTTTGAAATGTTATGTAGCAATAAACTGTGTCATCCATGTTATTTGGGAAATTCAAAGTTGTAAACGAATATAATTACTTACCTGCAACTCAAATATTTTCTTTAGAGATAAGTATACAGCTGGGCTAAACGTTCAAATTTTTTAACTTGTAAGATACGTCAAGCGGTTTTCAACCGCTGGTTTTGTTCTCATTCGCAAAATATTAATTTTGTTCTGATTTTTCAAAGCATTCAATGGTTATTATTGGTCAACAAGTATATAAACAGTTTAATTCGTCTAGTCTGTAATAAGTGGTTTCGTCAAGGTCAAGTGCATTACGTTAGTTGAGTATCACTTACCTATTAGTAAATTTTCTTTTCCGGACTGTACAGCACAAAAATATCAACTTTTTCAATAGGCCCAAATGAAGCCACTTAAGTAATATATAAGTCAATGCACTTAAATAATAAATAAATACTTTCCACAGTCACACCAATAACCTATCCCCAAATGAAGCAAAGCCTGTACTATGGCGATTAGGATGCTCGTGTTCATCACACCAACATTTGCGCCTTGAGGGTTTCGAACCCGAAACCGCTAGGCATTGTAGTCTAGAGTGCGCTACACCAGACAGTCGTCAAGCAATACCAAAAGCGTATCTCATTGTTAGGACATTTCAATTTGGAGTGATGGTGTAAACGAAATCCTTAAAAGGATCGCAGATAGAAGATTGTAAAGCAAAAACTGAAGGAATGGATCTGAATGTAATTACTTACGAGAGATTATTTAATCATTCAATGTAATTTTATTGGTTTCAATATAATTTTAGTCTAATAAATGTTCCCTGCTTCCGAAATTAGCATTTCGCGTACTATTTATTTCACATTTTGAATAATATTAGGTAGAGGCTGTTAGATTTTGTCAGAATGAGGTCAGAATGAGCTTCTTTACCCGCATAAAATAAAAATAATTTAAATTACTTACTCGATGGCAAAAAGGTATGTATCACACTTAGGTGGCGTTGACAGTTGTTTTCTTTTTCTTTTTTCTATCTCTTTGGTTTGATCTATACTATAATAAATTTGTAACGGGTCGATGTCTGTACTTTAAAGATATTTTAAAAATTGTTTTTGCAGAGCACTCTATAATCGATACTGAAGCCAAAAATGCAATTATTTTAATTCTTGTCTGTCTGTCTGTCTGGCGCGATGTATACGTTAATCTCCGAAGATACTGCACGGATTTCTTTGCGGTTTTTACAAATAGATTAAGGTCACCCGTGCGCTTATATTAGGCTTTGTTTCATTAAATTCTGATGCCGATAAAAACAAGATTTCAGAAGAAACATGTTCAATTTCGCTGCGCCTGCTAACAAAAAAAAGTATTTGCCATAATTTACATGCCATAACATTACTAAGTATTTTAGAGGTAAATTTTGTTTGTGTGTAGGGTCTGTACAGGAGTAAAGTTATTTTTCTTTCCTTTATTGGATTGCCATAATTCTTTGAATAATATTTATAATAAACCTTGTGTATAATTATAGGCTAGTTTTATCCCAAAATAAAATATAATGACGCGCTTGTGTACTGAAATAGATGTTTTCTTTTTTCTTTCGGTTTTCAAAAAATAAAAAACGTGAAAACAACCGGAACGAGACACAATAAGTTTAAAATTAAAGTGTGGCAGCTGGGTGTGACAAACAAGGATAAGCAATAGCTCACGGTATCGATGTTTCAATAGCTAGTTTAAATATTGGAGCACATGCTACGTGAGTTTATTTTGAATTGTTACCGAGTGCACACATCAATAACAATGTCATTTTTGTGTTTTATTGTTATATTAGGCTATGTTCGTTTCACAAAAGGCTTGTCCTTTCACACTTTCGGCAATGAATTCGAATATATAGCAAGTGAAATGAACGAATCGCTTAATACTTTCGACTCATCAACTGTCAAGACTAGTTGGATAAAGCAACCCGTAAATCATTTCGATTCTAAAGATACACGGACATGGAAAATGAGGTATTTTCAAAGACATGATATGTGGAAACCTAAAAAGCCCATATATTTGTTCTTAGGAGGGGAAGGTCCTGCTAGTCCAGTCTTTTTAAAAACTGGTATTATGTACGATCTGGCAAAGGAAACCAATGGAGCGATGTTTGCATCTGAACACAGATATTATGGGAAAAGTAAGCCGTTTAAGAATTTTACGACTGAAAATTTAGAGTTTTTGAGCGCTAGACAGTCGCTGGCTGATACGGCAAGATTGTTGAAATTAATAAAGTCGATGCCCAAATTCAGATTATCGAAAGTTGTTGTAGTCGGTGGATCGTATTCTGGAAATTTAGCAGCATGGATGAAATTACTTTATCCTGAACTCGTCGATGCAGCTATAGCTAGCAGCGCACCAGTATTAGCAAAAAAAGATTTCTACGAGTATCTAGAAACTGTCAGCGACGATTTCGAACAATATGGACCAACAGATTGTTGGGATAAAATTGCTGCAATTTTCAACAGATATGAGAAACTGTTTCAGAGTGATGACGGAATTGAAACCTTAAAAAGGGAAGAAAATATTTGTGATAACTGTGACATGACCAAATCGGAGAATAAGGAACTTTTCTTTATGGAAAAGACATCTGAATTTATGTATAGAGCGCAATACGGAAACCCTAATGTCATAAAAGACTATTGTGAAAGCAATTTTACTTCAAATTTTAGAAAAGTCAAACAACAAAATTTAATTTGGAACGAAAGAAGCGAGTGTTATTACTACGATTTTGATGAGATGATTGTGAGTATCAGGAGTATTGATTGGTTGACTGCTTGGATATATCAAACTTGCACCGAATTCAGTTATTTTCAAACTGGTTCTTCTGACAGTCAGCCTTTTACTAAAAACATTCCTATCGAGTTTTATTACAGAATGTGCACAAAACTTTTTGGACCAGAATTCAATGAAGAAAGAGTAGAAAGAGGTGTTCAAGACAGTAATGAGTTGTATGGTGGTTTAAAGCCTAATGTTAGTCATATCGTTTTTGTTAATGGAGATATGGATCCTTGGAGTAAATTGGGCGTCCTTGAGGATATATCCTACGATGCTCCAGCAAAGATGATCAGTCAAGCTTCACATTGTAGAGACTTGTTTTCTGATAGAGAATCTGATCCTGAAGAGTTGAAGGATGCTAGAGCTTATATTAGATACTTGATTAAAAGTTGGATCGGAGAAGGTGAATATTATAAAAACCCTTAAATAAGACGTTGAATTTTGTTTACTGGTATATTCTTTTGGGATTTTATAAATAAGTAAGCATTTAATATAAAATTATTGTATTTATTCATACACAATATGTTTCCTTAAAATAGGTTACTCATTAACCAACACCCTGCGTTACATAATACATTTCGGATGTTGATATCATTATAGGTACTAATATTCGTTATTGTAAGTATACAAAAATTGCTAATATCCTCTAAACAATAAAAATAATTACATAATTTAATAACAATGTTTTCTGTAAATTCTGAATTTAAAACGACCCTAACAAATAAAAACATTCCAATTTACAAAGTTATGTTACCGATTTAATGATCTATTTGTTTGAAATTAATTTTATTTAGTTTTTCTCAAAAACATTTCCCGAATAATTTGCAATCATAGGTTCTTTGCTGCTTCAAGCATGAAAACTTTCGACTACAAGCCGATCAGATTTATATAATTATTTATATTTATTAAAATCTACTTTGATATCATAGTAAAAAACGAAACAAATGGTAACCTGTTTAGCACCTCCGAAAATACAATTTTGAATGTACAATACTGTTTAATAAAATACGATTTAAAAGCATACAAATTTGTGTCTAAAAAGAACTAATATTTTTTTGTTAAATAACAGTCCTTTTGAGAAACATTTAAATACATTAAAAACATACAAAATTGTTTACTGCATTTAACGCAGAACTATAAGTACAAAATAAATGTGAAATGTACAGATGCAAATAAATCTTTAAAATAAATTACATAAGTACGAGTAAATCATCTTGCTTGTAACTACACACAACTAAAATATTGATTACAAGTAATTGAGTATTAAAAGATATTGTAACATATTTAAAATAGATATACGTACTGATATCGATGATAAAATGATTGATAACACCTGAGAATATATTTACAACAGTCTTAACTTAACTTACTGTACCTATGTTCATATACTTTAGTTGTCTAAACAACTTTGATGTAAAAATTGTGATTACAAATTACTTACAAAATATTACTAACGTTGTGACTTTTGTGTTACAACAAGTTAGCTCTTAACAATGAAGGTACTTATCTAGAAAATATAAATTCAGTATTTACATAGAAAATTCCAAAATCGTGGCTAATCAAGTCGAAATACTATTAAAACACAAATTAAGCAATTTATGTCACTAGAAGTTTTCTATGTGATGTTTCAGTATTTGCTTTGCATGTTCTTTGTAACATCTTTTATTTCTTTTCAATCTTTAAGATAAAAGAGACAGAAGGTGTGAGAACAAAACATTAATTTTGATTTAAATATTTATTGGCCCCTAATCGATCATTCCCAACCCTGTTTTGACTAGGATTGACACTTTAAAATAATAAGAAAAACATTTATAGTAAACAAGAATCAAGGTTTGAACACACTGATATCGTAAAAAGTGGCAGTGATTGTAAAAATCATACAATATCTTAAATAATTTAATCTAATCATTTATAAAAATGGTAAAATTCGCATCTTACAAACTTCAATTACCATTAACAAAAAATAACTACGTAAATAAAAGTCTGCTTTTAAGTACTAAATTCGTAAATATACAGCATTGCCCAAATCAATTCGTTTTCTTTTCAAAGCGAAGTTGAGCGCAATATTGTCATAAGCTGCTTTGAAATCGAAAAACAAACGATAATGAAAACGATTTGACTTATTAATTTACAACTGTGTTTTATATTTACATGTTAGGACATACTGTTTAAATGTCGTCACATACGATATTTTTTGTAAGACTTGAGTCTTTCGTCGATTTGACAATAACATCGATGTGACGATACAAAATGGAATCATTTGGACCAGATTAATTTTTGAGACAATCCACCAAGATAAGTTTTTAATATATATTTTTCTGTTGAAATCTGAAACATTACTGTTAAATAATTGATTTGTGGATAATGTCAATGAATTTTCTGGTGCAAATGATTCATAAGAGGGTATCCTCCAGTGCAATGGTTGAGGTTTAATCCCATTCTCCGATGAACATGTGGCGAGCGTTGGGTGCCGGTGGGGGCGGGAAGCCGCGACCAGGCATGGGCAGTCTGCCGTATATCGCGTATGGGTCATAGTGTTCTCCATCTGCAAGATTGTGTCGGTTAGTTGTGCGTGTGTGGGAAGCCATTGATTTATACAGTGTGTGCCTTTGCTTAGCGTACGGATTTTTATTTCAGCATATGCATTAGACTTCAAGATGTCTTGTCTCAACAGCAAATGTTCTTTGAGCAAAGTCCAAAGGAATTGATTCTGCACACTACAGACATGAGTGCACTAAGTAACAATGTAACCCCACTTGGTTTTAAATGGTAAAACGACAAGGGCACATCATTAATATAAATCAGTGGTGTGATGCTTAATTCATAGTGGTAACGCCTGCATGTACAATCGCAATGGCTTATGTAGAGATAAACGTTGCAGCGATTGTATTCACTGTCGATGTGTTACTTTCCAAAACACAGAATATCAACTATCTACCTATTCTAGAACAGTATTCAACGGTGTTTAACGAAGGAAGAACAAAAGAGAACATTCAAAGGATTCAAAAGGCTACTAATACTACCATACACAGCGAAGCTTGCAATTTGTCAAGATTTGGATTCGCAAAAGTCAACAAGACAAGAAGGAATAGTTTCAGTAGATTGTAATAAAGTGAACACAGAAGTGTAAAAGTGGAGATAGGTGAGTTAAGATATCAGCTACAGGCGGAAAGTGCTACCAAGCTAAGCGTTTGAAATACGGAAAGTTTAAATACCAAGATTGGAGCGGAGAGTCCGCGCCGAGGCGGTGTGATTTTAGTGCGGGGTTAATCTTATGTACACCTAGCGCGGTTGCTGGATGACGATCGGTCGCAGGCGTTGGTCCCTGTTAGGATAGAATTGGTACATGAGCTTTTCCTTTCTGGGGGGTCTTTCGTACGCACCGATTCCGCTCTCGTAGGAGCGAGCGTGCCAGAGCGCAGCTGGTGGCATTGGGGCGTGGGCGAACGGGGGCATGACGTGTGGCGGGAAGGGGCCAGGGTGGGCGTGGGCCACGCTGTAGCGCTTGCTGGGCACGGGCATCGGGGCCTCCTTCAATGTGAGCCGCTCTGTCATTGCTGGTAGGACATGTTTCGCCCCGTTCGCTTTCACGAAGTTGGGCACGCGAGCCCGGAGACCGCAGTAGTACGGGTCATCTGGAACAAAGTTTTATGCATTTTATATGTTTTGGAATAATAAAACATATTATACACATCTATTTATTGATGATAGGTTAATTATGTTACATTAGATATTTAAAGAGTATTAACATTTTAAAATCTAAACCTTAAGTAAGCCACTGTGGTTATCCACGTACAAAAGTCGTTATGAGCATTGGATTTTCCGTCGATGTCTTTTCAAATGAGTGTATCTTCATCAGTTAATATTTATGATGATATTATTTTTACATTGACTCAGATTTACAGTACTTAATTTAGAAGCTATTGCTTCTAACTAAACAGAGCTTATCTATTGCGACTTAATAAGGGATAGATGTTCGAAATCATAATATTCGGGAAAATTACAGTTGTGCGTTAATCATTGTGTCGTTTGCATGAGCTAAGGCTACAATATTATACTATGATGACTTTCATGACTAAGGTATAACCGTTTATACCTTAGTCATGTCCCAAAAACATTACCCCTTGCGAGATTCAAACCTGAGACAGCTTAGGTTTGTAGTTCGGAGCGCGTACCACTAAATTAAGATGGTCGTCGAATATGGTTTACATTTTTATTTTATTTGTTATTATAAAAATGTGAACCCAGACTAGATCCTTGGGGAACCCCAGTGCCATTAAAGCGTTTGCAAATGTTAATCGTGTTACTGATCACACTCACAACACGCGTGCACGTTCCTCGTCCTACGTTCCAAATACCGCCAATCCAAATATCAAGGATATGCCGAAATGCCAACGAGGTTGCAACACCGGAGCATTGTCTCAGTGTAACCTCTGCACTGAATAGTGCTGGCGAGAACTGACAGATGATACCGGTAAAATGTGTATCGATTTTGATGTATCTTCTGCTCTACCTGCCTAAATTCACAGCTGTTTAGATCGTAAATTTCACTTCTGAAAATCCTTTAAATGTTGTAATGCATTCCTAACTATAAACCCCGCAACAAATATGAAGATAATTGTAAACTACTAGATTAAAACTGTATTTAAAATATAATGGTAGACAATAAAAAAAAACTGTGATTATCTTAAAAACAAGTGAATGATAACTTTCAGACTATTTACCGATACAATTTGATTTATAAATATTTCAAGTAATAACCATCACTAAACTCCTTCGTCACCGATGAACGATGAATGAACTGCGACGGTCGTCAAACAAGCATGATGACGTGAACTAGAAACGTCACACTCGATCAAACAACTGAGTCAAGATGTAAGAAACGTGACTAGAAAGATTTGCCCTCTAGCTCAATAGTCGAGATGTTGTTTCGTACCTATTGCTTACATTATGCTGTAAATCGATTACAATCAGAATCAAATAAATGTCATCACGCATGATGTGTATGCATTTGTTTTTTATTATGTTGGTTGCGTACCTTATGTCAACATTAAACGTTACTTAAGTTAAGTTAACTTTAAACGCCTAATAAAGCATATCTTTTAACTTACGAATTTGTTTCCAGACGTGTTAGAGGTATTATTTAATCGCTTTGATTTTGCCGCAAATATATGGCTTCAAGTAATCATATTTCAGACTTAGGTATTCAATGTTATCGAGTATATTAATACGTATAAATTCAAGAAGATACTTGAAGTAAATTTATAGAATACCTTTTGTATCTTATCAGACCGCTTAAAAGCTTTTGGTCCACAAAAGCTTGTACAAGTATGTGTGTATAAGTAAAAGTTCTGCCACACAAACGGTTTTTTGGAACACACACAAACGGAATCATATCTACAACAGTTGGTACATGGCCAAGATTCCACTATAAAATTATAATTTACAATGTATGTTCTTTTGATAGTTTTCATTCGGACCTGGATTGGAAGGTCAGATCAGGCCAGGCATTCAGACGAGCGTTCAATTTTATATGCTGAATTAGAGCCCTGCTAAGTTATTGTAGCTTTGGAGAAGAAATGTTCTGGAATGGAGACCACGAACTGGAAGACGAAGCGTGTACAGGCTTTTCCATCCTATGGACTGAAGAACTAGTCAAGGTGCGGGAAGTAGCTGGACGCAAACCGCCTAGAGCCACTCACTGTAGCATCCTAAAGTGGGAGGACGATGTCCAGAGTGGGCTCAGAAAAAATATAAGTAACCTTTTTAAATTGAAAACGTTTCTATATTGGCTCGAGTCTGGGTGTTGTGGTACCGTCGTTGTTTCTGATTTTTATAACACAAGTGCTTTAGCTACTTACCTTAGGATCAGAGCAATGTATGTGATGTTGTCCAATATTTATTAATTGTCCTATAAATACTCCCAACTGCTGCTGAAACCTAATTCGACAGCTGCTCGGAATGTTTATGTCACTCCCTTTACCTATAACTCCGATATTTTACTGCGAGGGCGGTAAATCTGAACGTTGGACTTGTATTTATAAATGATGATCTGTCAACCCAACACTGATATTGATATAATGTTCACACTTCGCCTTGTTCACTTCAGTTGCCTGCTATAAATCCTGCGCAGTGTCAGCCTGTCTGACTTACATGCGCTATACAGGTTAATACACGACAGATTGTAGTGATAAGAAGAGAATTGCTTTTTAAAAGGCTATTTCCGTAGATAAGCCTGAAAGAAGACTCTTTAATGTCTATTCCGTAAATGTCAGCCATTTGTAATCCAGCCAGTTTAAAATGTTTTTGCAAAATATTACAATGTTTTCCTTTAGCAGCATATTTCATTCAGGCAGATTAAAAATTACACTCGCAGCTGTCTTGAAATGATTTTTTTTTGCGCCGAACTAGTTTTAATGTAATGTGGTACCTAAGTGCTTTTATTTATTTTGTATATGTGAGAATTTGTTACTCAATCACGCTTGAACAACTGAAATAACAGCTGAAATTAGGCACGCAATAATATAAGACATTGAATTTTTATTTATTTATAGTAAGATAATTAATAATTTCTCCATGGCTTAATTCTGAAGCCTACACAGGTGAAATCACAGGAAGAAACTAAACTTAAGTCATTAAAATAAAGGCGTTTAAAACACTTTGCAGCAATATTTTAATTAGTTAAATTAATGTCCTACCATAAACAAATTAAACTTTTTTTATTTTTTGACCAAGTTTCATTAAGGCAAGTATTTATTGACGCTTAATGCCCAAACATAGGCGATGCCATTTTCGACGCGTGCGCCGCTTTAAATATACTGTAATAGCCTACGCCGGCATACTGTTCAAGGTTCGACCCCTGTTCGGGACAATTTATAGTCAGCGTGTAATTAATGCAGCGATTGTTAATACGTTTTGAATTTTTTTGGGTTTTGGTTTTACTTTTGCTTTCTGTGGAATTTATTTTCTAGGAGGTGCAGTCAGCAGCAAACATTTGCTCACAAAAAGAATTTAAAAAAATATGAGTCCTTTATTTGTCCGATTTAATTAGGAATACATTTTTATCATTTTTCTAAAGCCTGTGGAGATGATGTGACGTATAACAAAGCGAGCAACGAACTACTTGTCAACGGATTGTAGCTCACGCCTGACTAGGCGTAACATTACATTGTGAATGTTGTATTTCGACCCGGGTGCCTAGTACGAGTTGCACAAAACAACCAAGTCACTTCAAAAATGATCGAAAAGTAATACAAATTAACATTGAATTTTCGAAAAAAGTAAGCGACGCATCCATTTTGTTGCATGCGCACTAGGCCCTCCGTAGCGCTGGTTAGCTATGAAAGGTCGGAAATTGCACGACTAATATCGTCAAAAGATTAAATTCTTTAGCTCTAATAAGTAAATCATTAACACATATGAGTAGTAGTAAGAGTATTTTCATACATTGACGCTTGCTGTTTTGACTATGTCACAAAATTTCAAAGGCGAAACCATCAATCGTTTAGATTATTTATTTTTTAAAGAAATGGTTGAAGTAGACGAAGACTTACCATATTTCTTGTTGTCTTTCCCTTTGTCGGATTTGCCTCTCGGAAACTGGGCGGGGACACGCCCGTTCTCTTCAATGTCATCGTAATCCGGCTGTGAACAGAAACATAAAGAATATTACATGTTAAATACTATAAAGGCTTATCTTGTTGCAGAGATAGACCCAAAGATGATGCGATCGCAAGGGATTAGCAAATTATGGCACATGTATGATAAATTGCAAGAAAAAAAGTTAATCTAAGTCTTCAGTTTGATTAACTAATCTTTGATTTAATTATTCGAGACCTATCGTCACAAAATCCATGTTGCTGGCAGCTTTGCTGCTAACGTTCGTTTCTAAATAGAAGTTAGGTTTTCTTGTCATTTCTGTTTAATTAGTGTTTTGTTAAAAATGTAACATTGAACTAATCAATAATATCGTTCAAAGCATATTTTGTTCTATGGATTTACTTGACATTTGAGGAGGTAGGGTATCATAAAAAAAATACCAACCAACTTTCGGGCAATACCCAGAATCATAATCAGCATACGGATTCATTATTAAAATCTATTCTGCAAAAGCAGACAAAATAACATATGTATCTATGATTCTAGAAATCGTCACTATAAGAAAGGAAACACGAAAAAGTAAGTACAATAATGTGCGTGGGCGCCTACAATCTTTTAGCACAAGATCCGATCGTATCTGCAAGCTCATATAGTAGAAGGATCTTATCAGGGCAGGGCGAATTATGATCGCCACCCTGATTTTGCCTTTTTACCTTGAATTACATTGTTGAGATAGAATTTATATAATGAAAATAAATTTGTGGCACTTACTTCTACAGCTTAAAGTATGCTGTTCTGTTTATGACAAAGAATTTCTGACTTACTGCTAGTGTTTCACATTTTTTGATCGGGTTAGAATTCCAAATTTAATACCTTTAAAGTTTGGCGCCATGTTGTTGTTTAAGGATATGCAGAAGAATAATTAAATTATTCTAAGTTATTATATCTTTAAAATGTGCAGTTTGTATGTTAGTTAATTCATCATGCTTCAACGGTTGAACGTATTAAGATGACTTTAGAAATTAAGTTGATATATAGGTAGATCTGGCTTTTCCAGTAGACTATTTTTTCTCTACGGCTTAATTTTGAAAACAACAAACAGATGGAATCGAATTGTTATCTTAGTATATAAAACAAAGTCGGGTTTGTTACAACACTTATAACTCGAGAACGGCTGGACTGATTTTTATGTTTTATAATTTGTTGGATTTTTCTCCGCCCCTTAGCAGAATAAAATAATAAAAACATTGGAAAAGTAGACAAAAAAAACTGTAAGGCGTTACGAAGTTCGCCGGGTCAGCTAGTTTATATTACAATTCTATAAATAATACTTCAACGATCACACAATCATCTAGTTTTTGAGTACTATTAATACACTTTAAACATTTAATACAGCTGGAATCAAAGGAAATACCATCGCTAGGTTTAATATGAAAGTGTTATGTTCAATAGGTTTTAAAAATAGCCTGTATTATATCAATGCCCTGTACTAAATCCGCCGATATTGAAACTGAAAGTAAAGTGGCATACAAAAGACATTGTTCATTTGTATAACTGCGGCCGCCAAGATGGCGCTTTGCGTAAACGAATAAGAAATATCGACATCGAATATCGATATTTATCTTGAAGATGAGATTGAAGCGAGATATAGAGCGTCACTATCGCGTCTTTGAAAAGTCTAGTTCAGGTACAATATATCAAAGGAATCGGATAAGTCTTTACATCTTCCAGTAAATACTTATAACAATAGGTAGGTACCTGACTCCTCGTATGTATTCGTGTAAGGTTTTAATAAGAGTTAATCTACTAAACATATTTTTCCATCTCATTTATACTTTTATTACCTTAAGAAGTTTTGTCGTTTTATTTTTCTTAAGCTAGGTATGTAATTTTATTATTTTTCATGTTTTATTTTTTACCTACTAAAGTAAGAAATAGGTTTTCAATACTTTCAGTAACTATTTTTATAGGCAGGTAATTTATTTTCTTGCAGTAAATACTGCAATGTACTTTACTTAAATCTATTTTTAATCTACTAGTTCCAACTATGAAATTAAAAAAATATACCTACCATTTAGATAAAAATTATGTTAATTCTGCAATTCTGAATATTAAATCTTCAAAATTACAAATACAATCGCAAAAGCTATTGGAAATCGACAACATTAAAATCTTACATAACATTGGATTACATATTTTATCTTTATTCAAACCAGCTGGACTAATCTTGGTCAATCAGAAAGGATCAATTTAGTGCTGTTTTACATAACATCTGTCGGTGAATTATGAGATTAGAATACTAATATCAGACCATCGCAACAGACGGTATTGTTAATCCATCAGTAATAAAAAACTGTATTAATAACGAAAGGTGTCTAATAAATTAGGCAACCGATATTTAAGACATCCGTTCAGAAGACATTTTAATGTCAAAGCAATTAGTTTAGATCGGACAATGAATAGGAATTTAACATCTTGTTAAAAAAAGGTTAAAGTGCATGGTAGTATGCCTTTACCGAAATTATTTGTCAATTGATTCTTCTTATATATTATTTAATTTAAACATTTAACATTTTATTTTACAGCGGTCCTCGTTATAAGAAAAAAAGAAAATCATGCAACTTCAAACAGTTTTATACCGCCAAGTTATTTTATTTGAAAAGGTTAGAATTAAGCTAACGTGTAATTTCAATGCCATTGCAATTTTTTTATCTCGATGAATACCTATCTTGTCAAAATAACTATCGCTATAATTTATAATGTATAATATCAAATAGACAAGTTCAGCTAAGTGTTTAATGGACAGCTAAAAATCTTTTCCTGTTGGCTAACCGCAAAATGAAAGGATTCATTATTCACTCTAATCCGATAATATTTAAGGGATTCAATCTGAATACATTCCATTTTATCATCAAATATGGCATTTTGTTTTATTTTTGTAAATCGGTTTAGAATTTGCATTAAGTGCGGTTGATAAATGGGGATTTGTTTGAACAACTTTATCCCAATCTCCTTAAGGAATTACCTCTCAAGACTTATATTCGGTTTTGTTGTTATCAATGTTAAGACTTACCCAATATTTTATTTTGCTTTATTATTATTATCTAAAACAGTATCTACCCGGTTGAAGTGAGATGTATGCTAAAACATATTTTTTCTTCTCTGACACGTAGCGTTGGGAGCGCTTTAATTTGATTTCTCATTTCTTTCGTAGCTAAGTTTGAGCATTATTGCAAAATCAAATTAAGTTGTCGGAAAAAAGTGTGGAATAAATAAGCGAGCCGGCTTACTATTATTTTTAAAATTGCATCAATTATAGTAAAAGAAAAAGTGAAACGTAAATTGCGGTGAAATATCTCTGGATGTGCGACTGCATAAGTGAAATTTTAGTTCCACTTATGGTGTTGCTTTGATTTGACACCGCCAATGCTATTAGAAAGTTTAGATGACAACTTTTTATATTTACATTCACTGATCGGGATCGGAGCTAAAGGTTTGATTAAGTTATAAATGTGTATTCACAATAATGTAGAACATTGGTGAGACGCTTTGCAAAACAAGCCTTAAAAACATGAAAACGTTTTAATTTTTTTATTAGAATACGTAGTAATCGTAGAGTTTTAAATAATGATGTAATTTTTATCGAGATGTTCTTGATGTTGACAAAACTCTCAATGGTCAAACCAAATTACCTGATGCAGTTTTATTTTGAAGTAACAATATGTGTTTTTATTTTAATGAGGCGTTTATTTCCTTAATTTATTTTGGGACCTCGACTTTTTATACCTTCCGCAGCTTAATGCATCCTCTAATAATGACATTGTAATTCACAATGCAATTTTCACTTGCAGCAAATTACTTGGTCGATCTCAACCACATCTGATGTGTATCGAATTGCAAGTAGCTTGTAAGGAAACGAGTTTACATTGTTCAATTGCAAGTGGATTGAATCAGTTGTCGTTATTAAACTTAATATCACAATAGAGATAGATACGGTACGATCGCTTGATATACCCCAAACTCACATCTGACTCATGTTTGTGCAGTAGTGATTTGCTAACCAATGTCCCTTGTCTAAAATTTATTATATATTGTATATGTATTCGGTGATCTGTCTCAACTCAACATCAAATACCACTTTTTATCTCGCCTGGATTAACAGGATTACCCAATAGTTTTATTTCACGAGTTAAAGTAGAACCCATTTCTATGTGAAAACGCTATGTAATTAAATTTTAAGGTTACTTAATATTATGCTATTTCTTCAAATACCAGTGCCATGCAGTTACGAAAAGTCACGTCATCACGTGATATCTAAAACAAAATCAGTCTATATTCTTGTTTAAAAACATACATTTTTATACCCTCAAACTTAGATCCCTGTTGTATGAGTATGTGACTCGACATTATCTTCGTGGAGAGTAACCCCACTATATATTCTTTTAAACTTTCATGGTCACTAACATTAGAATAGTTTGTTACGGGATTGCTACCATGTACCTTATTTTTGAGTTCCCGATATTTCGGCACTGTTGCAAGCGCCATGATCACGGAGTTACTCCGTGATCATGGCGCTTGCAACAGTGAGCGCCATGATCACTATTCTAACCCCACTATGTCTTACTCTATTATGTAAATATGAAGGGCAAAGCAGGCTCGCTTCGAATAAGTGTTGAAAATTGAATTACTTGTGGCCTGTGGCAAAAATTGCTTTATGATTAGGCGCATGGAATTACTTACATAATACAAAAATAGCTTTAGTAGATTTAGGACGATAAACGTTTAATGGCGTAATAGCTAAAATAGTTAATATTGTTGAAAGATTTTAACTACGAGGACAATGCAGGTCAATTGTTTTATTATGATAGTTAAAAAGCTGATTAAATGATATGTTAATAAGTTTGATAAGAGCTTTATTGAAACTTGTGATTGACTTGATTTGTAGTTATGTTGTAACAAGAATAGTATGTCAGTATTTATTAGAGCTATAAATCTTGACATTTCGAATTCGAACATTTATTATAATCTTTCACTTGTTAAAATATAAAATTTGTAGAAGGTTTGAAAAACTCTGTCACGATGAGTTAAGTTGAAAAAATATTTAATAAATCAGTGGGCTCAAAACAGTCCCGTCACTTGATTTAAATTCATTAGACCTGATATAAATGGTATAGAAAATACTAAAATTAATTACTACGTATAGTTCTAAAAAAATTAAGTAAAACCTGAGGAATATTTATCAGCAGGCTCACCACGCCTTAGCCGACGGACCTACGTAAATCGTATCCATTTAGGAGTTAAAGTGATTTAACCCTCTCGCTCAGATCGCGCTCACATGTGTGACGGAGTCATTGTTATACAATTGTTATCTTTTTTTCCGAGCATACGGGTTAAGAAATATAGCCTGAAAGTATGTTCTAGTAGAGAGTAAAAAGACCTATCACTTGAGCTTGTCTGATAGTACTGTCTGTCTGGGCTGTCACAACTGGTAAGAATATCTTGTCAAGATGTTATGGTAGACAGAAAAACACTGACCTTGGGAATATCAGCGGGCCCATAGCCATTCTCCCTTGGCGGTAATTTGGGAGGCTTGTCCCCTCTCCTCTGGCCCATCTGCATCATGAGCTGTTCCCTCGTAGCCGCGACCACGCCGTGGCCGTTGTGCCCGTACCCTCCAGAGCTACCACTCGACCCTGATCCGTTGACGTTAGAGCTGGCAATGCTGTAGGGGTCCTCGTCAGGAATGGGGATACGAGGCCGGTTCTTGATGTCCATAGGTCTTTGGACTGTGGAAGAAAAGAAATGGTTAGTCACGAATGTCACGATTGACAAAAGGCTTATGAAAGTACGTTAATGAAAAAAAAATGGTAAAGGCGCTTTTGTTATGGACAACATCACATAGGTACATTGGTCTGATCCTAAGATAAGTAGCTAAATCACTTGTGGTATAAAAATCAAAAACAGCATCGGTACCACAGCACTCAGACCCGAGACAATATAGATAGATATATACTCTGTATTGCACACCAAACAAAGAAGTTACAGTTGATATTTACAGAAATATGTAAAACTGAGGCGGTCTTATCGCTATAAAGCGATCTCTTCCAGACAAGTTTTAGGCAGAGGACAACTACATATATAGATAAGTTCGTTTTCTACATTGACCCGACCGGGTATCGAAACCAGGACCTTATAAAGGTGAAAACGCCAAGTCCGGCGCTCTCGCCTCTCGGCTACGCTACGTTGTGGTAAAAGTTAAAAATATTTTTGGTTTTTATCCTAAATATTGTTTTCTTTTGTCACTTAATATTATATTTAATGCACATGAGCAAAATGCGTAGCAAAATTAAAACACTTGGTATTCAGCATTTTCGATTTCGATTTCGATTGATTTCGATTGCACAAACTGTAAAAAGAATAGGCACAAAGTCTAATTCACGACACCAGACCGAGTATTTATTACCAATTGGCTACATTTATCCCTTTTGTAACGGCATGAGTGGTTCGTGATGTGCAGATCGGATGGCAATCAGCCCTGTTCACGATCCAACCTATGGTTATTAGCTAAGTTCGGAGCTTAGAGTATAAACGTCATTATTTTATCTTCCAACGCTAAATGTGCATAAACGGAGAAGGCGAAACAATTGTTACGGCAATCACAATTTACGGGAACGATTATTTTAGCCTTCACCGCCCGTTACGTACGTAGAAACGCATGTCGAAATATATAATTATAAAATTTTTCTTGTTTTTTTTTCGGTTTTAAATTCAATAAACAACAATGCTTAGGTACTGTTTAGCGTTCATAGTTATTTAGTCCCTTGGTAAGTGTTGTTCATGAGCAGACAAGTGGCGAGCTCTTATGTCCGAGGTAAAGCTGCACTTTTGTCGCTGAGCCAATGAAGGTCATATACATCCATGTAAAAAAGACATGCAAATTGTTAGCAACGTACCCAAAGATTGATCATAATGTCTTTAGTACAATTTAATTTGTGTCATTACTAACGCAAATGAATACAGCCGATATAGCTTTAATATTTTACAACAAGATTAAATATTATCTAGATAAACAGTTTTCAATGATTTTATGAGATTCCCTTGTGTTTATATGCTTTATAAGGTAGCCCGATACGGCAATAAAAGTTTCTTAAGAAATTTTATCACGCTATATATTTTATCACCAAATATAGTCGAATTATGCCTTATAAAATAGTATTTGCACCTTAACTATTTGGTTAAGTTTGATTTCAAAATCAAAATCCATTTTTCTTGACTGGGTTTTAAAAAATTGAATAGTGGTTAAAGAATAACGATATTTTAAATTTAACTTCTTTTCAAGATAATAAAATTAAGTAGTATTTTCTTGAAAGTATTTAAACACGGTTCGAGAGACATATAAACTTAAAGCAACTACATTATGGGACCAACATCAAAATAGCTGCTTTCATTATCTATCTCAATGATATAATAGTATGCATCATTTTATTTTATAGGACTTGTGTTCTGAAAACTTACAACTTGATTGATGGGCGATTAAACTATATCAATAAAATTCACACAGTCCCAAGGGAAAGCTAATCATTAGTTACTAGTGATAGCTTGCTTACAACCAATACACCTTTGTCCAACTAAAGGGCAATTAGTTTACAAAGACAGCGCGGCGCCCTAAATGTTTAAATATTTAATTCTACGTTAATTACCGAGAATGATCAAGCGGAAACCATAATAAATAGAGCAAGAGCACAAGCAATAGCCAATTACTAAACATACCCTAATTATAAACGCCTTTGATAGTAAAAATAATTATTAGACTGAATAGAAGGCAGTGATTATGGTAAACCCGTCTATAAATTGTCGGAATGTAATTCAAACAATTGAATTTTATTTAAGTGATTGGTTTTAATTTTGAGTGGAGCAGGAAGCGGCGTTAATAGTTTTACATTAAATAAATTGGTTTGGTTGACTACTGGCCTATTAAAATAAGTTTTATTTTATTTTACTAAACGTTTTGAAGAAACAATCACTACTTGTTATTTTGCATGTTAAACGGGGTGTTAATCGGAACTTTTTAAAGATAATTTTGTTGCTCATATGTCTGTCAGTCTAGACCATTTTTTTGTTAGGGTCGAGGTATCTAGGGAATTCTTATCATTAACCGATGGACAATATGGACCATGAAACTTAATTTAAGTCTAATGTGAACGCATATCATTGTCTTCTACGAGTACTTCAGAAAATTGTCAGGTTAAAACAAAAATATTCGGTGTGTCACTCATGAATCACATTTTAATGTCATTGACCGAAAATTATGTAGGTACTAAGATAAGTATACTTTAAAAAATATTCTTTTTAAGTTTCATAAAGTGTAAATAAAGTTTTGGACATATTTCTAAACATGGTTGCGTATGATGGTTGGCTTAATGAATGTAGACAACTTTGCCAAAAAACATGAGTCAAAATTTGATAACTATCTTTTGTTTAACTCACTTACCTACGTAAATACCACTTTAAGAGTTAATTAAAAAAAACATAGTAAAGTATTATCTCAGCTTCCAAAAATTAAAACTTTACCAAATATAATCTTTACTTCAAGTCACTGGCGACGCGGCGTTACCGACAAGATAAATGTTGTGCACATAATTTCTATCTAGGCTTTAAAAGATATGTGCCTGGAAATACCGCAGACGCCATGTCGCAACGGGATTAGAATCCAGATTAGGTCAACTGGAGTATAAAGTGGAAAGGCACAGTAACTCCACCTCATGCAATCACAATTACACTACCATAGACAACACTAATGGCCTCAGTACAAAAAGATAGACTAGTATTAAACACTTGTTTATAGATTAGTCAACCAATTTGAAATGTTTGTTAATAATATGTCTCGAATTTCTGATGTGTCAACAGTTCAAATTGGTTGACTAATTTTAGACAAGTGTTCAACCCTAGTCTATCTTTTTTGTAGTAAGGCCATTAATATCTTCACATCATCTGTATTGCTTCTTGTGTAAGGGACGACGCTCTACAAAATTCAATTTTAATTCAGGCAAATAAACAGTAATCTGTTATACTTTTCCTCAAAACAATAAGGCATTGTAGAGTCGTATGTAATTAGATAAAGACATGTTAGTTTATTCCCCTCTAACCTATCTTTTACTATAATTTAAACACAAGTTTTGCGATGGGATACGTCAATACTAAATTGTAAAAAAAAACACTTCCCATTGGATAGATTAAGAAAAGTAGATTTGTCGAAAGACATTCTTGGCCTTACTACAAAAAAGATAGACTAGGCTAAAACACTGTCAAGAAATTAGTCAACCAATTTGAAATGTTGACAAATCAGACATTCGAGACATATAATTAACAAAAATTTTCAATTGATTAACAAATCTTTTGACAAGTGTTTAAACCTAGTCTATCTTTTTGTAGTAAGGCCGTTTGAGTATATTAATTTTTACGTGGTTTGAGTGTGCGCAGGATTGGGCCTACTGAAGATACTTATTATACTGCCAATGACCGGCATACAAATTAAAGAGACCACTGATACGCCGATTACTTCTATGTTGTGAAAAATACGTGGTTCTATTTACTAAGTAGATATGAATAAATATGAAGTGGAATGAACTAAAGGAGGATTTAGAAATGATATCAGCAAAATAAAATAAGACATAGACGAGTGACTTTTCAACGCGGGAATAAACAAAGTAAGTAGGTACCTAATAGTTTGAAAAATAAAGAGTCAAAAGACATAGAAAGCTTATCTTAGTTATACCCATTTGTAGGTACAACCTTTTTAAATAGATTTAATTGATATTAACATAGTTGTCACTGTCTTTCTGTATATGCCGCACCGCTCACCTAACTTTAGCAAAACGAGAGACAATAGATTGTAGTTTTTACGCGGTCTCATGCGATCGCGCGGCATAATAATAAGTTAAACATGATAGGGACAAAATGAATTTTAAAACCAATTTTAAAAGTTAAATTTTGGCCTAAGATAAAAATATGTGTCATTTGAAAGTATTTCAAATGACACTTTTTTTTTTAAAGAGAAACCCTATGTTATTGAAAGACTTTGTTCAATAACGGCTCATGGTCAATATTATGGAGCCATATTATGGCTATGATGACTCATATCATGAGACACACTAGCTATACCTTTAAGTAAGACTATCATCTATTCACTGGTAAAGGTCAACTGTTTTATTTTCGATGACAAACACTTCCAGAAGAAAAGAAGTGTTAAAAAATCTTGTATTCGATTTTTAGTAAGGGTAGTTGTGTAAGATCTTGTGTTAGACCGTAGAAATGCAATCAGTGTCATCTCAGTCTGTGATTTCGGACGCCCAATTTGTGCAATATTAGACCACTTTCACCGAACAATCGAACTTCCTATTATTGGGCCGCGCTATTTTGCATAACAACAGTCACGACTTTTTCTGGTCAGATATTTAAGATTCAATTGCCTTTTTGAATTCAAATTCCGATGTAATGAGACATGGGGAAATTATGCCGTTTGAACCACTGATCTAGTTATGACAGAGTCAGTCATAAGAACCGAGCGACCTTCGGTTTAAATACGAAATTGTTGCGATGGTATGCCAATGCATCGTGTAGAGTGATATACGCCTGATTGTCGATAACGTGTTAGGGTGTGTCTATATTCAGAGAATTTGAGTGTAATAAGAATTCGTAATCGAATAATGTAACAACGAGTATCGTTATAACTTTGCCAGCTAGTACGAACCTTAATTTTCAAACTAACTAAATAATTTGCTAACTAGCACAACTAAATTAACTTTTTTAAGTATAGCCTGCAGCTCATCAACCTACCACAAAACACAAAATTTCCTCAATTGATATGGATCTTTATGAGTTGAATTTAAAAACGTAGAAACAAATGGGCACAATAACCTGAACTGAAATGTATTGAAACTGATTTGTATCTGCAAATATGTAAAATTCTTGTAAAATAACTGTCTCTCAAAAACAAATATCAAGGTTTGCTTGTGACGAATGTTTGGCCTACCAAATATTTGTTGTTTGTTAAGGAATATAAGTTCATGTTCTTAGTGAGGACACAGCGTTATAACAGGAGATGCTTATTAGATCTGTAATATCGATGTTATCGTTACTAATGTTATAAGCGTACGGTTCAATCATTAGTTTTTAAACGCAATCGCAATAAAGCATCCATTACGCTATCGGTAGCATACGTAGAAGGTCAAAAGACGAGGTGAAAATAACAAATCAAACGATAAAACCAACCAATGGCACGGAGTGTAAACGTTTTGAGTTAATATCTCCTAACCTTCTGGTCCCCACAGTAAAGTGTCACGATTCCTACACAGAAAACATTAGTTTTGTTGGCCAATAGATTTATTTTAGTTCCTCATAGCGATAAACAGTGACCAGACCGCGAAACCACTAGAAAATCTAAGAGCGGATCTTATCCGGGCAGGAAAATCGAGGGAATCTTGTGCGTGTCCGTGCGGTTTCTTTCCCATGATTTGAGCAAAACCAATATTGAATGTTGGATTGTTGCTAAGTCGGCAATATGGCTTGAATTAGAAAATGTATATATAACTTGAGTGAAATGAGGTGCAATACATCATGAGATCGAAAGAGATTGCATTGTTGCACCACAATAAAAGAGGCTACTGCGAAGTGAGCCTCTGCATAGTTGATGCGGTTGCGTGCTATGAGAACTAAATCAGATTTGCAATTTGATATTAAATTAGATTTCTAGTATTTTATCTATTGTTACTGAAGTGTCATTTATATTCGGTAATGCGTATAGCATATTAAATGGCAGATTAAAAAATACACATTAAAAATATACCTACATTTAGCTATTAAGATGGTAGGTTTATAAAAATCCATTGGTAAACCAAATATCCAGTTGTTTCTGCCATGAAATATATCATTTCTACTGGCTCATATTTATTAATTAAAATTGTAGTTGAATTGGGTAGTAAGACAAAGATAAATTTTTTTTCAAGTAAGGACCCACTCGAAAAAAATTAAAATGTCAATAAATTAATTAAGCCTGTGCCAATACGTGCCAGCCAATTACAGAGCACTTTTATCATCATCTGTTACTTGTACTTCCGGAAGTACTTCGATGTCAATACACCTAGCCACCGATTGGTCGATCACCTTGCATTTAAAACCAGTTCAGCTTTAATATACTCCTCAAAATTATACTAGTAAATTACAGATGATCCTGGTTTTAAGGTCACCTTTAATTACCAGCTTGCATCAACAGCTTTAATGATCTTACCAAAAATAGAAACCGAATTAATGCAATTAACGGAAATTACTTCTTGTGCCCATTTTTGTAACGATATTAGTAGATGGCGCAGTTTAACTTAAATTATTTCCAAAGAGTAAATAAATGAGTTTTATGAAACATTTTAAATCTATGTATGATGAATGTTTAATGATATTCCAAATAAGGTTTAAAATATATTAATTGTTGTACCCTGTCTGTTACGTATTCGAACAAATTGCTAATAATAAAATAATACAAAGTTTAAATACTTCGCCTTATACATCATGTACAGACAACAGCTCGTAGACCTACCACAGATGTCAAATTTTCTCAATTGAAAATTATCTCTACCTGTTAGGCTTAAAGTTGAAAATCAGTTGGAGAACTTTTAACTTTTTGGGTAGGTCGACGTGCTGTCGACTGCACTTTTTTCTCAATAAACAAAATTTCCGAAGTTTAATTAGTTTAAACAAATTAAGTACAAATTTTGTATAGTTTTTCTTTATAATGAACGAATGTTTAGTGTTAGTACCAAATAAAACTATTTGCAAAAAGCTTTTAGTATCAACAAAACTGAATACACCTAAACCAAGTATATTTTATTACTATTCAATATCTTAGGGACTAGTTTTTGCGTGAGAACTTCATATTGTAAAATTAATATCTTACCCACATTCGTTAGAGTTAATGATACCTAATTTTGGAGGTCGTCTTATTGTTAGCGTCATAGGCGCGGGCGCAGTTTAATACAAGGTAACTGTATCAACAATTATGCAGTAATCCTCTTGGCATAGCCAATCAATTACGGGCCATATTCCTCTTTATGTCTATAGCAATAAGGACTACATTTGGGCTGCTATTTGGGCGCTGATGACGGTGCGTCACTCCCATTCAATGCTAATTATTTTGATGCGGATGATGTTTGTTGACGTTAGAGTTGTTTGAAAGCATTATAGGAAGGTAGTATAAACTTATTTCCTATGGGTGTTAATCATGGTGTTAATAAAGTAAAGATGAATCAATTATTTAAACAAATATGATTGATTATGTTCTTAAATAAGGTTTAAGCTTTAACACGCGAGCGGTAATAAGTATCAAAACACACTGGCTGCAAATCAGAATGGCAGACTGTGTATTTTGTATTAAAAAACTATTTGTAGCGTTAAACAAGGTGTGGTTTTGAACAGTAGCCAAATTTAAGGAGGCGAATCTGTTCATCAATATAAACAACTTTTTACCCGACTGCCAAACGAGGGTTATGTTTTTCGAGCGTATGTATGTATGTATGTATGTAAGTATGTCCATTTCTTTGGCACGCCCTACAGCCTAAACCGTTCAACGGATATTAAAGTATAATATATCAATAGATTCATCTCAATTGTGGGAGTGACAAGGGGTATTTCCTGAAATTCCCGCGGGAACAGAACTTACGCGGGAAAAACGGATCTGCAATACCGAAAAACCGATTTTGAAACTTTCTTTTATTAACTATCACATATTTTCAGTGCTAATAGTATTTAATACTTTATTTTCCAAAATTCGTACGTGAACAGGCAAAAAATACACTGAAAAAATAGGAAGGAAAAACCGTTTAATGGATTTCACCATATGATATGTCATTAGATTCGTCTCAGTTGTGGGAGTGACATACGCTATGTTATTACCCGGAATTCTTATTGGTACATGAATTAAACGGGAATAACCGTTTCAGATACTACTTACTCGAGTTAAATTTTTTTTTTTTCAATTAAGAGTTACAAATAAGGCTTTATAGTTCATTGAAAAGTAGTAGTAGAACACTACAAACAAAAAGTCAAAAATAAAATTAATTAATTAAAAAATCAAAAAACCCGACTGCGTAAAAAGTGAACTTAAAAGATGAAAACAAGATTTAAAGAATAAATTTGCAGCCGGAGGCATCAAATCCATTAACAGCATAATGATGATTGACTTGGTATGCACTGCGTTAGTACCTAATTAAGTAATTTAAATCCGTGTAGAAATAGTCGAATCAAGAAACATACATTTGATGCCTCAGATTGCAAATTGATTCTTTAAATCTTGTTTTCATCTTTTAAGTTCACTTTTTACGCAGTCGGGTTTTTTGATTTTTTAATTAATTAATTTTTACTATTAGGTCAACATAAAAATTATGGCATATTTTTGCTGCTTTATGCATTTTATTGAAATATAGCGGTAGAATGTATAGAGAAATGAAAAAAACCTCGCGAATTTGAAATTGAACCCATAGCAAATGTTAAATTGATATAGAAGAACATTTGTATCAATAAGTAAAGTAGTAAGCAAAAGTGTCATTGAAAACGTACTCAAAATATATTTGAGACATAGATTCATTGCTGATTCTCGTATTGAAGATGTGTTATTGTTGATGGCAACCACAATATTAAACGAGCATCACTGAAATGTTCTAGACATATTCTGATAAATGGCACACGGCACTAATGGACCATTTTTCTGTTTACAGATAACGTTACGCGTTTGAACGGCGACCTGCGATATTTCTCTGTCTGATTGTGTGTCTGGGTAAGGGACTATCTACATGACACACAAAGTCATGACTTCTGACCAAAGTTTGAATCATGCTTGTTTCAAACAAGCTTAAGCTTTTGGGACGTGTCACATTAACATATACATAATGTGATGTAACAACATGTAACAACATCACATACTATCATGGGTATCTAAACAAGATTGTTATGATACATAACGACGATATAATTTAAGCAGTTAGGACCATAATATTTGCTATTGCAAGAAATATAGCCAATTATGTTTAATTCAATTTATCCCGTGACTAAAGCCATTGCACTCCATTAAATAAATATTGAACATCATAACCATAGCCAATGAAAAGGTAAGTACCAAAAACACGTGTAATACAGAAATCAGAAACAACGACGGTATCACAAAAAGCAGGCCAGAGACACTAAAGAAAAATAATTTTACTTCGACCCGACCGGGAATCCAAAGACTCCTTAGAGATGACTATGCCAAGACCGGTGTACTTGTCACTCGGCTCTGGAAGCATCGTCCACCCGTATCATACTTTTATAAGAAAAATCATTTGAATATCGTAATATAATATTTAACTAATTTGTTCCTTTAAGCCCTATGTCATAATATCTGTTATTATGAATAGGCCCTAACGCTATTATTCGCTATGACACGATATTGTGCGCCCGCGTCGCTCTAATGTCGGTTTTGCGATTTTTCCACAGATCTCGTTCGTTTTCTACGCCATTGTCCCGTTCAGTGGGAAACCTCCTGCGTCTATTGTCGGCCTAATGGTCCCGGATTTGAATCGCGACCGAATGTTTAATAGGGCGATAGGTACCATATTCATCATAGTCTTACTAGATCTTGTGTGCCATATTTCGAATGACTAGGTAATACTTCTATTTTGTATCTGATCTACATGTCAAGTAAAGCATGATAGTTTTGAGGATAGATAGGTACAAGAGCTGGCTACAGATGAAATAAAATTGCCAAAGATCTGGCTCAGGGTGTGCATAGGAGAGGCATGTCCAGCAGTGGACTGACGTGGGCTGATTTTACATTGGGTTTCGTCAACATGTCGTTTAATTATCCACCTACTAGATATAAATAGTTTTCAATGGTCACTGCTAGTCCAATTTAATTTTCGGACAGACGTTTGACCTTTAAGTACAGATGACAGGGTAAATAAGATAAAAGCTTGTAATACATAATTGAAAACTCATCTTTCCTGTCTTTACCGTCAAAAGATTGTTTTGCCTACCTAAATTGTACGTTTTTTTTAAATGAAGTGAATCTGTCAAAATACTCACCATAACGTTTTTGATAAACTGAATTTAATATAAGTTGACTTTGAAAAAATATTTTAGATTATAAACACGGGGATTAAAATTAACGATATTGCATTGAGCATCGTTAATCTTGGTTCATAATCTTTATCACCGTGCTGTGACAAGAGTATTTTTAAAAGCTCTTTTCGTTAAAGAATTAAAACTGAATCGTGTGTAGACAGGCGATATAATTATAGCATGATTACAATAAATGGAAGTAAAGAAGAAAATGAAAATATTGTTTTAAAAACTTATAAGTTGGTCTGGCAGGTTTTCAGGCAGTCAGCAGGCGCATAACTAGTTATTACCAAAGTTAAGGTTTTTACTACCAAAGCGTTGCGGCTGTGAGTGAGTAGGTGATCACTCGTCATCATCATCATCATCTTCATGCTTCATATAAATTTAATTTAGTATGTATATCTTATATAATAATTTATAAAAGCTGTACTGTAATTCTTAAAATCCCGTGATCAGCGGATTATAAAGATGTTTTTTTTCTATGGAAGCAACATCGAAATAAAACAAAGTCACAGGAAACACCTTGTCATAAATAATATAAAACACATTGACATTAAAGCAGACAAAAGTCAATCAATACCGTCTGACTTTGCGCAGTTTTTGGCAATAACCCTTTTATTAATAATTTTAGGAGACGCCATTGCGTATTTATGCTTGTTACTGAGCCAATGCGGAACTACACTCGATTTCGTCAAGTTAATACAAGAAGTATACAATTTAAAATCAGTAATGAGAGCACTAAAGTAATACCAGTTAGACATAATTTCCTGGTTCGACTTTTTGCAATACGTGTCCACCAACATTGTGGTTAAGGTTTTAATTTTATTTTATTATGTCTTTAATTTGAATATACCCACTCAATCATATTAGATTCGGTTGTAGGTACTTATATCTTTTTTTAGTTTAACTAGTTTACGATGCATGCCTTATTTTGAATCCAATTTGTATTGATACTCTAACAAAACAAAAAATAAATTAAATTTGATACTGTGAACAATTTTTCTAATATACATAAAGCTTTAGTTTTAAAGATATTTTATCTTTTTCCCTATCGTTTCAAGAGAAAGAGTAAAGAATCGGATTTCAAACTTAACACATTTTTTTAACAGAAACATAATTGTCTTATTAATATTTTTAAACAATTCTGTTTCATACCATCGATTAAAATGTTGAACATCGGAAGAGCATGTTGCCAAAACTATTTAACGACTTTGTCCACAAAAAAATCCTACCTTTGATGAAGATTGATAGGAATAACTAAGTTAATGAAGCCAAAATTAGCGATTCGCAAAAACGTCGATAGATCATAATCTGAGCGCAAACTTAGAAGTTTGAACTTAAATGATATTAATAATTCAGTCACAATAGAAATATAAAACAGTGAGACCTCTTTATTGCAGGTTAGGTAATTCTCGAAAAGTCCGCGCGGAGACAGACGGCATCGTTTAACTATGTGCCTGTTTTTCAGACAGTTATTTTTTTGCAATTAATTGCTTGTTATATCTCAGATGAGATTACATTTGAAAATAAATATTGGAACTCAGTTGGAAAAGCAGTCTCCCGAATAGCAGGGAATCGAACCAGGAGGCCTAATACGAAAGCGCATCGTTCGGTCGGTCGTATTATCCGATCAAATTAAAACATCCATTCCCCCGTATCAAAGGTTTAACAATTTATGAACAATTAAAAACGGTCGGGTTTTTTACACGGGTAGATTGAGTTGGTCATATTTTATCAAAGAATTGACACATGAGACGGCCATTTTAATTTGTCAGGTTTATACGACCGAACGAAAAATACACTTTCGTGCTAGGCCCCCAGTATTTTACTTGGGTTCGATTCACACATAGTAGAAGTCAGAGAAATTGACAGCGGTTATAAGACTGCAACTTAAGATAGGATACATATTCAATGACCTGTGACGCTGTGATTGCAAAAATAGATACATTTAATTATTTTGACAAACGGAAAAACCTATATCAGACAGTAAGCAAGCACTATGGAATTTACACTAAATTTAAACACACGTACCCAATAACTTTAAGTAATCATTAATTTTCTAGTGTGTCGCACGCGTGACGTCTATGTCTATTATTTCAAGTTTTGTATAAAGTGAGACTACCTACTCCATTTTTTTTGTGGTACAAATTAGTTTTTAGTACGGATATGTAACTTTTTGTTCAGATTATGAAGTAATGTTAACACCCTACGATATTTAATAGAGTAAATATACGCAGTAAATATGATAAGTTTATGTTTTATTTAACAAATTAAGTATGTTTAATTGTGTTGTAACCTAAAAATATTGCTTACCTAAACAGACTGAACACATATAGGGTAACATAAACATGTAAAAAATAATATAACACTTTCTAAAACCACGTGATCAGCTGCAGATAAATTAAACTTTTGCTATAAGAAAAATATCTAAATCATGAAAACAATTCAGATATTTCCCCAACTAACGAACACTACCTTGATGCTTGTAATATGGTGCATTTTTTTAACATGATTTCGATGTGATGTGGTGTTTTAGGACTGCAGCCTTAAGCCCAGGGTTCTGTAGCCAGCCATAAAGAGGTCAGTTTCTATTGAAGGCAATGGATATTATTTTTATTAATGTTTAGTTTAATTCTCATAGAACTTAAAATTAAATTAAATGTATTACACAAGTTCCTAACCACCCTGTATTTATTAATAGTTGCTTAAGGCACCCAGCTTACTCAATATCATAGTTCTAAGAAATTTGCGTAAAGTATCATTAAACTATAGAAAATTGTCTGCGAGAAACGTAGAAACCAGCTTTTCAAATAGCAGTGCTTTTGCAATACCTATTTTAATATGTTATTATGACTACTTGCCTTAGCTTTAGCATGATATTACTTTTGTATGGATATGAATAATAGAAGTGTTATATTTGTGACAATAATTACAACTATATTAGTGCTGATCCGGTTTGCATTGTCAACAGCAGCGTTAATGAGAATCATTAAATAACTAAAAATAACATTGACAAGTAAAAATATATTATACCAGCTTAATAGTGCAGTAATGCAACTTGAATGAAATAAGTCCCAAGGTCGATTCCCAGTTCAAAAGAAAGATTAAAAAAAAAAAAATTATCGACATTTTCTTAAAGACGTCACTCAGCACAATGAATTATAAAAACTACACAAAGAAATTAAATTAAATAAATTCTTAAGGGACAAAATGGCAACTATTCTGCATCGGACAAAAAAATAATCACGTAAATTGGATTAGAAATCTCGGCATAATCTGTATACATAAGTACATAGAAAAAATATATACCAACCGAATTAAGAACTTCCTCTTTTTCAAAGTCGGTTACAAAAATAATACATGGCAGGTAGTCCTTTGCTTTTAAATAATGACCATTCGTGTGTTATCTGAAGTATATTGTTACCCCAATTTTATTCAAACCAGGAGGCCTAGCAAGAAAGTGTTTCTTTCGTTCGGACTTATAATCCTTTGATAAAATATAACCAACTCAATCTAGCCGTATAAAAAACCCGACCGTTTTCAATTTTTCATGTATTGTCAAACCTTTGATACGGGTGAAAGGATGTTTTAATTTGATCCGATAATACGACCGAACGAACGATGCGCTTTCGAATTAGGCCTCCTATTACTCGCTATAAAGCAAATGGTAATATCTAAAAGTGGTTTATCTAAACACAGCTTTTTGCCCGCTCTCCGCTATTCTTGAGGACACGCGCAAGCGCATAGAAAGCGACAGTCATAGAGAATTGCTCAGAAGCCAAGGCCGAATATGACGGCTACCGGATACGGCTTAACTTATTAGTATTAAGTACCATTAACAGTAGGCCAAACGGTTTTCACATTTGTCACGTTATTGTAAACTGTTTATTTTACCTTATTTATTTATAAATTACATTTTCTTCTGTATAGAGCTATTCATATCCGATATACTTTGCCCCTCCGACTTCACGAAAGCCACCGCGCTGAGACACTGGGTCTCCAACCTTCTCCTTATTCATTTATTAATGACATTTTTTTCTTTAAAGAGCTATTCATATCCGATATACTTTTCCGTACTTTTATTAGCTTCACTTGTATTGTGAATAACTAATAAGGTATGTGATTTAATCTTAAAAGTCGATTTTAACCTACTTTTACCGTAACTGCTGGTCGTAGTGATTTAAAACACAATAATTAGATACCATCTTGTAATCCAAACTTATCTAATAATGGAGCCATAATCATGTGGGCTCCCAGTAAAACTGTCGTATTTGGGTTTATTTAATTATTTTTTGTATTAGTATTTTTCAGAATACCATAACATATTTTCTTTTTATTATTATTTAGGTAAAGTGCCGGTTTCGGCGTATTTGTGTGCCATAATTAGAAATGTCAGTTTTTACATAAAATATTAATATCTGTTGTGATTTATGTTATGAGTCCCTGCTCTAGTCAAAATCTGACCAAAAGGATTCTATGCCCTTTTCGTTTCAGTTTTGTGTCAGTTCGTGCTTGGTCTTTGGCTGTGTGCATTGCTTACGTGAACATGTTTTTGGTTGCACGCACACCATCGTTGAAAGCATATTCCTCCCTCATCTGCGTTCCTAATTTGCATATAGTCATACGGTTATGACTATATGCAAATTAGGAACGCAGATGAGGAAACAACGGTTTGTTTATTCAGTTTATAGACCTGTTTCTGGGCATTTATACACGTCCCAAAAGTATAGCTTGGTCCTACTAACATTTCGAGTCTACATGTCAGCTGGTGATGAGAGGAAACAACTACTATAGACACTAACCTGGAGGCAGTTTCGACTTGAGCATGTCCATAGCGACGACGTTGATGACCAGCACCCAAATCGGGCACTCCAGCAGTTCCCCCTCCGACTTCACGAAAGCCACCGCGCTGAGGCACTGTGTCTCCAACCTCCGCCGGTCGGGGTACGCGCGACGAAGCTCCCTGTTCACGTTTGATTGGAATTTCTTCATGTCGAATAACTGTGGGAGAAAATGTGCTGTTAGATTTCAAAATAGATAATATTTCTATAAGAGTAGATACTCTTTCTTGCACATGAAACAAAGAAGTTACAGGTGATGTTTCAGCAATATGTACAGACGAACTTCAGATAGAGACAATTATAAAGTTTTTATTTACTAATAACAAATAAGGAAAAGTGGTAGTGGTAGTTGAGGTACAATCAACATCAATTTCAACAGAACGGCATTGTAGCCAAGACATAATTATCTCAATTGTCTGGAAAAAGCATTTCAGAAATGTTTAATATAGAATTCAGGTTATTGTAAAATTTAGAAGAGTCAGTATTTGGAAGCTACTTTTCGATCAGCTAATTTTGATCCTGATAAAATTGATGCACTGAGTGCTGGAAAATGTAGTTTTAATTGCATGACAATATGACATGCATTGAACAACGGATCTCTGAGGTTCAGTAAGGGAAGGTAGAGAATTCCTCCTTTGAGGGATTATATAGGAATTTGACTTTAGCACGGAAGGACATAATCTGCTTAAAAGTTTATAAAAAAATAAAATGCCAATCTTTCAAAGTTTCAATGCTGCGTTTTGATGCACAATGTTTAATAACCATATTAATATTAAATATTTTTGAATAATTGTATTCAGCATAAACTTTATAATAGAATGTTAGTTAATAATACAACGCAACAAAAACGCTTCTAGCTAGTTATCGTTCTTATAATACAAAAAGTGACGGCTGCAGTTTTTATTTGTATTAAGCAATTCGATCACATACACGATGTTGATCAAAACAAACAATCTAATAAATGAATGCACTCGGAGATGCTATCTAAATTAATATTACATCACAATGGAGCGGTCAACAATGAAAAGACAATCGTTCGATCATCGAATCATTGGGCCAGTCATCCAGCGAGCGCTCCCTAAAACTAAAATTTGATGAAGCGTGACCACAACATATTTTGATAAAGCAGGCCCTCGATTAATAGTCGTTCGATAAGAAATTTTTAAAATGATAAACCACGTGACACTGTATGATTTAGCTTTCGTACACGTGGTTTATCAAATTATTCGTTGTTGAAGGGTTTTGAATCGGAGGGCTGGTCTACAATGAGTAAGTCTATACTTGATAATGATGGTATGAGCCTATGAGGTATATTTTTATGATAAGATTTTTACAGCGAGCTTATCGAATGCTAATATAGCGGAGTCTCTAGCAAGGGAAAATGATTCAAATCACGGTAAAACCACAGTGGGCTAATTAGAATGATATCGTTTATTTACAATTCGACTATATACAAGAGGCAGATGATCGCCTAAATCATTAGCATAAGCAGTGTTGTTTATACGTCAAATAGGTACATCATACAGGAAACAAAAAATATTACAAAATAATGTTTAAATTATACAGCTATAAGAGATCAAGGTAAGCCCCTCGCTGATGCGGTGACTAGCCAACTGCTGGAATTGATTAACCTAAAACATTTGACATTTGATGATCGTTTTTATTTAAAAATCTTTAGCGACATGTCAGTCGTATAGTTCTAACTTTGTTGTAGTTATGATTTTTAATACTTTTTGTCGTAGTTATCGAAGAAAAACATTAGTAGGCACCTACATATTATAACTGCAGAGTAATCCTACTGCTATTTCTCCTCTTTTGCGTTTTAAATCAAAGCAACTTAATTTTTCTCGAAACTCGTAAAACTTAACCTAACTTTATTTTAAACACTTATATTTTTTTCCAAAACAATCAACTTTTTTGTTTGGTTCTAAATAAAGAATAATTAATTCTCAGAAGAGCCCGTTAACAAGTGGATGACGGGCATTTAAATTGGATTTTAGCCTATAAATACTAGATTACTGAACAAATTAATGCCGCCCAACAGGAGAGACCCATGGTAGTCTGCATCAATATGACCATTGACCTATCTTCATTTGTTAGGTTGTCTGTTCTTCGGGCTCAAAAACGGCTAGCTCGTTTTTCTAATTGTATAATTTTATTAGCTTCTTCTGACCGTGACTTCGTTTAATCATCCAACGAAAACTCTAAAACGGGATAAAAATGGTGTTTAGCGAAATCTAATGGTTTCAACCATGACGCGCTTCATTGCTGTGCGGTCTTTGTTAGTTATAGTAAATAAATAATAAATAAATAAATATTGGACAACATCACATACATTGCTCTGATCCTAAGGTAAGTAGCTAAAGCACTTGTGTTATAGTAATGAGAAGCAACGACGGTACCACAACACCCAGACCTGAGCCAACATAGAAAAGTTCGTTTTCTACATTGACCCGATCGGGGATCGAACCCGTAACCTCAGAGATGGCGGAGCCATTTAAAGCCCGGCATGCTCGCCTCTTGGCCACGGAGGTCGTCTCTATAGTGAACATGTTCTCTAAAATCAAAACTGCTCTAGTTTAATAAAGAGGTTCTGTATTTAATGGGCACCACGCCAAACAAAGCCGAAAGTGCCGCGTCAGATGCATCGACGAAATTGAATGAGGCTTATGAAGTTGTTACATAATCGGTGCACTTTCGAGTTGAGCTGGGGAAGTGTCGATAGTTTAGATATCGAGAAAGTTGACATTGAAATCAATTATACCAACTTATAAAAATATTTTCTTGATCTAAACCATGATAAAAGATTAGCCAACCAATTTATACCACCATTTTCACCACTGTAAAGACATGTAAAATTTGACAACATTTTAAATAACATAATTAATTGATTATCGTTATTCTGCTTCAGTTCGTCTCTGTCACAAAAAATAGCATTATTGGTTAAACCAACAATTAAACGTGAGTACAAAAGGAATGACTGCAAAATGCTGAGAAAGGTTCCCATCTTTGAAAAATAGTGATTTTATTGTTATAAATGTATCTTTCATTTATGTAAAATTGTATTTTATTTTATTCGTCGCCTTATGTCTGCCTGCAGAAACAAGTTGAATTGTTTTAAGAGTTCATGGTTACCCCGCAGGACAGAATATTAAAATTGTTTGATGGATTTATCGATATATTAATCACATTCTCGTAGCGCATCACCAGTCTATGCACTTTCGAGACATCACTTGTATCAAGACGTGGCCTGTCGGAACTCGGTGCCGAATAGATCCGATTCTATCTACAAGCACAAAAACACCGCCTACGTTTTTCTTACCTCATCTTTCGGACTTCGGCATGTACACTGATGCGTTTAAAAAAATATTAATTATTACTGGAATGTTTGTTGTACTTTGTTAGATAATTTGAAAATGTATTTCTTCAGATAGTTGAGCTACAAGTGATGTATTGTTTACGAAACAAACATCGATGTATTCATGTTTTACATTTTGTGGAGTTGACATGAGATGATAACATTGTACCAATTAAAATCGCAAGGGAATTTGGTGTGGGAATACGGATTGCATTGAAAAATCTCAGGTATCCGTTGCTACACTGTATTGTTTAAAAGAAATTGAAGTGACCTGCTTCTCTGAAATGATCATTTTTAATTGTTTCATCAAATAAAAATATTATGTCGTAGCTAAATTTTAAATAGTCGTCCTCTACCTAAGGTTGTCTAGAAAAGCGGATAAAACTTCCTAATTTGATTTTTTTGTAAAAAATATGTGTGATTATTTTTTATGGTGTGCAATCTGATACTACATTTGGCTAAAGCTATATAAAAAAAAAACTTGTTTGCCCCTTCAGCCTCTCTTAACCATTCATTTACGATTGCGATGAAATTTTTGTGAATTATTGTGTTGGCCATAGCCACACAGCACAATTTTGGCAAATGATATGCCGAATATGGAATAACAAGTCAGCTCAATTCAGACGGTCGGATTAAGAACAATGCTTCTCCTTTCTACATATTCGCTTTCGTTACTCCCAAGGAAATAGAATAAGCGCCAAACAAATAAATGAGGCAATGACCATTCTTTTCCTTTCCTAATATTGCTATCTTCTCTCATTGTTCTTTGCAACCAGGTTACGTAAAACAGTGTAGGTAATGGTCTATGAACCAGTGATGTATCTTAGCTGGTTCACTAGGAAGTGAATCTTCTATTGTTCGATAACATGTCCCTATTTTGGACACGTTATCGTATTGTTCATTCGCGTGTTTTAATTAGAACGCATCTAGTGTGTTCAATTAGTTATATAACCAATTCATCTTTTTTGATGATTCGAATGATTCAAAATTATATCTTCGTTTACTATTATTTGTAAATATTCAAATCAATGAGAATGGTACGCTAAACATAATTTTAAGCTTCCTAAAACGTAAAGTTATGCCAAAACAATTGAAGCTAAGCTGTAACGTGTTTCGTTCAATGACACATTAGTCCTAATTCCGAAAAAAAAAAACAAACGAATAAGCTATTTAATGTCATTACTAGTGTATGCTTTCCGGATTGAGCAATTTTGTAACAGCTATAAAGGAATTATGTGGCAATGTCATGGTCATCTCCGCCCAAACACACTGATGTGATGCGTTCTAAATGACCAGTGCAGTACAGTGCAAGTCGCATTAGAGTAATGTACGACCTTTTAGACTTTTTGTACCGATCGTTGTCTTAGAAAAGTCTTGCGTAAGAAGAAAAGGGAATATTAGAATCAGTGTGAGATGTAATTTGGGCATTTGGGTCATTAGCATCAGAGGCATAAAGCACTTTGGTTAAAGTATTTCTTCAGCGTGTTTAAATCCCTTTATTAAATTCATAATGTTCTTATTGCGCATACATGTGACTTGCGTGGAAACGTATTTCATCATCTTGGGTACTAAAGTATTTTAAGTGCGTTCTCAAGTTATTCTTTATTCTTGTAACAATACTTATTGAGATTCAACAAAAGTTTTTGATTTTTCAGGAAGTATATTTTATGTTATCAATCAATAATTTAAAATCTACACTGTCCCTTGATAGCTGATACTCTGAATAATTTTCATCTAACATAGATCACATCTATTTGTGATTTGAAAGACTTAGCTTTATTTATCTTCTAGTAGATTGAATGCATTTTACTTAACCAGTATCTGAATTAGGTAGTATTATTTTGTGCAGTCTAGTTCTGTTTGCTACAAAATCCCCTACATTTGAATTACCATATCTCATAGGCATAGTCATTATGTAGGTAGGAATTATACAGGCACATTTCAACATCATGCTTCTTATGCCCTCATCTCGACGGAAATGATTACTGGTAAACATCCATTTGGTTGGCTTGGAACAAACTAATGCATTTTGGACGTGGAATTAATAGCTTGGGTTTTGTGTTTAAATAAAATTGGTAGAAAGATATTTGTTTTGTATTTATTAATAGTTACTTACAAGTTGTAATTGTAGGCATTGGAGCAAACGACTTACTCAGCATTCTCATAATAAAGGATTAGAAAGTTTGATTATAATTAGCACAACAAAGAGGTCCGTAGATCCCTTCTTGGTCTAGACGTGAACAAGGCCTGTGGTCCTGATGGCATACCAGCAAGAGTGCTGAGGTATTGTGCGCCTGAGTTGTCTCCCGTACGACAGAAATCGTACCAAAATCTTGGAAGCTTGCCAATGTGCAACCAGTACCCAAGAAGGGTAGCCGTGCCGACCCTAGTAACTACAGACCGATCGCCATCACTTCCATACTCTGTAAGGTTATGGAAAAAGTTCTAAATTGCAAACTGCTTTCATACCTAGAAGACAATGATCTTCTCAGTGATCGTCAATATGGCTTCCGCCGGGGACGTTCAACTGGGGATCTTCTAGTGTATGTAACGCATTGCTGGGGCGAAGCCATCGAAAACCACGGCGAAGCAATCGCAGTGTCGCTGGATATTTCGAAGGCTTTCGACAGGGTTTGGCATGCGAGTCTGCTGAGCAAGCTTCCAGCGTACGGTATCCCCACTGGCTTCTGTAGCTGGGTGGCTGACTTCCTAAGTGAACGGTCGATCCGAGTAGTCATTGACGGCTGCTCCTCTGACCTCAAGGCCATTGACGCCGGAGTTCCTCAGGGGTCTGTGCTCTCTGCGACTCTTTTCCTGCTGCACATCAATGACCTGCTATCTTCAGGTATTGTTGGGTACGCAGATGACAGTACTGTCGCGGAGAAGTATCTGTCTAGTGCAGGAGCCAGTGCAGTTGAGGTCCAAAGACTGAGAGAGGCCATGGTTGAGCGTACGAGCCTGACGTTAAGTAACGTCTCCCAGTGGGGCGATGACAATCTCGTCAGCTTCAATGCCTCTAAAACGCAGGCGTGTCTTTTTTCCACAAAAAGGAGTCCTTTCACCCTTTCTCCTACTTTCCGAGGTACATCTGTTTCAGTGACCGGCACTCTACAACTTCTTGGCATGGAGTTGTCCTCTGACCTCAACTTTGGCACCACCATCGAGTCTAAGGCTCAAATTGCAGCTAGAAAGTTGGGCGTCCTGAATAAAGTCAAGCGGTACTTCACGCCTGGACAGCTTTTAACTCTTTACAAAGCCCAAGTCCGATCTTGCAAGGAGTACTGCTGCCACCTTTGGGACGGCTCGGCGAAATACCAACTTGCTGCACTTGACTCGGTGGAACGCAGAGCCAAGAGAATAATAGGCGATAAAAAACTGGTGGCGTCCAAGCTGCACAGCCTGGCTCACCGCCGCAAGGTTGCTTGCCTATCGGTCTTCTATAGATTGTACTTCGGAGAGTGTGCTCATGAGCTGCATGAACTCATACCACCGTCACCTTTCTTCCATCGGACATCCAGACGCACGGCCGGCTACCATCCGTTCTTAGTTGATATACCCATAACCCGCACTAAGCGCTTCTCATCATCTTTTATTATGCGCACAGCTAAGGATTGGAATTCCCTGCCTGCGTCTGTATTTCCGAGTGCATATAACCTGACTCTCTTTAAGTCCAGAGTGAATAGGCATCTTCTGGGCAAGCTCGCTCTATCGTAGATCCCATCTATGCTCTAGAGCAAGATTGGGGTCAAGAGTAAGCCCATCTCAAATAAAAAAAAAAAAAAAAGCACAGAAAATTGGCAGCAGTAGAGATGATAAATTACGAGTATCAATAAAAATGAGCGCACTCTCTTTTAAAGTGATCATTTAGTTTTAGTTCGTATCATTCGTAGTAGTTTTAAAGTACATTTTTATTCCATCAAATTGCAGAGGTTTGACAATATATAATAGTCTGCTGCTACAAATAATCGGTTGAGTCCGATTATTTGTACAGACAGTGCGCTACTTTTAAACTTTCATGGTCACTAACATTAGAATAGTTTGTTACGGGATTGCTACCATGTACCTCAGTTACTCCGTGATCATGGCGCTTGCAACAGTGCCGAAATATCGGGAACTCAAAAATAAGGTACATGGTAGCAATCCCGTAACAAACTATTCTAGTGCGCTACTTGTACAGGCAATCGCTTTCCTGGTACTACATAAGAGGCTCAGATGAATTAATAAAAGATAAATAATAAATTATCCAACCTTAAATATTTTTTCCTGTTCCAGCGCGTAGCCAGGCAGTTTCAGTATGTCCTGTCCTATTGCTGTCTCTTCGCTGCTGGTGGCTGCTGTACTCTTCACAAACACACTACTCTTGGAGTAGCGTCTGACGAGTATGTTACCGGCGTCATCCATTTTTATTTTTACACCCTGTAAGAAAAAGTTTTAATTAGTACTAATAATAGAACATACAATTTTTTATTTTACCAAAGAAAAGAGTCCATAGAATAGTTTTGACTTAGTGATAGTTATATTAAGGGACGAAATCAAAGACGGCGATGACAAACGGTAAATATATCAGGACATTAACTTTTGCAGAAGTATAGTTAAAATCTGCAGATGTATTACAGTGTAATGACGAAAGACCTACAAAAACACAAATTAACATAAAGCATGTACCAAGTGTAGTATTATTTGCAGTTACAAATTGGGGGACAATCACCTTAGTTTTTGCCAAAAGCCGTTACGTTTATGACATCACAGTTATGTCCTTATATTGCTAACAAAATTGATTCAAGGTCATTGGCTCAAGACGGTACGGTTTTTATTAGCATATACCATTTGTCTTATTATGATTTACGACATGACAGAAGTACTCAACAATGGAGTAGGTTCCAATAACCGTCTGACCTATGACATCAGCGACCTTACCCACATTGGTGCATGTCACAGTACAAGCATTGTTACAACTAATTTAGATGAGAACCTATTTTTTTACAGATTTTCTAAAACTGCGGAAGATAACGCATTGTTATGTAAATTGAGATAGATTTGTTATATCCAATCAACTCACTAGTGTAAAATTGTAGTATTTTTAGACGTTGAACGCAGCTTTTTTTAAAATCCTTGAATAAAAATTTATGTGCTTGTATTAAATAGCACGAAATCTCGTAAGATAGTGTTATTAGTGAGTGCGTCTTAAACGATCTGCCAACAAAATTTGATGGATAACAACATTTCAATAATAGAAACCAATCAGTTGACGTAACAGAATCTTCATTATGAGTAAATAATATAGCGATGGCAGGTAACCTTTGTCTATTTGGTACGGCGTCCTTGTCATTTAGAGAGAATCATGAGACGCATCGGTGTCTAGCAAGACAGAATGTGTATCAACTTTATTTATAAAATCAAACAAGGTCTACCAGTGTGTCATAGTTATGACACATCATAGTAATGACTTTCTAATTTCGATATCCAAAATTGCAAGCCCTTCAGATACTGCGACAAATACCTACACCTGGTGGATAATAAATGCAGTGTTAGTTACTTGTGTATCTCTAATGCTTATTTCTTTTTGAGAAAGAGAGACAGATAACTCTTCAGTGCTTAACATTTTTATTCATAGCCTGTAATCTTCGTCATGAATGGTTATTCATGATCCAATTGACTTGCAGTTTTAACACCACGTCCGCAATTACTTACCGGCAGAGGGAAGTGAAGCAACCAATTGACGAAACGTTAATTGTCGCGTCAGTTTCGAATACCGTCGGCTCATCCAGCCGTTCATAATTAAATCGAATAGGCTCGATCTACAATCCAACCGGTCGCATCGTTTGCTTTGATCAAAGCACATGTAGAGTTACGAATGTTGTGTTTTCGAAACCATACTCTGGACGATACAGCTAAAAAGCTGCCCAAATGGGTAGTTAGCAATTAACAATTAATTTCAAATCAATTTTTAGAAAATTGGACGAGAACCAGAATTTGATTTAAAAAAAAAAGATAATTATAGTAGTATTATTTAATAAAGAGGTGACGATAGATAGGATTACGAAACAATAAAGGTGGGACTAGGTTAAAGCTTGCCTCGATTACATCATTAGAGCTGGCTATGAACAAAATATATTTAAGTAGATACGGGTTTGATATAGTAAAAGACTTGTTCCGTATCAAATTGTGGGAGGATCTGAAATATAATTTAATGTGGCATAGGTTTGGGCATAGATTAAAAAGCTCTGACCTCACACAGTTGTTACCCATGATATTTAAATTTAACCCAAGAACACAAAATTTAGATACGGGTAATAAAATTTATGTCTACTCTCATTACGCTTCTGACTATACGTTGTAAGAAATTGTTTTATTATTTTTATATTGCTATGGCTAAATGCGATTTATGGATATGGATTTAAAACTTAAATGAATATTATTGCAACAAAATTTGTTGATCTGGCTTTTAGGGTTTTTCCATAGTCTCTTCAATGCGGTGTTTTTAACATTATTTTTCTAAGTTGACATTATAGTTTACAATAGTGTTTGTTAGTAACAGCATCTTTTTGTAACTTTACTGACATAAAAGCAATTCGGTGTAATTCTAAATCAGCTGACCTTGTATTGGACAGCTTGTTACTTCATCTCATTTGAATGTCAGAATTATTTTGGATCTATTGTTCGTACAGTTTATTTTCAATGAACTGTACCGGGTTACATGTCTGATTTGATAACGAGATTCAGCACGCCATAACACTTCCTTGAACAAATTATTCGATATCGCCTATTGTGTTTTTATCTTTGATTTTCTTAATAATATTTACGTTGCGCGAATTTGCAAGTATGATTTCGCCTGGCACTTTACTGGTAGTGTCATCATAAATAATTTTAATCTACTCGCCGATCTGGTTTTCGAGCTGAGGTTATTATTTTAGCAGAATTTGATTAATACAAACTACTATTGCACTAGTGGGTGTATTTGAATAAAATGCTTAAACACAATGATGGTCATCTTCAAAACGATTAAAAGATGCTTCATCACTTAAATGTGATACTTGTAAAAAATGTTTTTCATTCGATTAAGGAATTGTATTGACGTAGTCAAAATTTGATTGCGTCCGTCTAACTAGTCATGACCTCATCAATGTTTTTAGCTTTGTGTCATCATGGGCATGGGAATCACAAAGCTCATTAAAATAACACGCTGATGTTAATGTTATGTTTTACTACACGTGTATGTATTTTGTAAATTAAGTATGCCATTGACATGCAGGGAATCTTTATTGTCCATTGCGAATTAAGTTATTGCCTGTAGAATAATAGTTAAATTATCGAAAATTATTTACTGCTGGTTTTGTAATTAACATTGATGATTCTAATATTTATAAAAGGAATTGTGACTCACCTGTCCTATATGTCTTTTCACTTCGTCTGTTTTCTGATCTCTGTGTGGATTGTTGAACCCGCAAAGGCCAATTCTGTAAAGACGAAAAACAAAACATTAGTCAAATGCAAAACAGTCAAGATTAGGATTCAAATCGCGTGGACCATAATTTTCGATGTGATGATTTTTGCATTGCTTGGATCTCAGCCAAAAGAATTTTATGTGTAAGAGTGAGTGAAGTGCGAAAAACCCCTTTTTAGAAATAACCAGCCTATTGTTTGCACGCGCTGGAAATCACAAGAGTAATTTACATACAGCCATTCACTGTCATGCTTCTTAACTATCAATGGGCAGGTATTTATAGACACAGCGCCTTATAGGCGTCTCTAAAATCAACATTTATTTAAAAGTAGTTCGGTATTCGGTTCTCATGTAACAAATTGAACAATGACGACATTGGAATTTGTGGTGCATTAGTATTTTGTTGTCGTCCTGTATCAGAATATTGTTTTCTCAAAACCGTTCCTTGGCATTGGATGGGAATCCTCATTGACATTCTGATTTGGTCCGAAGGTTTGTCTGTGCCTGCCGATTGGAAATTTCTATTCGATTCAAATACCGTTCAAAGTCAAACTTTTCTATTCAACACGTGAAATAATTAAGTTTGATGTTGGTTTGAATAATGCGATCTTAACGAAAGTTTAGTGTTAGCTGTCACGCATTACATATCGCCTATTAGCATCGTAAATTATGTGGGAAAGTCAAACTGTTTATTAAAAACTACAGGTGCCCGTTGCTTATCCCGGTCAATACAGATAGTTAATGATGTATTCATCATCATTATTTATGTTATTGCAGTCCAATACTGGACATAAGTCCCTTTCTTTAACAATTATTGTTGTCAATTTAAAAATCTTTGGTAAGTGAACAACACAAGAGACAAGTCATGCCATCTCAATTACCACCTAACTTCAACGTTAAACAACGCCGTCTCCATTAACATCTATGTGTAGGTACTTCACAAAATGTGATATTTTTGGAATAAAAAGTAACCCATGTCAATTCGAAGGACTAATGTTCCGTCTCAAGCAAACTTTAACTTTTAATATGATAAGTATTGTAAATCTTAGTATAGACATTCGTCTAGGTATTTCAATAAAGTAATTACTGCAGAGTATAACAGATAAAGTAAAACAAGTGAATGAAACATTCCAAGAAGAATTAAAATTTATTAAAATTGAAAATCCTTCAACTTCAAGTAATTGGTACGATACCAAATACGTGTTGCAAATTCATGGTTCAAGTTCCGATTACTATACAAGAGTGATAATTTAATAGAATCTAGGTAACAATGGAGGTATACGTGATCACGTAACGCAAAATTATGTCTATAGGCGTATATTTAATTTGACCCTAATAGCATAGCGTGTATATAGAAAAGGAAAATTTAGGTCAAGTTGCAATGTTTATGAAAAAATAATAAGTAGTTTGAAAACTAGCTATTATATTCAAAGTCAAAGATACTTGTTTGGTACGTAAAATATAAAACATAATAATTTGAGGCATTAGTTGTACCCATAATGTAAAACAAAACGAGTAGTTCTGCACTCGAAGCTAAATATTAAGAAGACCACACAAAAACCTTTCAATGAAGTTGATGACCCTACTTGAATAGATAAGGTTAGATGTCAAATATGTAATATGTTTCAAAGCTTAACCTACAATAGCGTATTTAAGGATTTTAACAACTGCAGCGTAAATACTTGTAATATTTTGACGAGAAAGTAATATTATCTGTAGTGTTTTTGGAAGAACAATTGCTTGGATAGCGGAAAGATGTATTCGATCGATTCGATCCAAGACAGTTTAAGAATATTTTCACGTTAAATGTAATTACATTACTATAGCGGACTTTTTTTTCAATAAAACAAATTATACTTTTTTTTCAACCTTAAACCTTGTTGGGTATCGCTTGATGATAGTAATCACTAATATACTCATTACTATAGTACCATTCTCAATGTATTTTTTTCTGTACTGTTTGTTTTGTGTGGTGTGCCATAAAGAGTACCTATCTATCTATCTATACTTAAGGATCTAGTTTTTAACAAGTTCTGAGCTTTAGTTAAGAGTTAACGCAAATGCCAAAACATGATTTATTGATTAGAAAAATAGGTATTGATTGATACATAATGTTTTATTTACAAGGTCGTATCAAAAATAGTCACAAATATTTCCTACCTCAAAATTGATTAATTACGCCCCTTGAACTGTAAGCAATTACTCTAATACTTTTAATTACAACAATAGCAAATGACAATGGCGACCTTTCAAGTATTACTAATGGTGTAGTCCGGCTAACAGGGCCCAAACTTTCGACAATCCATCAGTCTGCTATAATTGCAAGTCGCAGATAACTTATCGAATTTGTAATTGCTAATTACTCGGTCATTATTTACTTGCTAGATTTGTTTTATGGCTTTGTTTAATTTGAAAATATACGAAATTACCTTTGCATTTTTGGTTTTATGGTTATTATAAATGTCACAATAAACAATGTTTATGATAGTATGACGAAGTTAAGATTGAATACAAAATACCTTCTTTACTTATCTATGTAAGCTTAACAATACCTTAACAAGGTTTACATGTTCTAGTTCGTCATCGTAATATACTGGAAATTTTGAGGTCGATTTATAAATTGCTGTATCTAAAAATTATAACTATCGATTTTCTTTTGTTTTGAGGATATCTTTACTTATATAATGCTGAACAGAATAACGTCTCAAATATTCCATTTAGGTATATATCGCTTAAGATTAGTTTAGTGTAGGTATATCAAATGGTCGTCGAACCAATAATATGTCGCCGGTGAACGGCGGCCTTGCGCGGGCGCAGTCACCGCTACTATGTCATTTTGCGCACGTGGCGCCCTCTATCTTCGATCTCTAATGCCTTAATTTAATTAATAAGATTAGGAATAGGTTTTGTTGCTGTTGTTTTAGCGCAAATTCTTATTGTAGTTGACTTGAATAAGCAATGACAAGTGAATACAATAAATAATAAATACTCACTCAGTCTACGTACGAAATCTTTTACCACGTAGGTTGATTAATTAATTTTATAAATAAGATCTTAGACAAAGTCACTATCAACCTAAGTACAGCGATAGTTATTACTTGCAATATTATTAAAAAGTAAATGTTATGTAGCTACAATATACGCACTTTTAAATGATCGTTACCCTGAATATAAAACAGGAACCATTTGTTTTTGCAAAAGGATGATTTTAAGTTGTAACACAATATTTATAATGCAGTTCTTCTTCAAGGATCTGAAAATGTCACTGGAATTAATCAGGTGAATGCTTGTAAAAGATAAAACTCTGCGCAGTAAAAATTTTATGATGCACATAATGTTCGTTGATTGTCGTTACATTTATATGTAAGTATATCCGTGTAAACATGGCATGAATCATACCACCAAGTGAATGTAGTTTTGTTTGTTTAATACATTTTAAATAATTGTTGTAAATGCAAAAATGAAAGTAAAAATAAATACTTAAAGCAGTTTCATCTTAACTGATTATTCAATAATTGAAATTATATTTGTTTCTAATGTTTGTGCGTATAATAGAACCCAAGATATTTTGAAACAACCATAACAATATCATTAACGGCTTGCTAACAGCAATAAAAGCAAAAGGAAGTGCAGTTACTCGGATAGTTTAAGGTTGTGGATTCAAATCCCACCAGAGGCAGTGGAATGGAAAATTTCACATACAATATAAATAATAAAATATAATTGAAACAGTAAATACAACTATTTAATATCTGTGCGGTAGATCAAAGATAATAATATTACGTTATCAATTTAATCATGTAATTTGTGGTTCAAAAACTGACGATTATTTACTCATATTATAAACTAATTTAAAAAAAAACTCTGAACTGTCTTTATTGTGAGTAAAGATGGAGTGTTCAATTTTAATTATTATCAATAAAATGTCCTTAATTTTAGAGCTTAGGATTGCCATATTAAAAATATCTTATTATTCACAGTATTAGATTCACAGTATTCATTAATTTTTTTATCCGATTCTAAAAAATTAAGAGGATCTCACACATAATTTTAAATAAATTTTCCTATTCATCATCATCATCAATTTAGTCACAGGACTTCAACTGCTGGACATAGGCCTCCCCCAGTAACTTCCAGATTGGCCGGTTAGAAGCGGCCTGCATCCATCTTTACAGCTAATTAAATATTTATAAATGGACAAAGCTCTAGAAATTAACTACAAGCTAAGATGAACAAATGTATTAGAAGAATCATTTGCACGCGTAAGATTGAGAATTGTATAAAAGCATCGATGCATAGAATAACCGAGTTTGATGTTAATAGTAATAAGTATAGACAAGTCTTCTGTCAGGTCAAGCAAATTAGCAGTTAGAAACTTATCATTTAAGCAATCATAGTAAAGACTAGTTTCTATGAAGTGTCAAGTTTCAGGGCTGTGCTTACAGACACCATGGCTCTATTTAGAAGAAGGGGTTCGTAAATAAAAAAATCAAAATATCTTTTTAAAAGAAAATATACATCGTCCAGTTTTGTTGGTTTTGGAGCCGCATATAACAAACTACGAGGAGCAAAACATCAAAATCTAAACAAAAAAAAAACATTAATTCCTAGACACTGAGCTGTCTGCGGTTTAGTATGTGAGATTTGTTTTTTTGTAGATATACCCACAGAACAAGTAAGACTCGCTAGTACGCCCCTGATCCCTTTTCTGTGCAATGTCTCATAGCAAAAGTTGTATTTAAGCAAGAGTATGTGACTTTAACGGTTACGAAAAATTCATCTTGTATAGGAAAGATAGCTTCAAATTAAACTGCATACTTTATTTTTTAATCGAACAATGCGTCCATAAGGAAAGTATTATTTTACAATTTTTTGCTACCTAAAGACGCAAAGATAGTCGTAACAGCTACTTTATATTGCCACAGTATTTTAATAAAACTTCGTGCGCTATTTGTACCGACAAAGTCGCTAATTAAGGGGCACTACTCGCTTTAACTGGGTCACGATTTGCTATATGGTTCGGGTGCAATTTCAACAGCTGACAGCCCTAATCTCACCGCAAACCGAGTGACCGTGTGCATGCGTGACTGGCCCAAGGATGTGTCAAGCAATGAAATGCTGACTCTGATTCGATACTGTTCCGTTATCTAATTCAATTATGTGTTATTTTGCCATTAACTGTTGCAGTCACGACCTGTTTAATGAAACAATGTGAATTGGAGGCGAGCTTGATTTATAAATAATGATTATCAGGTGATTTTCTTTTGTTTTAATAAACAAATTGCGCCAATAATTATGGTAGATACAAAGGTATGTAAGTATTATTACTTCTAGCGACCTAGGTAATTTTTCTGAGGGCTACCTAAACGTCGTGTTGATCTAAAATAATGCTGAAAAGGAAAATCAAAACACCTATAGAATACCTATAAATGATACGATACCTTAAAAATCTAAAACAGATACCGAAAAAAGTTTTAAAAATAAACCTGTTTTAAAATGGGTTACTTATGTACGATTTTTATCAGTTAGTAAAAGACAGTATGGATATCGTAATTGACTTTTACGATTTCCCTAAACAATGATTATCCGGAAAAGTTCACAGTTGCGATTGACTCAGGTTCAAGGGTCCTCGAACGGCGTCCGTGAAATCCGCGAAAATATCTATTGTTTAGTCCAAAGTACTAAATAAACGGAGCCTCGCTTCACTTGCGACTAATTCTAGGGTAAAAGAGACAATGGGACGCTATTAGAGGAACCGTTAGTTACTTAATGAATGATACTTTAGCAAAAAATTCTGCTAAAAAACTTATTTAAAAATAAACAATTTGAGTAACAAACATACATACTTTTTACTTTAAAAATTATAATATTACAATAAATAAAGCTTTGTAAAATAAGTTTACTCTCAGAAACTTGAACATCCTACATAATAAGAGAAAGGGGTTTCGAGCTATTATTTGTAATTTACATAATCCAAACGATTTCCTTGGCCAATAGGTATATATATTATATTATAATAGACTTAAGTATTAGGTTTGCCATCTTTAAATATTTCCTGTGTACTTAACACACGTCTATTAGAAAAAAAAACCCTATTATTTTATAATATTTAGAGACATTAACCTATAGTACAAATAAAATACACTCTTCCTAGTCACAGATATAATAAATATTTTTAATTAACCCAATTAAAAATCACAGAAATTATTATCTCTTTAATCATTAATTTAGAAGAAAAGAAAGTTGAAGATATTTGCTGTCACTTATCATTTTGTGACAAATACCAAACGTAGTGTAGTTCCTAAAACAATATCGATAAGTGTGATTTCATTACTGTTACTTCGATCACCATTAAGACTAAAATTGCCATTGAAAGATGATTGATTTTATTTGCCTTTGGATAATTTGATTTTGACGTGAACCTAACACGGAACAAGACTAAGGCTGTAACAAAAAAATATCGTGACTAATTATTTACAAAAACTGCTTAGGCTTCATTTCACACATCATGGTTTTTATCAATAGATGTGTAACGTCATGCTAAATGCGATTAAATTCTGTTAAATGCCGATTTCACGGCAGTGGGCTTATGAAACAAATGTAGCAGAGCATTCATTACTACAAGCATTTGAAAAGATCGTGGAATACATATTTAAATTATTCATTTGTCCACGTAACTATTTTGAATTGAAAATGAACAATAATATTAACACGTGTGCGAGCCATGAATTTTTTAGGCAGCCACGGAAAAAAAGCAAATATTATCGATAAATTATAAGTAACATCGACTATCGACAATAACCAAAATTACCATAGTCCATCTATAACAAGATTTAAACGTCTGCACCGCGGAAATCACTTTCGTTCGCGGAAGCGGCGCGCGCGTCGAAAGTAAAAGCTGATCGGCGGGTGCCGGGTTAGCCGTGGTTCGTCGCCATTACGATGGCGTTATGCTGGGAAATCTCTTAAGGTACGGATAAGTTATGTTTGAATGACAAAATAAAATCAAGAGAAAAATACATTGTTCAGTGCAAAATATAGGTTCTTACTGTTTAAGGAACTTCTACATATAAGTTGAATAGCGCTAAGGCGATTTAAATGATTTTTTCATATAAAAATTACGCATGCAAGCAATTCATGAAGGTAAAATTTTAAAAATCTGAATAAAACATAAAAATTTACATATCTCCTAAACTTTACATTACGTTGATAGGGAAAGTATAATTTCTCTGATTTTAAAATAAGTACCAAAAGCATTTGTGTTAAAGAAATCAAAAACAATGGCGGTACCACAACACCCAGCCAGACAGCGACATTATAGAAAATATCCCTCCAAAAACTAACTTAAATTTAAAAGTCATAACAATTTAGTCATTTATGAAATAGTTTATTTCAAATACGATTTAGGTTTCCTCATAGTTTAGGTCATAGTGATGTTGCCGTGAAAAATGATTAAATGAATTATTACTATATTAGGTACAAGCCAAGCGATTCTTTATCGACTCATCTTACGACTCACTTTATCGACTGTGAATACGTCACTGATAATATTGTTTTTACGTGTAGCTAATCCAATTGTGTGAAAACTGCATTGTAAGTAGGTATTTGCTAAATGCAAAGAAAGCGTTTGTAAATAACGACAGTGATGAGATAATCTTGCAGTTTTTAGTTAATTATTAAAGTACCGAACTGTATAATAATCTAAGTCTCATCTTCAGTTTTTATACTTTTAAATTGTAGCATATAATTTGAATTAGGTACATAATATTGTAACTGGAGTTTTTCAGATTAATTATTTATTACGCACAAAAAGAAGAAGACATACCAAAAGCCATATTTTAAATCTCTACTACCGTAAAGGGCTATTTATATCGAGAAAAATATGAAACTACAACCTGCACTATATAAATATTCAAGGTATATAGGTATAGGTATATACACAAGTTTTTCTTTAAATCTACGATACGGTTGATAAAAATATTTTAGCGAATTTAGGAATGTTACTAATTTTGTCTGGTTTTCTGATATCTAGAACCATGCAAAAATATAACTCTATAAATATTTAATTGTAAGCTTTGAATAAAAGGACTATGACATATAGATTATAGAGACAGACGGACTAAAAGTACATTTTATCTAGGTAACTTATAAAGTTTGATACCTATTATATTAATCACTATTTTCAAGACGTACAAATAACATAATAATTTATAGCAACAAATGGTTTTTATTAAAACAAACAATCGAACGAGCCTTCAACTTTCAATGATAGATTGCCCATTTAAGCTGTTAAATTCTTTACAAACAGCCGACCACCTGGCATACATATCTCCGAAATGGCAGCATTTTCGGCAGTGAGAGCGTAACATATTACATGTCTTATCTGTATGTCTATAATTGATTTGACGAGTGCCTCAGGCAGTATGACAGGCATAATAATGGGGTCCTATCGAATGGAGTCTATAATTGGCTGCAAATGATATATTTACAACAATGTTAGATAACAAGGAAGTAAGTATGACATGTGTACTTATTCAAGTACCTATAACTAGTAGTGAAATTTAATTGTTAAGATATTGACGATTAAAATACTGGTTGTCTAATCAGTATTAGGTAAGTAATAGCCCCTAGGCTTGGACTTCTATTTCAGATTTGTCCGACTTACCTAACTGTCGACGGGTAATCAAGTAGTTCACAAATAAATGGAAGGGCTTTTGACAAGTTTTTATCTGCAAACACTAATCCAATCATTGTCCAATTTAGTTAGTGAAACTATTTATTCTAATTTTTATAAATAGGAAACTATAAATAAATATGCGCTAGAAATGGTGCCAATTGTTATGATCCCAAATTTAGAAGTTAACATCCTTGTGTTAAGAGGTACCAGACAACAACTCCATCATTCGTGTCTATTATATTTTCTAGCCCGTTATCTTATTATTTTATTTAACCCAAGGCCTAGTCTATTAAGCGTGTAGTATACATTTTTAAGTCGTCTACACTTGTACTATCGTTATTGTAAAATTGGAGCACACAATAGCATTATTACAAATTATGCAGAGGTCAGAACGGTGTAAGATAGATCATCAAATTGTCTATTTAACGGATGCCCTCCACAAATCCAATTTAACACTTCATAAACTTGTCTGTTGTAGGTCAACAATGTACACGTTATTAAGAATACAATAGGGCTACAGACATAGTACAAATAGAAAAAGCCACTCAGTTGCAAACAGATTTGTTGTAGAATACGAGAGGTGATTGTAGATTAAATTCAGTGTTAAATAAAGATTACTGAAATCTAGTTCGTCCTTTAGATTATTGGAGATACCAATTATTAACAAAATCAAAATTTCAAAACTATAATACTTACCTACACCCTCAACAATACCGTTTCAATTACTACTATAACAGGCACAAAATACAGAAGGAGTAATGTTATCTGAAAGAGCAGGCTTTGTAGATGATTTAAAATAATTTAACTCATCTAAAGCAGACATACCCCGGTACAAAGTATATAGATGTAAAAGAAAGCGATACAATGTGATTTTTTATTTCATGTGCACGCTTGTTTATCGAAATTTAAGAAAAAGTTTAATCCCTGAACTAAAACGGCATAAGCAAGTCTCTTTAACGTTAAATACTAGAACTAAAAACGACGATGAAATGTTTACTTTTCGTTCTATTCTAACGCTAGAATTGGATCATCAGTTTTACCAACATTCATATTATGCTCTTCAAGATGAATAACACTGTATAGATTCAGAACTTGACTTTTAGTGCACAAAGTTCCTTGTAAATTACAAAATAGCTTGCAGAGGACCTTTAAATTCTTACTACCTAAAAAGGGCTGGCCGTTTTACTTGGATCACGTGAGAGATGTGATCCATGAAACCGATCCGATGTTCGAGTATGTGCCAAGGACTGAGGTGATTGTCCACGGATGCGCCCGCGCCTCTCTGTCACCTTGCAATCACAACTGGGTCGATTGAAGATCGGAACGCTCACGACTTAGATATCGAAACAAATTTGATTGTAGTGGTAATCGATATGTGTTAGTCAATAAAAATTTGACAACTCGAAGGTTTTTTGTAAGGTTTTTCTTGAAATATCGTCTAATTGCTAAGGTTGAGTAAACTTTGTTTATAATTTTGCTATGTTCTTATTGATTATTTATATTTAAAAAATCACACTTTGTTTAAGTTTAAAACTTCAACATTAATATCAGCGTTAACAAAATCCATATAATTTAACGAGTTTCTGTTAACCGAGGCTAATTGCACATGAAACAATGTAGTTTCACAACTTTTAAGGTGTGAATAAGCTAGAATAAACACCGATGATTAATTTACAATGTAAATGAGTTTTAAAAGAAAGAAACCGAGCTGAAACTAATACTAATTGAGGAATTCAAAACCTTCCGTGAAGTTAATGACCTCATTTTGCTTATGCACAATGAAGTCGTGACCGAATTTCTCTATATTTTGATTAACAAAGGTTCATGACCTTTATCGTATAGCCATAAGGTTGAGAATAGCTTAAGGAAATCTAAATCAATAAGCAAGCTGTTTACAAATAAAACGTTTCCGTGGCTACACTTTCCGCATTGTCGATAAACCAATAGATCGATGCGTAAAATCAATTTGCCGCGATTCGCTAGCAATACTTTCTTTTTATCAAAGCTATGCTAATACATTTGTCATTGCTCTGTTTGCTAACTGGAACACTTTAATTGCGAGTAAGAAACTAAAAAGTTAATTAAATTTTTTACATTACTTTTACGTCATGATCGTTTCAGAAATAAACTAAAATCTAATTTGTATAGGATTGCCTAATTTATTCACTTCTGCCTAACACAAAAGTACGTAAAAATACGTTATTTCACTTCAATATAAATTCGCATAAGTAGAATTTTGAAAATCTTACGAATATTTTTCCTAAATAAATTTTAATTCCTTTTGATTTTGGTCGGAGTGTGATACTTTGTTTGTCAATATTCATAAGAATGTATCTTTAGTTAAACATAAAAATGGCCTTACTACAAAACGATAGACTAGTGTTGAACACTTGTCTAAAGATTAGTCAACCAATTTGAAATGTTGACACATCAGACATTCGAGACATATTATTAAGAAACATTTCAAATTGGTTGACTTATCTTTAGACAAGTGTTTAACACTAGTCTATCTTTTTGTAGTAAGGCCAAAAAAGTTTATGATCATCATTCTATTATTGACATCACATTGCCATATCATTAAGATTTAGGTACTTAGTTCTACACCAAAACTAACAGTACATCGCATTTCAATTCCTTGTTACCTATCTAGTATGATTGATCCTACCATAGAAGCTTTTTAACTTTTGCCCTCGCCGTCTTTAGGATCAGAATCGAACGGGCCTCATTCATCATTTATCTTGACATTTGCTTCATTAAATGGGCTGCTACGTTTCCCAACATAATCATTACCGTTCGCTCTAGGTACGGTAGGTTTTGTAACTAGACATTTACTAGACGCAGTCAAATGCCTGCTCCAGGGCGCCACGCTAGGTCTGTTGCAAACATTATTGGTCGGAATTGATAGACTTGCTTGTTTACGAAGAAAAACCGGTCAAGCGTGAGTCAAAGTGGCACACCAAGGGTCTGCCACCGTTTTTTCACTCAGTTCTAGGTGGTTAGTGCAAGTACGATTTACATTTGACTGGTTTTATCATTTGCTGATTTTCTTTAGAGTTTTCAGAATGATCATTACAATGATACAAAAAATTTGGTATTTGTAATGCAAAATCAAAAACAGACGACGACAAATTACGAAATTTGCCAATCTGTATATTCTTGGTTTTGTAATTTAATTGTATCAAACATAAATAAAATGAAGATAAATAACACTTGAAAAAAATCATCGACCTCAGGTGGGTCGATGATTTTTTTCAAGTGTTATTTATCTTCAATTAAACCTTGCATGGAATTGCTAAAAACAAAAAAAAAAAAAAAAAAATGATATAAACTCTAAACATTTCCATCCACTCAATTTTTAACGGTTTAACGGTTCAAAAAATCTTTACAGGAGATAGTATAGGTCCCATTGGTACCGTTTAAACAAAGAACCCTAAAAATCGTGACCATTGTCTTTAATGTTAGTGCCGCTCGCAAATTGTGTCTTTGTTAGTAGATCGGATTTATTAGAATCGTGCCTGTGCTGTGCAGCTGTTTGGTTATTAGCTTAATTAAATGCTGTGATATTTATTTGAAGTTTGAATGCAAGGATAGGTTTAAAAGATTTCGAGTATTTAGAGCAACTAGATAAATTTTGCAGCGTTGTGTTATGAGAAATCGACCACTTGCTGAGAATCCAAAATCCACGCCGTATTTTGTATTCTTAGCAAGATAGTGATATTTATCTTATCACTATCAGTTAAATCACAAATAAAATATTATTTCGCAATGGCAACATTAGATAGAAAGATCAAAGCAACATTGTGGGTGGAATCACTGATTGCTTTTGGTATACTTCTCAAAACACTATTATACCTATTATTAACTTCCACAGTGTTCGAATACGCTTTTGAAGCATAGATAATGTGAAATAACTCATTGTTTCCTATAATTCTGTCGATCTAACATTTCGACTGTTAAACCGCGGCAAAGTTCAGGACAAGCATAAATTTCGTAAACTGCACCCAGTTATTGTAAGATTTATGTACTGTATTTCGTTTATCTCCTTACTATTTTGTCGGAAGTATAAAGAAACGATTTGTATGGACGGATAAAGATTTAATTACTTAACATTTATAATAATTCATGACTTATTAAATAAAATCAATGAGAATTCAAAATTTAAACTTAGATTTAGTAGTCAATATTATAGAAAAGCAAAAGCAATTCCTTTTATCGCTATTAACCAAAAAGATCAAATTCAAACTAACATAAAACATCTAAGAGTCCTTATAGTAAATATGCTTTCACCCATGGACTTATTGCTGCCATTACTCAGCGCTTTGAAACGTTCTGTCAACAAGATCATAATTATTAGACTCTCAATGTCCAGACACAAAAGGGTGCCAGCCAAGCAGGCGGTCACATACCTCATCCTAGTATACAATGACCACACAAACGCCACTAATGCATGTGAAATACAAATCATGACTTACAACGTCGCATAAATACACACAGAAAGTGAAACCGTTGGATTTATTAAATTAAACCAGTCATAACTGAAAGTAACGATCATACACGAAAGACAAGTTACTGCGCCCACAAAAGGAACATTGTTTGTAAAACGGCTCATCTTGATTCAGAATACTTGAATGTAGATCTTGAAGATAACAAATAAAGCACAATTTTAAAATCTAGATTATGGGAAACTATTTTTGCAGAGAGAATTTCTAAACCAGAGTAACACCGTAAATAAAAAAAGAATTCTTGCTTTGGTTGCACAAGCAATGGACTAAACACATTGATATTTAAATACATACACGACTGCCAGTCCTGTTTGTTAAGAGAATTATTGAGTTTTATGCTATAAAAAGTAAAGTTTGAGCATTAATTTATTTAAACAAAATTTATTAACAGGTCAGGTAGAGATGCGATGCCATGCCAGAACTTTTTTTATAATAAATTGTGTGTAAGTAAATAAATAAGAAAAGCCTTATTTATTTACTTACACACAACAGATTTGTTAACTGATTTTCTACTAGTGTTATTAGAGATTCAACCGTTCAGAATCTGACTTGTCGACCTTCATAACACCTACTGAACCATTGATACCAGTTCGAGAACAGGATACTGCCGTCACGAAATTTTTGTCTCACATTTGCATTATTTAAAGTTTCCAATGCATATTCGTATCAGGTATCAGCTAACCAAACGATTCCTAGTAGCTAGTAAACATCGTTAACTTTTTGTCTACTCTTATCCGATTTGAACATTTATATTTCAATATCTATAATATTATCTCTTCTTGTCCTATTTAGGCGATAAAATCAGTAGTTTTTTTACCCAAGCATGATTGAGACATCTCAGTGTATTGAACTATTCATAAATAATGTACACCTATTGTTACTACCAAGCATCTTATTAGTTTTATTAATATAATTCCGTCTGATATAATCCATCTTCCTTTTGTGTTCCTTTACGGTTGATTTCATTAACATGTTTATTTATAGGCGTAATTTATTTGTTTTTGATATAAATAAGCGAGTTCTATAATTAACAACTGGATTAGGCCATTAGAAAAATACTTCGTCAAATAAATGTTCCTATCAAAAACACAAGGTGGTTCATATTATAACGCGACTTACGACGCGAAATTTTTCAAATTTGTATACTGTTCCAGTTGTATTGTACTTATTTTCGATAATTTAATTATTTAAATTGAAAAAATTACTTTGTCTGTCCGTAATTATTGTTTGGCAAGGTTTAGCGAGCAATTAAGCTTAATGAGCTAATAAAGTGTTCGTGTCATGTATAATTACTACGTCTTGATAATATTTTCGATATATTTGTTTGGATATTACTTTAGTTATTATAATAATACAACATTCTATGAATTAAGATCATAACACAAAAAGAAGATTCATTAACAATAGCCTATTTTGAGGGACAAATAAATATCTAAATCAACAAGATGCAACGCTTACTCTATACGCACAAAAATAACAATTGTGTATTTAGCTAAGTTCAATTTTGTTGAGTTTGTGGAGCCAACTTAAGTTTTAATCCCTTATTTGCCCTTTTGGATATGTTTCCATTCTCAATATCCTTATCAATTTAAACTAAAGCCAGATTTATTATAAGTACTACTTAACTTGTTATTTTAACCAAAAAAAATGAAAATGTCATTATTATTAAATACAATTTAGAGAGATATTTAAAATCATTAAACGTTAAATAACTTCATTAATTACATGTTCCCACTCTCTATGCAAATCCACGTCTATTACTTTGACAAATGCCAACACTGAATGATATGTTGCAACATGCATTTATAGTATGAGATTACGCTTAGAACTTGTCATTATTTACCATTCAACTTAATTTAGCATTCTGCTATTTCAAAATTAAGGTTTAACTGTTTGAAGATGGACCTAAAGGTTGCTTGACCAATTTAAGATGCAGTCAGTAAGATTGAGTTCACATACAATGATAGAAGTGAAGGTAAATTCAATTGAATATCAAATCGAAATGCCAACTGAAATAAAGAAGAGTTTGTAACAAGGAAATTATACACTAGAGAGCAATTTAACACGACATGGATAATAAGTATATTTTATACAATTATACTAATTATTTATCTATTTATAGTTCCTATTAAAACACTTTTTATCATTAATTTTATCATATATCACTTTTATCATCATTATTTACTTGTTTGGAAACCCAATCTTACGGGAGACTGTTAACTTACAGACCCAAAGGTTACATGACCAATTTAAGGAGTCCATAAAGTAATGTTTCGACATCGGATGCGCTAGTACCAGTGATCGCAGAGAGGTCAGTTTGCTAATAGATGGACGATGTTGCAGGATTACTTATGAAGATTTTGATGCAATATCACCATTTAAGTGGTTTATGCTTAACACGAGACTTAATATCAAGTTGATGCATACACATGTGAATATATTTATCATAATATCTAAATTACACGTTAGAAGACATAAAATACTAATACTACAACTTAGTACTTCCAGTTGAATTAAACTATAATACAAAATATTCTGTTCAAAAATTTATTCTTGAAACATGAACGGAGTCTTAGTAGTATAATAAAGTACAGGATATTTCATAATTAATTTAAATTAATTAATTTGTAAATACTTATTGCCCATGATTCGTGAAGATGGTATATATTTACAATAAGCTGATTAAAGCAGAAACTGAAACTGACAGATATTCAAATGCACAAAACCACACCTTAATCTTTGAATGTTGTTAAAAAAACACGTCTTTAATCTAAAGGTAGTTTGATGATCTCTTCTATCGAAAGAGTTTGCCTCTGGCTGTTGGCAGTTGCATTACACCTTACACTTAATTTGTTACACCTTCAAGTCTAGTTATAACAACAAATCGGTGTTACCGTCTAATTGTTTCGAAACGAAATAGTTTTAATGGCGGCTTTTGTAAGAATTTAAACTGTTCGTGGATTAGTGACCGTGAAAATAGAAATTAAATACCAAACAGTTTGGCTTTTTAGTATGAAAAGTGTAGCACAATACACAAATCACTATGTATGTAACACTCTTAAGCACATTTTGTAATATGCTTGTTACAATTTAAGAAATGTAACGTAAACACAATTATAATTGACCTCAATTATTGATCGATGTTTGAAACAATAAAGTTCTGCTCATTCGCAGAACAAGGTCGAACTCGAATTTGTAATCGATCATAGGATCGATACATCGATACAGAAAGTAAGAAACAATATTACTGCCGATGATCTTCATTGATATAGGTCAGATATTATTATAACGATTGCTCGTATTGTCGGCTTCATTGTCCGGTGTATAATCAGTAATTAATAGCTAGAAAACCATAACCAACGACCTTGACGCACCAGTAAGTACCAAAGACAACGCCTACACACCAAAAAGTATAAGTAATTAGTATCTCACGAAATGTTGAGTCAATAGGAAATACATTTATAAAGTCAAGAATGCATTTGTGATAATGGATATGGAAAAAAAAAGAGTTATGTTTAATGACAGAAGTTTTAGGATTTAAGGATACATCAGCATTGTTGATTTGTGATATTTTTGTTTAAATTATTATTTACTCTGCTAGAAAAAAAACTCAAAAAGACGTAAATAACTTGTTAAGGTATCCATAATATTATTTATTATGATCTAAAAAATATATATAAACCATTCAACAGTAAGTCATAGTAATGTAATAAGTAATAGAAATGTTCGTATTATTTGATTTTTATAATACTTCTCACCATGGGATAGTTACAAAAAAGTGTTTTAATTTAATGAGTCAAAGTATAATGAGGTCTTTTTGAGGAAGATTGGGGTAAAGAGCAAGCCCATCTCAAATAAAAAATAAAATAAAGTCCTTACGTCGTTTAGGTTAGTAAAATATAAAGGAATCCCTCAGGGGAGTCTAATGGGGCCACAACTGTATCTTCCTTCATAGATAAAAATCAGTCTGAAGATCTAGAATGGAGCTGTGTTGACTTCTATTTTGTCGGTAAAAGGCGACTCGACTGACATCTGTATCGCACAATACATCTTCTTTAACTCGTCGCCGCACGCGTGTTGAGGCAAAGTACGCGCGAGATTGTCAGATTACATTGTCACTTACGCAGGGCAGACTTTCTCTGGCTGACAGCTCATAACACATTTGGATTTTAGATTAAGGAAGTGACTTTAGACACTGCAAATTTTAGACTGAATATTTTAGTCTCTAGAAGATAATAAACCCAGGTAGCTTTTTTAAATATTATGAATAAAATTTAAGATTGCAGGTATTTAAATAAACAAAGGTGAAATATTGTTTAAGAGATCACGGTATTTAAATTTTGTATTCTCCAGACAACTCATGTCAAATTCATGATGTTCGGTGCAAAGCGCGAAATTCACAACGAATTCCTTGCTTAAGCTAACAGTGACATTCATCTCAAAATAAGAAGAATTTCTAAACGAGAAATACAAGTTCACATTAGAGAGAGTGTACATTAGTGTCAGATACCGCTGCGGTTTGCGGTTGATTTTGAAACAAAGTCTTGCTCTTGTCTTTTATTGTTAGGCTTGCGTATAGCTTGAACTAGCTAAATTCCTACCAAATTGGGTAGCATTCCAGTAGATACTTGTCATTTAGTTGCGTATCGAGTTTTGTTGTAATCAAAATTTCTGGTCAATTTACCTAATTTAATTAAGCCTAGTACGAACCGGTTTACGATCGAAAATATACATTTGAAATTGGCATACGTGACTCATGAATGAATTTGATTCATTTCTGCAGCATTCGTCTCAGTAATATAAGATTTCGTTCTAGTAATGGCTATTGTATAAAGTTAGTTAAGAAATAATAATAAAAAACATTAGGTAATTATAATCGTAGTCAAACCAACACGACAGTTGTAAACTGTTTAATCGACCTTGGAGATAGAGAAAGGAAACAATAGAACTAAAAGCCTACACATTTTTTTTACTTTGTTAAATGTTTGAAACTTATTCCCGAGAAGTAAGTGTAACATAGCTCTAACTGTTGAAAAATCACGAGCAGAAACAAGGAACAGGCTCCCGTGGGTAGAATCAACGCTACTAATCTTTTATTAAACAACAGAAGCAACTAGCCCACGTGCCTCTGCGCATCAGATTGACGGCATTTGCATATATTGACTGTTTAGATCTCATAAATGACCCCAGCGATGTTACTCCTCGAAACGAGAACATATTCCAAAATAGCCTCTACTACCTTGCAATAAAGAACCAATCCGAACTCACTGGAGCGCAAAAAAAATTAAATTTTTAGACTGTCCGAGAGTTAGGCGTGCCAAAGGGTCGCATGCACAAATTGTGTTAAATCTTAATTGACTTCTTACGAGTTGTTAGAATTGGAATTGCCATTTTTATAAATTAGATCTTGCACGCGAATGTGTAGTTAAAGTGCCCATGGTGGTTAATTTAACAGATTTAAAGGGTTTTCTGGCGAAAGTTTAAATGACCGTGGGACATGGAACTTAACACTTTTAAATTACTATTGTTTTTTTACAAAATCAACTAATACAACAATTGTTTGCATGCAGTATAAATTGAATTATATTATTTTATGCTGTAGTTTCTACTGGTAATAATTTGTAGCGAAAACCGAAATTAAACGGTCATAAACGAAAATTGCAAAACCGCTGAGACAAATTCATTTGCACTGACCAACGTGATCGTTTGCAAAGCCTACCTCAATGCCGCCCTACTTTCCACTCTATCTACAGACAATTATGTGGACAATACAACAAACAAACCGTCTATTATATCACGCACTCTACCATATAGTGCTGCATTTCAAAGTAGTGACACTGCGACTTAAGTCGAAGATATAAAGTTGGATATTAGATTTCAGACGGCATATGATGGAGTAGTGGTAGACTTGAACAATAGAATATCGAGAGCACTACCGGCGGCGGCAAAGGCTTATATGTCGTACCTCTCAATTACAAAATTGATCTAATTGTATTTAGAGGTAAAGTTCAAATTCCTTTGAAAGGTGTTCGCATGCAGGATATGCTGGCGCCAAGGTTTTGGTGGTTGGCATTAACAGGACAATTACGCAACTTAGTTTATGGGAGATTAATCTACGATCTAGACGGAGTTTGTGCAACGAGTTCTATCCTATGGGCGGTAACTTTGTAATTGGTTGTCAGCAAACTAGACCAGTTTTAAAAGAAGGTTTTTATCTTTGTATTTTTAATTAAGTTATCGTTTTTTTTAATATATTGAAACGCAGCAGACAACATTGATCCCACGTGATAAAAAAATATTTGCAAGTTTGGCTTATTAAAATGACAAGTTATATCAATGACAAAGGAACTCCTTCGCTGTAAACTAAATTCTATAAAAAGGTTCGAAGATTTAAATCGGCCAAATGCAAAGTCATACTACCGTATTACGCTTTAATTCCACAAAAACCAAGGTTGTGCCAACCATTGTGCGTACGTCGACCGCTTGATCCAAAGGTTCCCAACCTTTGGCGGTTAGCATCCACTATGCAGTATAGAATATTCGTCGAAAATCCCTAACCTTACAATATTTCATAATCAAGATAGTGTCAGGCCGAATATTGTTTTGGCTGGATATTCATTGACACTGGCGATTCGGCATGTGTGTGCACGGCAATGTTTAGCGTGCGCCAAATTGCAAATTGTTCTTACTCAAAGTTAGTTAACTAAATATTTGTGCTCTAAAAGAACTATCTCACTATAATACTCTAACACGACGTCATTAGTATATACACGCTTATATACACGTTTTAATACGCTGTTGCATATTTCTCATCACATTGGGTAGCATATCATTGTGGTCGTGTCAATGTATGCTCAGAATTGCTAACTATAATTAAAATCGTTATCTGACCCGTCTAGACTGCTTGATAGCCCAGTGATAACATACTTCTCAGCACCCACCAGAGGGCGTGCCTTCCTCCTTGGGAACCGCTGGCAGCGCCAAACTAACAAAGCGGTGAGATATTGATAAGAAGACAATAAACAATAACACTCAGGTATTGCTTGGTTGCAACACTGTCGTTATATGCGACCGTGGATATGCCTCACAATGCGCGGTTTTTTTACAGCGTCTTTAATACCTGCTGACACAGTGCTACTGCGCATTTGATTGAAAGTTGGAGAACTTACGAAAATTTCAGTTTGGAAATTATTGCAATCGGATTACTTGAACGCAACCTTTAACGTTTGCGTTCAACTATGATATAAAAACTGACTCTTTTTTGGACTGTGCAATAAAAATAAAATGTCTAGTACGTACGGTACATCACACTTCTAAACTTTTTGTGAGAATTTATTAAGGCGACACAGGTAATGCTTTAAACATTGATTCTGGTTAGTAACAGTTACTATATTAAAATGTATAAAGTAGATGATGATACTTATTATTAGAGAATTTAAAAAAAATTCTAATATTTTTATCTTTCCGTACCAGTGTTTCTCGATGCTAGTTTGTTTACAGATAAGATTCGTTAAAACATTTACGCCATTTGGCGCTTTATAATAAAAACCTTTGAAGCTTTTTTTTACCGTTTGATACCACTGAACAATGTCCTAATACGAAAACATAGTAAGTGGGTGCTCTACTTAATCTAGACATAAATAATGCATTTGTTTGCCTCCAAACTGCGCGTGGGCAGATCTGTAAACGCAACCTTCTTTGTAATTGCAGAGGCTTGACTTCGACTTAGAAATTAGGCCGATTATCTCGATATCAATCGCTGCATTATATTTCATTATATAGCTAAGCTATTGTCTTGTGTGTGTCCGTTATCTGTCAGGTGGTAAAATGCATGTGTTATCGAACATGTTGGCTTAAATTTGTACGATAATATGACAAACTTTATGATAGATTTAGAAAATCTAAGATTAAAACAGTAAACTACTATCCAAGGATAAACATTGTGAACCGCCATTTTAATCATCAATCAAATTACGAAACATCTATGACCTAAAGATGTTTCTAAATTAGTTTTATTTGTTACGTGTAGTCGCCAAAGTACATACAAGCTTTAGTTTGGGGCTAGATAAATTGATGTGATTGATAGAAGTTTATTTTAAATAATTATTCGATCAGAGGGTTATTTTATAGTTTAGTAAGGTTAATCGAAAAATAATTGCAAAAGTTCAACAGATTACTTTGCGTAAAATAGTTATGAATATGCAGTGCTAAATTTGATGTTACGTTTCGTTTAGTAAAAAAAGTTTAATTATTATTTTGAATCCAGACTTTACAATTTTTTAAAAGTATATTAAGAATTCTTTTTAAGGTGGCTGAAACAACTTGTAATACATATTTTATAAGGACCCTAAGGTCCTGGATAAAAGTTTTATTTTTTGCAAAAGTGTTGCCGTTGCATTTTTTCTTCATCTCAATCTAACTAGAGGACGTAAAATTGTTTTGTGGTAAAACGAGGTACCTAGTAACTTCAAAAGAAATCTATCTCCTCAAAGAAAAAGCAAACAAACTACTTTTTATGCATATGTATGTATAAATATTACCTTCTCATTCATAGCTTTATACAAAGAGTAGACATTTCACTTATTTTTACTGATACCAAAGCGAAAGGGCCCCATTCTTTGCGTAGTAAATAGAACGATTGTGAACCTTAACCAGTGACATTGGTTTTATTTATACGACAGTTTTTTCACAATTTCCCCTGTTTTTCTGACAACGAACCAATTCGACGTCGGTTTGAGTATATTTATTATTTTTAAGCAAGAAACAAAGTGCAGAATGCGTATTTCGTTTATGGCGTGTTTAGTGCATGCGAATTTTTTCACTTAGCTTTTGCCTGCGACTTCTGCTTTGAACACTCCAGAATTGAGAAAAATTGTTCTAAATGTATCTTATTTGTTAATCAAGGCAATTAAAGACCCGTAAAGACTTTATTTTTGATTAAGCTACATATTTCTAAAACCATGCTTATTAATAGTATGATACGAGTACAGTCACTTTCATATACGAATATTTTGACGACCTCCGAAGCCGAAAAAAAAAATGATTGAATCATTAAAGGTCTACAATTCTGCTAGTTATGTAGCATAAAAACGACTACTAAGAATCGATTATACACCGTGAATTTTTAATTACCCGAGAAAATTAACTAACATACTCAGATACCGATATACATCGAATTTGGCGAATAAAAATTTTTTTTTATGAGAAATTTATTTAAAAGATCCCTAACAATTCTTAAAAAATATGCACCATAAAAGTCCTGCTCATTCAAATAGTAATCATTATCATTCCAACATTAACGGAAACAAAGTCCACCTAATTTGGTCGCGTAATATTGGCGTACGGAAGGAATAACTATGAATGAAATTCTTTTCATTCATAGTTATTCCTTCCGTACGCCAACGCCGTACGCCGTTCCGTTTTTTTTATTCGCCAAATTCGATGTATATCGATATCTGAGTATGTTAGTTAATTTTCTCGGGTAATTAAAAATTCACGGTGTATAGTTAGTTTGTTAGCTACAAGTGAAGCAAATAAAAGGTGTGTTAAATAGTGCTACTCGTATGCTAAGAAGTATATGTTAAGGTTAGAAGTAGCTTCGTGTTAGTAGTTTATTTTATGCAAAATAGCGAAGCTGGGTGTTAGAGCACGTGTCTAATTAAACTAACTGACGTGTAACTCCCCAGTATTTCCCATCCCACAGATTTGACCAAAACAAAACGAATGCGATACTCTGTGGCTCTGTGCTGGTACGCCACCACTTCCTACACGATAAATCCAATTAATTCCTTGAAATTAACTCTTGCCCAGCTATTTCCCTATCAGACGTCCTAAAACAAGTCCTAATTATTACGAAGGGAATGTTCGGTCTTTATTGTTCGTTCCTGTAATGTTTCAAGATATATTTCGTACGATTTTAAACCATATGTAGTGGGCATAAGTCAGTTGAGTGTATCAGAAAATGTGGCACCATGTTTTCTAGATCTGGACTAATTAAATGCGAGTGTAAGAGTCGCTGAGTCCCATTAAAATAGCGATTTTCGTATGTGTGCATCTGATAAAAAGCAAGGGAACATAGGCGACACTTCCTAGAGTACAGTCGCGGCGAAAAGTAATTGGATAATGTTTATTTCATCGATGGAAAGCGGGTTCAGGGCGAAGTTTCCAAGGGTCCAATTATGAGCAGTGTTTATTTTACTCTGGCTTCATAGAATCAGATTGAAAAACAATTTTATGGACCCTTGAAGAATGCACTCGTTGCTCTAAACAAGTGTGGAAGAATGTGATTGCTCGTTGTGAGGTATTTTATTTTTTTAAATAGAATTAAAAGATATAAAAGAATATAAAAGATTAGAAATAAAAGATTAGCGTAATTGCTAAGTAATTCGATTAGGATTCTCGGTACGATTCTCGGTTCTGGAACTCTGGGAGATGCCACTGGGAAAAAACTGTAACCTTGTAACACAAGAATGTTAATTATTACTTCGATACTATATCAACTACAACTGTGTTGTCCGGCGCATATATTATCTTTACTATACAGGATGTACAAGAGAATGGGAGTCTCCTTAAAACCACGTAATCAGCTGGTCATATACAACAACTTTTACTATGAGAGCAACATTGAATTCGATAATTTTTTTTCAGCTTCTCCATACAAACTTACTCGCATATCTCGATGATAATGTATGAAGCATCTGAAAATAAAATCACGTTTTCGATGTTGCTCCCATAGGAAAAGTTGTTTTATATGACCAGCTGAACACGTGATTTAAACGAGTGTCCCATTCTTTTGTACATCCTGTATATTTATTTTTTAAATAAGTTAACTCTCATTCTAGCGGAGACAGTACAGCGATGATCTGTGGCTATGCAAAGATGCGACTTCCGTGTCATTACGGCGCGAGCGCCAGTGCGATGCGATCGACACGCCACCGAACGTCCGATTGTGGGTTTGTGACGTTTCTGAACGAATTAGAAGTAGGAAATATACTGGAATACACAATTATGCTTCTAGAATTTTTATCTTACTTATACCACAAAGTAAGTATTATACTACGCTTATACTGTAAATAACTAGAAATATTGGACATCACATACATTGCTCGATTCTACGGTAAGCAGCCGAAGCACTTATATTATAGAAATCAAAAACAATGACGGTACCACAACACCTAGTGTTGGCGCCTCTAAGCCCTGCAGCCAGCTCGGGCATCTTCGGCGTTCCTCGTATGCGCGGGCGGCGGGCACACTCCGTACGTAGCGGCCCTCCGCCGCACTCAACCTTGGTAACAATAATGTAATTAAATACTAATAACATTATTGTTGCCAGAAAATATATCTATGCGTTTACAGTCCGCTTTTTATTTTATTTTCTAATAGTCTTAGGACCCTAACACCTAGAAAAGTTCTAGAAAAGACCTCAGAGATGGTGACGCCAAGTCCGCGTGCCTCTCGGCTACGGAGGTCGTCAAAATGAAAATGAAATTTAAAAATATGCGATTATTTTTTAAAATTGAATAATATGTATATTTCTTTATCTACATGAACACTAATGTGTACAAACTTTAAAGATTCCAAAAAGGTTTATGGTACCTATTATATTTAAAAAAAGTACTGCCACTCTTGTCGCTGCGTCCGCGCACGATCGACGCCACCATTGATCACTTGACACTGTTTGTTTATTCCTCATACATTGTATGGATATTCGGTCATTGTGATCGTTGATTTCAATTTTCATTTTCGTTTGCCCTTTGACGACCGCCCGTGAGCCGAAATAGTTTCCTTTTTTAATGTTTTTTATTCCTTGATTCCTTTGCGGATGCGCAGATACACATTATTGTATTTATGTTATGGTTCGGTCTTTTAGTAGCATATTTATCAAATAGTTAAATGAGAAACTAAGAAATTATTTATTGATTTTTTAACAGTACTATGGAGGTCGCTCTTATAAAACAATTTTTTTAATAGACTATTTTAGCCTTATCATTCAAGATCAAAATACATACTACACAATAACCAGTCTAATTTTATATCAGAAACGTCTTATTAGGATGAAGTGAGGCCTTGAAGATACAATCTTTGAGACTCGCATGTATCTTTGTTTAATTTCGGAATTGTTGCAGCTATTATCATTTTTGCAGGTCAACTGTTAATTAAAGTGAAGAACTATACAATGGAAATTTCAATGATCAAAACATTTAAACAGACAATATATTATATATATATGTGATATCGAAACAATCCTGATCCAATGTTTTAAGTCCCAAAAAGGAAAGCGTTTTTTTATTTCTTTATATATGCTCAAGAATGTTTAGAAAAGAAATCCCGAATGTTATCTAAACATATACTATAACTAGATACTATAACTACAACAATTCAGGTCCAACAGATACGAATACTATTTATAGCGATAAGACTGCCTAAATTGCGCATCAGTTTATAAACATCAATTATAACGTATTGGTATCGTGTTAAATAACGACTATATTCCATATATCTACATCTAGATCTCAACTATTCTCTACTTACATCATTTTAATACCTGCTGAAAAGACTTATTTGTTAAAGTACCTAGTTATATGACTTGTAAAATTCATCATAGCTTAAGCAGGTACACTTAAGCCGGATACGTTAAGCCTATTAAAGGCCATTATTATTATGGCACGTGTCTGCCCCACATACGCTTATTATCTTCTTTGTTTGCATATACTACCAGCGAATTTATCTTTTGTTAACTTTATGGGAGACAATTAATCTCTGCCAAATTAAACCAAATGTACTTTTCTCTAGTCTGCCTTTGTTATTTGCAAATATAACTTAATTGACCCTCGAATATTTTGATCTACATACTTACAGAAAAGAAAGTTTTGAAACTAATTTATGAAAGTACGAGAGATAATTATCACATTGAGAAGCGAGTGATTTAAATGTTTTCAAACTTAAATATCAGGGAACCATGAACTCTTAAAACAATCTCAAATCTTGTCAAATCTGTCAAATTTCGTAATGACGTACGAAATTGACAGATTTGAGATTATAAGAGTTCATGGTTACCCCGTAGGAGGCAGTAAAATGTAAAACTACAACGGTTCAATCTCGGAAATAATTATTAACTTGAATTTAATCGTGGAGGTAAATATTCGTTTTACATGACAATGAATATACAAACAATTAAAAAGTAGCAGAATCAACCATTCTTAAAATATCTGCATTATTTTTGTTGACAACTCGCTCAAGTATATTGTGGGATATTATTATAAGAAGAATTTGTAAGATTTTTTCTGCTTTATTCAGAACGAGGGTAATCGGTAAAAAATTTAAGGCGTTGGATTTACCTGATTCGGGTTAAACACCTTTTATTAATGAATACCAGAAACAGAAACAGCCAAGAAACCGCAAAAATAAAAACCAGTTTGCCAATGACGTGTTCGAAGCAAGCATTGGGAGACAGTAATAGTGGATTAAGTTTTTAGTCTTATTTCTATAACACAAGTATAAACATGACAAATTGGTATGTGCGGGGGGTATGGATAGTAGGGAGAAGTACTTCCATTTCGCGATCTGTTGCAATTAGCTGTCACTAAAAATTGTACCGAACGATGTCAGAGTAATCTTTAGCTGTCACCAAGTTTTGCATAAGTGCAGTGTTGCCGGTTAAGCTAAATCATTTCTCAACAGTAACTTTATAATTGCCGTTGCGCAATGCAAATCACGAATGAGCTAGATTTGTTCAACCTACGTTACCTGTTAGGAGTCACGTTGTCGTGATACATACCGCTTATCGGCACAAACAAACTTTAATTTATTATTGTTCTACTTGCATTTGGCAATTTAATTGTCAAACATATTCACCTTGCCAAGAGCAGCGGTTTCGACAATAGCTTTGATTTTTATTGCGTCCTATTCAACATTTGCATAGAAATTATTTTAGCTATGACCGTGAGGTTTAATTGCATCGGTATCATGATCACGATCACTATATGCGGTAGGTACATTTCTTTTAGTTTTACACATGACCTTGAGATTCAAATTAATCAATAAAACTTTAACAATGCTGTTATCTTTGTAACTAAATCAGATACTTGACTATGGTTATCAAAATGTTTTATTCTTTCTTGCATCCCTAAGACCCAGAAAGCCGAGACATATTGGGACAGATAATAGGTAAGTGACCTTAAATGTTAAAACTAATAGTATTGCAATTTATTTCTAATCAGTTGGGATTTGGGCTAGTTACATTATTTTTGAAATTTAAAGCGTTAACAAAAGATACAGAGCCAACGGAGCGTGTGACGTGCAAGGTTGCGGAGAGGTTTCACCTGCTAATGGCCTGAGATTTTGATTCGAGCAAGCAAGTGTGATAGTGAAAGCTACTAATGTAGTAGCAAGCAAATTATCGGAATTGGGAGAATTAGTTATTTGAACAAGAAGATTTTCAAAAGTGTTTACTTAAGTATCATAAAATCAATACCTTTATCAAATTACAGTAGAAAAATATAATACAGTGGTCTTTTTTAACCAATTTAGAAAACAAAAGGATTTTCATAGTAGTTGTAAATATTATTATTCAAATACTTTCTAAAGTTGCACGAGTCAAAATTCTCAAAACTAAAATAGTTTTGATTTGGTATCGTTATTGTAGGGTTTTTGATGTTCTAATAACCTAATCAGACCTCATGGCCTTGATAAATCTAGTTAAAAGTTAAACAATCGAATTAGCACTCGATTAAGGTGATACCCGGCTTATCGATAGTGAAAGTGGCCGGTACTTACGTCTTGTTGGCCAACCGTATGCGAATACGTCGATAGCCGATTTAATTATGGCAGTTACCCAAGCGCATGTAACAACGGGTCAATAAGGCTACACGATAGATATGTTAACAATTTGGTAATTTTGATGATCGATCATTAGTGCCAAATAAAGTTCAAGATCATTTCACTTAGCTCCTAGTTTGTTTCGATAATAAGAAGACGGTTTATTGGGGTCAGCTGAAATAATTCCTAATTGGTCAATTTGAATTGTTCCGTAGATGGAAGGTTGCATAAATGAATATTTTGTAAAAATATTTTTTCTTCTTTGGTTAAGTGCATACCCATCGTACCTACGTTTTCGCAAAGATTTTACAATTGAGATCCAATTTAAGGTGACTCAATACAGATAATCATATAAAATTTACCAGTGTACTTAAAACTTAAAATAGTTTTAATCATAAAGTCAGCCTACTTTGCATCCCAGTTTGGCAAAGCGTAGTTGCTACACCAGAAATCAAGTGACATACACGTCCGTTCCCACCCACAGTGTTACCATACTAATGCGTGCAGAATGTTGTTTTGGACTATTATTTCCATTGATGGTTTACTAAAATATATTTCTTTTAACATAAAAATAAATAACACTTGAAAAAATCATCGACCTCAGGTGTTATTTATCTTTAAATAAAACTTGCATGGTATAGCTAAAAACAAAAATGTACTATTTCTTAACATGTTTTAAAGTTCTGTGTACATATTTTTTTTTACTAATTTACTCCACAGACTAACTTAATTTTGAATTATTCAAGCCGCCGATATCTAAGGTAAATTAGGTAAAAAAAATCATCTGACGACACTCTCTCTGTCCATATCCACGGTTTAACAAAGGTTGATATTATAGTTATCCTTACCTCATGCCGTCAAATCCGTCATCCGAGCCGTTGATAGTGAGTACCGGCGCACGCGCATACGCTTTGGCAACGCGTCGATTCTTCTCGAACACTATCACCTTTGCCCAGATCTCGTCGTCGATCTGTGTCCATTTGTCCAGCACTTCTTGTATGTGTTCCTGTAGACAAAAAAATAAAAAGGTTAGATTTGATGTCTTCTGAGTTTGATTGTTAAAATTCATTCAGTGTTGCAATAAGCTCCACAGATGGTTTTCATTATTTTGAATTCATAATCGATAAATAAAGTAAACGTTATATCTAAGCTCTATCATCACATCATTTAGTGTTTTACAATCAAATGTTAATTCAGTCAGAATTAAAAGTTATATGAATTTTAAGTCCTTGTTTAAGATCGTCTGTAACAGTATCCACTTAACTGTTTTATTTACTTATTGCTTTAGTGTACACTATCAATACAATTATCAACATATATTTTTTGATACATTTCCTTGATCGGGAATCTAGTCTCAATTAAAGATATAAAAAAACCTGTCATTTTCAATTCCCCAAATGCATCAATTGTCTACTCTTTGTCCAAGGGTGTTTCTTTGTAAGCCGAGATTACCAAAGTTTGGATATTAATACTCGTGAGGCAACGCAAGCAGGCGACAAGTAGCGCAACGATACGCTCTAGTAAATGATTTGATGTGGTGTGTGTTGGCTGAGGATTGTGTTTGTCTTGTACTGGGATTGGGTGTTGACTGTGATTGAGATTATTAGCTGCTATTATTGTGAATTTTAACAATGTGCTATTGAATATTGTCATATCTCAAATTACGTAACTTGTTTGCTGCAAATAAGCAATTCAGAGATCCAAAGGAAGTGTCTACAGTAAAAAAACTGCAACTAAAAAGGACAAAGTGCCCGTTGACGTTCAAGTTGCTCTGATGACCACTAAACTTCTGAATCTGATATTTTTTGCAACCAGTAACAAAAAGATGTGACTGAACCAATTTACTCTTACTTAAATGAGTACTCAGTGTTATCTGTATTTACTAATGTAGTACAAAAACTGGTAATTTGGCTGCAGCTGACTCCAAACAGCCGTTACCTTAGCAAGAAGTTTTGAAATCAACTTGCCAACCACATAATCAGGGTTGCTTAAATTTTGAACTGTGCGTGCACCAAATCGTATAATTGATTCACGCATGTCTATTTATTTTGGCGTAATCGCCTCATTATAAAACCTTTATTTCAAACCGCCTTATTTTAGAAGTCAATGTCACTAATGCTCTTAAGAGGATAATTATGGAAGTGATTGTGGTTGAAATGTTACTGTTATTTTACAAGTTTAACCTCTAATAAAAATAAACAACTAAAATACATAGTCATTATTACGGGTATGATTATTATCGATAAATTATTAGTTGACTTTTAAAAATGGTTAGTATATACACAGATCAAGACATATTGATCAGAAAGGATAAACACACAAAAATAAACTACAAAGTTTTTTTTTAGTTTTAGATTAAAAGGTAGGTAATCTAAGTTGCTGGGAAATGGATAGCCATTTCCCAGCAACTCAGTTTTGCTGTTCATAAGTTCAACCTTTATAGTAAGAACATTTTTAGCTAAATGGCTTCTGTTCTTGGAAATAGATTATAAATAATGTTATCTAATGATAACAATTTAGTTAAGTTAGACACGCATCGTCTGATAACAGAAATAAATCTATTACAATCCTCGAAAGCGAAAGTCAATTAGAGGCGTGTATCAAACGTTTCAGAAATCGCAACCAAATAACTGTAATCAAAACGTGTTTTCGCTCGTGAATGAAACCGAGAGTAGATACGCTCGTTTAGGTAGAAGTGGAAAGCATAAAAAGTTATAATGACGGCAAAAATACATCGTCATTACTGACGTATTACAGTTTATTCTTAGCTTGAATCGTTTCACGTTTAATATTTGTTTAAATTGTCGCAAGCACTTGAGAAAAAATATGAATTACCCACACCTGTTGAAGTTGAAGGTAGTGGGTTCGAGAACTTTAGTAATAAACTTGTACTAGTATCTATTGTGTGGTAATAATAAGGACATAAATAAAAGAAAGAGCACATTGAAAAAATCAACACAACAACATCTATGAAAAATAGAACGGTTAATGTTACTTTCTAACCTAACTGACAGAGAGACTTCCATTACAGGGGTACATTTTTAGAGTTCCGTACCCAAAGGGTAAAACGAGACCCTATTACTAAGGCCCCACTGTCCGTCTGTCTGTCTGTCCGTCTGTCACCAGGCTGTATCTCATGAAACGTCAAAGTTAGGCACTTGAAATTTTTACAGATGAGGTATTTCTGTTGCCGCTATAACAACAAATATTATTTAGTATTTGTAACCAGAATAAAATAAATATTTGAGGTGGCTCCCATACAACAAACGTGTTTTTTTTGCTATGGTACGGAACCCTTCGTGCGCGAGTCTGACTTGCACTTGGCCGGTTTTTTAGGTTAATTTCTAAAGTAATAAGGGGTTTGTTTATTTTAAAGCATTACTAAAATTTCTTTATTAAGCACTTAAGGGATTAATGTATATATAGAGAACATTATACATACTAAAAAGACAATCATGTACACCATTCGTAAGAAACAAATGTCTTTTTAAAGATCTCATTTTTTTTTTGTCAACTAAGTATAAGAAAGATTTTATTACCTACTCAAGATTTTAGCTATTACATTAAATGCTTGATAAAATCCTAGCTTATCGCAACATATTAAGGTCGTATTACTTTCACATCGGTTGATCATTAGCTTCTTTGTCCATCTTTTCAGTTCAACATGTCTAATGAGAGTAACATGCTTTCGCTAAAGGATCGTGCACACGTGGTTTTGTTTGTCTTTACTGCTCAATGTTTACAAAAATATCTAAAATCTAGTTCCAAAATCCAAATGAGATTGTATGTAGTATTTTTAAAAGTTTAAATTGACTTCTTCTTCTTCTTTGGCCTCGCCTTTTCCCGCTACACGGGGTCGGCTTTTCCAATCATGCCACGTGGTCCGTCGCTGTGCGTCCTCTTCCCTCAGACCCAGTTCCTTCATGTCTCTTTGGACATTCATCAGCCAGGTGGTCTAAAAGTTTAAATTAAAATCAGTCAATTCAATTCATCAGAATTGAATACATTGAAACATCTGATGTTGTTAAATGTCGTCTTTGGCATTTACAATGCTAGTATCGAAGGTGATTCAGTTTTTTAAAATTGACTGCCCAATTTGGCTATTATAACTCCCTTTTTCAATCTGACTGACTATTCGCCTAACAGATGTCGATATAGGAAATACATTTGATTTCTATAATTACGTTGTTAATACAAAAGTGAAAAAAAACTTTCATTTTTACGATTTTTTTATAATTTTTTTTAAAATTGTTGTACCTTGTTCATAGTTTTAAAAGACCTTAAACGGTTTGATAGTTACTGTGATGAAACGTTACAATAGAAATTGAACATTAATTTAACCTATTGGTAAATGCTTTTAATAGACTTAGATAACGTTCAATAAAGTATCCGCCCTACTGAAGCCATAGCCCTTGAGCAATCCAGAAATGGCAGTAAGTATGTCACATACAATGTGCGTTACTCCTAAGTAAGCTTTCCCTAACTTGTATACTAACATAACTTGCTATGATCTGTTACAATCTAGCCGCACATTGTTGATCGGTGTTGCCGTATGTGAATAGTGCTCGTTAGCGTACAGTTACATGCAAAAATATGTGCAATTTTACTTAATTTGCAGTGAAGTACAAATGAAGGGGTGAAAGGAGAGAGGATCAAAAATAAAGCTAAACCCAATATTTCAATAACGAGGTCTTTGTACTTACAGAATTAATTTTACTTTTAAATTATTCGCAAGAGGCGAAGAGATTAGGTATTTGAAATCCAACACTTTTCTAGGTTACAAAAACTTCTACTATGGGAAAAACACAGCTGTAACACTGTTCCATTGCTCGACCAAAATGTAAATAACTGATTTAACTCTCAATTTTACAATTGGTTCCACAGTAAAAGTTGTTTGTTCTGTTCAAGCTATCGTGTTGGCAATTTTGCACTAGACTGTATGTACTTTTGTACTTATTCGCGAAGGCTCTGTCATGCTTAATCATTCTACGGCGGTGCTTTAAAAAGGTACATTTGTAGCTCTGAAGGGCTAATGCTGTGCTTAGAACAATCTTAGAACGTCAATCTGAAAAGGTCTTATTCTGGACTATTGAAAATTAGATCGCATTGAAGGCAAGTGTTTTATTGTTGATCTTAGAAAAAGGAGTAGGTACGAGGATTATTGTCCGAGAAAACCTTAATATTAGTCAAGTAGTCCTTATAATTTCACACTTAACAGGTATATGATGCATAACACTTAGGTATCATGGTGTAATATGTCTTATATTAATTATTTTAAAGATAAACCTACCTAGAACTAGATCATAAAAAGGTAATCCTTAATAATAGCTAAGTGTCTTTCACATATTTGTACATAAACAAGCTCCTATTTTATAAGTAAACTTTTTATGGCATATTCTAAGGATTAAATAGACCAATTATTCCACATTAGCCAAAATCGAAAACGCAGAAAAAAACACACCCCTCTAGGATAAAATCCAAAGCCAAAGCAAAATGTTATGGATTCTAAAGGAACATCTAATTACTCTTCTTTTTGGGCTTTAAAAATAGTTGTTTGTAAGTTTTAAAAACTATAAAAACTAGGCCGCCTCATATTTATCTTCAGTAGTTATGAAACCATTTAGACTTTTAAAGGACTCCTTATTAAGACTTATCTTTAATACTAGGAAATACTTTCAATAAATAAGACTTCGCTTAAACGCTTTAATCATGGTTAAAAATGAATGTAATAAAATATACGAGATACTGTTCAGATCAGAATTTAAAAACAAAGCGAAATTTACGGAAAGGTTACCTCGATCAGCCGATATGTTTATAGCCTTATAATAAATAAGAAAATGAGAATGAGTTTAAGTAGTTCATTGAATATAATAATAATAAAGATGTTCGATGGCCAGCATCATAAGAAAAAAGTTTAATAAAAAACTAAAAACCGACTTCAAAATGAAACTAAAAAGCGAAAAATAATATTGACTAAAACATACCTAATCAGTTCTTTTTGGAGTCGGTGCCAGCCATCGAGAGTTAAAATGTGTTCATTCGCACCGACTCCAAAAAGAACTGATTAGGTATGTTTTAGTCAATATTATTTTTCGCTTTTTAGTTTCATTTTGAAGTCGGTTTTTAGTTTTTTATTAAACTTTTTTTATTTTACAATTTTAAGTGTTAAGTCCTCTATTTTTTCCCTCCTAACTTCGCCAAAAATTACTTTACAGCAAAGTAACCTTAACGAATATTGGTCCTCTATGGACCCACCATCCAATGGTATGATAAAAATAAGGTGTTATAGAGGGTCAATTTTTCGACGAAAATTTTTAAGTCTTAAGAAAAGGGTTTACCTACACTCCAACCAGAACGGCGGCTATTTTGGTGTCGTAACCATAGGATAAGGTCTCGCGTTAAATAACAGGTTAAATTAAGAAAGGAACTTTCAAATTTTTTTTCGTTACTGGATGTGCGGTACGCCCCCAGTAAATAAAAATTGGCGGTCTGGTACGTCATAAGCTCCACGTCTGCTCAACACACTGCGAAATACGTTCTGTCGACAAATTGCAGTATTTTCTTCTAACTCCTATCCGTTAAGGAGTTCTGTGGCTTCCATCATCAGGTCAGCAACATGATATGATGATTACCAGACCCAAAAATCAGCATCGAGTCAGAAAATATATGCAAAACATTATGGGAGCCTATAAAAATTGAGGGTTGCCCTCGATTTCCCAGGGATCCCATCATCAGAATCTGACTTGGTGGAAATGGGACCACCTCGGGAGTATACCCTTTCAAACTAAAAAATAAATTTTGAAATCGGTCCATAGTTGACGGCGTTATCGCGTAACATACATACAAAAAAAAAAAAAAAACAACAACATTCAGACGAATTGAGAACCTCCTCCTTTTTTTTGAATTCGGTTAAAAAGAAAAAAAAAACCATAATTTCAGGAATATTTGAAAGATTAAGGACAATTTAGGGCCTGTTTCACAATATACGGTTAAGGCCTTAACACGCTTGAATGACCTTGACGCGTCGCGCCCATACAATTTCGCGCGTACGGTTGACCTCTAAAAATCGAAAAAACATGTTTTTTATGAAATTAATGCCCTTAACGAGAATTTTCAAATAAAACTCTCAATTCAAAACATTTCTATTTCCAAAATCTTGTATTGTGTGAAAACAGTAATGAAATAGCTTGTGTCGTTTAATAGAACATTTGCAATTTATGAAAAAATAGACACTTTTTTGTGCATGTTTTAATCCAAGGGACTTAACGGAAAATCAAAATTATTCAATTTAAGATATTTATAAAATCCTCTTCTAGCATATCGTATTTTAAATTTTTAGATTCAAGTAACAGGTATTCTGACAATTTGATTTTTATATTCGAGATTTTAGGCACTTGGGTGGTGTTAAGGCCTTAAAGTATCAAATGGATACATAACAAATAAAAATATGTAAAGGATAAAATTGCTTGAATTAATGTGTCATACAGCGCTATTTGACGGTTGTGAAACGCAAAAATAGTGTTTATCCTAAAGATAAGTAACAAATAGCCTATACAGAGCTTATACAGAACTTATCCGTTAATTGTGTAACAGGCCCTTAGAGACATTTGCCTTCAACTTCTGTGGTAAGAGGGTATTCTCACGAAAGAATAATTTAAAACTTCTTTTACATTTTTCATTTTTAACTTTTCTATCCGTGTCTGTTTGTATGCAAATCAATTTTCTATCTAATTCACTAAATCCTACAGCCTAAAGCCTAGGTCACATATCTACATTTTGACTTCAGTCAAATTAATGTTTGTGTTGTGTTGTGTTGTTGTGTTCCACCAAAATATTTTAAAATCTGATAGAAGTCCTCAATGACAAAGCTGCGTAGATAGCTTAATAATATTATTGTACAAGAGCTGTCGAGAAAATGAGAAGTCAAAATATTTTAATGAACTATAACAGGCGAGGAGTGATCTTGGCGTGCTTACATATTAAGTGAGCTTAAATACACCGCAAGTTGAATACAATTATAAAGGCACGCGACTTGTTCTAGGGTTGTCACTCACTACTATTTAAAACAAATATGTTTTCAAAGATATTTTGTCAAATTATGCTTCTATTGATATTATAAGGTTTTCTGTAACTTTTCTTTGTGTCCATTATACTCGTATCTCTGCATGAGTCTCTATGAAAATAAAAGTAAAAATATGTTTTAGGGTTCCGTACCCAAATGGTAAAACGGGACCCTATTACTGAGGCTCCGCTGTCCGTCTGTCTGTCCGTCTGTCACCAGGCTGTATCTCATAAACCGTGGTAGCTAGACAGTTGAAATTTTCACAGATGATGTATTTCTGTTGCTGCTATAACCACAAATAATAAAAACCAAAATAAAATAGATATTTAAGGGGCTCCCATACAACAAACGTGATTTTTTTGCTAATTTTTATATATAATGGTGCGGAACCCTTCGTGCGCGAGTCCGACTCACACTTGGCCGGTTTTTTAAAATCAACTTGAGCATTGACATTCTACAGGAAAAAAAATCCATTTTTTCATATAATCGGCAGATAATGCCTTATCTGTTCACCTATTTTACGATTTCGATCAATGTAATGAAGTAAAAATAAAACCTATTTTTTTACATTAACTTTGAATTCCATTGCAGACAGCCCTGAACAGGCGTCACCATATAGAGGTGCGGTCAACCATGGTCAACACTTCACTGCGATTGAGCGTTGATGTAAATCTTATGGCAAAATCACGACTTTTCCCTTAACTTCGTGAATATTACGCAAAACTGCGTCTTGCGTTATGCGATAGTGGTTTTATAAGTAATTTGGGTTAATTTATAAGCCTCTATTCCGAGTTTAAGGTAAAGTTTAATAATGTCTGTTATAGTTTGAACAAGGCAGTAGATTTGATTGGTGGATGGTGATTGTGGTTGGTGGTTGGCCTTGAAACCAAGTAGGCTCATGGGTTCGATTCACTGTTCGCGTCTGGTTGTCCTGGGAGATGTCAGTAGATAATAATTGTCCGGTAGAAATACAAGGATGTTAATTCCTTATTTCGATCATGACACCTGGGGTTCTCTATGGCACATGTTATTTATATTATTATGCTAATTTATAAAATAATAGGTATTATGTTTAAAACCGCATTGTAAATTATTCAATTAAAGATAAATAACACTTGAAAAATTCATCGACCTCTGGTTGGGACCTCAGATCGATGATTTTTTTCAAGTGTTATTTATCTTTAATTAAACCTTGCATGGAATTTCTAAAAACAAAAATTTACAATTATTTAATTATCGTGTACTTCCGGCCGTCTGAGCCAGAGTCCTAGAGAGATCTCGCATATGTAGGCTGATAACGAATCGTAGGTGACGCCAATATACCTAGGTTTCATCGTTTGTGACGCAATAGATTTTTTGAAAATTGAAAAAAACCTATTTAAATAACACGGCAAGCAGCTGTCGTAAAACGAGTTGCCTCGATTTTCTACTATACTAGTATTTGCATACCTAATAAAGTGGGAAGTGTGGTCACCCTAATGCATCGATGTATGGAGAACAATTGATTTGCTTATATCTTTTATTTGCCGGCATATAGAGCCGTCACAAACGATAATTCGTATTAACCATCACCGTCACTAACGATTAGATGAGTTTCCAGCTACCAAGAACACCTGGAAGTGGTAGAACTGGATGGCTCAGACAGCCGGATTCCGGCTGTCTGTGCCAACAGTTTTTTTAGAATGTCTCCTTAACGCGTGGGTAACGAAGGTTCAAATCTGGTCGAGAGCTGTCACATATCACGTCACTAAAGTAAAATCCATAAAGATGAGTCTGAAATGTGATATTTCGTTATATATCTGCAAAAACAAAATGGTTCAGACAGCCGGATATCAGGCTGTCTGACCACACGTTTTTCATGATTCCGCGAAAACCATTGCATCAAAATGGATGAAACTACAGCTTGTCTAAAAAGTCATGAAATAAAATGAGGGCGCCACTGTTGTTTAAGTAGCAACCCTGTATAGTGCGACCAAAATGATTTTGATACTTGCAGATTTTTAATGCTTTTTTTAAATCCGTATCAAAATTTCCTGACATGGGGTAAATAAAGTTTATTGGAATCACAATCTGGCCTTATTATAGGCAAACTTGCCGTATCGTATACCTAAAAGTAGGTTACAGGTATGATTCCGAACTCAGCAGCATGCAGCAGTGCTACCGCAGCACTACAGTGGTCCCCATATATAATATTATTTATGAGTTCATATGAGATTACATTCCGAGCTACGCAGCAATGCAGTAGCAGCACTTCTGCGCGACACTCATTGTTCGGAATCATACCTTTACTCCCGAGTAGGTTTATTAAAAATGGATAATTATTTTATAAGTATTTAATAAACAACCCGAAGAATTTAAGCAACTTTCATTTAATAGGTTAGAAACCGATAAAAGCTAACTGTTAATATATAGTTTTTGTAACCTAACTACCTAATTAAGGCTAATGAATAGTTTGATTTTTTTAAATCTATATATTTAGGCGACTGATCTCTGCGCATCCCTGTTAGGGTTAAAATAGATAAATCGATTTCTTTCAATTCCTTTTTATTAAAAATAGGTCATATCATAATAAGAGATTGAGGTAAAGAAGAAAATCTAATGTCATATCCATACAAGTTACGTATGCCTATATGCGTCCCACTGCAGGGCATAGGCCTCACTTTAAGTTACAATTAAAAACAATAAACTAAAATCAAAATATGATTGTTTATTTTGCCCACCTAAAGTATAATATTTAATTATTATTAGCAAGTTCACTCGCTATCATCATTTGATTCCAAATATTCGACACCCATATGCTCATCATCTTCTAAACCAAAAATGCTGTCATCGCTGCTGCAATCAAATTCAAGTTCCATTTTGGCAACAATCAGCAGTTTTCTCAGTGTCGGTACCACTTTTCGTACCGAATTAAAAGACTGTATTTTATGGCGCTGTCAACATTATTATGGTCAAATCATCCATTTGTTTCATAGAACCGCCACTTCTACGTTTACCTGGAGTACAAAATTTTCCGTCATTTTGGTATTCTTCGTTCACAATTCGCCTGACCGTACTTTCCGATTTTCCAAAAATAATAAATTTCAATTAATTATTTTGGTACATAGTAGAAGAGATCAACTTATGGCTACTATAATATTGTAACCTCCTATGTAAGTCCGAGGTATTAGTAAAAACAGCTTAAAATGCCAGGCTGGAACGATTTGTTTGTTTTGATCACGGTATAATATGAGGTACACATAATAATAATCTAACCTATAAATGTGTAATGTAAATATTGTCTTCTTAGACTCAAAATCGTATGTTCTGTTAATTTATTGTCTTAATATTGAATATAACGATCAGAAACATGATATCTTACCCGTCATAGCTGCTGTTCGAGCATAAACATCCTCTAAATTGGACAAAATGCACCTAGCTTCGTATTCCAATAAACATCTCTGAAAAACTTTAAAAATCACAAGACGAGTTCCACTTCGATTTGTTTTACTCATTGCTGGTATAGTAATTTGTCATATAATCTAAAACTTATGGCAGTTTTATCGAAAACAAGCACATAACAATAAAAATACATGAAGCAAGCAGACGCGATGACAGCCGATGTACTTGATGACTGTGACATGACACTGCGTTTAGAGTTGCCAGTTAGACAAAAAATGATTAGTTCCTCAAACATTCTTTTCAGGACTTAATTGACAGACTGTACTTTAGATGCCGTCACATATCGCGTCACTAAACTTTTGATAATAAACGGGGCCCTAAGACCCTCTAGAATTTGAGATCCAGAGTGTCGGAAAACATGAAATTCTGGCTGTCTGCGCCAGGTTTTTTTTAATTTTCAAAAAATCTTGCGTCACAAACGATGAAACCTAGGTATATTGGTGTCACCTACGTTTCGTTATCAGTCTAGATATGCGAGATCTCTCTAGGACTCTGGCTCAGACGGCCGGAAGTACCTAATTATCAGGTAAGTATATGACGCATACCACGTAACATGGTGTATGATAATGTCAATGATTATAATAAACTTACATGATAAAAATGATATACCCGGCCTTTTTCAGATGACCTAGGAACAGAGCAGGAGAGAGATGATGATGATTAGTTTTTTTCAATCATCATCATAGGTTCAACTCATCACAAAAACTCACTCGTCGAGTCGGCTAAAGTCTCGGTAGCTTAGTGGTAAAGCACTCGCCCGGTATGCGATAGACGCGGGTTCGGATCCCACCTGAGGCGGACGATTTTTTCAAAATGTCAAATTTTATCACTTGATATTGAACTCTACATAGGTTATTTGACAGTTTATTTTTAGTTACTTATATTTTTTACGGGCAAATAATATCTCAAATCATAAAAGTACTTGTGTCTGAAATTTCTTAATAAACATAATTACCTGTCTTACAACCGTTTTGTCCTTTTTTGGAATCCTTCGTACCTGTTATATCATTTACTGTATGAAAATGGTTTTATCCCTTTCTGGATGTTTCTTATCCTTTAAACCTACCTGTTAACCAGTTCGAAGAACTTTTATTTTTGGGTCTCCAAAAGCGACCATTAGTCCCAAGTTTATTATCCTGGTCTGGACACCTTGCGATAGTAAATTACTAAAAGGTCGAAAATAAAACAACTCGATTCATTCTTAATTAGGGCATTTCTAATCTTTAAGATTTGAGCTGGAGACTAAAAGCAAAAATCAAGGCGAAAGCTTCTTATTAATTGGATTAGCATAAAGTGAAACTAAAAGGAAAATGATAAGTCCAAAACATTTGCATGTACGAAAACTGCAGTCAAATTCCTCCAAAAATTTACTATCATCAAGCGATTTTTGACCTAAACGCCAATACATGAAATTCTCTTTGAAGGAGGAGAACGTCTTTTTTGCGCTTAGAAACGGCAAGTTTATAATGGAAACAAGATTTCTGTACTTATTAGTTCATCACTTCAGCCATTGGAAGTCTACTGCTAAACATAAGCCTCCCCATTGGTACATTGGTTGTCATGTGATAAATACAGTTACAAGTAACGAATGCTGTTAGTTTTAAGACCAGAAAATTGATAGACCCCGCTGGAGAGAGACAAACCTACCGAATGTTTAGGCTCTAAATGTCAACGTCATACTTAAGTAAACTCAAAGGAACACTCAGCTACTTTTACAAACTGACAACTCCAGCAGTGTTACTATTAAAATTATGACTTACACAATAACTTCTGAGCTTTATCACGAATGTTGAGCAACGAATAGCATATCAAACTTACTGAGTTGCATTATAATGCATCAGACCATATATGAACAATCTCAAATTGCAATACAAACAAACGAAGGTCGGTGAAATTAGTAATACAAAACAGACCTTGCTACTTTACAATAGAACATAATTTTTCTTTGACTCAATTGGTTTTCAGTTAGCTTAAGGTGTGCCTAGAAATTTGCGTAGGCTATTAGTCGTTTTGTCAATGAAAATGCTTGTAAAAGATTTTGTTTTCAAGTCAATTGGAGACTTATGGCAAATATTTAGGCTGGGTTGCACCATCTTACTTTAACTTTAACAAACGTCAAAAGTCTGTCAAACTCCATACAGAAAACTCATAGTTATGGTTAAAGTTAAGGTAATGCTAACTCAGCGATAGGTTATTGGGAAAGTCACGATTAAAATATACCAAAAACAGATCATATTCACTATATACTGTAATTACAACGGGTCTAGCTGTAGGTTAATCTAGAAGAGTTTGCTTTTAGTGATAAGATAATACTGCCTAATTTGTATAGTTCTTGCATATTGTTAATCGAGATAATAATTCATTTATCTATACATACCTACGGAGCAATACGTTTAATACAAGTGATCCCACAGCAAGAACCGCCAGTTACGCTAAATGGTATCATCCATACCAAAAGGAATTGTGGTCAATACAAAATTTAATTTGTACCTACACACTAATTTCGATTCCGCATACTTCGATAAAACATTTTTTTTATTTAACAAAATAACTGTAGACTTTAACGCTAGTATGATTAAAATTCAAATTGCATTCTTATTCTAGATAAGCGGTAACAGCATTCAGACGGCCTTGCAGGGTCAAGTTTCTGTAGCCTACATTCTAAGACAAGTGTATTTTACATAGCAATTATGTTTACTTTTAGTTTAAATACCTGCTTGTGCAAAACAGTTTAATTACAATAGTAAATGTTTTTATTCTTACGTTTTAATAGTTCCACGAATTTTAGATAAACGTAATTTTTAATGTGTTAAGAATTTCGAAATGTGTCCGTTAAAACATATTTTAGTTAGTGGGTATACCTATTATCATCTTTTAATCGTAGTTTGCAGCTTTTGAATTCGTGTGGTGGACTATTAACATAATAGATCAACATCCAATTCATTAACTAAATTTTGCTACTGTTTAAACTACAGCCTGTATATTAAGACTGTTACGACTCTTGATCTAAGGCAGGGTCATCTTTTCAAAATATCACCGAAAAATATTTAACTTTAATCTCTAAAAACCTACATAAATTAAGTGCTTAAAATATATTTTTAAAATATCGTCCCATCGAAAACTTATATCGCCATATTTTGTCAGAGTCCTTGAATAAACCCTTTTCCATTAATAACACAGATAATAAATCTCGTTCTGCCAACAGGCAGCCTTGAACAGTTTCCTTTTCTTCTAATACTTTACCCGTATATCAGATTTACTTAATAAATTACTTTCTCGAAAAATAAATATGGATCGGAACTTTAATTTCATGCGAGATCACAGACTTTCTAAGGTTAGTAAAGGTTTTTTTTAAAAGACCAAGAAATAGAAATGTCTATGCAAAAAGAAGACAACAACAGCACTGCGGGGTAACCATGAACTCTTAAAACAATCTCAAATCTGTCAATTTTGGTACGTCATTACATACAAAATTTGACAGATTTGATAATGTTTGTCAGATTTAAGAGTTCGTGGTTACCGCCCTGCGGGGTAACCATGAACTCTTATAATAATCTCAAAGCTGACAAATCACAAATCTGTCAATTATGGTACGTCATTACATACAAAAATTGATAGATTTGATAATGTTTGACAGATTTGAGATTGTTTTAAGAGTTCGTGGTTATCGCCCTGGAAGAAGAACAAGCGTACTATCTATTGTTATTCCGTCCGAAAACGCATAGTTTTAAGTGTTTTAACTAACTGATGGAATACTGATAACTATTTTGGTGAATTTTAGGTATAAAGTGTGACCTAATAAATTTAAATGACCATTGCTTGTGCTTAATCTTTAAAAATTCTACCACTGAATATATCTAATATTACCACTGAAAATGTCTGTATAAAATGTTTGATTAAAACCAATTATCAAAGAATTACTACAAATCTCATGCACATATTTTTTTTACAAATCAATAACATCACATACACTTGATCCTAAGGTAAGTAGCTAAAGCACGTGTGTTATAGAAATCAGAAATAACGACGGTACCACAACACCCAGACCAAAACAAACAGACAAATGAATAAATTTATAACCCGGGCCTACTGTTTTAGACATAATGGAAAACTAACTAAAGTTTTTTTTTAAATCTAAGTATCTTCTTAGAGAAAATAAGATGGTTTTATTCATGTATGCGGATCGGTAATTTCGTTGCGTTATATCACCGCAAGTGGAGCAGCCTTGAGCATCCCTGCTGACCTTTGCAACTATGCACTTTGCGTTTCAAATGTGAGCGGCAGCGACTAAGGCCGAGAACATACTTGCTTCTTAACGGAAAAAAACTGTATTTTATAAAAAATGCAAAAAAAAAACTTTTAAAATGACACATTAGGGAGAATACACAGTTGTAGAGAAGAAAAGCGATTTTACAAATGGTTATTAATTGTATCAAGTCACTAAAGTTTTTAATGTATTTCGTCACCTTTAAAGGAAGACTATTAAAAAACTAGGACTAGCTCTTAGCATGACGTAAACATCTTAACCCTATTTGACAAAAAAAAAACATTGAAATCGGTTCACATTTGTCAAAAATATCACAATACAAAAGAAATAAACTATTGAATTGAGAACGTCTTCCTATTTTAGAGACCGTTGGAAATGCACCATATATCGGGTGTAAAAAAAAGGCTTAACGAAGCCGAATACCACATATTCGACGTATTATTACGATCATTTTTTTCTTTTACACATTACCTGGGAAATGACGGGTTACCGAGTTATTGACAGTCAAAGTTACAATTTTTTTTTCAAAGATTTTTACAAAATTGACTTCTGTTTGTTAATACTGAACTTTTTTACAAAGAAACATGATCCGCTTACACACACAGGCATAGTCTGTGGCGTGCGCGCTAAACATTGCGGGTTAGATATAAGTTATTTTTTTTGATACCCAAAAATAAAAGTCATTTCCCAGCAATTATTTTTTTTGCATTCAACTTGGTTTTATGTATAGAATTCGTGGCTTAAGGCTTCGTTAAGCCTTTTTTTACACCCTGTATTATTATCTATTGTTTGTTAAAGACAAATTAAATACTTATGTCGATGCAGATAGTTAAAAAGCTTCACATTTACATTTAAAACCTTTTTAAAGAGGCACTCTGTAAATTACTGTCTTAAGATTATTCGCTCGCTTGTACCCGCCCTAACTTAGTAAAGGGAGCGGACATTGGTGACATAGTCGTAAATGTCTCGATTATATTACACGTCACGACATAGCGACTGGTACAAGATATTATTGACATTACTCCTTTGTATAACTAGCTTGAGTGAAAAGGACGTCTGGTAGACACCGGTATGCATAGAAAGAAGGAAGTTTTTTTTTCTAGCCAGTATACGTGTTACTAACTAGACCTTATACTATTGCTGAATTATGTTCCATAATCTCGTCCTCGTTTTGTACTATGTAGTAGGCACCTTTGTGTAACTACGCGATCTACAATGTTTAAAGTATAGCGCCTTAGAGCGCTATTTATACTGAAAAAAATAAAAAACACAACCAATGGCATCCTGTCCCTGGTGTCACGTTTGACATCTGTCAATCTTAATGTCATTGTACTTTTTTGTACGCTGCGCGATCGTACGTAAATTTTTTCACACGCGTTTATTTTTAGTATTTTACTGGATTAGTAACGTGTTTAGACTATAAAATATTGGCCAGTAAGGTTGACGAAGTCTCAAGAAAGAAAGAGTGCCAATTGGAGATGTTTTATAACTATTTGTGATACAAAACGACGTCGACACCGCCTATCTATTGCAGTCCCGCTTCTGCTTGGCATACAGTTTCTTTTTCAGCCGTGTTTCTGAAGTCGTCGGTCCGTGGAGTTAAGAGAAGTCCTACACTACGTTTACCGAAACATGACCTCCATAACCTGCAAGAATTTAATCAAGAAAACAAGGGAGTGCTGCTATGCTGACTTGACATCGGGGCTTTTACGACGATTTCCTCGTAATCGACAGCCACAACCAATCGGCCGTGATGATAGTATGATCATTTTAGCTGTTCACCCCACATTCAACATAGCCCGTGAGAAATTAATCAAGAAAACAACGGATGTCAACTCAGAACCAATGATCAATGACGACCCGGAGCCTTCAAGGGAGGTTGGCCGTGGTGATCGCATGTTCATTCTAGCCGCTGCGTTGTCTCAGAATGACTACAAAACAGAGCCTTGATGGTGGATTGGGCTATTCATTCTAAAGTGTCGTCACAAGATATTGACCTGAGACTTAACATGACATTTCCTCTAGTAGTCTTCATGAAGGGTTGACTATGAGACCAAAGCCTGTAAGAAATTAATCAAGAAAATAACGGAAGTCAACTCAGAACCAATGATCAATGACGACCCGGAGCCTTCACGGGAGGTTGGCCGTGGTGATCACATGTTCATTCTAGCTGCTGCGTTGTCTCAGAATGACTACAAAACAGAGCCTTGATGGTGGATTGGGCTATTCATTCTAAAGTGTCATCACAAGATATTGACCTGAGACAACATGACATCGGCCCTAGTAGTCTTGATGAAGGGTTGACCGTGAAACGAATAAATGTCTTGCACCACAAATATACTACAAAGGATTAATAATATCAGCAGGTAAGCTGTAAACATCACACATTTGTTCCAGCTTATTTGATGTCGCATAAATAATTACCAAAAGAACAGTATAATTATCTTTTCTATCTCGCAGCAGAATTTTACCACTTCCACTTGCTTTCACGAGGGGTCAGCTTGTGGCTTAACATTATTAATTAACATATTGTGGATCTGCAATTCATTAGACTAATAGACTGACTTCATCAATTGAAATTGAATATATATTTGAATACAAAATGTCAAGGTGACACTGCTCCTTGAGCACCACTGAAGCTGAAGAAAAAGAGGAGGGGGTAAATATTGGTACTGAGACACCAAGACAGTGTCCACCCTCTACCCAACATTTTGACTCAAGAGAAATCACAGAAAGAAGCTCCTTTATCAGCTGATATTAAAGGCTAAAAGACTTCTGAGTAACAAAGTCACAGACTCATACCTAGACAATTTCAATTAGATTTTAAATTTTTGACATTTCATATGTTTCTAATATATTTACTAATTTAGAATTGGGCCTTCCACATATATAAGGCTACCAAGTCTCAGATACACTTGGCCTTTTTTGCTGCATTCATATACATACAAGACAATGAAATAGCACTTATACCAATTGTGACTTCTCGCAGTGTGGATTTCCATCTCAAGCATTTAATATTATTGATGTACATCTTGATGTTGGCCCAAGAGGAAGAACATTATAAAGCATAGCCAGTTTATAATAGTTGGCATACACATACTTAAAATCTAAACCACAGTTTTGTGTTTTTTAATATATATATTTTTTTTTCTCTTTCATAAAATTGTAAATTTGAATAAATAAATAAACATAAATTGCAATCACTAAATAATATCTGTAATCAAAGGATATTCTGTTTACCAGATTGGTGTAGTGGTTTAACATTGGAAGTTACAGGGTTTGATTCCCAATCGGGTCGGGCATACTGCCCTTGGTCATATGCATAATCTTGTACCTTGTAACATGGGAATGCTAGGTCCTTGCTTGAAGAACATTACAATTAGTCTGTTAACTAGTGCATATTTGTGTTATTGTTTCCTATGTTTCATAAGTTATGTGAAATCTCTTTTTTAGACTTACATTAAATCTAATACATTAAGTCCTAAACAAAATTCTAAGTTTTCATAATAACCTATAAATGCACTTAATAATACCTATTCTAATAGTCTGGCTGAAAGTCAAGGCTAGGCTACTTGCCTTCATCAAGTGTGAACAATTCAAGAGAAAGGCACACTCATCTTATTGGTTACAAATAAAAGGTTTATTTACTTTTTGGCAATAATATAATGTAACCATTGTAAAAAGCATTTTATAAACACTAATCACTGTATTCCAAAATTTTTAGAGTCAGTCAAAAATCCATGGCAAGATTTATGAAGCCTTATTAATAGGCATTTACAAAAATGATACACTATTATATGACCCTTTACACTTGTTATATGGTTTTCTAACAAATAATTTTATTTTACAGTTAAATAAACCATGGAAGACTAAGAAACATTTTTAAATCAGTTCAGTTTTTGTAATACCATTATATGACCCTTATACACTTGTCATATGGTTTTGTAACAAATAATTTTATTTTACAGTTGAGTAGACCATGGAAGACTAAGAAAAATTTTCAGATCAGTTCAGATTTTGTAAATAGAACATAAAACATCCCAAACAAGTTAAAATTGTCTTAATATAATACCTACTAATTATGTTTCATAAAAACTACAAGCTATTATTAAGCTCCAAACTTAAGAGTACCTACCTGTATGACATGTTATTTTATCAAAGTAGCAAGTATATGGAGATGATTAATATAAAATGAAAATATCAACTGAAAATTTGAAAATAAACCGAATACAATTGGCAATCAAGGCATTGGTGACAGCTGGCAGTAGTTGACAAATATGTTCACACTCCTCGTTATTGGATTCAGGCTGTCAGGGTACCAGATTGATGCCTGGACCACAGAAAAATTCAAGTTTGAATATTTTTTCTATCTTATTAGATGGGACTTATTGGTAAGTTTTTATTTTTTATTTTATCAGTTGAACAAGCATTGATCAGTTAAGTGTTGAATCTTTCTCTTATTAGGTTTCAGAAACTGTGTTGTTTCAGTAACCTATTATTTCCCCCCTGGAGATCCACATACAGTGCAGGAGTTTCAAACTGATTTCCAGTTGTATATTATTAATTTGTTTTCTATCAATGGTTTTCTAACAAGATTAATCAAAAATTAATCTCATCAACTATAATTATGTTGAAACCATTGTTAACTAAAGGAAACTAATCTCAGTCTACGCGGAATCGGTGGGTTATTCCTTGCCAGTAAATATGTATGTGAATCCCTCTCCGACTGAATCAATACTTGCAGTATTTCTATTAGTTTTATTTTTTATTTAATAACACATAGGTAACGAAGTATTTGCCATATTAAACACTAATATTGATTTATTTTGAACCATTGATAAGTACAGACAACAGCTCGTCGACCTACCACAAATCATCGTTTTTATCAATTGAAAATGATTTCTACAAGTCAGGCTTAAAGTTAAAAATCTGTTGAAGAACTTTTAACTTTTTGGGTGGTAAACGTGCTGTTTACCGTTCATTGAACAGATGGTTCATTAAAGTTATTTACCAAGATTTCTATTTGAATATAATAAAATAATCATTTTTATAAAATTATTACCATATACCACTTGTACTGGGGTAAAGATACCTTTTTAAATACCTACCCATTTACTAAGTATGTACATTCTTTTAGATAAATGAGACTAGGTTTAGCTTAAATCATTTTATTGTTTTCATGATAACATTAAGCAAGCTGATGCCCGCGACTCCGTTTGTGTGAACTTTAGTTTATGCATAAATAATTTCTATTGCGAAAATCGCTATTGCGTCAGTTTCATTTCCCATTTCCATTTAGATTACTTTTTTCGAGTTTATGAGTGATTTGCTTCTTCTTCTTGGTTCACCTGTAAGTATGGTACCTACAACGGTCGTCGGTGTCATCAGTTGACTGCATCAATATACAGAGTTGTATTATCATACGGGGCTGTACCTCCATACAGGGTGGTACCATCAAACAGGATTGTACCATCATACAGGGTTGCACCGTCATACAGGGTTGCACCGTCATACAGGGTTGTACCACTATACAGGGTTGTCCCAGCATACAGGGTTGTAACATCATACAAGGTTGTATTATCATACAGGGTGGCACCATTATACATGGTGGTTACATCATGCAAAGTTATATTATCATACAGGGTTGTATAGATCTGAAGATGTTTTGATATTCAGAGTTGATTGATTAATTCCAATGATGAATCAAACAACTACACCCGCGTTAGATAAAATTTGAATGAAGTATCTACTTACTAACAGCTACTTCATAAAATAACACCTAAAAATTGTTACATCTCAAACTTCAGCAAATCACTAGGTTTGTGATCATAATAAATGATTTATTGATTTTGCAACACAACTTTCCTCTTTGAACATCTACATAGTACAAAACGAGGACGAGATTATGGAACATAATTTATTGATTGGACTAACTTACCTAGTGACGTCCAATCCTAATTATGTGAAGTAATCTCGTCCTCGTTCTAATCCCAGCCCAGCCCTGATTCTAGGTTTTTTAGAAATATATATATACGAATGTATATATAATTATATATATAGTCCTTAATATATGTATACGCTTTTATGACCCCTTTTTTGATGTTGAAAGTTGTGTACCTATTCTTTGAAATAATGACATTAAGATTGACAGATGTCAAACGTGACACCAGGGACAGGATGCCATTGGTTGTGTTTTTTATTTTTTTCAGTATAAATAGCGCTCTAAGGCGCTATACTTTAAACATTGTAGATCGCGTAGTTACACAAAGGTGCCTACTACATAGTACAAAACGAGGACGAGATTACTTCACATAATTAGGATTGGACGTCACTAGGTAAGTTAGTCCAATCAATAAACTATTAGCCAGGTCAATATAAGGTCTAGCTAGTTAGAATGCGACCCGAAGGCCACAAGACAAGCTTTGTTGTATAAATATCTAGTGATTAAGAAACACTGTTTAAAATATTAAAAACTATTTCGGTGATAGATGTTACGTTTATATCATTTTTATAATTTGTTAAATATACCGGGATAATTTTGACTTGTCACTTTTGCTGTGTAAAAATTATAGCAAATTCAATGCAAAAATATTTACTATGTGTAAAATTTAAATAAAATCGACAATAGTCAGTGAAAGATCAAGGTCCGACTACCATTTAAAATGTCAGTGACTTCCTTTTGAAGAATGGAACGCATGTCCACAAAGATGAATTAATCATTATATTTTATTTGACACGCAAATAAATCCTTCAGGGTTTTGCATTTTTTTGTTTTACCTAAGCTTACGGAATGAACATCATTCATTCTCAATACAGGGTCAAACGTTTTCTGTGGCCAACACTTTGTTTAAATATTTAAAAATTGTGGATTTGAATGGTATTCATACAAAGTCTTTTAAACTGCTTCTCTCAGTTAACACAATATACCAAATAGGTTTACTTTCCCAAATAAGAAAAGAGGTATGTGTTGCATTTGCATTACTATTTGTTGTGTATAGTGTTAGTTGAAAAAATGCATCAAAAAAGTATACAATGTTTTATGCTACCAAAGTTTTGGTTACTGTCTGTTTTGGTTACTCTGTCGATTTATTTAGTTTTGTGTCGGATAACCTCTTTCGAACTACCTTTCTATAAAATATTTTGTAATACAAAACGTACGACGAATATTAATGCATTCCTTACCCATTCTGAACGCTGTCATTGAATTAGCTTTGTATTTACATAATTGCAAGTCTAGTCAAAGCTTCCTCTAACTTCGTAATTATCATAACTCCATCTCAAATGCACGGTGAACGGTAAGTCATAGATAGTACTCAACAATTTTCCACGACCTCCGTACTGGCCGTGAAGCGTTGGACTTAGCGTCACACATCTCAGAGGTCCCGGATTCAGTTTCCGGTCGGGGCAATGTAGAAAACGAACTTTTCTATATTGTCTCAGTGATGTGGTAACGTCATTTTTTTTCCTATTTCTATAACACAAGGGCTTTACTTAGAATCAGAGTCACATCAACACATCACATATGTATGATAAATGATTTCCAATGTTTATTTATGTCACCGTACGACCTCCATAGCCGAGAGGCGTGCACGCCGGACTATTATATGGCGCCGCCATCTCTGAGGTTCCGGGTTCGATCCCCTTTCGGGTCAATGTAGAAAACAAACTTTTCTATATTGTCTCGGGTCTGGGTGTTGTGGTACCGTCGTTGTTTCTGATTTCTATAACACAAGTGCTTTAGCTACTTACCTTATGTGATGTTGTCAAATATTTATATTAATATTATATATATTTATATCTATTTTAGAAAATTAATAAATTACTAAATGTTTCTTTTTTGAAAAAAAAAAATTCACCACAATAAAGACGAGATAATTGTAATGACATGCGGATTTACAGTCGATTCAAATCACTTGTCATTAAGGATTATGCCTCGTAGCAGTCGATACAATAAAAGTCTACGTTCCTGATAAGTCAAGGAAGCATACTAACAAAATAATGTGGCACGAAGCGTTTCTTTAAGCTTCCATGTTTTGTTCGTTCTCCACCATAGTTCCATCTCTAATAGTAACGTCGGTCGTGTCTATGGTGTCCTATGATCTTCCTTGTAATGGTAATAGTGTTCAGTAGGTATTTGAGATTGCTTTTTGAAATTACCTACAGGGTAAATGATTACATCTTTACGTCGCCTGTATCGTGCCTTCTTTTTTAAAGAAAAATACAATACTGAGTGGAAACGATCGCAAAGCACAGAAATTAATGAAAACTTAGCCATAGATAAACGAAAAGCCTTCTTTAAATTATTGCATGAAGAATGAAATGAAAGGAAATACACTATTTTCCAATAAAAATGATTAGAAAAAAGAACAGTTCTTCTGGCATAATTATGCAATGTGAGAAAATATCTTTGGTACGAGTGTCATGAGTAAATTTTTTAGCATTTAATTTAGCATGAATGATGCAGCATTACAATTATTAGAACTGTTTCTTACGTTTTCCGTTTATTCTAAATAAAACGGAAAATTCTTAAATTTTGCAATAAAAAATAGTCGTTTACAATATTTTATGAGTATTTGCATAGGTATCTAAAAACCTATTTCAACATGAGGAAAATTTATGCATTTTGAAGTGGTCAAACTGGTCGTGATGAAATCTTGCGCTGCAGATAATACTACATGATAGTAAATAAGGATTTTATTCACGTGTTTATGAAAAAACATGCTCTTTGATATTTCTATTAACGGAGTGAAAAACGTGCATCTTCATAATTAAAAATTTAGAGGTATAATATACAGGTTGTACAAAAGAATGGGACACTCCTTAAAATCACGTGATCAGCAGGTCATATACAACAACTTTTCCTATGGGAGCAACATCGAAATCGTGATTTTATTTTCAGATGCTCCATACATTATCATCGAGGTATGCGAGTAAGTTTGTATGGGGAAGCTGAAAAAAAATTGTCGATTTCAATGTTGCTCCCATAGAAAAAGTTGTTGTATATGACCAGCTGATCACGTGGTATTAAGGAGTGTCCTATTCTCTTGTACACCCTGTATATTACTTCAATGTTTTGATTCTATCTCTATCTGTTCAGTCTATTGCAGTTTACTGCTAGACGTAAGCCTCCCCAAAAGAGCGCCAAAGAGCATGATCTCCCACTTTTTTTGTCCAGCTTCTGCCAGCCATATTCTTAAGGTCGTCGGTCCATCGGGCTTGGGTAGGGGGCGTCCTACACTACTACTACTAATGTTTTAATTAATACAATAATATTAAAGTCAACATTTGAAACGCTTATATTATGTATAGTCTAATAGAGAGGATGCTTACGACCAATTGACATTTGTTTTTTTTCTGTAAACATCAGCTTAGACACAACAAACAAGCTTAATAGGAATTATGTAAATATTTGCATTTGATCCATTCTATGTGACCTTTTCTAGAAGCACGACTAAAGGTGTGCGAAGATAAATCAACGATTCTTGTAATTTAGACACACAATTTGAATTAATAAACTTCGTACTTTTATGCCAAAGTGTTGTTTTAGTAAGTATTTCAAGAAAGCGTCACCATATTGTACCTAAAAAAAGTTAAGGGGTTCGGCTAGTGCATTATTGTCTAAGTAGTAATTACAAATTGTTTCTAGTAGGCCAAGCAAAATAGCTAAACCTGGACATAATTCCATAACTGTGATTTCTTTTTCTATGATGTAAAGCATTGTTATTTATAGCTGAAATAAAAAGAATTAAACATTTTTAAGCTCCGCGTCCATGTAAAAAAAATAAAAAACTAAATTTTCAACATTTTTGTATTTTATAAGTACAGCATAATAAATAACTTTTTGAAAGTGCCTCCGTTATTTTAGAACGCTTGCATTTCAATTAAATAAATAAAAATTAAACTAATTATTCAGTCGCAACTATCATTAATAAAGAAGGTTCAGTAAGTTTTATAGTTTTTGGCTTATCTCTCTGGAATTTATTGATAACTGTATATCAACAGTTGGTTCTGCATAGTACATACCGTGGGTTAATATATTAGTAAAAATTAAACAGGTTCTTCTTGCGGAGTTCAAAGTCACAAATATTTGCAATTATTCAAAAACCAAAATACATAACTACTTCAAAAGTGTTTAATATGAGCCTTAAAAACATTTATAGTATTATAAGAAACAAATTAAACAATAAATGTGTACGATTATTAATCAAACTGATATTTTAGGGTTCCGTACCCAAAAGGTAAATCGGGACCCTATTACTAAGGCTCCGCTGTTCGTCTGTCTGTCTATCTATCTATCTGTCACCAGTGACCAGGCTGTATTTCATGAACCCTGGTAGTTAAGACGGTTGAAATTTTCACAGATGACCGCTATGACAACAAATACTAAAAACCCTAATATAATAAATATTTAAATGAGCTTTTATACGACAAACGTGATTTTTTTGGCGTTTTTTGTAGATAATGGTACGGAATCTTTCGTGCGCGAGTCCCGCTCGCACTTGGCCGGGTTTTTTTCTTATTAGGGTTTTAATAACCGCGTTATTTTTTGCATAAAAACTCAAAATCGTGCTGTCGCGAATCGCGAAGCGAGTAAAATGAAGCTAATTTAATAATAATATATTATGATCGCGTGGTTTATGATCAAAGTAAACAGTGATTATCACCTGCAACGCCTTTTACCTAGAAATCCTAGTTTTCTGTACAGAATTATTTAAATGAGAATATTATGTTATGTAACAAAAAGCCAATTAAAATCAAGATATTTTATTTTTAGGGTGCGTCCATATCTGTCGTATGCGCCGCCCGCGATACGCGCGCAAGTTACGCACGCTTTTTAAAATCTACAGACGCCTTTTAAAAAACCGGCCAAGCCTTTCAAACTTTATAATATGCAACTCGGTCTAAACTTGATTATAATCTGTCAGTGTACCTTTTATTAAATAAATGAATAAATATTATTCTTAAACCAACTATATTATATACTAACTATTATCTTAACCGTTATGATTTCCTTGAAAGTTCATGAGAAGCACTAAGTGGGTGCTTCTTCGAGCAAGGCATTATTTGGTGATTTGCGTGGCAATTTTAAAATTTAATATATTTTTTAAATCGACCTCTGTATCTTAAAATACACGTAAAAGTAATGTTTTTTATGGAAAAGGCACATAATAGAGCGATATACTTACAGAGATAATCGAGGTTAAAAATTTGGAGGTCACGCAAATCACAAAACATTCCACGAAAATGATTTTTTATTTATTTAAATTTTTTAGATAAGTTATTAAATCTTATATTAAAAATAAAATAAGTTATTATGTTATCAGTTGAAAGAATAGGTAAGTAACTAACACAGAAATCGTTTTTTTAAGCTTTTATTTAAATTTATATTAGAATCAATCGAGCATTATTTATTTAAAGACATGACGTGCCAAACCTATTTAATTACACTTGAGTTTTCGTCGTTAAGACAGGAGATCACAGCTCTTGTAGTTTTTTTAGTCATCAGTTCTTCGTAGTCTTTGGCCAGGCCTGGAACTTCTATCTCGTCTAGCTTTTTGTTTGCGGCGGTTCAAGTCATGAATACTAAGTATTTTTCCTTCGGCTTTCCTTTTATAATATCTCGCACAGTTTTTTAACTTGAACTCTTTATTATTTTTAAGCCTCTGTCTTCTTCTTCTTTCGGATAACTTCTTTCTTTCTAATTTTTCCTCTCATGTTTTAGGCATTTTTGGTCTAAAAAAATATTCCTTACAATTTTATTACTACGCAGCTACAATACTCGCCTTATAGAGGAGGCGATTGAGCAGAATCGGGGGTCGAAGGTCTTCACTAAAAGATTAGGAAAAAGTCACCTGACAAAGCTGGAAACCTCGGATGGCTGAATCGTCTCATCGGTTTCGGAGATTCTGGCCGAAATCTTAGGCTTTTACGGCCGATTGTACGCATTGTATTCCCTACATACAGCCGCAGCCCGACGCGAATGATCCAACGGCCAAGCTTACCCGCTACTTCACTGATGATCTCCCAGACGTGGAGGAGGATGAAATTGAGGCGGCCCTCGGACAGCTTAGTAATAGGAAGGCTCCCGGCGAAGACAGAATCACATCTGAGCTCTTGAAACCTATGCTTGGCGAACTTAAGAGGGTCTTCAATTCCATCATAGCCAATGGGACAACTCCGGAAGCGTGGAGTGGGGGCGTGGTGGCATGGTTTTTTAAGAAAGGAGACAAAAGTCTCCTTAAAAACTATAGACCAATCACGCTCCTGAGTCACGTTTACAAACTGTTCTCTAGGGTCATCACAAACCGTCTTTCCGCAAGATTTGACGCTTTCCAGCCACCGGAACAGGCTGGGTTTCGCAAAGGTTACAGTACCATAGACCACATTCACACGGTGCGGCAGGTTATACAGAAGTCCGAAGAGTATAACCAGCCCCTGTGCCTGGCCTTTGTGGACTATGAGAAAGCCTTCGACTCGGTCGGAACCTGGGCTGTTCTGGAATCCTTGCAGCGATGCCAAGTCGATTGGCGGTACGTGAAGAAGCCTGTACAGTATGGAATCAATGTCCGTCCAAGTACAAAACCACCGAACAAAACCCATCCAGCTGCTCCGATGTGTTAGACAGGGAGATGTTATATCTCCGAAACTGTTCACCAACAATATATTGTTTTAAACTTTCATGGTCACTAACATTAGAATAGTTTTTTTCGTATGTGCAAAAACCGGAAAAAACAACAAACTGCTGTGTCGCGGTCAGATACTGTTAGTGTTGTGTGTCGAGAACAGGTGCGAGAAAATAGTGAGTTTGTAGACAATGGTACCGACGCGTGCAATAAAAGACAGCGAAAGAGGGTAGACCGATATGTTTGCCCTTAACAACTTACCCGCAAGATCTTCAGTTACTCCGTGATCATGGCGCTTGCAACAGTGCCGAAATATCGGGAACTCAAAAATAAGGTACATGGTAGCAATCCCGTAACAAACTATTCTAATGTTCACCAACACACTAAAGGATGTGTTCAAGACGCTGAATTGGAACGGACTGGGCAACAATGTAAATGGCGAAATTCTTACGCATCTTCGCTTTGCCGATGACATAGTTATTATGGCAGAATCGCTGCAGGATTTGCAAAAAATGCTGCACAGTCTTAAGCTGCTCGAGACGTGTGGGGCTTGGGATGAATTTGGACAAGACAAAGGTAATGTTCAACGAACATGTCATCCCGGACCCAATTTCCGTCGAGAGCACTACGCTCGAGGTTGTCCAAGAGTACGTCTACCTTGGACAAGTACTACAGCTCGGTAGAGACAACTTCGAGTGGGAAATCGCCAGAAGAGTGCACCTTGGCTGGGCAGCATTTGGGAAATTGCGTCATATCTTCACGTCGACACTGCCGCAGTGCCTGAAAAGCCGGGTGTTTAACCAATGCGTCCTACCAGTTTTAACCTACGGAACCGAAACGTGGAACATGACAGTCAAGTTGGCCCACCGACTACAGGTCACTCAGCGTGCTATGGAAAGGTCTATATTGGGGATCTCATTAAGGGATAAGATCCGGAACGAGGTTATACGACATAAGACTAAGGTGACTGATATTGTCCATTAATGTAGCAAGCTGAAGTGGCAGTGGGCCGGCCATGTCTGTCGCAGAACCGACGAGAGGTGGAGCAGGAAGGTTCTCGAATGGTAACTACGCTTAGGCAAACGTAGTGTAGGACGCCCCCCGGCTAGATGGACCGATGACCTGAAGAAGGCAGCTGGCAGCGACTGGATGCAAAGGGCGGGAGATCGAGCGCTGTGGCGCTCCTTGGGGGAGGCCTATGTCCAGCAGTGGACTGCAACACGCTGACATTATGATGATATGATGACAATTTTATTATTTATTAATATAGGTAGCTAATCTGACACTATTTTTACTATGATAAGGTACTTATAAAATTAGAAACCCATCAACTGCATCATTTTAATTGTGATTTAAACGTATTGACATTTCAAACTAAAAAAATGATCATACAATACTATTACAAAACCCGAAAGTTATTTGATTTGCATGGCCAATAATTGATTTGCGTGGGTCAAAACTACCACGTAAACCACGCAAATCAAAATAAATCCTTTATCCTAAAAATATACATTAACCTTTTAAGCAAAAAACCTATAGACGCCTTTTTTATAGTTTTTTTTCCTGACTAGAAACCCTTAGGCTAGGACTATGACTATACGCAGCCGGAAACCGGTAGCATCTGCAAGAATCCGTTCAAAAAACGACCTTATCGCTTAAGCGATGGATTGAATCCGCGTTAACCCGGTCCGGTTTCAGGCTGTGTGTAGTCCTAGCCTTATAATTTCGTCATGTCCGTTTGTATGCCTGTCAGTCTGTGTGTCCGTCCGAGGTTTTGCTTGGAGACTGTTGACTCTAGAGAATTGTAATTTTGTGGAGATATTTTTTTATTATAAATTTATTGAAATAACCACAAACAATTTTACAATAAGCTTACACTAAACCATATACAGAAAAAACTTAAATAATTGTAAACTCAACAACGATAGTTACATTTTACGTTGACATTAAATTGTACAGCGGGACTCAACCTACATAGAAATGAACTTGATTTATCTGTTAGTGATGTGTGTGTGGGTTCGTGTGCATTATTTTATATTTTGCAATATGTATATTAATCACGCCGACAAAAGAGTAAAATAAAATATTGAAAAATATTTTTTAACGTGGGGTAATGACTTTTCTTCTCATTCATTCCATCGTGTAGGGTATCGTTGAGTAAGTCCTTTAAAATAAATTGAAGGTTGCTAAGACAATTTTTAGATTATGAGATCCCCCTCTAAAATAAAACTATTGGCTTGAAAAATCTGTAATTTCATGATAATACTTAGTGCTTCTCATGAACTTTCAAGGAAATCATAACGGTTAAGATAATAGTTAGTATATAATATAGTTGGTTTAAGAATAATATTTATTCATTTATTTAATAAAAGGTACACTGACAGATTATAATCAAGTTTAGACCGAGTTGCATATTATAAAGTTTAAAAGGCTAGGCCGGTTTTTTAAAAGGCGTCTGTAGATTTTAAAAAGCGTGCGTAACTTGCGCGCGTATCGCGGGCGGCGCATACGACAGATATGGACGCACCCTAAAAATAAAATATCTTGATTTTAATTGGCTTTTTGTTACATAACATAATATTCTCATTTAAATAATTCTGTACAGAAAACTAGGATTTCTAGGTAAAAGGCGTTGCAGGTGATAATCACTGTTTACTTTGATCATAAACCACGCGATCATAATATATTATTATCAAATTAGCTTCATTTTACTCGCTTCGCGATTCGCGACAGCACGATTTTGAGTTTTTATGCAAAATTAACGCCTAAAATTAAACCCTAATAAGAAAAAAACCCGGCTAAGTGCGAGCGGGACTCGCGCACGAAAGATTCCGTACCATTATCTACAAAAAACGCCAAAAAAATCACGTTTGTTGTATAAAAGCTCATTTAAATATTTATTATATTCGGGTTTTTAGTATTTGTTGTCATAGCGGCAACAAAAATACGTCATCTGTGAAAATTTCAACCGTCTTAACTACCAGGGTTCATGAAAGACAGCCTGGTCACTGGTGACAGATAGATAGATAGACAGACAGACGAACAGCGGAGCCTTAGTAATAGGGTCTCGATTTACCTTTTGGGTACGGAACCCTAAAATATCAGTTTGATTAATAATCGTACACATTTATTGTTTAATTTGTTTCTTATAATACTATAAATGTTTTTAAGGCTCATATTAAACACTTTTGAAGTAGTTATGTATTTTGGTTTTTGAATAATTGCAAATATTTGTGACTTTGAACTCCGCAAGAAGAACCTGTTTAATTTTTACTAATATATTAACCCACGGTATGTACTATGCAGAACCAACTGTTGATATACAGTTATCAATAAATTCCAGAGAGATAAGCCAAAAACTATAAAACTTACTGAACCTTCTTTATTAATGATAGTTGCGACTGAATAATTAGTTTAATTTTTATTTATTTAATTGAAATGCAAGCGTTCTAAAATAACGGAGGCACTTTCAAAAAGTTATTTATTATGCTGTACTTATAAAATCCAAAAATGTTGAAAATTTAGCTTTTTATTTTTTTTACATGGACGCGGAGCTTAAAAATGTTTAATTCTTTTTATTTCAGCTATAAATAACAATGCTTTACATCATAGAAAAAGAAAATCACAGTTATAGAATTATGTCCAGGTTTAGCTATTTTGCTTGGCCTATAGCTCGTGTTTTGTCTAGCTAGGCCACAAAAACGAAATATAAATGAAGAAAATGAGTCAACAAGCATAAAAACCAAATTATTTACACAAAAATGATACACATAGAGTATAAAACTCATGGTCTGATAAAGAAATCTATAGCTAGGAACTGGGGGCATTTCATAGTAAAAGGTTTATGTGTTTGTACCGTAAAACTTGAAGGAGATCTTAATCCAAGCAGGAATCCTACAGCGAAATCCGTTCCTTTTTTACCGTCATATTTTGAGTATAAGGGATTTTCCCAGTAGCATACGTACTACTTAAAACGCTGTCTGTATATCGTACGTTGGTCAAAATGACTGTGAGTAAAGAGCTGCATTGGCCAATCTTAAAATGTTTGGACCAATTACGCAAGCTGAGTGTGCAATTTCGACAAATGGCGACGCGAAGATGAGTGCGTTATTTTTTTTACAATAAGAAATGTTGTTGAACTCTTTATTGTTTTTTTTTATTCACGTGTAGGTCTTATGAAGAGCACTACTACTCATTTAATTAGGTGTTTAGAAGTAGGTACCTTAAAAATTGTTAAAGCATTGAGACGATTTTAGTTTGAGTTTCAGATTATGACAACGTAAATTTACTTGAAAATTACTGTGTAATTATTAAAAATAGGCAAAAAGATGAAAAAGTTTTAAGCTTTGATAAAAAAAAAACTATAAGTTTTGTAGAATTAAATAACAGACGTGTCATCTTATCGCATGGAAAATTGAATTATAATAAAAAGCTTCTAGATTTAAATAATTTACAAAGTGCGATTTGAAAGAATAAAAAAAGAATGCAATAAAATATATTTCATTTTATTTCAGAATGCCATTAAATTATTAATTTCAGAGAAGTGCCCTTAAATCAATATTGTAGTATGAAAATGTAATTCGATATTCTATTTATAAAATTCGAGGTATAAACACAATGCTTACGTAACATCTAATTTGCTAATTAATCATCACATCTGTAACTCTTATTAATAAATCTGCGTTAGCCACTCATAATCATGGAAAGTAATTAGACTAATTTTACAATTAAATATTACACAACGCATTTTTACCACATACTCTACGCAGTAAACCAAATCTACATAATTAGATGAAACTCATTTCGTAATTGGCTCTCAAAAGAGTAGTGACACAATTCTATTCACAAGTGCAGAGACGTGAACAAGTGTAAAACTTCACAACTGTCTGTTTAGTGTCACTTTTATGTCCAACTTATTATTTTGTCAAGGAATTTTAAACTTTACACACATTGATTTAGAGTTCAGGTGACAAGAAAAACTGTTTGGTGCGTTGACCAAGAAGTTCACAATGGTAATGAGGCATTTACACGGTGTGACATAAAAAAACATCTGCCATAATTTTGTGGTTGATACGGCTTAAAAATAACGAAGTCTGTTGAATCCTTTGGGTGCTGAAATCATTGCTATGTAACCCCCTTATTCATTAAACATAATCCATAAAAAGCATCTTAAGATAAAATACGAGTCTGTCAATTATTGACAAATGATAAGATAACATAAGACGTAGGTGCAATAGTAGAATTATAATATATACCGCATTTACGGACACAATACAAAATTTTATGACTCGGTGAGTTGGCCTTGTTTCACGCATTGATTTTATGTACCTAACAAATTGGGACATTCAGTTATCATCCATCATCCATCATCCATCATCAAAACATCCTAAATGTTTTACAAAATCATTATTCTCTGAATCATTCAATTAGACAAAAACAGCTCAATTTATTTGATCTTTTAAGAACTGTATTCGTTTCTATTTAGACTTTTGCTGTCAAATTTTCATCCCTTTAATTCAAAAATCGTTCCATGTAAACACCTAAGGTACCTGTGCCATAGTTTACAAATGAGACAAACGTATCGCGTGCCCGGTGATGGATAGTTAGCGGGCAGTAATTGTTGATTGCCACACCGGTTGCTGTGAATGAAATGGTATTTATAGGAATAGTGGCAGCTGAGATCAGCCAGCCTCTTTGGAAAAGACAAAAACGCATCGTCTACATTCCATTTCCAATCACGTGTCTTTAGGATTGGTCTCGCCTTTCTGGTTTTTCGCATTGCTCAGAAAGAGGTTGGAAGAAATTTTAAATATACACGTGTGTATGTGTAAATAGAAGGAGGAGATGACCCTGTTAGGCGTAACGAAGATAATGCTAGAAAAGGTTTTATCCCAACCGTGTGAGAATAGATTAAAAAATTGCATTTAATCTATAAGAAACAATCAAACGAGCAAACAAATAAAAATGTATTAGCCGTTCTCCAAAAGTTACAAAATGGTATTTATACAAATAGAGGCAATCCATTCTGAGGAAACAGTCGATAAAAAAATACCAGTTTGATAGCACATGGTGCTCATATAACAATCGAATTTTTGTTTATTGCTTTAAAAGTAGAGGCGATTTGTCCATTCATTTACAATCTCAGAAGCAAGACCAATGTGTTTTAAATGCTACTGAGACACGGTGCGATGTAGTTTTTAGTTGTAGCAATATACTACCAATTAACTAACTCTTCTTTAATTAGACACACATTTACATGTATTTAAATGTGTTCACATTTTTTACTTCGTAGGTTTATTTGGCGTCTTCTTGTTTCATTCTGTTTATGGTCTTAAAGTTGGAATTCCTACACAGTGGCGAGTGCAACGGCCTGAAGCTAATTTCTAATCCAAGAATATTTTAATGCTTTTTTGGAGTTATCCCATGTCTGGTATTATAATTTTTGATGTGATTAATGGTATTGTAATTAACGAAAGTAGCTTGACAATTTAGTAGGTACAATGTCATTATCAATTATCATGTCTTTAAAGTTAAACGTTCAAAATAGTTACTCGGACATCCAGAGGAAGACCCAAGAGACGATGGGAGAGTGTAGTGCTGAAGGGCATAAGAGAGTGCGAGGTGTCCAAAAACTGATATCGAAGACAGAGCAAAGTGGAAGACAAAAACACGGAAACCTGACCCAACCACCGCGTGACATACATAGCTAGGAAGAGAGAGAGAGAGAGAGAGAGAGAGAGAGAGCGAGAGAGAGAGAGGTTCAAAATAGAAAATAGTTACCCAGACATGGTACTAATATGTTAAGCTTCATTTGTTGCTGGCCGCACGAGTACTGTAGAAAATTTGTAATGATACATATGTTTTGATCATTTCATGATTTCCCTGGTACCGTTACTTAGCAAAGGTCAACCATGACATACACAATATAGATGTACTTGAAAAATCATTTAGTTCCACTTTTCGCCTAGATAAGTTTGGGGGCGGTACCTACATGAAATTCATTTGTCACTTCTGTGTCACTCACGTCTTACGCCTAAAGAGTTAAGTAGACTTCACAATGTTTTTTTTGACAAAAACGAAATAATAAATTATAAAACCAACGAACTAATTGCAAGCGCTGTACCGACAAATGGAACTTGATGCTTATTGTTATTCGTAGTCAAACAAAAATTGAATAAGGTTAACTGAATAAAAAAACAGAATAAGGTTTTGTTATTGCGATCGTATCACACAAATCGGTGTCAATCAGAAAATCCTCATAGCGTTTTATGACGATGACGAGGCTTCGTAGGATGACTGCACGAATTTGATAGGTACGATATTTTCAGTTCTATTAATTTAAAAGTACATTTAACCCTTGCACTACCTACCGTGCCTTTTCTTTTTATCATTTCATCCCCGGACTATAATATAAAATTGGTAAACCCCGTCCATAATTCCAGTGGGGACAAAAAGTGAAAGTCAGAGACAAATCCTCTTTCCGAAAACAATACCATGTTTTATTTTAATGCATTCAGGAGCTGTTCAGGAACACTAGAATATCAAAACCATATTCTCAAAAGATTTTGACCCACAATTTTGCGTGTGAAAAACGGCGTACGCGCATTACGCGCACGCACGCTCGTGAGCGAAAGCGAAAGGGCGCTTGCGCAAATTTTAGGGTTGCTACCACACGGTGCAATTTAGATCAAAACATACTGATTTGGGTTTTGAAATATTTGGAAATTGCACAGGTGTGGCAAAAACTGCACGTATTCAGACAATGCTGCATGTAAAGAACATAAAGAGTTTGGCACACGAAATAAATCGAAAGGTACACGAATTAAATTGCGAAATGTTAAGTAATGAAAAAAAATTAGTAAACTAATTATCATAACTGTCCTACATGCACTTTATGCATTGCAAACGAAATAAAAGGAAACTAACAAGAGATATTAGAAATTTGTTAAAAAAAAATCGAATTTAAATTCAGATTATTCCACTAATTTCGATTTTTATTTTTTTAATAAAATTTCTTTCTTTATCGTTAGACTAATTCACTAGGTTTTTCTGATACAATGGACTATACGGATATCATGCTAATTCTGGCTGGCATCACCTTTTGGATTTACAAAGACTAAAGCGTTAAAACAACGCTATAAAATGACAGATGAAAAAACACGACAGAAGCATGTCGATAAAAATCATTATAGAATCGTTAAATTATGGTAAGTATCGCATGAGAGCAAAAAGTGCATCTCAGACGCAGGTTCGCCGTTCTACTTTTAGTTGTGCAAATGTGTTCTTTATTACAATCCCCGTAGAGTTACTATCGTGTATCAGGGTGCTTATAAAGTGGCAGGACAGGTGTATGAAAACGAAAGTTGTTCTCTTCCTGGTCGCTCGTTCGCCTCGCCTGCACAACGGGTATGGTTTAATTTAATGCAAGGACGATGCAACTATGCGTTAATAGACTGCATTCTATGTTGAGAAAAGTAGATCGATGGAATTTAATCTTCGTTTGTTTGCTTAAGTAATGGGTTAGTTTCTAGAAAATGTTGAATCAATCGATTTAAAAGGGTTTGACAGTTCACATGAAATAAAAGAAGTGTGATTCTGCTTGAGTTCATGCGATGAGATTTTAATAGCAGATAACTCAATCAAAAGATAAACGATACCTTAAATCATAGCAAAAAGCTCTAAGAGGATACGAATCCTAAAAGAATACTGAGAATATTCAGAATCCTTTTTATCTAGAAACACTATTGGTAGCTAGGTAGGTACCAATAAAACAAGGATATTTATAAAACCTGTCATTGAGACTTCCAAAGAAACTGATCGATTCCTAAAGATAAGAAAAGATAACTATTAAGTAATAAAATCCTTATCTTATTTTTTCTAGGTCGACAGACGCTTAATCTATCATTATTCTAAATAGTAATACTAAAGAACCTATAATTATGCGTAATTATGTGTTGTTAAAATGAAATTGCTTATTCACACACCTACTAAAAATAAGTAATAATGAAACTACTTCATATAAAAATTGCTTTGCGGGGTAACCATGAACTCTTAAAACAATCTCAAATCTGTCAATTTCGTACGTCATTACTTACGTACGAAATTTGACAGATTTGAGATTGCTTTAAGAGTTCAGTCTACACATTATCAATAAATTTTATGGGTTTCAAACCTTTCAAATATGACTTAAACAAAACCTACACGGTTTTTGTAATACTTCATAGGTTTTAAGTAATAACTGCTTACGTAGAATTTTCAAACAAATGTTTAATCCTATCAATACGATTTTGACAGTTTATTTAAACGAGAAAAATATGTAAAAGTAAAACGAAAGGAAGAGTAAGGAACAGACAACTTTCACTTAGCACATGCTAAAAGTGAAATTGTAATCAGAGTCAGTCAGCAAGTGGTAACTATCGTAATAACCTGCCGTTGATAGTAAAATGTTCAAATAAGGTGAATGAAGACAAACAATGGAAACTCGAAAATTGCCGCTTAAAAATAAATTACTGAAATAGAAAGTGTAAAACGTAAAGAAACTTAAAATTAACCGTCTTACATACTATAGGTACATTATCTTTAATTACAAAAATATTTGCCATTTTTCCTGATTCAGAAAAACATATGCCTGTACTTCATGACTTTGCTAATACAAATAAAGATAATTAGGTATCATAGGTGCAATCAAAATTTCAAACTCGTCACCAATTTAAAATTGTACAAAACTACAGGATTCTTTGTTTCCATTCAAATGTTTTATTTATTTATTTATGAATGAATATGTATTTCATAAACCTTATTATCTTAGATGTTAACAAAGCTTTAGTTTTACCACCTAGGTGGTTTATAATTAAAATTGGACTATAGTTTGCAAGGAGAAGGACTACACGATATGTTAAAGACAACTGTCGCAAAACAAGTAAGTTTGGAGGTCGACAAGTTAAAATAATGAGGGGAAGGGAACCGCGTCATTGGGGTAGAATTACCGAACATCGTACGATTGGTGACGGTCGTTAAAACACGAGTCACTCTTGATGAAGAATCCACATCATTAATAAAGCGACAGGTGATTATTAAAATTACACTTACAATGAATCTTAATGTTAAAGATGAAAAGCACAATCAAAAGAATCTCTTTTTTTAAAATCAGACAAGCGTCATTGATAAACCGTTGTCGGTAAATATAAATAATGTAAGCCTTTTTGCAATAAAATTATATTCTAAATCGTTTACAGTCTCCACGAATTTGGAATAAAGGGCATAATTATCGACGTCTGGCAGTATAAAGCATGAATGCTGTGAACTTTGCTTTAGAGAGGTCATAGCTAAGCCAAATGCCAATTGAGAGTAAAATTGAGTTACCATTAAATAGGACCATTCAAATATTCACAATACTGTTTTCGTGAGAATGATTATATCGAAAAATCTCAATGCGAGAGGCAATTTGTATAAGTGTGTAGTGTAATAAATACCGTAAACCAATATTCAATAATAGTCATAAAAATAACAATATATTAGTAACAATTTTCAATTTTGCAACATAAGCTCGCATCAATGTCTCAGAAGAAATTAATCATGACAAGCTGGCAAATAAAGCCGTGCCTTACATTGAATGGACATTGATGCTTTAAGGATTTGGCATCTCAGGATCTTATAAAATGCTTGTCATTCGTGAGGTCAACGTTACGGTGGGAGAGGGTCAATCAAGGGCCTATTTTAGTCTTACTTTTATTATTTAGTTCATCGCATATTTGCCTTGACACTTGCGTAAATAAACGCATCAAGAATTACTTCAAGTGCCAAATGAATTTATTTTTATGGGATTGTGCTGGAATGATGACTAATGAACTCTATTCAGTGTCATGATTTTGTCAAGATAAGTATCCTGACTGGCATTGCCTTCGAAGAATATAAGAAACTGTGAAAGGTATTTCGACTACTTTTAATGATTTCTAGTCGATAATCTCAAAATGAGGAAAAACTAGAAAACGATTTGTTGAAAGGAAAATAAGGTCTTTGCTGGGTTGAATTTACTTAAGGATTAGCACTAAGAGCACCTTTTACACACTTGTTAATTAAGTGCAATAAAGTTTCATTAATGAACTATCCCACTTATGAACTTATTCTTCCAGTGTCGCCTACATCATCAGAACTTTACCTGGCATAAATTTATGTAAAAGACAATGTTAGTATCGTACAAGCATGACTTGAGTTTTTTAAGCTCAGTTGTTTTGTTTATATTTTTTAATTCACTATCCACGCTTCAATAAAAACTTTACTTTAATGAAGTGTTTAAGAATTGGCAAAAAACTGTATTTTGCCAGCCGGATGTCGGTTGGGAGCATTCATCTGGTAAACGCCTTTACCAAGGACACCTCAAACATCGGTTCCCACATTTATAAGATCATCATGTGGGTCGCTTTTTACATTCATTTTATTTTTAGGGTTTAAATGTCCTTACTTATTGTGAGATTCTAAATAACTTTATGATTTAAGTTTTTGAGTGCCTACGATTTAAACATCATACCTCAAGTTTGTTACCTCGATTTCGTTACGGCCTTAATAATATATTAAAGAATTTGCATTGATTGAATAGAATTGGATATCGTTTGATAATCTTATCTTACATTAACTATCTACTTATTACTGGCGACCTTTCCAACGTGTGATTACATCTAAATATCAGTGTGTTTGTTCAAGTGACAAATCTTTCGCAAGAGACTAGCTAAGTCTGCGGCTTTGCGTTACATCATTTCACTTTTGCCGACTATTTAAATGTCAAATATTGACCCCTGGCCTGAAGATGCCACCTGTCTTGTAATAACCCGGCCGTATTAGGAAGACAGGCGTGTGAAGATGTATGATGTTCTAACGAAGTACCCCACAATATTGCAAGTTTTGAAAGTTTGGTAACTGCTGATTAACATAATGAGGCGTGTAAGCAAAAAAATGAAGACTAACAAATTAAAAATAACATTTTGCACATATTCATAATGAAGACATTTTTGTGCAATTTGTTGTATTGGGTAAACATTAGTTTGAATCAACCAATTGAAAGACTGGTATAGCAATTTATTTATTTAAGAAATCCTTAAAGTAAATAGTAATATAAGTTAATACATACTTCCAATACTTATTAAAATTAAAATAAGGACAAAATTACTCGACATTATCTTTAGATTTAACAACTAAGACAAATTTAGTTTAAATGACTGTAACTTAAGAAGATTGTTTAATAAATAGGACATATCCATTGAATTTAAAACTGACGGTAATGTTTTAAGCCTTAACTCATAAGGTCCAAAGCATTTGAGCCATCGCTCGTATAAATACTATAATTTGCTTGACAGGAAGTAGGAACATCGTGCTATATTAATATATGAATGACGTTTTCTCTTAGCATACATTCGTGGAGATAGTTGCCGTCACGGCGAATCGTGATCTACCACCAATTAGTCTGTCCACAACTATTACAAACAACGTAAAATGAATTATGCAGTATAAATTTAATTTAAAGAGAAATTTTACTTTATTGAAATGATAGTGTTCAGTGACTTTAATTTTGAGATTGATGATTTTGATGAACAAGAAAAAATTAAGTGCCAAAAAATTACTTTAACCAGTTACTGTAGTGTAGTAATCAGAGTCCGGACTGCAAAACCAGCTTGTGTCTATTTCATTATTTTAATTATTTCTGCCATATTGCTTAAATCATCCTCTAATCCTCCTAATCGTGCCTTATTCTTATTTAAATAGTAACTGTGGAAATATTCACTTTGCCAAGATTTTGAATGGAAATATTGATTTATTTCTGCCTTATGAAGGTATCTTCTAGCGTCCACATAAATTACAGTATCATACTATATTGAAATATTTTGATTTAATTCTTGTTTTTTTTTACATTCATTTAATTTTAAATACAAACACAAGTCGACTGGTATCTTTAAGGCCTTTTCCATAGTTAATACAAAAAAAAATATATTTAACACTATATTTCAGTGGTGATTTAAATGCACTATAAATAAATATATAATAACCTCACAGATTTCATTGCGAACTGGGGTAGGGTGTTGGCCAAGTGGTGTCAAGTTTCAGATTGCAACATGCGCTCGCAGCGGCCTGCCGATCGCGTAATAAGGACAACGCTGTATAATTTACATAGCTACACACCGCTACAAATCAAGATACAGGGTATTTGGTAAAGGGTATATTAAGCCGAAACTAGCTTATATTAACATGCATATAAATAGTATGGTGAAGTCAGAAATTTTATAACATAATTTTAATTTTTAAAATGTTTATACAAAACATAATTTTTGGAATCCGATTTGTATGAAAAATATTTTTTCAAAAATGTTGATATCAAAATTCTGACTTCACCAAACTATTTATACGCATATGTTACATAGGCTAGTTTTGGCTTGGTATACCATTTACCTTACACCCTATATATCTTCATCATAACCTGAACTCTTTTTAAAAGACCACCTGTACATTTAAAGTTCAGCTTTTACTAGACATGTATATCTTGACTTGGAACCACGTGTACTGAAGAGTATCTACTTACAGTTTGTAAAGTTGACTTTTCTGTTGACTGTTCTGATGACTGCTTTGCTCAAATCTTACTCATTAGTGTATTTATGTGCAGAGGAAATGGTGTTAAACTAAGTGCATTATCCCTTTTTCGAGTCACAAAGTAAAAAATAAAATAACAAAACTTATCTGATAGTTAAAGATAAATAAATTCTATCGGGTGTTGACGGGTAGTATACTACTCAGCTATACATATAGCTACAACATTGATCAGAGTACTCTGGCTTCGACAGCGAGAAGAAACAATTTCATCGTGTCACGTGACGTCCTCGGTAGCTTAGTTAGTAAAGCACTCGCCCGGCATGCGATGGGACGTGGGTTCGAGTCCCACCTGAGGTCGATGGTTTTTTTCAAGTGTTATTTATCTTTAATTTAACCTTGCATGGAATTGCTAAAAACAAAAACTTACCTATCTGATAGTATCAATAAAATTCAAACTTTACAAAGTACAAAGTTTAAGGTTTCTCCGTAAACAAATTCTTACGAAATTAGGATTATAAAAGGATAATATTGTCCTTTAAAACACACATTAACATAATATTACTCAGTACACAAAAACCTCTGTAAGTACCTTTAACTTATAAGATATGAATGTATCAGGACTGGACTACCTACTACTTCTCAGCAGGGCTAGCATGCGCGCATCGGTTATTTTATCGATAGATAAGACACATTTTGTCGTTTTCCCCAACCTAACGGATCACAGACATTTTGAAACCTTTTTCTTAATATTTTCAGGGTCTCCTGTTATTCGTAGCCACTTATTTTTAAGTTATATAACATGGCAATGCCATGATATTTCGGTTTTTTTCTTTGTTATCGTCGAAGACATAACGACATATTTACGTCAAAAGTCGATAAAGTGCCACGACAACATTTTTTCGTGTTGCGCATACTAACCCTGCTGGTCAAAGTACTATCCAACAATCAACTAATCTCTTCTTTGATCGTCCTCTACAGTCTACCTCTTCACCTTTCAATTTTGTCCGCAAGTTACAAAAGAAACGATTTTATGATGAAATTTATGCAAAAAATTAATAGTGTGTTCGCACTATCTCTATCCAATCGAGATTAAAAGCGTTTCTGTGAAATAAAACGCTTATAGCGGAATAAAACGACCTCGGTCTACATTTAAAACGTGGCAGCGTTTCTCAACCCGAATGCTTTGAAGCCTTGGCTATAACTGAAACGCTTAGATCAACTTCAGTGACTGTAAGGTTTCGTGACTGACATTTATTGCTTTAAAGAACAAATTGAAACAAGAATTGGATTAAAGAACAATGTTGCTTTAGAATATTGTTTTATTTGAAAACATAAGTTACATTGTCTAACATACAATCGATTTATTTAATGATAATAATAAATATGCAGAATAAAATCACAATGGTCTTTCAGTAAGGAATTAATGCTTTTATCTAGGAATAATGGTAGTAATTAATGGAAAAAGTAGCTTATTTTATTATTATAAAAGTTATATAAATTAATATTACTTAAATAATTGGACGTCTGTGATTTCTTGTAAATTTTTAATGTAATTTAATTAATAAATTTTAGATTTTTTTTACATATTTTATCATTAATATTTGTGACATTTGAATGCTAATATAGGTAGCCTAATATGTTATTCAGAAATTTACCTACCTACCTATTATACTATGTTTGACGCAAATAAATATTTGAAAATGATTTAAATTTGAAAAAAAATATATATTTAAAAACTGAACGAAGCTGCCCATATACCAGCAGCCAATTAGATGAAGGCTGGGCGCCTACTCTTATGTAGATAAAATATCTTAATACTTTTATGGTAATAACATAATTCAGAATGCTTTATTGTCCGTGAATTTATTTACAAATGATTAAAACAATGCTAACTCAAGGTTGCCCAAAAACCTGTTGTAAGTACTGTTTATCAAATGATTTGCAAGAGTATTATATTAAAATAGACAATACATTTTTTCCATGCGGGGCCTCCTTGAACACCCAAACTCAAGAAGGTGAGACCTTAAATAAATAAAAAAAAATCTGAAATAAGATTTTCATGGATGGTTCTATCGTTTGCAATGTAAAAGCTATTATCTGTATTTTTGGCGGTAATATTTTGATATTACACATAAGATGTTTGCATCTTCCAGGTAAAAATCACAACGACCTTCATAAGGCTAGTTTGACTCTATGAGTATATTACACTCGCGAGCAATGAAAAAGTTCCAGTGACATATATAGCACCAAATTACTCCTAAACGGAAAAGGCTAGCTTAATGACGCCGTCTGCAATATTGAAGTACATTTAACAGCGCATCAGAATATTACCAACTAAAAACTTTTTAATTTATGAAGCTAGGTTCTATGTTTGAGGAGATATTAAGGTGTTTGTCGGCATTTTGCGGGTGGAACTTTTTCATTGCTCGCGAGCGTATTACATACTCTTAAATTTGTTACCACATTGTCATAATAATATGACAATGATGATGATTACGTGACTATGATATCAAAGTGAACCATTTCATGAACTAGTTAATTTGACATTGCATTTCACTAAGGTGAACCACTTGGACGTCTTTCAACGACATCGGTTGTGCCGTAACATACGACTATTGTTGTGTCCAGTCACGTTCGCGATCAAAGGGTCACAGTTGACCTCTTTACAATTCGCAGTAAGTCATAAAACGTCGATAAAACAAATTTCGTAACTGGTAAAATATTTTGATGATTTAAAGATAAAATTAATGACATAACTGGTACTTAATATAAAAATTGTTTACACTGTCTCTTTTTAAAGATTTTGATCAGGTATTTGATCAGTTAAAATATTACGTCAGGTCACGTAAAAGTCTCCAAATAATTATTTTCTTATTGACACTGCAGGAACCAATTCGAAAATCCAGAGCTCACTCATAACTTGTTACTAACTTCCAGACTGACTTTAACTCATCTCTAAAGATATATTAAGTAGTTATTCCCTGAGTTTACCTCATGCTGTATGTAAGTACCTACGCTAAATTCCAAAATAAAACCTAAAAAAAAATGGTACTGTAGAAGACGCACATCCAATTACACGTCCATGACTAGACGTGCTTTAAGTAGTGAAACCGCAGATTAAAATGATAATACAGAACTGTTATACTTGACCTTGGTTTTTTTATCGCAAAGACTTAACGGAACAACTGCATACCAGACGTGTCTGCAAAAATCTGCAAAAATTTATGATACAATCATCAACATACACAATGTCCTAAGTATGATTAAGATGCCAACGTCCAGCGGTGAACTTTAAGGACCACAAACGACACCGGTCATCAGGCATCAAATAAGCAAAACAACGGAATTTGTGATAAAATCGTATGACTTACAGGATGCTTATTGTAGATTCGTTCCGCTGTTTTTGTCGGACCGCAGTATAATAAGGAAAATTATGCACCGATGCTTCGAAATCATCAGGCTTATACGAGGTGCCTGATCATATTATAATATGTAGGAAGGATGTCACACATCGTTCGTTCAACATAGTAACATCACATAATCTATTAGTTCTAGGAACTCACAGAAACGATAGAGAATAGAAACCAAATGTAAGTACCAGCTATTAGATGATAAACGTAATGACAAGAAAAGAAACAAAAACGAAATGTATCGTTTTCTTCATAAGATTCAAAAGAACCGAAACAAAAAGCATGCATGAATTGTAGAAGACATTGCAAATTATCTATCTTTTGCTAGAGTATATCGGTAAAAAGCACATAGCGCCGTATTTTCTTTACTTTCATTCAATGACACAGATGCTATAGCGGCAGATTTTTTATCAAAACGAACGAGGGCGTCAACTAATAGAGTGAGAGCCGTGACAATCGGCACCACCACAATCGCACCTGTTGCGTCAACGTCATCTTATGTAAAGTACAATGCTGTTACAATTGGCTTACGCACGAGAACTTCGTGTAACAAGCTGTCGATGTAAATCAAACAAGCGATGTTATCGACATAAGCACAGAGGCTAAATGTAACGCGGTAAGCGGCGGCGATGCTTTGTACGGGACGGCGGGTTCTCACGTCCTTAATAACTGTAAGCAGTCGGAAACGATTACAAAAACGTAACCATTGACAAAGGAAAGGAAAACGTAATACGCGGAACAGCTATGGGAGACAGTAGCAAATCAATTCGATTAAGACCTTAACATTCGTAATCAGTAGCAGCAACACATCGTATGGTGATAAACGAGAACAATCAAAGAAAAAACAATAAACGTAAATAGAAGATAGAAAATGTATAATGTTAACAACGTTGGTTTTATAAATGATAATAAAATATAATGATTATTTGAATTAATCAGTATTATAATGCCGTAACCGGTGTTCTGCTTTATAACGCTGCATTTGTGAAAACTGCACATTACAGTTTGATTTCACTTCGATAACTTGACATAATAGTATCAACCGTAACCGCTTTCTAGCCTAATGTGTCATTTCAGTTCTATTATCCGCTTTTACCAGTGTTTACTGATCCACAAACTTTGTAGAAAATGATTCGAACGTGTTATGATGAATGTGTAGAAAGTGCTATTATACTATTATAGTCTTGTTCGTTAGTCACACTTAAATTTTTAAGTATTTGCTCGTTTAGTCTGCAAATTGCGAACATAAAGGTTTAATTGCTGATGGAAAGCCGTAAGTAGGTATTTATAAGCTGAAAGCGGGGATTCACTATGAAAGCTAAACTGTACGTAAGCAGTGATGTTTTTATGGAAAGAAAAACAAGGTTAAAATAGTACCTACTGCTTTTAGAAAAAGGTTTTTGCCCATGCAATAAATTGAATTTTATTTCGGTTGTTATCATGTTAAAATGCTAGCTAAACAAAACTACATGTAAAACATTTTGAACATCATTCATTCAGTTACTAAACTGAATGAATGATATCTTCACATTATTCATAGTACAGATGCTCATGCGCATGTTCTGTTTTAAATGGGTCGCGCTGACCATCTCTCTATATTATGAAATGTTTACACGCAAACGAAGTTAATACAACGATAATTATCACTATCCTGAAAAAATACAGTTAAACCTAGATGGTTCAAGAATCTGTATTAGAAAACGTGTCAGATGCACGAATGCACGTATTGCGTCACGGTGCGCACGCGACGATGTTAGCGAACTCTTGTGCGTGATGTGAAATTTTGTGAAACGGTGCAGACATATTATGTAAAATAATTTTGGAGGCGCGTGATTGGCTCGTATTGAGTACGGGATGAAACAAATTGGAGATGTGTGAAGATTTTGAAGCGGTAGTCTGTAAATTCTACTGGCCTCTTTTGTGCTACAGCAAACGAAAGCGGTTGGAGTGCATTTAGTATAACGTTAAACGTCTTGATTATCAGTTAAAATGAAATAGAAATATACCTAGCAAGGAAGAGGGGATTTACATTTCATAAGACGAGATTTACGCTATAGGAGAAGATCATGATTCTTGTCACTCACTGTATGCAATATGAATATTGATTGACATTGATTGAACAAATAATGCAGTTATCAGCAGTCTTTAGCTGCAGCTGATGCAGCTTTGTCTACATCCAGACATTATTGGTCAATCAACGTCAACAGCGATTTGTATTTTTAACAACTTCCAGGTGCATCTCCATGTCTCTACGCCGACTAGCTTGTCAAAGGAGAAGAAGAAAACATACCTTATAAAGTTTATCCTTCTGATACCACACATCTTCCTCCTCCTCCAACTGCGCGGCCTGCGTGAGGTCGTCGCGGGAGCGCGACAGAATGCGACGCCGTGACACCATCTCAGCACCCGCCGCCGCCTCAAATGGGCCTAGGCTGGAACAAGGAATGACTCAAATTAGGAAAGGTTTAAGCATTAGCAAGTACCTACTCATTATATAAGGCTTTGATAATATCAGCTATAATAGTTAGATGCTAGTAACTCAATGGCAGCAGCGCTTTGGTATCGATTACTAAAGTTAAGCAATCAACGCCGCGGTTGTGAGTGAATGGGTGACCATTCACACCATATTTAGTGACATTTATCACGAGCTCATATCGCTCGATACTGGTCGTGAAGCCTAGTCAGAGGCCTTAAGGCGCCTTGATTACCTATATCCGACCGTAAGTTTTAGTCACTGGCCTTACAACAACCCTCCAAAATCCGCACTAGGCCCGCTTGATGGAGTATGGCCCCAACCCTTTCATATTTGAGGTGAGGCCTGTGAACTGCTGTGGGACGTATATAGGCATACTTTACTTTATAAATAGTAAGATAGCAGTTAAGTAAATAAATACATACTATCACTTTAATAATATGAACATCGATAAAGGGAAGTACCGGACGCACACAGCATGAAATTGGTTTATAAGTCTACTTTTAAAACTTGAAACTGATTCAGAATGCTGAAAAACAGGCACTGCAAAGGCGTTCCATAAGCGATTGAATGCACTGTTTATTGGTAAAAAGTAACATTGAACTATTTATAGATGCCAAATATAGTTTATTGACAAACATGGTAAACCTTAAATGTTACCAACGTTTCATTTTAGGATATTACTCAGTTTAAAAAAGAGCAGAATCAATTAATCAAAAGAATATTGCAATATTCGAAAGAGGAGTGGTTTCATTTTGTTAATTGCGTATGTTGAGGAATTAATCCTGGATGGAAAAATCTGTGTACAATAAAGTGTTTGATAAATTTTATAACATTATAAACGTAGAAGTGTATAATAAAGGAATTTGAAATACAATTCGGTGACAATATCAGAAAGCATTTACTACAAGCATTTATGAGTAGGAATCATTCAAAACAGCGATCCTATTATTGATACTGATACAATTGTCGTACTTTCTACGGCAGATTAAGTTATACGTAACCGTATTATGAAACGAAACAATAGGAGCAGTGAAAGCTTGCAGTCTATCGCTTAGTATCTTCATCAGCAAGCTATTCAGAATTAATAGATGCGATTCGTCAAAATTGGCTCTGAGTGACACTGTGAGAAATATTTTAGAGAGATCGGATGCGTAGGATGGTAATAAGTAAGGAAGTAGTATGAACCTAGCGGCAGATCCAAAAACCGGCCAAACCCGTGTTGGATTCAGACACATGTTGAGTGATAACGTTTTAATAAGAATTTATATTAACTGCAACTGTTTGATGTTGAATTAACCATTTTTACAATAGAGTTAAACGTTAAAAAGTATTTTGTAAGTTTTTGCTCTTTTATTATTTGTTATATAGATATCCGGGGGAGATAATGCCTATACCCAGAGTCCCAGACCTGAGGGGTTACCATGAGCTATATACTATGGGCAGTGCAGCTTACTGAATCGCTCAGATTCGTACTCGCTCAGATCGTAGATCGCTTAGTACTATGCATGTATGTCATGGTAACCCCCCTGAGCCAGAAAAGTAGTTTTTTTTCGAATCGATCTGAGTTCCTGCCATGTCCTCAAGCGTGACACCGCGCTGCTGTCTCTATGAGCTCATCAGTACAAGTACCATTCATTTTGACACCTCACGTTGCCTAAGTCATTTCTATTGGAGGCGCATAACCCTCATCGCTACCTAATTTAAAAAATACACTATTGAATTCTCAAACTGGCTTCAATATAACACCAAAACGTGCATTTATAGTGGGTAGCTTCTTTAGACAAAGGCTCTTCCTTCCGACCAACAATGTGTGGCATTGGGCGCGACATTGGCGCTTTGGTCCGTGGCTAATGAGCACGCTGTTCCTCCCATTCATTGCAGGCCTACAACGGTTTGTTTACGATGTTCGCTAAATACAAGGGCTTGGAACACGAAGTTCTTCGTAAAGTTTCTGTCATAAATAAATTAATATTGTTAAAATCCAAAATTCAAAAATTCAAAATCTATATTTGCTTAAAAAACATGGTATAATAGATGTTATAAAACTTTAAATAGTACAGACATGTTTGGCCTTCCACTTGATGGCATGCAAATATTGGACAACATACATCGCTCTGATCCTAAGGTAAGTAGGTAAATCACTTGTGGTATAGAAATAGAGAAACAACGACGGTCTCACAATACCCAGACCCTTGACAATATAGAAAAGTTCGTTTTCTATATTGACCCGATCGGGGATCGAACCCGGGACCTCACAGATGGCGCCACCAAGTCCGGCGTGCTCGCCTCTAAGTTACGGATGTCGTCGAATAAATTTGTCAAACCTTAGACCGCGGGACGAGACGAGACGATGTGAAACGCGATTTGTACTTATAAAGCTTATTGCTGTTACTTATTCTGCATCTTAAATATACATTATATAAAAATATAATTAATGTATAAAAGTATGATCAGAATGTCTTGACAATTTATGAATTGTCTTAAAATAGTTTATAAATTGTTCGTTCAAATAAATTCGTGTTTAACTCCGTATAGTTATATACTTACTTCACAGTTTAAAACCGTTTCTATTTACTCGACATATTTCCTAAGATTTACTGTGCAGGCCTACATCCATGATTGATTTCGAAGCTGTTAATATAAATTGCTGGAAAGTGGAAAGCTAAACGGTTTCTTTAGCAAACAATTTTCTTATGAAAACCAATGAATTTAGGTGGACTGCAGTTAATTTAGTGGGCATTGTAAAGCTCCAACAGATATTTAAATGACCGGGATGTAGGTATGCAGAAACTATATTATATTTGTGTTTGTTTATTTTCACCCGACTGCGCGACACAAAATACAGGGTTATGCTTTGTGTCAACATTTTTAATACTGCAGTAAATATAAGATAGTAGTTAATATCATGTTTTGTGAAAATAAGCGCAAACTTCTTTAAGTAATTAGTTTTTTTAAATAATTCCCATTTGTTGGTATCAAGAGAAGAAATATTAGTTTTAATATTTTTGAAAAGATATGTATATTGTAATAACATACCTATACGATTCAAAGTACTCGAAACTCGTAAACATTTGATGATTTATAAACAGGTTTTATTTCTACTTAACACCTAATTAATTGTGAACTTTAATTGATTAAGATAAGATCTATATTCGTATAGCTATTTATCGCTATATCGAACACAAGAACAGTTATACCTACAAACTTTAACAGTAGGTCAAATGCACTTTCACAGTTTATTTAGCCTCATTGAATGGTCAGCAAAAGATTTATCTTTTGTTACCGAATAGCGAGTAGTGTTTCTATAAGTCGAATATCGATAAATATATTTCTGAAACTGTCACGGTTAATCTTTTTTTTTATTTTTTTATTTAACACGGTACATTGGTGTCCTGAATTATAAAATAAGGAATCAGACAGTTTGTGGATATAGAGGCGTGTTTCTATAAATAGCACATATAGGTAAAGTTACTATTTAGTAATTTTATTTGCTTTCTTGAATTATTAATTATTTATACTTTTAGCACATAACGAAAAAGAACAAATGAAGAACACTACCTACGAGTATAGTAAAAAGTTTTCTACGAGTCTTCAATATTAAGTATTAATAAAAAAAAGCGTGTTACAGACATCATTGACAAAAAAAAATGAAAAAAATATTTATTTCTTTAACAATAAATTTAAATATAGCTATACAGAGGTGGACTCTTTCTTATAAGTGCTATAGCACCTGTGGCAGAAGGAGTCACACTTCCTTAACAAAAAGTTCATTTGTATATATTATAAGAGCAAGTTACGTAGTACTTTTAACTTACAAAACAAAACATTTGTGTGTGTGTGTGTGTGTGTGTGTGTGTGTGTGTGTGTGTGTATCATTACTGCTACGATCAAGATAATTTTATTTGTGTAAATAGACGCCCTGTAGATAGCTTCACCCGTTCAAAGATTTCACAGTAACACGCAAGATGCATATGTAATCGATAATGATGTAATTGAAATCCGATATCGATCAATTTAATCATGTTTTATCGTTTTCAAAAAAGTTCATCCGCTAAAATGTGTTACTTTTCGGCCAATATCAAGTTTCATTTTCCATATCGTCGGATCCGTTATAAAATAAAAACGTCAAAAATATTGATCTCGAAGCATGAACATATTGTTTGAGTGACGTTATGATTTATTGAGACTTAAAAAGTTAAGTTACTCGGTTCTTAAGTTACTCTGCAAGTAGAGTATAATAAATACATTTTATAATTTAGCTCAATAAAGGACTCCATTAAATGTTTACTTCTGTTTTCGACTTTTACTTGAATATTTTTTTCATTACTTACATCAAAATGACGGCTGGACCTTATATATTTTTTACAACAATCACACTTAATATCTAAGCCTTACTTACTTAGTTAAGTTTGTACTATGGCGACCAAAATAACGGAGAAATTTGCCTGCACTTGCGCGATTTGCGGGATACGAACTTGGAACAGTCTAGCTTTGTAGTTTTTAGTGCAAACCACTAGACTAAACAGCCGTGGAAAGTAGGTATAAATAATAGATAGATTAATAAACAAATAAATTGTATCAAAACTTTGACCTAAAAATTACTTAATGCAATAGGCTATTAAAATAAAATGAAACTGCCAATTAATGCACAGTTATTTGCCTCACCTGCTTTTTCTTAGATATTACACTAAACAAAACGAGTGAACACATAAAAACTTGCACACATTATTAGCACCAAGTTTGAGTTAAACTTCGACGCACGCGCATATACTTGTCGAGGCGAGTATGGTTGATCACAGACTGCCGATTCGGTAATGGATATGCCAAAGATTTTGTAATATCAAGAAAGCGTTACAACAAGTTATTTATTGAAATTGAAGATGATGTCGCTACAATGAATAATTATTTTCATTTATCAAAAATGTTTAAAATACAATTGTTGTGTTATATAAAACAGTATATGTGTGATACATTTTAATCTAACTTTATGACTGACATTTAATACGTTTTTGATTTTTTTTCACTCTTTTTGGCAATTAATTATCTCTTGATATTATAAAAATAGTGATCTGATGTCAACTTAACTTGTTATCAGTGTAATTTATGGAGACTTAAATTGTTTTAATATTGCAGTACACTTCGAAAAGAATTGATGGTTAACTTAAATATTATCAGACTTTTGCAATAAAAACACTAGTTAGAGTTTAAGAAAATGACTTTTATTTAATTAATTGCAATTAATATTTTATTATTCACTTACTCAATAGTTTCTTACTAAATTAATAAATACTTTTAATCTATTTATCCATAAACCAACTCACTGTCTGCCGAATGTTCGCATAAGACCACATTTTTTATTGTGTCTTGCTTTGCGAGATTCTCAAGATAAGTAAAAAAAAAAACAAGTGCCTAGACTGCAGGTTAAATAAAATACGATAATATGAAATAGAAATAAAGAAGACGCATGAATTCGTGATGATTTCGACACAAGGTCGATTTGGCAAGTCACAATACGACGTGGAACATCTTTAATTAACACGTTTTTTACATGACAATGACAATTAATTGAAGTCTTTGTTCAAATTTTGTAAGGCTACAGCGAATTCTTTAAACGGAATTTATAATTAGCTAGTTTTTTAAAGTGTACAACTTTACACCTATTTCATGCCACTTAAATTTTGGTGAACTACAAAAAAAGGTACACAAATGTAATGCAAATAGATCACTTCTCAAAGTCTGACTCTGGTGCTTAAATACAACTTCATATACTATATATATACGAGACCAACATTGAAATCACAAAAAAATCTCTTACCCGTAACAGCTGACTGAACCTTTATCATCAAGAAGATTTTATGTTTGTTTTTTTGAGCATTTTTTCTGTTTTCAAAAAGCTTAATCTTTCGTTGCCATAAATACATTAAAATAAAACAAACCCATATCGATCAAAAATAATCTGAAATCCATTACAAATAAATCAGAAAAAAAAAACAATTGCGATCAGAACAACGAATCCTTGATACCTTTTACAATCCCTATTATACTTTTTACTAGTAATACTGGCCAGTAACCAGATGTTTAAAAAAAGATGATAGGGCCATAAAAACGATTGGATCGCCACGTGCTCGGCCGACCTAATACCGCGATGCCTTCACGTAGGAAAAATAAAAAAGCGCGAGAAACCTGCTCCGTTAAGCGATTCCCGTAATGACTAGTCTAGTGGGGCAACGAGGGACAGGATAAAAACTATCGAGCGGTAGATAATTGTTGAGAGAGTTTTTTTTAACTTATTCTAATAAATGAAATATTGAACGATTTAAGTGAATAAAGTGCAAAGAAAATAACAATATGTATGTACATATAGACAAAGACGTGAAATAGACTTGCAAAAAATGAGGACCATCAATTTCTGACATCATTTATAGTCAGATAAAACCTGCTTAATTCATTTTATATTTTGCTGTGCATTTCATAATGCATTTGATTTAAATGAATGTTTATTAATATTAGTAAAAATCATAATAAAATCATAACGAGATGCGACCTTCAATGTATTCTGCCAAAGTTTAATCGTTTTTTAATTCTGATTGCTCTTTAAAATGTATTTTATACAATTATTTTGAACTAAACAAGTTTTTTTTTTAAATATAGCAATAATATAATGTATTAATATAGCATAAGTACGAGTCGTTTACGTGACATTATAGGTTCTTATTGTTTTGCCTAGGATCGGTAAAATAAGAAAAGTCGATACATATTAATATGCTACAAACAATAGAAATGCCATTTGCTTGGTCATGCTTTTAGATTTTTTTGTTCGTTTTTTGTGATTCAACACGCGACGATGCCGAAAAACAGTCGCAACTTATTTTATAAACTAAGATAAAGTTATTCAGGGTTATACACTTAACTAAGTTTAAGCCAATTCTACAATTAAACACACCTTAAGACAAATAAATGCCCAGAGCAATAAAGTTATTTCAAAAAGATTAAAATTATCGCCATTTCTTCTATTCTCTCAGATTCTAATACCAAACAAATACTTGTCTTATTTTTTTAAATATCATTTTACTATTGGACAAAGATCGCCCGCAAAATTTTCTACTCATCTTTGCCTAGTGCCTTAGTAATCCCCTGCAAACCTCTTCCAATTTTTCTTAAGACCTCATCTATACTTATTTAAATACACATTATTTTTTGGTCTCTATTCTGATCATGTCCCAAAAATATCTGAAAATGAAGTCACGGAACTAGACTCACTCGAATTTTCTATCGATTATACTAACACTAGTATCGATAGAGTCCAGGATAGTCCCCCGCAGGCTCAAGCGTTCACCTCGATGTGGGGCAGTGTGCCTGCAAACAGGTCCTACTACGCGGTGTTATCTCAATACCGTTTCATTACTATGAATTAGTTTTTTATGTGCTAGTAATTTGTTTGGAGTGTAATTTTAAATATGCGTAGCTATTACAGCGCTTGTCAAAATAAATTATGGTGGATTTATAAAACTCTAAAATAAATACACGTGATTTTAAATGTTTTTGTTTGACTTTTACATAATGAATGTTTCAGTCTTGAAATTGCAAACTGCATAAAATAACTCGCAAATAATGAAAGCATTATGAATTTCATTTGTCTACCCAACTCCTTTCTTAAGCATCTATTCCGATATCACTCACATTTTTTGCATCTAACATAATAATCGAATCGCACGCAATCAAGTTAATATCTTTACACAGCATAACCAAACAAGTTCAAGTTGCTGTGTAACAGTTACATGCGTAAGTAACTAATGAGTTACGAAATGTTACAGTTGAAAATTCAGTAAAAATGTGTAGAGAGAATTCTACGAAAATCTCCAAGTCAAATAGGAACGTGTTGCTATTATTTTTTAAACCAGTACAAGACGCCGAGTAACAGTATTGCTAAGACAAATTTGAACTTAGTGACTAAAGAATAAAAGCTTAAAATTGATAAACGAAAAGAAGGAACGTCCTTTCGTCATAATTTTCAAAAGAAACCATCCTTTTGACGATTGGATGCGTTCTATTTTTATTAAAAAGTTTTTGTTTGACGAAAACGTTTTTCGCAATGGCTTTTCGAAATGTCTTTCTTACAAGGTTAGAATCTTGGCTTATTATGTCACGTTAGACTTGTAAAGTATATTATTTGATTACTTACGTGTTTGGTTTTACTTAGGTAGGACCTAATCATGAGCCCTTAAAACAGTATTAATTCAACAGTGTTATAGAGTTTGATGTACAAACAACACTGCTTATGTGCTGTTTAGAGTTTAGGGTTAAAAAAGTGACTGTACAATTACTAACCATTCATTTTTAGTTAGTTTTTTAAGCAAATTTTTCACGAATGTTTTATTATCTCGATTTTAAATTGTTTAAATTATATAAATATGTATAATAATAATTAACAAAAAAAAAATATCACAAATTTGACACGTTACAAGAAGATTTTTCTGTAACCTAGTATTATGGTAATTAAATTAACAATATAATTGTGTACCAATTTACACTAATTTCATTTTATGTTCCTTTTTCGCCAACACACGCGACTCAATCTCTACAGAAACTCACTAATAACATAAACTCTCGAACAGACACGCTAACTAATGCAACTGGTATTTCCTGCGAGTACCTGTTCGCGGAAGATCTGTCTACTAAGCGCATTGTACGCCCACGTGGGCTTACAAGACAGGCATTGATAGTGTCAGCGGTTCCCAAACTGGGAGCAATGGCCCAGTTAGGTGTTAATGCAGTCAGTGGAAGAAGGCACTCTAGTGCAATAAGTTTGTATTCTGGCCTGCAAAGCTAGCAGTTGCGGGGTTGAATCTCGCAACAGCTTCTTAAATATAAATATTTTTAACAACAATCATGCGGCGGTTTACTTGACTCAGTACAAATATGCTCGTGCTTATTACATAAATATTTGCCTCTTGCGGGATTCAATCTTGAGACCGGTTACAGTGTATTTAAGCATTTTTCCCGTTACGAAGCCGGCAAGTTAATATTGGGGCCTATGATTGATTTGATTGTTGTAAGAATGAACTTATTTATTTATTCTGTGTATGGCTTTATGACATCTGTATGTATCTGAGTATGGCCCAATCCACCTCATATTGTGCCCTGCAGTGGGACGTTACTTACTTTATTTTACTATAACTTTAGAAAGACAAAGGTAATAAAATTGAAAATTTAAGCAGCCCAAACTGACCTTAAAAATGCTAGAAGATGACAAAGTTTGAGAACGCATGTGCTAGATCAAACACAATTATAATAAAGTAGCGGCGCGCCTTTGCGAAAGTGTGTTTGTAACACTCTCTCTCATTAAATTATTCTGGGTTTCTAAAGATTTATGCATGGATTCTGAATGCCGATTATTGGAATACCAGATACCAAGTTCCTAGTCTATGTTATCTTATAGTAACTCATGCCAAAAAACCTCTATGCTAATATGTATCGCTCTATTTTGTTCCTCTGTTGTACAAAAAAAAAAATGCAATTTTCAGAAAGATTTTACATACGATTAACTGTTTTTTTATCTGTAACAATATTATTATAGTCTGGTTTAAGCCAAGACTCTATACACTGCTGTATAAAAATGATCTTTTAGGTTTGAAACGAGGATTAAATTATAATATTTATTACACATAAATTTTAATACATTTAATTTTTATTTATTACAACATTAGACGTTGAATGGCGATAAGATTACACTTAGAAGTAATTAATGAACAGCCTTGTGTTACAAGATACAAGAAAATATTTTTTTGGTTGTTTCGTATATACGTTTCAAATTATTGGCTATTCTTTATTTAGCCATGGTTTAGATAAAGTCTGCATCCTTTGGTAGAGTTTAGGAATAAGGTTATATTCGCATTTCAAGGATATTTAAACAGCTTAAATAGATATGTTACAGCCTTGGTTTTTCACCATTCTACATATTTGATCTATACGCCTACATTTCCTGATATAACACAATTTATTCATAGGCGGCGCTGAACTAAATCCAACAGTTCTGTATCCGCGATTGTAACCTGCCTATCAAACAAATCGATGATTTGTCAATACATATATTTAAATAACAAAAGGTATGTTTGTTTAGCACAACAATAGAAACATTCATATTGACACGAACTTTAGTCTATAAATGTCACGTAATAGATTGAAGTGGATATGTCAAGTGTGTCGAAAAATCATCACTTGTTTATTTAAACACGTGTTATAATTTTCGGCAAATAAAAAGAACGCTGGAGGGTGGCGCTACTTGTCTCCACCGAACACTTAAAGCAGTACTGAAAATGTTAGTTCCTATTTTGGCCACCGCTCTTTTTACGTGACGCCAAGTATAGGTTTGCTAGCAAGGCAGACAACTCATCGACGCGCCCTTGGTATCAGTGATTGCCGGCATGAAATAACACTTGAACCTGTTTAAGAATAAAACGTTATTTCGATCTTTCGAAAATTTCGTTGAATAGCTAGACGAAGAATAACTAACAACAAGACAAAACAAATGTGTTTAATGGTAAAAGTATTTGAAAGAAAAAGTGTAAATATAAGAGTGAAAATAGAAATACTAAAACTCCTGATTAGAAACAACGATTTCGCGAAAACCATAACAGAAAAAAGAATAGAGGGGAAATAATGAAAATCTAGAATAAACTTAATGTGGCAGTTAAAAGGAAAAGCCAAACATCGTATTGGGTTAAGATAAAAAAAAAGCAGGGAGGGGTAGAAAAGATTCCACCTAGAAAAAAAATATGCTTCTAATTAACATAAAAAAGTTTGTCTCGCTTAGTTTCATTTATTATGATTGACCTGTACTTAATGCAGATGTAGTCAAAGTATGAATAACAATGTTTCTTTACATCTTATGTCAAACGAAGTTTCATACGAAGAAATCATATCACTTAAAGGCATCAGAGTGGTCAGCTTAGTATTGCTTAGACACATTTTGCTTTGTTACTTAATGTCAAAAGTTAGTCTTTACTTTGTCTTTTAATGTCAGATGTTAGTTCCAACACAACGCCGACATAATCACTGCATCTAGCTTCGGCGTCATGCTCAACCCACGTGGTTACGTAAAAGGTTATAGTAGGAGTTAGTTTTGCATCGGTTAGGAGTTGAACGAATTGTATAGGCGTGAACGTAAGTGACCTAATCACAGAACAGGTAAATACGCTACGCTCTGCCTAATGCTCCTTAAATGAAAGAAAAAGATAACTAGTCGAAAGAAAGGGCAATCGAACAGGTGTCGTGACAACTTCAAAATAATACAATATAAATATTGGACAGAATCACATACATTGCTATCCTAAGGTATCGAAAGTCCCTGTGTTTAAAAAATATGAAACAACGACGGTACCACAACATTTATTTTATTTTAAAACATATACAAACTAACCGTATTTAGCTACTTATATTACTTACTATTAATTTAATATGACTATAATAACTTTGTTCGTTAATAAAAAACAAAAGAGTTCTAGCTAAGCATTTATTTAAAATATGAATAACCAATGTTCATTTGTTTGTATTTTAACATGTTAGTTGATTAAATTGACTTCACACCTGCTTAAATTTTGCAATTCATCTCCAAAGAGGTCAAAGTTGCCTTTTATTTCGTCCTCAAAATATTGCTATCTGATACCTGACACTAACAAATGTATACGAAAAGATGTCAAGGAGCTGAGTAATGTGGCAGACTGGACGCGATCCGCTACTCGTTTGCGAACATAGAGTACGAAAACGCGGTTGATCAAATGTTTGTTAAGGGTTACACTTGTTTCCAACGTAAGCCAATTCAGTCTATCAGGTGGCATGGCATATCACCTTGCCCGGTGAGTAAAATTAATTAAAATAATAATATGTACTTACATACAAGAATGCCAACAGCTTCTAAATCTACTAACCACAACATGTAAATTATCTCAATTGACATTGAACTAGTTGGGTTGTGAATCTGCTGCAGAAAGGGTGATGCTCAAATTTGCATGGGACCTGTCACCCCTTCCAACATACCTTTTGTGTTTGTCGGCATTTTCATACGTATCTTATAAGAGATTAATAGCTATATTCAGTGTCAAAGTCTGAGGTTTAGAAATAAAATACAATTAATCGGCTCATTTTGTCTATGTAAGAAACTGGTTTTATTGGATAAGCAAGCCGCTTCACATCGGCTTCAGTACAGTGCTCTACTCTGCTACAACTAAACAATAAGCTCAAAGTCGGGAAATAAAGATTAAGAAGAAATTCTGTATTTGGGAACAACGAGCACCTAGATCCCTACATACAGTTCATTGCTTCACAGTTAACAGCTGGTACTTCGAGCTGCATTAATCACTTGATTTTTTATCTGTATACGATATACAATGTAACTAAAAATGGTACACTGCTATTACCTCTGCTCTGTGTCTTAGCGCAGCCTATTTACAGTACAGGCCGCTATCAGCCGTAACATCGGATCACATTTCGTGGTTTGCAATTTTTATTAGCTAAGGTTTTATGCTTTTATGTTATCTGTGAGGACGTGATAAAATTACACTTTTCCCATTAAAATAACTGTTCAGTGCGTGACTTATTTGCAAACAAGTGTACAGAGATTATATTTCTTCAGCAGGGTCATTTACTCTTTTTGTACAGAAATGCGTTACGCATACTATGTTGTGTGACTATTCTGAATAAAACTATTTTAATTCAGACGTCACATAACATAGTGTGGGTAAGGTAACGTAGTTGTGTGTAGGGCCAAACATAGGGCTCCTAGGTGACGAATAAAAGCGGAAAAAAAATCACAAAAATATTAGAAAATTGTTTTAATAGAATATTCCCATGAGCACCTAGATAAACTAGTCAGATCATATTTTGAACAATTTGACAGTTTGTAAACAAGACTAAAAGTGTTTTCTAGGCTTATTACTTTCATAATGACATGTTAATTAAATGTCTTGTATTTTCCATATAAATAAACTATTTTTTTTTAATTTTCAAAACAATAAAAGGAAATAAATAGAGCTGGATTAAAACACCTTTTTCTTTAGTAACAAAACTTAGTTAATAACCTAACGTCAAACCATATTCATCTAATTTGCTCACGTTCCTTAATAATAAACAAGTAGATCAAAAGGGGTATGACCTCTTTATGTTTAAAAAATGTACGTACATAAACCAGGTTCACTTTGAAGTACTTAAAGATTAACAGTTCTAAAATATTCCTAAAACTAGGTCTCATTTCCTCCACTGCTACGTTTGCCCAAATAAGGGCAGCCACAGACGGTGCGACTGGCAACTGAGTCTGGTTTCCGACAATTATAACTCCATAAGTTGTCGTTGGCCTAAAATGGTGTTATCAACGGCAGCTATTCGAAAACCCAGGCCTTCGTCGTGTGAACTGGCAGCCATTTATTCTGCTTGTCTTTTGTTTTGTGTTTAAATAAAAGTTTATTTTACAGTGTGTGTGTAGTGACGTTTTCATTTGTTTCGGAATATAAATCGAGTGGCTTTTTTTTCTTGGGCTTGTTTTGACGAGGGCAAAACAAGCTCTTGTCGAAATCTACCATCGCATTTGTAATATGTGCCGTAGTATCGATATTCTAAGTCCAATTCTGTTACTACCGCATTATAGTGTGGTTAACAACACACCAACTCATCTTCTAGAAATAAACAATTGAAATCTTATGTTACGAGGTAATTAGACAAGGAATTTTTCCAGTGGCGTCTCCCAAAATCAAACTCCCGAACCGCATTAAAACCGGGTCCCTATACGTTCAATACGTACTACCAAGCCGTTACAACTTTCTGGTTGCCGATGTTTATTAGACCAGACATAAACGTAAAAAAATTTTATGTCATAGGTCGTGCATAGGTACACAAAGAACCCAAAAACAAAAATATTTTTGGGAACTATGCCACAGTCCAATTTAGTACAACAGTCAACAAACAATGACCTCATAAATCAGACAACAAAAGACGCGGCCGAAGAAAAACTTCCTTAGTTTTAAATTACGCAATACAACTAAATTTTCATATTAATAGACACGGCATCATAATTCTTTTAATTACGTCATTTATGCGTAGTCCGAATATAGTAACAAAATTATGTCTCATTCATAATTTAGCGGCGAAAGCAAGTCATTGTACGATATTAGGTAACTTTTCATATTCTGGTGTTTTCACAGATTTTTATATAAGATAATGGCAGGTGAATGTTAGGTAAGTTGCTTGCTTGACGTAGCTTATTACTTGAGATTATTGAGAAGAACCCAGTTCTCATTTAAGAATCTCACAATAAAATATACTTATGTACAGTAAAATCTTGTTATATCTATCCTATGAAGATCTTTACCACACAAAGTGAATGAATGAACATATGATTTTAACATAACGATTTACAATTTAGGCGATCTTATTGCTTATAGCGATCTCTTCCAGACAAACTCCGAGTAAATGGACAACCACGGGGAAAGGAAAAGGTGGTGCGGTGCTTATAATTCCTTGTACTTGATACATATAAAAACTATAATATAATTGTAAAGTTTAATACACAGAACACACTTAAGCCCGGTTCCTATATCCGAGAAACGGTTGGTTTTGCAGTATTATTCTTTCTCTATGGTTTTGCTAACGGATGGTAGGAATTGTCAACTTGACATACTCAAAAGCGTTCCTATAAATGACGAATTTTATAGGAATGACTATAACGGCTCGTTACTTTTGACACCAATACGATCAGTTGCTAATGTACACTTACGCATTGTACAATAGGAACACAAAAATATGCACGAATATTCTTACGAAAATCAGTTATACTGTGAAATACAGATGCGTATGTATGACACACCGACGACTTAAATGTGAAACTTTAATGAAAGATAACGTTTTTATTTTAATAATAAGATACAGAACCTTAAAAAGGTTTGTTTGTCCGTAAAGTTTGAATCAGTTTAACCCCCTCGGCCTAGAAAAAAATGACACAATAGCAATATTATTGTTACGCGGGCTCTTACGACCGCTTGGCATCAAATAAGTTAAATCAAATCAAATAAATAAATATTGGACAACATCACATACATTAATCTGATCCTAAGCAAATATAACAATAATAATAATAAAATCATAATAAAGCAAGTAATGAAATTAAATACTGATTAATTTCTAAAAAAAACTATAACTGGATTTAAGAATAAGTATGAAAAATAATAAATAAACTCTTAGTCATAATCAATCAGTAAACAACAACGGTAGCACGTAAGTATGTAATTGCCTCATACGATAATTATACAATTAACCACCGACACGGCATTAAGATATACGAGTAAAATTCATCTATTACACTAACATTTTTATTCTCTTTCATCCTTATTACTTATGATATAAATATCAAAATTAAATAACTATTTTATCAACGTACGTAACGTTACGTAAGATTAATGCACTTTACAAAGATAATAAATAACATTTCCGATAAATATAGGTAAAATGATTTACCTATTAACATGTGAGAATATTTTTTATCTAAAGAGATGATTGTCCATATACAGAGATGTCGTTGGTAATTATGTTTATTGTTTAAGTTTTATTACATGCGTTAGAAATAATGAGCAATAAATTTTGTAAAATTGACAATAACTGTGTTTTGGTACAGCTGAGTAATGTTGACGTTGAAGGTCGTTTCTTGATTGGTATTAGACGTAATCTTAGGTAAATCCACCGATAAATTAAATATAATAAGACACGATAAAAAACATAAAGCATCTTCTTTTGTAGTTATGAACAAGTTGGATTCATAATATGTTATGTAATTAAGATTTTGTTTTGTCAAGAGTATAGATATTAACCGTTTTTTTTTTTCATAAATTACAAGTAAAAAAAATGCATGTTGATATTTTATTTTTAAAATCTATGAGTTGCAGATGTTCGGTTCTGACTTCCAGTTTATATTTATTAAATATTAGTGTTTTGTTCTATGCACATTTATTTACTGGCTCATTTACAGTTAAACACCAACTAAAACTCTAATTCAAGAAACAGTTCGATAATAGAAATATAAGCAATCGTGAAGCGAACTTCTATAGAAGAAAAAGACATCTCAGCCAATAAATCTTCCCGACGCGTCAGCACGCCTTGAGCGACGCAACATCTCAATTGGAGTTATATTGACGATCGCGACGGCTACTTACAAAGAAGCTACCTATATCAAATCCTCGTTTCAAACAATGACAAGTAAGGTGAAGGTTTTCTTGGTAGTTTTTTCTTTTTCGTTAGTAAAGTATAATAACATCGAGACAATAAAGTTGACAACGTAACTTTTTCTGCCTAATTTATATAAGCTGAAGAACCGCGGACATTTATTTTAAAGAAAATAATAGATCAAATTATACATTTTTAAATAGTTGACAATAGGTATACCATTTTATTTCCAAGTCGCAGACCATAAGTGCTACAACAATTGAATTCTACCGTCCAAATTGACGTAGTCACGCAGTAATTCGCCTTGAGCGGAATGGGTCCCGAATTCGGTTCCCGGTTTAAATCAATTTTGAAACTGTTTTTTAAAATAAATATCGGACATATTACATTGTTCTTAAGGTAAATGGATAAAGCACTTGTGTTATAAAAATAAGAAACAACGACGGTACCACAACAACAAGACCCTAGATCATGAAAAGTTCGTTTTCCACATTAAACCGACCGGGAATCGAAGCCAAGCAAAGCCCGGCATGCTCGCCTCTCGGCTACGGGATATCTTCAAACTGTTTTTTTAAACTGACTCGAATTTGGATGTGAAAAATGCCTTTTGAAAAAATTGTTTTTTTGTGCCTACTTCACAAAACACAATGCAACACAAATATGTAAATATCTTACTTTGAGACCCTGAAAATTGGTCTGTCTTCTGTTACATATTTTTTTGTTGTTGTCTGTTACATATTTTTTACCTCACAAACACCCTTGAGTCCCAAAATCTACATACCTCGGCGAGGACATCGATGAAGACCGCGAAAGCGGTTTCTTCCCGAACTTGAATAGCCTATGGTTACGCAAATCCATCATGAACACTCACTGAACACACACGACCACTCACTACCTACCAACATTGACGACTAACATCAATTAGAACACTATTGCAATCTCATTAACATAAAAATTTCAGGTTTTAGCCTTAATAAAGTCATTTAAATAGCATTGTAATTGTTCTGTCTCTCTCTGGCACAAACAATTTGAACGTATTAGAAAGAGATGCGACTTTACACTGTCGAAACAGTGTCGCAAGCACATGTTTCTATTAATTAAACGGTGGTTTTATTTATAATTGTATTAAAACATTGTGGTAATGATTTAGAACAGTTTGAAGATGGATTTCGTAAAACAAAACAAAGTGTAGGTTCCAACTGAATATGGTCCGTGGCGTTACCGGAACGAATTGCAATGTTAAATAAAAAGCAACCTTGTGTTTGAATTTTGAAATCAAAACTTTTAATATACATGATTTAGGCTAGAATTGGACATTCCTTAAAACCACGTTATCAGCTGCTCATATACTCATACCTACAACAGCTTTTATTAAGCAACATCAGAATCATAATATAATAATCGCGGATAAACATACGGATCAAACTGAGAACCTCCTTTTTTTGAAGTCGGTGAAAAATAAGAATACTCTATATAGATTTACACGACCTGCCTGATAAGTAGATGATGTATGGAACTTATAATCTGACAGTTGTAGGTATATAAACAGCTGATTGCGAGGTTTTGCGGAGTGACATACCTATAATATTGTTTTGTTCAACCTGTATGTATAAATAATCAAAATACATAATTTTATCTAGTGGTCTAACCTACCTACCGTTTTTTTTTTAATTTTAATTTGGATTTATTGGATTAAAAACATATAAATATAAAAACAAAAATTTCTATATCTAACCTTACCCATCGTTACATTAGTAGGTAAGTTTTAGTAACATTCAAGTAACTTTACTCAGACCAACTAGAGCTTTAATCTAGCAAAAGCTTTTCCCTTTCCTTAGAAGCACAACGCGTGTACTAATTGAAAGCTAGGAAATGTCTGCTTTTCAGATTTAACGCATAGAAATTGCAGTTGCAAAGCGATTCACGTCCTAGATACAAGTGTGCAACCTTAAACTTGATGCAAGCTTTAGCTCGTATTCATAAAACGGACTGCACTTTTCAGGGCGGCCTTTATAAATCCTGTAAGCATCTAAGCAGTTAGTTTGGGTTCTCATAAGCCTGGAAATAAAAAAAAAAAATTTGAAATAATTTAAAGTGCCAATGAACATTCATTCTCTATTCATAATCGTATCAATATATCTTTGGTTTTTTTCTTGTACGTGTGTTTTATTTAGTTCATCGAAGGACTGTCTAAAACGTATTTTGTATAGTTATTTTAATAAATGTATTTAGATTGTCAATTAATCACAAAAATTTATATTAATTTAAGTGTGCTTAAACAAATTGAAGCATCTTTTGTATGTACCTAAAATGTAATAAATAAATAAAGGTTCACCATTCGTTTAGTATATTCATGGAATCCAAAAATTAAAAGCAAAAAATTGAATGTTCCTTTCCATTTTCTACCAAGTGCATCACCACATAGTGAAAGCAGCTATTATTTTGCGTGTCAATAATATTCATTTCTTTATCTCACAATCAAAGAAACTCAGAAAATCTGAAATGTTCCGTGAAAAAATCTAGTGGCGGTCAAAATACTAAGATCGGCTTCTAAATAACTCTCCGAAGTTAGTACCTAAGTAAACACGGAAGTGTTTCTCGTATTGTTTATGAGGCGGGGTGACGAAAGATGGTATGAAGAGACAAGACTTTTGTCTCCAAGTTCCAAGAAGTAGTTGCAGCTCTAGAGGTAGAGTTTCCTCGAACGGTACATTTATGTTATAATGAAATTGGTACTTGGACAGCCACTAAAATATGTTTCTATCTACCTGGACAACAATCAACAAAAAAATGTTCTCCCTAACGTATCTTTTCAGAAAAACCTATACATGTATATTTTTTTTTAAACTATTGTATTGATTTTTCTCGAATTTGATAAGAAATAGGTCAAATAAACTGCGCCTTAAGAGATTTTAACATATTTGAAATTAATAGAAAAACTGGATTCAGTTATCATTTGTTTTCAAATAACACAGATTTTAATAATAAAAGAAAAGTAATAGGCACTATATCAACTGTAAAACTGAATCAATGTTGGCAAAATATCATTTAAGTATCTAACATAAATTTAACGAAAAAACAACCTCTTGACAAATAGCCGAGTTATATAAACTTTACATAAATACGTTTTTTTCAGTCAATTAGAAACCAATGAGTGTGAAATCTGAGCAAATAAAATAAATTGCCGCTATTACGACTGACTGCGTAAGAGTTTGCTTCTTTACTTTTTTCCTTTCAAGCTGTTTGTGTTAAGAAAATGATAATAAGTAGGTATTGAACAATGCTGGTTTAACCTAGGTATTAAATAACGGAACATTCGTTTTTATAAACGACTAATAGGTCCCGTGACGTGGTTATTTTGCCCTTTCTTGGGTTCGATTCAAAGTAATTTAACATTTTTTAATTTAATAGTCTTCAACAATATCAAAGTAATAAATATTGGACAACATCACATAAATTGCTCTGATCCTAAGGTAAGTAGCTAAATCCCTTGTGTTATAGAAATCAGAAACAACGACGGTACCTCAACACCCAGACCCGAGCCAATATAGAAAAGTTCGTTTTCTACATTGACCCGACCGGGGATCGAACCCGGAACCTCACAGATGGCGGCGCCATTTAAAGTCCGGCGTGCTCGCCTCTCGGCTACGGAGGTCGCCAAAAAGTACAGTCTACTTGCGTACCACCAGATTAAAAGATTGACATATAATTCTGTCTCTGTCAATGAAATACAAACTGACAGACTACATAATGACGACCGTCTGGTGTAGTGGTTCGCGCTCCGCACTACAATGCCTGGTGGTTGCGGGTTCGAATCCCGCGAGGGGCAAATGTTAGTGTGATGAGCACGAGCATTTGTTTATGAGAGTATGTTTATCCGTTATCTAATCACCATAGCACAATCTTTGCTTAGTTTGGGGCTAGATAATTAGTGTGATTGTGGAAACAATTTATTTATTATTTATTTATGTTAAATACCGCGTTACTAGATTACGTAAGGGATTGAAATCACTAACCCTTAAATGGACAAACCTTAAACAGTAATTGAATACTTCATTACCGAATTACATAAATTTATAAAAATAAACACTAACTAAACTTAGCTGACTACCAGACTCGCTCTATTAGTCATGACGCAACAAAATTAAAGAAATAAAACAACAATAAATTCTACTTGGCTCAATAGCGAAGTTAAATAGACAACTAGGTAGTTACCAATTTCGTCAAATAGGTATTTTATGGTATTTCGTTCGCTAGGTATCGGAAAATCTGCAGTCCGGAACAAATTAACGACTAAATAACATGTTGATTTGATGTTCCATACATTATCATCGGGATATAGCGTTAGTTTGTATGAAGAAACAAAAAGAAAACGAAGTTTTGACGTTGACGTTCTTCTTCTTTGCGTGTCTGTTCAGGCTTTCATATATATGAGGTCCAAAACTGAGCCCCGCTAGAGCACTATCGGTGACCTTGTAAAGATTCTTGCGTGTGACACGCAGTGTGATAGAAGGTGTGCCATTGTCTGGGGGGAAATACCACATTGACATGCGCTCTCCAAGCTGTAATACCATCTGTGCAAGCTCTCCTTGCTTCGGCCTACTTGGATCCGACCCCATAAATGTTTTGTTTTTCGAATTGTTGAACAAACTTGTCTTCTTAAATTTTACTACTTTTCAAAACCCTCTATTTGTGGCAATAAATAAATGAATAATAATAATAAGTATAATTCCCGCACGCCAGCTTTGTGGCGAGCTGTGGTGAGTATTCTATCGACACAACGGGGTCAGTCGTTATTCTGAGTGCTCCCGAGAGTCAGCCAAGACCCTCGTCTTCGAATTGCCGAAGTGGAACCCAAGGACTCTCTCGCCTCTGGCTTGCCTTAACCGGCCGACCAAAGTGGAGTTGCGAGAGCATGATGCTCGAATGGTAGATGTGGTTCGTAAGTGGCGAGTGGGCACGTGATGCTGGAACTTCCAGGGGAAGCAAGTAATCGTCGATTAAACTCCAGAGCCACCTCTCCACCCTTAGCTGCAAACAACAGTGTTGCCCTACAGTCCGGTCTTGCATGACCCATAACGCCAGGGGGAGTCCATTCAGTTGGCGGCGAGTCACCACCTGCCAACTTTTTCAGTCTAAGACTATGAATCAGGCAGGTGATCGGTAGTCTCCATTAATAGCCTATTACCCAGTCTTAAGTTCCTTTCTATAGACCCGGTTTAGTTCCCATCTTCTGCAATAGTCCTTGCACCTAGTGGGTGCTGTCTTTGGGTGTATCTCTCAATAGTGCAGGCAGAGATAGTATCCTCTAAGTGTACATATCCCAACTCAGTATCGTATCTCAAAGGGGCCTCTTCGTGTCGGATCTGTATCCCCACGAATGCCTTTCAAATGGACCGGCCTCCGTGCTGTAATTTCCCGCAGGAGAGATAAAAATAATAAGTATAACAGTCTAATTCGCAAGTCATTAACCTCTTAAACTAAACGTGCAATCTCCTAGGAATCCTCGTCGTTCCCGATCTAGGCCGTTCAAAAGTCCAAAATAACCGTTATGCGCGCGCGCAGCTATTGATCGCGTGTTTAGTATTCACGGGATGCGCGACTAATAACGGTGCGGTACAAAATTGTGGACCGCGCAAGTGACACTATTGTTCGGGAAGGAGCGTTATGTAACGTTCCTTAATAGACGTAGGCCAAGGCCCTGCATGAAGACTTCCTCAAAGTGTGAACGATGAATTGTAAAAAAGAAAAACAGTTTACACACACTTTAGTATACAAGCTGAATTTTCATTGGTTTTGGAGCCGAAAATATTACGTTGGAAAAAAAATCCTGTATTCATATACATGATTAAAATCTTTCTACGAATTAAGATAAAATAGTTGCAAAAGTGTTTTGCTATCGAGAATACCTAGTAATGCTCTCCTTATCAACGACATGCGCGACATGCGCTCGGGCGGCGGCCAGTAGCAGCAGCGCGTGAGAGCCGCGGGTCGCGGCACCTACTCAGTTCTGTCGGCTTGCGCATACTCAGGCGCCGGTCGTTGACTTTGATAAAACCGCCCGCTACTAAGTGTTCTCGTTTTTATTTGTTGATATTTTTGTTAGCATTTTTTGTGCTTATATTTTATTTTTTAATAGCTAATTGGGTTCTACGAAGTGTTTATATAAAGTGGGCTTCGGCTCCAAAACCAATGAAAATTCAGCTTGTATACATTCATTTGTTGCTATACCATAAACATTACTCTATTTATTAGTTTGATCATGATCTACTGATTTGATGTAACTATCGAGCTTATCCTATATGCCGGTCGTTTGGTAATGGATTTATCAAGACGACACTGGCCTATGTAAACAAATGCATATTATTAGTGAAGTCAGAACTTTGATATCAACTTTTTTTTCATACAAAACAAAGTTATTAGAATTTGTATGTTTTTTTTTCAGTACAAATCAATTAAATAACGGCGGAAGATGTATATTAAAAAAATACATTTCTGCTCTATCCATGACGTGCTCCATGGTTGTTACGCACTTAAAACTAAATTTTTTCACCTGTTAATACTATGATTTGAAAAAAATAAGAAGAAAGCATTTATTAACAGTTATGTTATTATTATGGGAGTAACTTAATATGGGCACCCCTGTGCGGCCTATATTCTAGATCGATAAAATATATATTTTCTTTTATTTGTTTTCTGTAAAATATATATATAGAATTAAAAAAACAAAAAAAAATCTGCCACTTTAATCGTGTTTCTAATAACTACAAAACATATAGGTAGAAACATTCTGAGAAAAGTATGTGAAACGCTGGTATTTTAGCAACATTATTTGCATGATACCTACCTTAAAGCGTATCAAGCTGCAGTAAACAAGGAAAAATATAGGCAAATATTCTAAAACCTACGGGGAAATTGACAATAAGTATTATAAAGGTCACTGTTTCCTAGAAAAATAAAGCCATTAATCCTAAGATGTCACTATAGATGAATGACAGTAATCTTTCCCATATTTAGAAGATCCTTTATCAAGGAGTATGATCTGTTAGGATTATGTTCCATCCGTTTTAAAGTGTATGTATCGATTTCTGACAGTCGTACAACAGCTTTTGTTTTAATTGAAGATAAATAACACTTGAAAAAAAAATTATCGACCTCAGGTGGGACTCGAACCCACGTCCCATCGCATGCCGGGCGAGTGCTGTACCAACTAAGCTACTGAGGACGTATAGAAATATTTTTACAAATATTTGACTATTGGTTAAGATCAGGGCGGTAACCACGAATTCTTAAAACAATCTCAAATCAGTCAAACATTATCATTTCTGTCAAATTTTGTATGAAATGACGTACCAAAATTGACAGATTTGACAACTTTGGGATTGTTTTAAGAGTTCATGGTTATGGCCCTGAAATGCTTAAACCTTGTAAATTTTTGTTTTTAGCAATTCCATGCAAGGTTTTAATTGAAGATAAATAACACATGAAAAAAATCATCGAGCTTTTGTTTGTTAAAAATAAAGTTGCAATAAAACTATCTTCATCTAATTATAAAACTCAAATTACACATATTTTGTAAGTATACAGTACTGGGCGGTAACCACGAACCCTTAAAACAATCGCAAATCTGTCAAACATTATCATTTCTGTCAAATTTTGTATGAAATGACGTACCAAAATTGACAGATTTGACAACTTTGAGATTGTTTTTAGAGTTTATGGTTAAGGGGCAGGGCGGTAACCACGAACTCTTAAAACAATCTCAAACTGTCACACATAATCAAATCTGTCAAATTTTGTATGTAATGACGTACCAAAATTGACAGATTTAACAGCTTTGAGATTGTTTTAGGAGTTCATGGTTACCCTGCAGTTAAGCTAGAATTATGTACATTTTTCATAGACAAGACAATTAAATTTAATTGATACACATATAAACACACTTAACTGTACTTATAACAAAACACGTGTTGGTTATTATAACCTATTATAATGGCATGAAGTTGAGTAACACACTAAGTCATAGCAAGAAAGTTTTTTTGTATAGTAGGTAATAGTACTATTTACAACGTTTTCAAAAAAGAGAGAATTTCTCTGTTTGCCAAAATGATTTTAGCAGTTTTAACATGTCCGTCCGTCTGTCGGTCTGGTTGTGCCCGGCTTAGCTCAGAAATTTTTAGAACTAGGAAGCTGTTATTAAATCTTGGCATGAGTACAAATATAAATTACAACGACAAAGTGGTAAAATAAAATATTTCAAAAAAGGCACAGTCGAGATGGAAGTATTTTTTGTCTATCACATAGAGTAAGGAGTTGTTTTATTTGTCGTTTAAATGTGCATTTTTTTATAGTCAAGGTGTCTCCTCTTTCTGATATTGGTTGCTTTAAAAAAGAAAATAAAAAAATACGAGAGTACCTGGCACTATAAAGTTAAAAGGAAAACCACACTTTTACTACAATTCAATCTTATATGTATGACGTTATTTTTAAACCATTTATAGTAAGTAGATATAGCGGAATGTGTGTAACGTACGAGGTACATGTTGCGAATGTCATACTGATGAGTTGTCGCTATTGAGCATGGGAAAATTATTAGATGACGGATACTAGGTAGCTTGGAACACAATAATTAGTATTATCATGTAAGTATTAGTATGCAATGGTGTTGCAATAAAATAAATAGGTTTTTACAGGTGTTGTAGGATTAGGTGACCGAAAAAGACAATTTCTGCGAACAATGGAGTTTCGAATTGAATAGTAGGGTCACCTTAGTTATTAATAAGGTATTTTGTAACAAGACATTTTAGTTTCTTAACAAACTTAGCAAAAGGGCTACCAGTTTATTAGTGTACATCCTGTTAACCTGTGACTATATAGCTGTAAAGCAATCGTAAAAACCAACTCTCAAATGTCTATCATAAAAACTAAAAACAAAAATACAAAATAACAATATCGACTTCATATTGCATAAACTCGTCATATCTTCAACTCTTTCTCTCTCTGACAAGAGGAAAGAATAAGACGAATAATCAGATGGTTAAACGTACCAAAGATAGGACGAGTTTATGCAATATGAAGTCAATGTTATTGATTTTGAAATTTTAACTTTTTTAGTTTTTATGGTACACATTTAAAAAATTGGTTTTTACGATTGCTTTTCACCTATATAGTCACAGGTTAACATGATGTACACTAATATAATCGGACCTTATATAATCGTTATTATAATACAAAAGTTTTTTTAGTCTAACTTAATATATTATAATATTAATTAAGAACACCAGTCGTCTTATTAACGCCAATAAATTATTTGTCCACTATACACAATCTCAACAATTTGACGCTACTTTTTAAAGATCGCGTAGCAACATTCTTCTAAAAGGCAATTTACTGTCACACCGTCTAAGATTAATTGTTCCAATCAGTACACTAAAGGCAGACACCCACTAGCGACAGTTTAAATTAGCGATAAGTGCTAAGTAGGTCTGTCCATCAGTCTGAAGTTCTAGATATTGTCTCATTTGCTTGCCAAGATGTATTGGATGGGAAAAATTTGCATACAGATTGCCAATTTAGGCTTTACTATCGCATGAGTAAACAACATTGGATCTATTTGTTTTGCAACTTGTTTAAATAGATGATTAAATTAGTACTTTGTTCTTGAGGAAATAGGTATATTTTTCTTAAGTTCTAATTAATCTCTCTGTGTAAACTTTCTTAAAATAATTTACTTGATACTAACGTACTTATACTAACATATGTACTCGAAATGTAATACTAAAATTTAAGCCGAGTAAATTATGTTTGCAATTCAATTTACTTATTTATTTAATCATTGATAGTTTTGCATTTTTGACATGGAACAACAGGTGGGTCGATCAGTGTGTTAATTTTTAATTTCGTCACAAGAATAAGGTTTTAAATATTATTTTTAGTATTATACAAAAGGTCATTCGATTATAAGTTTTTTTTTTAAATAAAATAATAAAGCTTGATACTCATAAACAGCAACACAGAAATAAAATTCAGCTCACACGCCGAACAGCGGTGGCAGTAAAGTGCAAGTTCTTGGAACAGTGTCTGTCAGTCCGTCACCGACCGCGAGACGCATCGATACCGACGCTTTAGATACGGAATCGATTGTCGGTAACTGTGGACTTAGGAAATCCATAGAGTAGCAGTTGAATAGCGTTTATATTTTTGATTAATTATAAAGAAACGCTTATACAAAAATACATAAATACTCGATAGGGTACAAAAGTGTATATAGCTACTACTCTGTTTATTCTAGACTGGCAAATACCTGATGTAAAATCTTATTGAAATTCCGAATAGTAGATGAGTAAGTTACCAACCCCAATCTTAATCGAATCGTCAATCGTGAACTACGTCTTATAAGTGGTAAAAAAAATTAAAACAAGATTTAGTCACTTTGCAAAACAAAGTTCCGCCGAGATGTCTAAAATAGCTTGTTTATAAAATTGGACGTCAAGAATTTTTTTGGACAAAGGACCTACTTTTTAACAAGTTCCAAGTGAAAAACTAGTCATTACCTCTTCATCAGCAAAACAACAACTGTATTTTGTTGTTGTTCTAATTGACATCAACACACCTAAATGCACTGACAGCCAGGTTATTATGCATAAAAAATCTATTCGCAATAAACAACTTTATTAACACATAACCTGCCCGGATGGATAAGGTTACAGCCGCTCTTACAAAACTGTTCTTACCTAATGCGCGGGCGCAGGTCTGTGACGTAGAATGCGTGATAGGCATAAAACAAAACTGTCAATGAATACCCTTCTGCATACTGATTGAGTGAAATTGAGTGATGTTATAAAAATAAGTCTATGGAACAGGATATGGGGTCTAGAAGATTCGTGGTTGGATTGTAATTGGATTGTTTTTTTGTAATGAACGTTTGTTTAAGGGTGGGTATTTCCAGTGTACAATAAAATCATAACATTTTTACGATAAATAAAAAAAAAACATTTTCCGGACTGGACAAGAAATTGCAGGAATTTAAGATTATTTTCCACTAAATTATTTAATGTAATTATTGTAAATTATGTGAATCAAATTAAGCTTAATCTAACCCAGATGAAACTAAACCTAGATTAAGGAACATATACATGTATTTATGACCAAAAATGACCAACTCATAGATTCTTAAGATTGAAAATAGTTTTGATAGCATTTACCGACAGATAACCTTTTAGCTTCCATGTGTTTCATCTGATCTCATTAGGCAAGATATCTGACATGCAGTAGCCGCTTCAAGCAGCGCTGACTTGGCAATAATCGACCACTTTGCCCGCGTAAAGACATTATCACGATGTTTCGTGATCTGTATCACCCTGTATACGTTACCAGATAGAGCGTGTAAGTTGAGTGAGGTATTTACCTGTAAAAAAAACAATGTATTATTAGTCACAAAGTTCTGTATGCCAGTGGTATTTTAAAAGAATGACTTTAACCGAAAATAAAATACGTAGATTATAAGACAATGGTTTGGATAAATGATTCGAGAATTTACTGAAGAATCAGACAATGTAGAGTTAATTAGTTTTCATGTTTATTTATTTAGTTAACAATAAAACAGTAAATGTCATGTATATATTAGGCCCAAAATTTCGAGTCCGTACCAGAATTTATGTACTATTTTCTTAATAAACATAGATTAGAAAAACCGTATAAAACCATAATTGTTACTTCGTGTAGGGATGATACTAATACAAAATATCGATAAAAAACATATGACGAAATGATACCTTAGCAATACAAAATAACATTTAAAAATATCCTATAACCTTTGATTAAAAACATGTCTAGATAGAGAGCGGTGCTGCAATTGTCACCAAAAAAACAGGCTATATTTGAGCGAGTTACAACTTTGGTAACAATTATGTGTTGATATGGTAACAAGTTCGCAACTGAGCGGGCGAAACAATTTGTCATTTGTCATGTTACAAGAAAACCAAATCAACATGTCTCTTTCCACTTCTTTAATGCTGGGGCTTCACCTGCGTGACGCCTAACGTTCAAATAACGGCATGATTAGCGTTACCTAAATTAAAGCATTAAGCTACGCGCTAAGTGCGTGGCCACACTTATTTGACGTTTGATTCTAGCGTCTAGCGACGTAGTTAGCGTGTGATCTGTGAGTGTGTCTTTAAAATTAAAATAAAAACGCTTCCAAGAACTTAATATTTTTCTCATTTTGTCTACTGCATCCTAACTTAATAACTATGCACTTTAACATATATTTCACAAAGAGTTTTTGAATGTGATCGTGTTTTAACGTGTTTAGTGTAGAAGGTGTAGCCACAACAACACACTAGACGCCCGCTTAATCCCTTTGATGTGTCTAAAGTTACCGCCGTCCGAGCTATCGCCTAACGTCTAATGTTATTGAAGCAATTTAGCGCACAAAGACCGGCCACACCTGCGTACTGCGTTAGATAGAGCACAAATAACGACATTAGACGCAGGTGAAGCCCCAGCATAAAAGAATGCTCTAAAAACAGTAGCCCGCTCATACGTCATTGCCAAGTGGCTAGCCCGAGCACAATCGTTCAGTCCATAAATCATTATGCAACTATGCATCGCATGAAATGCATAGGATCGATTATTCGATACTTTCACCGAAGGTTTGATGCACCGCGTGTAAACCGGTCAATTTGAGATAAACAACTTATCTTGTATCTCGGCAATGTAATCTAGTATCATCGGGAAGTAGGGTTGTCGTTTAAGAAGATCACCTTCATTTGTTTATTTGAAAATAGTAAATGAAAATGCTTAGAGCATGGTTGAATGCTCTAAGTGAAAATGTTTTCAGACTCCAAAAAACAGGATTATTTATTATGTGTATTTCCATTATATAGCCGTATTGAAAATGTTCGTTCCTATTTTGGCCACCGCTCTTTTTACATGACGCCAAGTATAACATGGATTTGATGCCTCAGACTGCGAATTGATTCTTTAAATCTTGTTTTCATCTTTTAAGTTCACTTTTTACGAAGTCGGGTTTTTTGATTTTTTAAATGAATTAATTTTATTGTAAAGACTTAATAGTAGTAAATCCTAGATGATTATGACCGGTTGCTTTACTTTAGATTTTACAAAATATAGGTCTTATTTACATGCTTAGGAAATTATAGAGTTATATAAAGAAAAAAAAGGTTTTTTCTCTTTTTCTCATCATGTTTCTGCAATGACAGCCCTAATTTGAACTGGCCAGTTACTTTTTTATCCGAAACGGTGTCCATCACTGCACGTCACGCCTCGGTATAAGATGATTTATTAGGCCCATTACCGTTCGATTATGCATTCTAATTCAATATCGTTAGAGTTCAAACGCCTTTGCGATGTTATTGTTATTTTTACATATGCGCTGTAGTGTTTGATACATTAGATCGCGTTGAGAAAGTTATACCGGGTACCGTTTATTGGCTATCGAGTTTTGAGAATTTTGTACATGTACGTTAATATAGTATGAAGATTTTCGATTACGACTAGGTTAGTTGCTAAGAGGTTTCACTTAAGAGCGTTTTCCTTATGCGAAAGTCCAAACTTTTTAGACCGTTGACTGTTTAATACAAGTGTTATGTTGAACAAGTGACATGCTTCTACAGGTCTTCATAAGTAGGCAAACAACTTTTATAATGAGGAGGAAAAAAAAACGTCCGCCTCAGGTGGGATCCGAACCCACGTCCATCGCATACCGGGCGAGTACTAAAAATCTTAGATAAACCTAGCATTTCAAGTATTAAAAATCTTAGATAATAGGTTTATCTAAATTGGTGGTAGGTATCTAATATGGTAAAGCATGGTAATTGCTAAAAACAACAAAAAAATATTGATATTTTCTTCTTTTTAGTGTGTTCATAGCAAAATAATCTTACTGGCTGCCAAGCGGCCATAAGAGGTGGCTCAACAATTACATTTCTATTGTGTCACATTCTCTATGCTCTATCTATGCTAAACTGACGCGTTAAAAAAGATTTACTTATTAAATATAACTATATTTTAAATGTTTTATTCAGATTTTAAGATTTAGACTAAGTATTCACAGCTGATAAAAGAAAGTAATTGCATTTCGTGATAAAACGTTCGAAAAGCAGCAACTATGGAATCTAGAGCGTCAATAAAACGAAATAGAAGTAGGTAAAATAAATAACAAAAGGGAACTTAAATTTTCTACTAAATGACCCAGTTACGGGTAAAATCTAGCAACACGTTTCTATACTTCACTCTACGGGAGCTACAGTCACGAGATGAAGAGTGACCACAAATTATAAACTTTATGGCCACATACATTCTTTTAATTTAAAGTTAGATATTTTTTATGATATTAATGAATAGTATTCAATAGTTTCATTTACTTTACCGTGCCTTTGCTAAAATAATATTTTTATTTACTTATGATTTTAAAGCTTATTAAAAAAATATTCAAAATTTGATTTACTTAAGTCAGTACAAACAGGCTCTATTAAAATGTACTCTAAATGCTTTCATAAATAAATAAAAAAATCGATACACTGGTTGGTAACAAAAATAGTATTTTTATTTCCCCAATAAAAAAATAATCGTTTGAAATTGGAAATGTCCCGAAAAAACATCGAAACGTGTGAAATGAAATGAAATGAAATGAAATGAAATGAAATGAAATGAAATGAAATGAAATGAAATGAAATGAAATGAAATTCTTTATTCTGTATATAGGCCCTCTTCCGGGCACTTATACACGTCCCAACATATAACTTAGCCCTACCACCGCTTCGGGACAACATATCGGCTGGTGATGAGAAGAAACGGCGCAAGAAACTCAGTCACCTTTGTCAGCCTGATTTTATTACAGGAAATACAATTACAAGATAGTGTAAGTGCGAGCTAGGCAGGCTATTAAGTCCATGCACTCTTGTCGTTCAAGTAATCTTCAACTTTGTAGTATCCTTTTTCCATAAGAATTTTTTTAATGTGGTTTTTGAACTCATAAACAGGTAAGTCAACAAGAGTTTGTGGTACTTTATTGAAGATTTTTATACATTTCCCCAAAAATGAATTACCCACTTTCTTTAATCTGAAGCTCGGAACGGCAAGTTTATGTTTATTTCTAGTATTATAATGATGTGAATCACATTTAAGGCTAAACGAACTTAGGTTTTTTCTAACATACATAATATTGTCAAAAATGTATTGTGACGCTACTGTTAATATTTTAATATCTTTAAAGACCTCCCTCAGAGAGTCGCGAGGCCCAAGACAGTATATTGCACGTACAGCTCTTTTTTGCAACACAAAGATTGACTCAATATCAGCAGCTGAGCCCCATAGCAATAGACCATACGACAACAAGCTATGAAAATAACTAAAGTATACTAGTCTTGCCGTTTCGACATCAGTTATAAGCCTTATTTTCCTCACAGCATAAGCCGCCGAACTGAGCCTTCCTGACAAGGCAATTATATGGGGACCCCATTGCAGTCGGGAGTCTATTGTAATTCCCAAAAAGGTTGTTGCATCGACTGCATCTATATGATCGTCTGACATATTAATATGCGTACTGACCTGCCTCACATTGGGCATAGTAAATTTGATAAGCTTGGTTTTTTTTGCATTAAGTAACAGATTGTTAGCAGTAAACCATCGTACTACTTGAGAGAGAGCATCATTCACATCGTCAAAGGCAGCTTTACCTCTGTCAATTTTAAAAATCAATGATGTATCATCTGCAAACAATACTATCTCACAAAGGTCTTTAGTAAAGTAAGGAAGGTCATTTATATATATCAGGAATAATAAAGGTCCCAATATAGAGCCCTGGGGCACACCCATGCATAATGGGGCCCCGGAAGAGTCAGTTCCATTGACATTAACTGTTTGCGTTCTATCCGTGAGGTATGACTCTAACAATTTTTCTGATTCATTTGAGACACCATAATGCCGTAATTTCATTAATAACGTTTTGTGATCTACACAATCGAAAGCCTTAGACAAATCACAAAAAACCCCAAGAGCATCTTGCTTATATCGACGACAGTGTTTTGTTCCGGTTAGCGCGGAATACTTCCGACTCGAAAGGTCTCGGTTACTTTTAGTAGGTGGTTGGCCTTAAAATTTTTCGGTTCCAGAAATAATACCCATAATAATTGCCGTTCGGTAACTAAGTAGGTACGTGACAGAACCCGATTGAAACAAATCGTTAGTTTTTGAAATAGAACTAGATAATGAAGCGGTTTTGAGAAGGAATTGTTAAACTCAAAAACTCATTCAGAGGTTCTTTTATTTGTCACTGTTTAGGTGTTGTAGGAAGTATCATAAGGACATCATAAGATGTTTCATTTTTTTTTGTTATTGTGAGGCTTCTGCTAGGTACATAGCTCATTTTGCAATATTTGTTAGTTTTGCTTGTAGACTCAACGATTTACATTCTGTCAAAAAAGTTTCGGGGATTGATGATTTGTTTATGGTTCCAAATTCAAAATTATATTTTTTTTGATTTTGTTAGATTGGCACAACTGTTTTCCATTTTGGCGCGGAGTTTGAGTTACATCTGATAATAACCCTCGTTTGGCGGTCGGGTAATTAGATTAAATACAGTATTGTTTTTAGTTATACCATATCTAGTGTGTATTGCGAATTTCATAATGGACAAAAACATCGAACAAAGAGTTTGTCTTAAATTTTGCATCGGTAATGGAATTTCGTGTTCGGAGTCTCTGAAAATGTTACAGAAGGCTTACGGTGAATCGACTTTATCAAAAACACGTGTTTGTGAGTGGTACATAGCGTTTAAAAGCGGTCGAGATGTGATGGAAGATTTGCCTCGGTCTGGTAGGCCATCAACGTCTGCTACTGAAGATAACATCGCAAAAGTGAAGGACATAGTGACTGAAAATCCTCATTCAGGTTTGAGAGAGCTAGCCGTCGAAATTTCTGTGTCACACGAGTCGATTCGTACCAGTTTAAATAATCAATTTGGTATGAAACATGTTGTCGCTCGGCTAGTCCCAAAATACCTGAATTTTCTCTAAAAACTCAATCGCAAAAAGAGTCGCTGAGGACATGCTAGAACTAGTCAATTCCGACCCAGCATTCATGAAACGCATTGTTACTGGTGACGAGACGTGGGTTTACGAGTTTGACATGCAAACTAGTCAACAAGCTTCAGAGTGGCGCCTTCCAACTGAACCGAAACCGAAGAAACCGCGCCATACTCGATCGAAAGTCAATATCGCTTTTGAAGGAGCATACTTTGAAGGTGATAAAATAAATTTGAATGAATAACTAACATTTTGTGTACTATTAATCTTTTCCCAGTAGTACATTCAACCATAGATGTAAGGGAAGAATTCTATGCATTTATTACAATTTGTCAATACATTTTACTACAGTCAACGGGAGCATGTGCAAATAAGAAAAAAATGAAAAGCGCTCAGTGGAGAAATGGCATACAAACATTGATCAACATGTTTTAATTTTTCATGATATTATTATGTTAAGCACAAAAACATTAAAAAAAAAAATAAGTTTGTCGAGAAGTAAAAATAAACTCTGGTCCGTAATATTTTCGGATGAAATATGGTCTTCAGACAGCGACTTGACAGCGAGATAACATACAAGAGAATGTTTTCAATTTAATACTAATCTTACTGTGTTTTACAATATTTTAACGTAAGATAAAAAATAAAATAAATATCCTGCATCTTATATCATTAGCAATAAAGTTGAATTTTATTTAGTTTTTTGTAGAACAATGCTTTGATTTATAATCAGCTCAGTAATGTATGCGACGAAGTTTTGGCTGTCATACACATATTAGTCATATTTGCTTGTAAAGTGATATTGTGAATAATGTTATTCAAATAGATATGTCATGTATTAGGTGTATTTTACATAAACTTGTTTCATTTCGATTTTCGATTTTGTTTTTTAACTCGTTTCAAAAATTATTTACCTAACTACCTAAGACTGAGTTGTATTACCTTAACTTTAACCATAACTATAACCGGTGTTTCTGTATGGAGTTTGACAGACTTTTGACGTTTGTAAAAGTGAAAATAAGATGGTGCAACCCACCCTAAGTTACATAACCTTGATCTAGATTCATCCGAAAAATGTTGTACTAGTAGTTATCTGTTTGTGTGTTTAAAAAAGTTAATAGAAATAAGCAAATAGGCCTAAGAATAAATTTACACGGTCTATTTACAAACTTGTAACTGGCGTCCAAAAATCAAATATAAGTATTTGAAAAAAACAAAATAGAATGAAATTATTTACAATAACAACATTTGTTGATCCCAGAACAAAAATGATTTTGTAAGTGACCCGAATTAATTGGTATTAAGTGTACTTGGAATTTAAATCATTTTTAAATTCCAATTATAGGATCTTGCACATTGTGTCAAAATAATAAATAATCACCTGTCATTCCATACTCCTTCCCACAGTGGCTAGAGTAGAGCCAATTTGAATGGTAAATTATAGTTTTGGAACAAATTAAAGTGACTGATTTAAATGTCAAATATAATGAAACTGGCAGATAACTAATTCAACATGATTACACGTTTCTAATGGCGTTAATAAATCTAATATTGTAAAGTGGCTCACGTAATGAGTGATGCACCTTTCACCTTTAGACATGCAATTTGTATGAGTTCTAAAGTTTCTAAGAATTTGAATGCAAAATGTATGATATGATTAATTTTAAACTTTCATGTTGTAGGATTATACACATTAAAACTGGAACTAGCCAGGGATGTGGCCACCGTGGTGCAACGGGTGTAATGCGGTCAAAACGTTAAGCCCTAGTTGCACCATCTTACTTTAACTTTAACAAACGTCAAAAGTCTGTCAAACTCCATACAAAAACAACGGTTAAAGTTACAGTTATGGTCAAAGTTAAGGTGGTGCAACCCAGCCTAAGTAAATAAAAGGTAAAATATTTAACTATAATGATCGCTTTATTTCCGTTTGGGCTTATTAATATTGATATGACTTTATTTTTCTTAAGTACCTCAGAATTTGGCACAAGCTATCCTTACATAACAAAAGGACTTCACGTGCTAAACTTTGCGAGCGTAAAAGGTACTCATAGTTTAGTGTTTATTAATTATAATATATTTTTAAACTAGTCATGTCTTTATAAGAAACAAGGAATTTTTCTTTGACATAATTTATGTATAGTAATAACATTTGTAAACAATTTTATAAATAATTACAATGTCTCACAAATCTGCAATTGCACGGGTCTATCATAGCTTCGCGATTTTTAGTTTAGTGTCAATCAATACATTATTTAACGATAGCCCTAAGTAGGTAGGACTAAAGGTAAATTAAGATAAGTAAATAAGTTTACTAAATTGTTTGCGGTATGGGTTTGCTAGGAAACGGTTGCGACAAAAAAACATTGTGTGGTACCTATAAGACAGAAATAATGCTAATTTATAAAATCGTCTGTTTGTTATTTACCTTTTATAAGCTGTTTACCTTTTTTACGTCAAATTAATTGTCAAATGCATTTCCAACAAACTTAACCACTCGTAACGCTTTCCCATGTTGAAATGTCCATATTATTTCTTATACAAAAGTGTTCCTCTTTTATATTCAATTAGGCGCGTCAACGGACATTTTCTTTTGAATATAAATATTCTACGCTTCTTTGTAAGGATGTTTCGACACAGTTTTAGGCACGAGCATGACACAGTGAGAACATTCCTCAGTTTGGAAATAAAGAAATTATATCGTGACAAACGCTCTGACTTTTGTAATTTTTTGTCGGTTGGGAGGTTGCGTTTCAACCACCGTGCGGCGAGTTTTAGACTAGCTCTATTAAATAGTATGTACTTCTGTAGAAAGCGCTATTCAATGCTGTGTTCTAACTTTTAGTACGCACTTGATGCTTATTTGAATTACTACTGTATAGGGTTGAATTTATTCTGTAGCTTTGGCAAGTTGTTACTATATTTAGATGTATCTTTTAGATTTTTATACAAACCTTCGTAGAAGGTATTTTTGTCATACACAAAACTAGTTTTTAACTTGGATTACTTTTTGTCTTTGTTCACTACAACCACTATTTTTCAAATTTTTATTGCGCACCTCCCTACAACCACACCAATTATTTATTTATTTATTATTTCACAAACTAAGCAAATATTGTATTACGGCGACTATATACTGATAAATACAGGCTGTACAAAATAATGGGGCACTCCTTAAAACCACGTAATCAGCTGGTCATATGCAAAAACTTTTCTATACGAGCAACATCGAATTCGTAATTTTATTTTCAAATGCTCCATACATTATCATCGAGATATGCGAGTAAGTTTGTATGGAGCAGCTGAAAAAAAAAACGTTTTCGATGTAGCTCTTATAGAAAAAGTTGTTGTCTAAGACCAGCTGATCAACTGGATTTAAGGAGTGTCCTATTCTCTTGTACACGCTGTATACTTTAACACATTTACTTCTATGGCTTAGATATTAATTAATACTCTAGCAAATCACACAAACATTTCCATTTGAGAGATTTAAACCTGCAACTAACTGAATTGCGCAAACCACGAGACCAAACGGTTGTCAAAATATTCATAAGGTTAAATATTTGTAAAACATTATTTGGTGAAAGTGCACGCACAACCAAACTTCTTAGCAAATACTAGTTAAGTGATTATTAATCTTAAATGATTTAAAAATGCTAATTAAATAATTGCACTTGCATTGTTATCCTATCTACTCCACAACAGATGCAAATTATTTCTGATCGTTCAAATCTGACATTTATCACAAAACGATAAGGTGTAAAATTAAACAATAGCACCCGTTACGGTACGATCCGATCTTGCGATCGTTAAAGAAATATGAACGCGAATTTCTCTGAATTTCTCTACTTTCCAAGCGGTTGAATAACCGTGCGTTAGCGCACAGATTACGTCAACACGCGAGATGGACGCATCTAACACTTGCATATGGAGCATAAACAATTTGCACAAACATAGAAGAAGTTGACTGATAACCTAGTCAAGGGTTGCAGGTTGCAGCCCAAACGGCTCAGCCTCCCTAGCATGACCAACAAAACACGATATGATAGCGATTTATCGACACAAGTGATATTTAGAACGAGTTTCTTGCATTTTTTTTAGCAAAACAAAACTCTACTTAAATTTATAATGAAAATAATATTTAAAGTAGGACATATAGATTAAATATTAAGCGACTATATAGCGTGATTAACAGAAGGATTTTTGAAAATCCATCCTAAGGTATTAAGCAGGGGACGATAGTTGGTCTACGAAATTCAACTTAACTAGTAATATAGTGTTTATAACTATGTATTTAGAAGTATTCTGAAAGTATTATGGTAAAGTAATTTAAATATTGTTGTTAAATGCTAATCCATTATTTGTCAATTTCCAGTCATTAAACAACTTGTCTTGCCTTGAGCCGAATGTGACGGAACTGTCCAAGAGGTAATTCGTTAAAATGTAGGTACTGGTTGAACTGACATTAATCAGAAATATACGGAAATTGAAGTTCAATAAGATTTAATGTTTATTTAACTCAAAAGGTTACGATACGAAGCAAAAAGTGTTTTTTTTTAAATATGACAAAAGTATGTCAGGTATATTTTTTAAATTCTATTTTTGAACTAAGCTTTAATGAAGCTGGAAAATTTCCCGGCACCAATGTTCAGCTTTAGTGATCACTTTACGCATCATCGTATCAGAGGCGCGTGTGCGCGGAGCCAACAAACAATCACAGCTGGCGGTGCAGGCGCGTCGCATGACTAGCCAATCACGAAATCGTAATGATCTTCTGCGCATCTTTCGCCCAGCGCTCAACATCATTGCCGCTAGTTGTAATTGACAGACGACAGACAACACTTGTATTATCATGATATCATCATATCAGCCTGTTGCAGTCCACTGCTGGACATAGGCCTCACCCAAGGAGCGCCACAGCGCACGATCTCCCGCCCTTTGCATCCAGTCGCTGCCAGCTGCCTTCTTCAGGTCATCGGTCCATTTAGCCGGGGGGCGTCCTACACTACGTTTGCCTAAGCGTGGTCTCCATTCAAGAACATTCCTGCTCCACCTCCCGTCGGTTCTGCGACAGACATGGCCAGCCTACTGCCACTTCAGCTTGCTACATTTTTGGACAATATCAGTCACCTTAGTCTTATGTCGTATGACCTCGTTCCGGATCTTATCCCTTAATGAGATCCTCAACATAGACCTTTCCATAGCACGCTGAGTGACGTGTAGTCGGTGGGCCAACTTGACTGTCATGTTCCACGTTTCGGCTCCGTAGGTTAAAACTGGTAGGACGCATTGGTTAAACACCCGGCTTTTTAGGCACTGCGGCAGTGTCGACGTGAAGATATGACACAATTTCCCAAATGCTGCCCAGCCAAGCTGCACTCTTCTGGCGATTTACCGCTCGAAGTTGTCTCTACCGAGCTGTAGTACTTGCCCAAGGTAGATGTACTCTTGGACAACCTCGAGCGTAGTGTCCTCGACGCAAATTGGTTCCAGGATGACATGTTCGTTACACATTACCTTTGTTTTGTCCAAATTCATCCCAAGCACCACACGTCTCGAGGCAACATTAAGACTGTGCAGCATTTTTTGCAAATCCTGCAGCGATTCTGCCATAATAACTATGTCATCATTTATCATTATCATGATATAAAAAAGATATTATAAACATTTTATTACCAAGAACTAGACAGTGAATTTCGCCAATTTACGTCTCTTATCACAACCATACCAGGGCGGTAACCACGAACTCTTAAAACAATCTCAAATCTGTCAAACATTATCAAATCTGTCAAATTTTGTATGTAATGACGTACCAAAATTGACAGATTTGACAGCTTTGAGATTGTTTTAAGAGTTCATGGTTACCCCGCTGAGCCACTGTAAATTAAATTTTATGAATTGTTTCGACCCGGGAATTGACTACGCGGTGACTAACGACGCCACTATGCCAATCTGTTTGTATACAAATCTCATATAAAACCAAACCACGAATTACAAAACGCTATAGCAAAGTATCAGCGTCATTCTTCTTAATCCTCATACTATTTCAATCATCACGACTGCTACAAAAGATCGCATCGAAATCATCTTGCACAATATGAAATCGCCTTTGTCTCTGGCCCAAATGTAGAGATCGCCAACAATTATCGCACTAATCTTGCGCTGTTTTCAGTTTATGGTGCATTAAGATGTTGATGGATTTTGATCTTCGTGGAAATTGGAAAAAAAACTTGCGTAGCCGGTCAGAAAAACATATAAGACATATTTTCCTTAAAAACAAATTAATTTCTATTATGTCTCGTTTTGATTCGCAGATGTAGATCATACGCATATTCATCTAGCGCCAATATATAAGAAGAGGTCTATGTCCAGCATTTGACTGAGCTGTATACAGCGTGTAGAAAAGAATGGGACACTCCTTAAAACCACGTGGTCAGCTGGTCATATACAACAACTTTTCCTATGGGAGCTACATCGAAATCGTGATTTTATTTTCAGATGCTCCATACATTATCATCGAGGTATGCAAGTAAGTGTGTATGGAGATGCTGAAAAATATTTATCGATTTCGATGTTGCTGCCATAAAAAAGGTTGTTGTATATGACCAGCTGATCACGTGGTTTTAAGGAGTGTCCTATTCTCTTGTACACCCTGTATAATGATGCAAGATTTCTTAAAGTAAATACAAATTCACTTATTTTAGAGGAAACTTATGCATAAACATATTATTTATTTTGTATCCCGTTTTATGTGTATGTATGATGACTATTCATTTGTCTTTTGCTAGTTTCAAATACGTATCGATATCGGTTACTTAGTTAAGGTTGCAGTATCTTTACCGACAGGTTGTATGTTTTTTTACTAGTTATATAAAATTTGTTTTATAGTCTATGAGACCATTACAGTCCACATCACCCCAGCTTATCCTAGATAGCTGTGAAAGTCTAACTAATTTCCTATGCTTTTCCACGACGCTGGAATTTCTCTAACCACAGAATTAGGTTTGCGGCTGATGATATGGAGGCCGATGCGGATGCGGTGGAAACTGTGAAAATTGTGAAAATTACACTTCGATGGTTATTTGCTCTAGTTTTATCATGGTAAGGTTAGCGCCAAATGATCTTGTCTAATTAAGGTTGATTATGACTTTAAGTTCAAGCCTGACCTGTCAAATAATTTTGATTGGATAGATTATATGCCTTAGTGTCTTAATATTGTGTAAATCTGGCATAAACAAAAAAAATCTGTGGCATAATAACTGACGCTATTTTAACTTTAATAAAGATGTGAAAAACGTCTATAAAAGGTTGGCAACACATTAGCAACTCCTCCCTATGTAGCAAATGTTATCTTTAATAATAACCTCTTATTATCAGGTAGAGATATGCAAGGTGTGTCGTTGTTATGTATAAAAAACTATAAATACTAAGCCATTGTGATAAACAAATTCTCAAAACTATTTTGACATTTTTAAAGCTACAAAGCACTTCCATCAAAACCAATTCTTAAAATTTTATTGTTATCAATTAACCGGTTTTAGATAAACCTATCGCGTATTATAAAGAATGCAAATTAAAAAAATAGGAATGTTTTGGCAAAATTCAAAACATAAATCAAATGATAGTAATAGTTTTTACAACACTAGAAAATTTGAATATCTTTTATTGCCGGATAATACCATCTAACATGTTAATATATCACAACTCTGAATTTGATGTTTTTCCATATTGTGGTTTTGATTATACCTAGAAACTAGACAGGTCAATCCTACGATCTAGATTCCAGAGAAGACCTTATGTATGACACCTAAAACGGCATATTATAGCGCATCCATTAAGAACTATGTTCTCGTATATCACTCCAATGAAAAGAAAGCCCTTTATTTTTTGTAGCAGGGTCAAATGGTATCTACACCATAAGACTTATACATGTATTTCAATAGCTTGTGCGTGGTACTGTATTAGCTGTGAGGCAATTTTTCTATCGTGATATTTGGTCTCTCATAATCGTATGTTTCATAATTTTAGTATATTTACTAGTACTAGATTTAAAGGAAGAAACAAAAAAACTAAAATTAATTCGATTAATAGTATATAATTACTTTCTAAGCAGCTTATTGATGGATCTATAGCAAAGCAAACGATAGTAACAGTGTAGAGGATACATGAATCGTTTTCTCCATTATATACATTAGAAAGTTATACAGAATGCTACGATAATAATGTGTATAGATGCACCTAAACATTGTTGAGCAATTTCATAATAAAATTATTCTTGCGCTATTGTCATACTATTAGATTAGTAAGGCGTTTAATTCACCGATTGTAAAAAAAATCGGCCCAGCTAGTTTTGCACCGTTACAAAGTAATTCATATAGAAGGAATAAAACAAAATGTAAACTAGTATTGGTTCTGTTTAATGTAAAAACACATCTAAACATCTTACTTGTTCGAGTGTTTCGAAATCAGTAGGTAATGTTACGAATTTGATCAAGCTAAAATCTCAAAATTCAAGAAAGGCATTGTTATTTTTAAGCTGTTTCAACTCAAATACTTCCCATTCGTTGACATTTGCTAACTCAATTAAATAGGCGTAAAATTGTTTAAAAATGTTGGATTTACATCAAATAAATTTCGAAGATAAAGATAATGATGTCATCAAAATAAACATCTTAAATCCTACATCGTTGAAAGGGATTGTCACAACCACTGGCCTTGCTGTCAATATCCATATAATACCCATAAAATCAAAGGTTAAAAAGTTTTTAAAAGTTATAGTTGTTAAAAGGCTAAAAATATTGATTAAAATACGTGGCAAAAATCTATCCTAAGGCGATTACGGTAATATCTCGTGATACCTATCAGGCTGGTTCGATAGCGCAAACGTTTGATTACTTAAAAAAACTTTGACTATATTTAAGACATGGATGAGTAATATAAAATATCTTGGATGTGGCATGACTCCTGTTGTTATAGCTAGGAAATTTTATTGGTTAAGCTATTTTTAATTCATGGAAAAAATAACACTACTATTATATACAGCTTAATTTTATCGTTACATAAATTATGTATTTTTATAAGTTATGTTAATAATAAAAGTATGTATCCATTTGAATACAATAATAATACACATTTTAGTGCCAACAGGCCGCAGTTAATTTTTGAATACTTCTTTATCGTTTTTCCAGCAGTCTAAATAAACGCTGATGATAGTCAGATAAAATTACATATAATTTTATAGCAAAAGCCTTTTACTAAATATGCCGCCTCCTCAATTACCTGTGCACGCAATTCGCAGCTCACAGACCACAGAGGCCGTGAAGGTAGCTAGAGGTCGTCCAGTTTCCACCAAAATAAGAATAACTAGTTCCCCAAATGTCATTTAGTACAAAAAGTGTGCGCTTGCGCCGACCGTGTAGCGCCGTGTCAGCTAGTAACAAGGATGTGTAGAAAGAATGCAGATATTACTAGTTTTTGTTTACTTTTTTTTAGAACGTTGTTAATAATTAGAAGAATATTAATTTAGTGACGCAAGGTCTAATTTTAGTGCAGATTGATAAAATAGATACCTACCTAAATAAATATTTATTTTAAGAAGTCGATTGCATGTGCCGAGACTGTTTTTCTTACTGAAAGATTTTTATCATCATTATCATTTCATTGTAGAATTTGTAAGGATTTATACGTATTTTTTTCCAAAGCTATTAAAAATGTAATGAGATGTTGTACTTTTGTGCCTTTGTAGATATATCATCAAATTATCATGTCAATGCGTAGTCTAAATTGTTTTTAATTTCGTAAACAAGCCACCACAAAAGCATAGATTGAACACAATTAGACATTTATCAAAGATTATAATTACTTTCACGCCTCAAGGGATATTAGGAAAGGCTTTATTCACAATTTGAACATCACAAATGGCTTTCTAACCAATGTCACTATAACTGGCGTGAACCATAGCGGCCAACCTAAGGCATAGACACCACAAATATTTAGCTTTGTAATAATGCAAAATAATAAAGTCAAATTCAAATCATTAAATTTAATTTATTTACGCAAACAACCTATAAAAACATCAAGCATTATTTAAATTTTAAGATAAAGTTTCACTTTTCCAGACATAGCGTAACAGATCGGTCATTTCTTCTTATAAGATTCTATATATATGATTAAAAAAATCATCTAATTTTAGAAGTTTTCTTTGTCAATGATTGAGGATGCGGAGTCTATAGATCGCAGTGGACTGTATTATTGCTGTAGTAGCTGTTTTAATTAAACATTTGATTAATTAGACCTTTGGGAATATAGAATGGTGTATGATTTATGGAATTGAAAGTATATTGGAAGCATGTTGTAGAGGTAGATCATATTTAACCAGTTTCTTATTAATTCCACTTTCTGTATAAGAAGTCAGTTCATCATTGTTAATGAAAAATCACTGGCAAGAATATAATAATACCTCAAAATAAATATATGAATTAACATGGTCTTAAAGTACCTAATAAGGTATTAGAATGAAGTGTTTATGCTCTCAAATTTTAATAAATCATTTTCTTGATATTTTTTTGCTAAACTTATATTTGATGTAATATTAAGCCTCTTCGACTATTTGTTAACATTACAAGTTTATCTTAAACACATCAAAACTTTTGATACACGACCAAAGATTTATTTATTAAAGACCTTTTATTATTAAAGACCAAAGACATTTGCATATAAAATGATAGAATCATTCAAATGAGATCACGCGTCGTTTAGAAGGTTATTTGGAAAAAATAAGGTTATTTATATTATTACTGAAGCACCAATTAATACATTAGAGTTCGTGACCTTATTCTTACTTAAAGTTTTTAGTTCATCATCATCATAAATATGACGATCTCTGTGACCGAGAGGTGGTGGTGATAGCACAAGTGCTTTAGATTTTGACCGTACGGTCAAAGCAATGTATGTGATAGTGACCAATATTTATTTATTACTAGGTGTTGCCCGTGACTTCGTTCCCGTTGTCTTTTGTTTTCTTAATTTTCTAATTTTCCACGCAATTTTCTTATATTTTCTTTTGTAAGGACCTTCTTCTGACAATAATACATACAACACAAAAATAATTACTGAAACCGGTCCAGCTGTTCACGCGTGGTGCCGTGACCAAGGAAAATAGGGATTTATTTTTATACATTGTATATAGATTTATCAGCCTGAAGTTCACAGCTGGACAAAGGTCACACCATAGCAAGCGGCTCTTGATAGTTTGCAACAAGTGGGACTTGCAATCTTAACTAGGTTTCCAGTTTACACTAAGTTCTTGTTGAGTGTTGATGACTTAGCAGAGTGTCTTTAGGGAAGGATGTTCAGTAGTGAATAAAATAATTATGATGGTGAAAAGTGTTGAATGATAAGAAATCAACAAGTTATGGTTAACATGTTAGTACTTCAGATATCAGTAATTTCATTGCGAAAGTGTTTTTGATTTAAAGGTAATGGTAAAATGGTTAAGGAACCATTTTGTATTAGATCTTTACCACACCTAAAATTTGCTTGCTACGTGACCCCTAAGGTTTTAAGGCTTGTCATTAAGTCCAAAGTGTATAAAACTTTGCAAAAATATCAAATAAAATTATTATTTTTATTTTAAATGCCTTAATATTTAAAACCTAATAGGTAATTGGTATCTCGCAAAAAATAATTTAATCGTTATTTAAAAAAAACTAAAATAATAGGATGACAAGTCATAAATCTCACAGAATAATGACACTGATGACATAAACTCGTTTATTATCTTTGACGAATAGACGCCTATTACGTAATCTTGATATTTGTAACAATTTACGATACCTCTAGATCCGTGTTGAAAAAAGTTATAAATATTTTGATTATGCAAATGGAAGCTAACATTTTAATATTTGGAGTAAATTTTAATTAATCAATTTTAGGATATATAAAAGTAGCCGAAATTATATTAATATTGATGAGAGATACTGGTAGAGTTAGCATTTATTTGAAAGTCATTGAAACAATTATATTTTTTAATTATTATTTGCATTCGTTATAACTAAACTAATATTATTAAAATTTAAATTTTCTATTGTTGTGTTAAATGGTGTTTATAACTTTATTTATATTAATGGATCTCTTTCTTTTTTAGAAACTCTCTCTCTCTTAATTTTTTATTATCCGTTTACCCCATTAAGCTTTAAAAAAGTATGAAGTAGTAGCAATAGTTTTTAGCAGAATAAATAATATTATTTAAACTAACATTCTAAAACTCAAATCAAATCAATATTACAGTTCTAAGTAGTTGGAGCCCCCTATTGAGCAAAATACTTTAGTCTTTATGCGTCCTTGTAAAAAACGTAAGTTTTGTATATTTTCTAAATTCCACAGACGCGGCATTGAGAAGTGTAAAACACAAATCAATTATGGCCGTCGAGATTTCACTTTTTTGGCCTTTGACAACCATGGTTAACATTTGTTAGTTCGATGATTACGCTAACTCTGTAAAAGAGAGACATTTTTCATTCATTGTAGATATTCATCTTTTTTATATACAAGAATTTGGTTGTTACTTATAATTGACTGTACAGACAGACAGTAAAAAATATTTGTAGTCAATGTAAATAAAAATAAATAAATAATAAATATGACAGTGTATCTTGTATATCTTCGCGGGATTCAGCATAAAAACTTAAAGATTTAAAAATCAATTAATAAAACTTAACATCTGCTGTTAATTATGTTTTTAGATTGTCAGATGTTTTAACCTTTAGTCCAAATTGATTTTTAAATTGTTTATAATTAAAATATTCTCAATCTATCGTCTAATCACCAAAATGTGTAGCATTTTGTAATGTGTTCGTACAGTGGAAGTAAACCCAGTGGGTTCATCACACACTTGAAATATGAACAGTTTGTATGGTATAGTTACAATAAAGTGATATATAAATGAAATAATTGAAATTGAAGCCTTTAAATATACTTATCTACATTATTCTCGCGCCACTGACATGGCTTTTCGAATGATTATTGCAATTTTTTTGTGGCAATGGGTAGGCCACATTGCTCCCTGAACTGACAGGCTTTGTGTGGCAGGCAGGGTGTGAGCAGGCTTCCACGCGGTGGACTGACAACCTAGTCAAGTTTTAGGACAGCCACTTGATGCAAACAGCCCAATGCTACTTGCTGTGGCAGGAGAGGCATATGTTCAGCCGTGGACTTCCAGGTTTTTATTTTTTATATAATTGATTTGTGATATCAAACAGCTGTCACAAGTACTTAGTCACAAGTAGTTGTTTATGGTGAAGCCCACACCGCTATCCTCGGGTAAATATATAGTGGTACTCGATACAACACTAATGTGGACAGTAATCAAATAAAAAAATATTTTAACTAACACAATCGTGTAATTGCAGTGTGCGGTGCCAAGTTGATAATGATGATGAAGATCACGTGGCATACGGGATACCATTTTTCCTTCGTTTACTGACAACTCGCAGAGTGTAGTAGGTTCTGCATCAGTGAGTTTGTACAATGAGGAGGGAGTGTATGCGATTTATGATCCCAGTCTGTGACGTCACGCCAAAATGGTGGCCTGAGAACCAAGCGGCGTTTGTTGAACACTTACAATAGGAAGTTTTCCTACTACGTCTACTTCTATTACGATGTAATTCAGGTTTATTAATATTTAACTTTATGAGTAGTCGGGTCGAATCGCCTCTTAGAGCCCAATAGATTACGAAACTATGGAAAATATATTGTAATGAAATTAGTCGGTCGTTCGGTTTGTTAGCCACTGTTTTGATTGGTGAATGAGCTACATAGATTGAGGTGAGTAATAGCGTAGTAATTAATGTAGTCAACATTTAAATAGGGATAGATAAGATTTCATTGAATAAACAAAGTGGTTTTACAGTAAAGCTATGTACAAATAAAATCTTAAAGTTAAACCATCGTAAAATTGTCCATAGACTTAACGAAACTAACTGTAGGGTTGAACTTATTTCAAAATAGCTGTACTATAAATGACAAGACAAGGCTAGATTAAACTAAATACCTAGTTTTATGTTTTTCTTGCATTGGAAAAACGTAAATTGAGTATGTTATTGTATAATCGATAATATCTTTACGCAAGAAAGAAAATAAACAGATTTAAATATTGTTTTCGTCGTTAATTTAAACGTTTTACGGTAAAACAGTAAAACCGAAATTGGAACTAATTTTGATGAAAATTGGTACAGAATCTGAATCCGTGAAGGACATAGGCCACTTTTTTTTAATTTACCTCTTAGGTAAGTTTACCTAGATAGGTCGCCTAGTTAGGCGACATCAAGCCGTATTTAACGCGAGTGAAGCTGGGGACATAGCTAGTTATTTACATGAATATTATTTTTACATATTTGATATTACCGTGCTGTAATTTGTTCCAAAATTATCTTTTAGTATTAGTGTCCAAATATAATTACGCCGAAACTTATTTTGATTGAATTTCAAAAGGTTTTATAAGTAAAGCAAGTTGTCAACCCTGGCTGCACCTGTTCGTTGCGACATTACAATTAGCGGGCCGCGCACGCGCCTTGCAAAACTCCTGCGCAGCGACAATATTAGCGATCGAAAGTATGACAATCGAGGCTTTAAATCAACCGGCTCAGCGCATAATAGAGGTACGCACAGAGATAACATAGCACAACCAGATTGACATAGATGTGTAGTACATTCCTGGGTGTATTGTTGAGTGTGATTCCCTGTCGGATATATCTTGAATGTAAACTTTTATAAATTGCCGAGCCAATGTAAAAAATGTTTACATTCTAGATGGGAGTTCTCTTGCCAATTAAAGTAGAGTTAAATGCCTTGTATCACAAGAACTTTAGCAATTGGTGTGTTGTTGTGTTATGCGCATTTATTTATTTGCGAACCGTCGTTGTTTCTGATTTCTATAACACAAGTGCTTTAGCTACTTACCTTAGGATCAGTTCAATGTATGCGATGATTTCCAATATTTATGTAAACTCAGAAAAACTGATTTATTACAATAAAAGATATTATCTTGAATGAATTGGCAGAGAAACAAATATTTACAATTAGGCTATCATAAAAATCGCAAAAATTTTGATTTAATATATTTTGATAATAGTTATAGATATCATTTTTACTAGTTCCAAAAACGTTTGCCATTACTATTAGGGTTTATTGTAAAATGTCTACATTTTGATGCATTTTTCAACGTAATTTATAAATGTCAATTATAACCTACTGCCGTTTTGGTCATTACTAGAAAATGAGACTACTGTGTATATGTGTCTCGTGGTTTATGCTTCAATATCTAGGCAGAATCAGTACTAACTCTTATACAAATAAGCATAAGCGTTAATATTGTAGGTTCTTTATGTTGCAGGCTGTACTCTGTAGTTTCTAAAGGCTACGTTTATCTTGAACTAGATTTTGCTCGTTTATGCGACTGTATCTATTTTGTGTAGAGTTAGTTTGATTTGAGATAGTAAATAAGGGAATGGGTGTTACGGTACCGTCGTTGTTTCTAGTTTCTATAACACAAGTGCTTAAGCTACTTACCTTATCCCGTATCCGTTCCTAGTTTTGATTGGACGGTTAGGATTGAAACTTCAATGTTGTGTTCACGCAGTCAGAATTTTCTGAATTAAATTACAGATCATGTGGATAAATTTGCTGACAGCAACTAAGAAAAAAAACTAGATTTTACAATTTCGCTATCCTATGCCTATCAAGCGACAAAGACCTTCCGGCCGCTCCGTAACAATAACATTTTCATTTTGTCTCTTGACCTTCGCCTGACAGGTCACAAACTTTATTATGTTATTTAAGTCTTTAAAATGTTAAATTATAAATTACTTATGACCCGTACCTACATACCAACTTACATACGATACCAAAGTAACAAGATCTAAGAATTCGTATTTTAGCTCAAATATAACTACATACACAATTTAGAGCAATTTGTAAAATCAACCGAAAGCGTCGAATACATTAATACTTCATGTGCGTATGTGTTATATAACTTTTCATTACATGACTTTAGGGTTCATTTCAGCTTGTAAACTTGATATCCTACCGGAACAAGCGTTTCTAGCGAATCGGAAAAGATAATGGATAAAAAGATACCGAAATTATGCTCTTCCGATGGCCTTAGAGTCGGAAATAAATATAAGTGGAACAATGGGTGGTATATCGTACTTAAAACGGGCGGTTTACTATTACACCTATAAATTAATAAATTTATGAAAATTGAGCACCATAGTTAAAATTAAAATAATGTTATTATCAACTTTTAACTCAGCACATTACAGGTTCTGTCTTGGACCCACATGTAACATTTAAAACCGTTTCTATAAACAGTTTTATATAAAAATATTAGGGCAATTATTTAGCATGAAACGTCACCTGACATTTACCTCGGTATATGTTTTTTTACAAAATATAAACCAGAAATACTATGCAATTAAAAGTCTCTGAATAGGTTATATTATAATAATAATATGATTTTATTTGATTTTTATATTTTTACACATAATATAAGTATTCTTATAATTGACAGTATTATAAACTAAATCAAGGCTGTACAGCATTGAGTTAGCGTTAAGCATTATCACAATACTGCCTAAAGCATTTACGTCAATATAACAAAAAATGCTCTACAATCAACTCTGTCAATAAAACGAAATACGATTGCTTTAAATTATGATGACTGTACATCAATAAACTCATTAAACTTGTTTGAGAATACATGCCTTGAATTAATCTAGCAACATACTATGTTCACGTTAACCATTCATCGCTTAATTAGGACTAGAATTACATAAAAAGCTCGTCTTTACTTTTCTGGTTCAGTTAGATCTGCTAACCTTGTCGCGCTTGCATATTAGATGACTGTGAAGTGAAGTGTTGCAATTTTCATGAGTTTCTGTATGAATAGGTGTCGTCAAACTGTGTCATATCTGTAGTTTGATTTGGCAACGCTAGACAATGGATAACCTCTGGTGATTCACTTGTTTGTTTGAATTATTAGACAGAAATGAGTTTTTAGCTAAGTTCAGTGTTATTTATTTTTCGTTTAAATTCTTTTTACTGTTACAAATATAGCGTTTAAACTGCGCTAGAGACAGATTAACAAAAATCTCACAATAATTCACTTTAAATTGCAATCTATGACCGAGATATAACTTGTTCATAGGATTATGATGTAAAGTTTAACTTAGAATAGTAGTTATTTAAAGTTGGTGTTATATAAAAAACGGAAAATAAAATGTTCATGAAGTATGTTTTGTTGACTTAAAAAAAAAACTACAAGTATACTTTCTGAATAAGGAATAATAGCAGTCAGAAAGCGACATGTATTATTTCCAATGCAAATAAAATGAATGTTATAGAACATTAATAGTATCAAGCGTTGCTTTGCCAAAATCCACAACTGAGTGCTGATGTTCATGCTGAAAACTGGCCTCTTCCAATGTTTTACAAATTGGCCATTAAAAACTAACTAAGTGATTATGAAAACTATACAATGTCCACTCAGTAACACCGGCACCAGGCCCACCGCCAACTTGCACCCACACTCCATGACGAACAAAAGCAAATGCAAACTGCACCGGCCGCCTCCCACAAAAACCCATACTGGTTCACCAAAGATCAGCACAATCAAATTTTAGCTGGGTCAACTCCTGCGCACTCATTGAAAGGTTGAAATTGCCACACCCGCTACCGTAGCTCCACAATGCGTTCACACACGATCGAGTTGCCCAACCACCTGCCGACATGTTATTGTCGGCTTAAACTGCTTTTACATGAAGCGACTGTGTTTAGTCAATTATGAAGATGAATAAATTCAATGAATATCGCTAGACAAGGCATTTTCATGCTCTCGAATTTGACATCCTTGTTTTTCGAGGTATCTGACAATGATTTTGACAGGGGCCTCTTCCAGTAAATCGAAACCGAGCTAGAAAGTTTAGTTTTCTGAACATACCCTAAACCAATCTTGCCACTATACCAATCTTGTCGTCAACTCATTATACTTCATGCAATCAAAGTCCGTATTTTACGATTTTTTTTCTTGTTTCTTTATTTTAGGAAGGTTTAAACGGTAGTATCGTTTGAAGATGTGTGAGAATGACAGACCCATTTAGTCTAACACTAAATTTAATAACTTTTCATACATTTTATATCTATTTAGTAATTTAAAATAATATAAAAAATTAACATTATTAAGGAGTAATCTTTTATTTACAAGTTAAGAACATTAATATATTTACACAAATATATAAATAAATTAATAAACTAAAACTATGTAATATAAAGTAAATAATATTTACAAAATATATATAAAAGTGTAAAAATAATGTATATAAAAGTTTACAAAAACTCAAAATCACCCATACCCACAGAAGAGTTAAAGGTTCCCAGAAAGCTGGCAGCATTACCTCGCTGAATAGCAATGCTTATTCGCTGGCCAAGGTAGCTGCCAGCCCTCAGGTCGCCAGAAACATTAACCAAGCGGGTGGATAGGAGTAATATACGTAATGTTAAAACATAGAATCTCATAGCATATTTTAGTTTTCTAATAATTAAAACAGTAAGTAAGGTGATCGTAAATTTCTTATATTAGAAATATCATATTTAGGTAACAAGCTATCTGGCAATCGAAACATGTAAACCGCTCTCGACTGTCTACAATGACAATGCTTGTTGGTTAACACACGACAATGCTAAACGGACCATTAGGCTTGCTTTTGTCAAAATTTGGGGGACCATCAATGAACTGCGTTGCTATTTATACGGTCATCTATTATTTGGCTCTATTTTATTTGGAAAAAGTGTGTGACTTTTTTACTTCACTGTTAGTTTTTACGAGCTAGTAGTTTTTTACGATGTCATTTCTATAAGTTTGCTGAAATTAGACGTAAACTAGACATGCTTTTGGCCGACTACAAAAGTTAAAATATTTTTTTTCGGAATACAATCCAAAAAAATATTTTAACTTTTCGGAGTCCTATACTTTTATTGCCTAAAAATTTTTTATGGAAAAATCAATTAGAATAATTCGAAACAACAAAAAAAAATGGCAAAGTTTGGAAAGACATAATCTCTAATGCTCTTTAAGGGACAGTTTTTTAAAAATTCATTTTCCTTAATACCCAATACTTTATTGCATATTTAGGTAGGTACACTTTCCACTGCCCAGTGTGGGCACCACCAGTTTTTTTTTACAACGGTAACTATCAAATTTGTCCAAATATAATTTTTCTTAAACAGTTTTGTCCTCTTTGTGCGGGCGTGGCGGCTTTCGCTGCGCATGCGGCGCGCGTATAAAATTCCATTATTTGCATAAATATCATTCGGAATCCTGTTGCCGCGCGGAATACTGATGATGGACGAAAGTTTAACAATAATAATATACAAATTTACTGTGTAGACAGGTCACGGCAACTTTTTATTAAGGATTTGATAAAAAAAATAAGTTTTAATTTTATTTTGGTAGCATATTTTATTCAAATATATTCGGTTTTTGTTGCTGGTTAAGATTAAACTTATCATTATTATAAATAATATATAGAATTAAATATATGCCTTTATACAACGTGAAGCGTAGCCGCGTAGCAAGAAGCTTTATAATCGCTTTATCATTGCAAGAAAAATGTTTTCATACATTATTATGAGTATTAAGATTATTTTTGAGGGGAAACAATAAGCTAGTTTCCATTATGTGCTAATTATACATATTATAGTCCGAGATATATTTAATAAAGCTGGATACTGCTGTAAAATATGTTTTTTTATTTTTTTTATTCTATTATCACTTACCGTAGTTGTTAAATGAGATAAAATATATTGTCACAAACCTATCGGAAGATAATATATCTCTATCAAATTATATATAGACAGAAACCAGCGTAACTTTCATGCAATATCTACAAACTCAAATGCAGTATAATCATTAGCTGTATTCGTACTGTTTAAGTACTATTTAGAGTTCATAGTAAAGCTGTTGTAATTTTTTTCACACAACTCATATTTTTGTACAAGATTCGATGACATAATGAACAAGAATTTCGTTAGCGTAACACTATTTGGCCGTCTTGAGTCGCCTCATACATCTTTGCATGATAATTTTATTCTTGACGAAGTGCCCATTAGAGAGATTTACATATTATTGATATACAAGGATCTAAGATTTAGACATAAATTTAAAATTGGGACTTTAATTATATTGAGGCCCGTCCTTAATTTTGAATATATGACTAATTTAAAACGACAATAATAATTCGGATTTTACTAGTCAATCATATGGGTAAGATTTTCCTATTTGTTTATGTGTCTAAAAAAATGTTTGACGGCCACATTGGTCAACAAATCGAATTATTGATTTTAAATAATTCCATAATGAAAGTAGTAGTATCAGTAAGTAGTAAATAAAGTTAGCATTTCAATAACAGTTTCATTATTTTTATATTGATTAGAAAAGCATATTTTACATGTCATTACTCATTAAATAGTGACTACCTAATTACTATTAAAAAAGAACACTTTAATTAGACAACACGCGCAGTTAAATAGAATTACACTGCAGCTAACAACAAGTGAAATAGATCACATATCTGTAGAAATCTTGTTCAGTATTCGACGCGTGCGCACCTCGGTACGAAGATATCAACGCGCCCGCGCCAATATCAACGCATTCCAGTGATTTCTTAGCATAATAGTGCGATTGAGGTCGAGTCTTTGCCAGGCAGAGATAAATCTAGTCAGAAATTGAACGTTAATTTGAGTTTAACCTACTCTAGTATTACATAATATCAAAAACTGCTTATTACAAAAAAGACAAGGTTTAAACGGTAATTTATGTGCTAAGCTATGTAGCTTATGTGTACGTCAGATAATTTCTTTCACTTAGTAAGCTTGATTAAGTAACAAACATTCAAACATACGAACTTTTACATTTATAAGCTTTTAAGACGAGGTAACCTTGACCATGATCCGTTCGGAAATTCTGGTAATGTTATTTGGAAGAATCACCACTTCTGTGACACTTGAAACGGAAAATCAACCCATTTAAATCAAATTAATTGAAGTATTTCCTCTAAACACCAGGCAATAGATTAGATAGACTATTTTTTGGATATAGATTTCGAAAAATCCACAGATAGGATCCAGACTCCTACCACGGAGCTACTGATTTGAAATAATAGTATAGAGAAACATTTGAAATAAATAAATAACCATTGGTTAAATACTCGTATATCATGTAAGCGCTGTCACAGCGACATAAAGGTGTGATTTTTTCTACCACGATTTGAGTACAAGGCCATAAGATTGAACTGTACTTATCATGCAAGCATGTAGGCGTATGCCTATAAAGCAATCATTTAGCATTTAAAACTATTTCTGCAAATATCAAGAATATCTGACAATGTTTTCGACGCGTGCGCAACTCGGTACAAAAGATCTCAACGCGTTAGATATAATCTCGTTCCGGCAACTGTTTAGTATTCGTAGTTCCGGTATCAGGTATATCAATGCTTATAAAATATATTCTATAGTTAGCTTAAGTTTTTTGTGATATTTATACTTTTATAGTAAGCTATCTCTTGAATTTGTCGCAGTTAAAAGTTAAAAAGAAGAAACGCATGCGTATCGCAGTACAAAAGATTTCAACGCGCGAATCACACGCAAAGCTATATTGTCGTTTCATTTGGTACGTTCTCTCTCGTGTATTCTTATAAGATATGTCCGCACTAACTTTGATAAATTTATTAATCGTTTGGCTTAGATAATTACTTATGGAGAAGTAGTATATTGGGTATTTATCAAATCACAACTACAGAAGTATTTTATTTCAACTAACCATAATAAGCACTGGTATTTTATCCGTTAAAATAATGACTCCAATAAGTTAGAAAACCACAAACGAGAACTAGCAAATTAATATCAATTAACGTACATTAAATTGCAATTAGAACACACTGTGAACTCGTTTCGCAACTGTTTTCACATTAAAAAGAAAAGTTGTCAAAACTTTTTGGTAGTTTCCGACAATTCCATTCGCAGAGGTTGTGTAACTGATTAAAATAAAAACACGACACTCACCGTTCGCGAAAAAACTTGTAATTGACTTTCACCTGAGTCTGAGCACAACACACAACACTATCACTGGCACGTTTGGTCACAGAGTCCAGGGATGTTTTGGGAGTTGAGAAAAAAAAAGATTTTTAAAAAGTAGGTGTTCGATATTTGAAATTCGCGCGTCGAGCGTGGATGCGCGAGCGGCGGGCGCGCTGGTCGGGCGGCGGCTAGAGACTGCGCGCGCGCCGTCGCGACACCCGAAACTGCGATCACCTTGCGACTGGGTGACTGAGCATGGGATGTAGCGAGAGCGATTTTGTCAGACTCAAGATGAAATTCATTATTTCGCACTTTGTCTAAGCAAAGTGCGAAATAATGAATTCATTTAAAATTATATTTGGTTAAACATTGCGTTAACTAGACTATCTCAAGGATCGTGAGAAAACTAATATCTTTTATAATTTAATAATTATTGTTTGAAGTCTTGTAAATAGAAATGTTGCATGCATTGATTTGTATTGGATTAACTAAGTTCATGATTTTAACCAAATTGGATATTAATGGTAGTTTAAGACAGTATTACGTTTGTCAGTTTTTTTTATGATGTGTAGCAATATTTTAAAATACATTTTTTTTAAATTAACACTAGTTCTTTCTTAAATGCAGCAGCAATCAAAACTAGAGGTACCATTATCCTGTTATACCTATTAAATATCACTTTGGTTCAAATTACAAATATTTCTTGATATATTTTTTTCTTTTGCTAATTGTATTTAGTTACGACAAAAATCGCTCCCGCTTAAGTTCATCACTCTGTTCTCCTATCAGCAAGGTAATACGGATCTGTGTGAGACATGTCATTTCCCCAACTATTCGGTAAGGTCACCAAAAAGATTAACTGAGGTCGACCCGTTCCACATTCGTGACGTCACAATGACATTAATTTGTCATCGATTAAAGTATGATACAAGTTGCGTAGTAACGAAGTTATGAGAGTTGTTTCAGATAATACTAATATTTAAATATTCAAAAGTTTTTAAAACTGTTAAAAAGTAAATTTTGTTAAGTAGAAGTCCAAATTTCTGTAGTTTTCGAGATTTGTGTTTATTCGGTCTCAGAAAACATGAATGAAAAACTAGACAATTTTTTAAATAATAAACTGATTATCTTTGTACTTTGGGAGACAAAATAATTTTACTGTATTCCAGGCTCGATTCTGAATCACATAAAATTTAACTAGAACTTTTTAACAATCTGTATATTTGATATCGATACTAAGAATGCGAAAAAGGCCTATGACGTAATGTAATAACATAATTTCGAGGATAATAAGCTAATTTTTCCCCAACAACTGAGCGAGATAATGTTGCCAGGTGACCAAAGTACCTACCACATTAAATTTTAATGACTAATTGTCATTAGTCAATGACATGTTAACCGGTCCACTTAATTCAACAACAAGTCAGACACTTCTAATATCACATTACCTATTATATAAATAAATATCATAATTTGTGTTTCCAATAAAAGTTACGCGCGTCAAATTCTAGTCGGTTTTCCGAAGTCGTTTTAAAGGGGGATTATTTTAATGCTATAAAAGTTTTTAACTAATATTATAAAGCCTTCGGGAAAAACAACTTCATTTTTGGAATAGGTACACTTCGTAAGAACGGTATCTTACTGAATAACTATAAATAAGACTTTAAGCCTGGAGATTACCTTTTTTCCTTCGTGCGTAACAACTACTGGTATTTAAATTTCCATCTTTTGAAATAACAAGCATGCTTTTAAAATTTTTACCTAAACAAATTTAAAATATTTTTTACCACTGTTACATCACTATCATCATCATTTTAGCAACAGGATGTCCACTGCTGAACATAGGCCTTCCCCTGTGACTACCAGATCGGTCGGTTGGAAGCAACCTGCATCCAGCGGCTTGCTTCAACATTTACCAGGACGTCGGTCCACCTTGTGGGTGTTAGGTACATATTAGTTTATTTTTAATTGGTTTCTACTTGAGCTTTGGAACTCGGTTTTACTGAGCTACTAACCTAAATTTACCTAAATTAAGATTCTTAGCATTCGAAAATAAGATGCTTTTACTTAAAAAGATACATTAATTATTTTAAGAACTGTCAATGAACTAAGTATTATACTAACATTTTTAAGGCCTCGTTAGTTGGTAGGTCACACTGGGTGTGGTTTTTACCTATATAGAAGCCGAAATTAAAGAGTGTTATGTTCACCGAACCAATTATCTCTAGAATCAACGTCGAAATTGAGTTTTATTTTGGATTTTTTATATTAATACGCTCTATACTTGTATTATATAACAATTTGGCCAGTACAATTACACATGCATGTCATGATGTATGAAGTAATGCAAGTCACCAGTCAAATGCAGTTAACGGGGTCAGAGTTCTCCTTGCAGGCAAATCCAACAAGTCATTACATCAATTTTATTGCATAAAAAAAATATATTTGCAACGACTTCGATTTGGGGTCAGGTCAAACATTGTACAGCCTTAAAGTCATGTAAAATTTATTTTAATGAAATCATTTCCAGTATTTGTAGAAGACTAATTGCGTATGACAACCGATCAGCTAAGTGGTGTGGTTATCATTGGATGCAAAAAGTCTTGAGTTTGAATTTAATTTCGGGTCAATTCTGAAAAATACATTTTGCTAGTTTAGATCGGGCTTGGGTGTGCATACTATTGATAGTTTATTATTAGCTTATTAATTTGCAGAGATCAATACTGGTTATTATCCATCCATCCATCAGCCGAAAAACGTCCACTGCTGGACATAGGCCTCCAAGGATTTCCACAAAGATCGGTCCTGTGCCACCCGCATCCAGCGACTTCCCGCGACCTTTACCAGATCGTCGCTCCACCTTGTGAGGGGGCCTACCAACACTACGCTCTCCTAGTATACTCCCTAGTTTACTGGGTATACTACGGAGTAAAACGTGTTGGGTTCAATAAATCTTATTGTTGTTGGTAAACAATATACATAGTTAGTTTGGCTAATTTGATATTATCGATCCCTATCGATGGTCCACTGACCACTGACTATCGATAGCGTGCACTAGCTGCTTAATTAAGACCTACTTTATGCCACCGAAAACTCAGTCCAAAAGCCTAATGGTGGACTGGTAGAGCATGCCTAATGGAATTAAGTCTATCTTCTGTTTGATTTTTTCTTAAATCTGTGCAAAAAGTTTAAATGAATAAACACACTAGGTGGAGAGACGATCAGGAAAAGGTTGCAGAAAGCCGCTGGATGCAGGCCGCTTCCAACCAGCCAATCTGGAAGTCACTGGGAGGCCTATGTTCAGTAGACGTCCTATAGCTGAAATGATGACGATGAAATAAAATAAAATAAATTTTATTTGACATTTAAGGACGATAGGGTATTGTATTTTTAAGCGTTATACAATCTAAAGTTAGCACACATCCATCCCACGTGCCACAAATCTGGCAATTAGAGATGTCGGCGTCGGTGCACGCAGCGAGTGGCAGTGGGACGAACGAAGGACGGCGCGGTACTATACGCATGCATTTTAGTTTAATTTCTGACAGTAAGACAGTATTTTATTGTTACACAAGCGTAGAAACTTGTTACATATATTTTTAAAAAACGAAATAATACTCAAAGTTAAGGCTCTATTATCATTCGTTATTGCAACTTAACGTCAATATAAGAACTATTTTATTTATTCATGTTTTAACAACTTTCTTTATAATGCTATTACCTAGATATAATTTAAATCGCGTAAAATAACTTCCTAAACGAAAGACCCATTCAATCAATTCAAACCATTTCAAATTCGGTTGTAAGTTGAATTGATTTTTTATGTTTTCGTGTAATCATTTAAGCATGAACCTTACGAATCATCATATCTATCAATATAAAATAAATGTTTTGTCACAATAACAGGCAAAATAACAGATATTCACTTCTAAGTATTGTCTCAACACTCAGGCAATAAAATATTAATCATGGATTGGATATCACTAGTAAAATATTGCAATGATGATTAAATAAAAGTAAGATCAGATACCAAAATACAAGCCTTAAAAGGCGATTATTTCACATAAAAACCGAACAAGTGCGACTCGAACTCACCCACGGACCCACGGGTTCCGTTCAAATTTGTGGGTACTGTAGAGGTGTTTATAGCCGAGCGAATAAAACCTCTACGTCTACCAAGGTATGTTCGAAATATGAAACTGGCTTTTGAATATTTTTCTTTGACGTAGAAAGAACTTTTGTTTTCGGGATTCATTAGAAAGTCTGAAGTCGATGAAAAATAATAAAAATCTAAACCAAATATAAACCTAAATATTGGCAATTGAGAAAAACGATTCAAAAGTTAAGTATTTGCTGCATTCCTCATGTAAAGAACCTTTTAAATAATATAATTTATTAAGTGAAATAATTTGTTCTCGATCAATTCCCAATAGTCAATCCCAGCTTCGGCCGTTGGCCGGTTACAGTACGTTACAGAACGTTATAGTACCTACGAGTTCCTTGCAATAAGGCCCTTTTTTATGATTGTATTACAAATGTATAATTTTCTGATTTTTCCCTATATAGATATAGCATAAGACGGTATTACTTGCCAAATTTTATAGTTCTAAGTCAACATAAAATACCCTATAAATTTTGATTCCCTTCAGTGTCAAAATATTAGGTTTTTACGACATAATCTTTTTTTTTTACATTTACTTATATGTTTGATTTTTTCACAGGTTCAAGAGACTATAGACACAGTATATACGAGTATATAGACTTAAGTATATCGTTTTGATTTTAACTCGATACCTCTTCGCGTTCCCGAGGTGAAGGGTCTTGACAGACAGGCGGATGGACGGACGGGCGGACAACAAAGTAATAATAATCCTATAAGGGTCCTATTTTTTCCTTATGGGATACGGAACCCTCAAAACGCACAAATGTTATTAAATTACGGTATAAACTCACACGTGTCACAAAACACAGTTGTGTGCGTGCCTTCTAACCCTGTCTCATCGTGTTAGAGCACGGCATTGACCCGCTTGTATCGATATTCGGTTTCACAACGAACCTGCGCCTGCGACTCCACGCATTGGTAATTAATCTGTCATCCACCCATTTGGCACTTGCGACTAAGGCTAAAATACACTATAAAAAAGATATATTTACTTCTGGGCAATCTCTTACGTGTCTCTTAAATACTTGAAAATGGAAGAATCACTGCTCTACATATTGAATGGGATTAAAATCCAATTTTTAGGGTTTCGTACCCTAATAGTAAAACGGGACCCTATTACTGAGACTCCGCTGTCCGTCCGTCTGTCTGCCTGTCACCAGGCTGTATATTCTAAACCGTGATAGTTAGACAGTTGAAATTTTCACAAATGATGTATTTCTGTTGCCGTTTTATTATTTATTATTGTACATTAACATTTGGTGTCTCATTTATAGTCATTTTTACAGCACAAACTACATGTCCGCCCTTACACCATCATCTATGGAACAGAATATAACAAGCGCCCGTAACGCATTCACCCTTATTGTGGCTGAACCCTAATTCATCTGTCATCTACCTATCCGACTCTGGTGACTTGATCACGGCCGTGACATTAATGTTTAATTATATCTAATAAAGACGAAACACTTTTCTTTGTTTGTGGATTTGTTATGGTTGACGGACAGATATTGTTGTCTTTATACGAACGTCAGGTGATCATTGGTCACGATTTGTAAATTCAATTTTCACTTGATTAATAAAGTGTTAAACATTTTATAATGACTGCAATTTTGCGAGGATTAAATATTTTTTATATAAATGACTATATTTTAACCAGCATGACACGTCTTATTTAATTTTTATTTAATAAAAGGTATGTTAAGTTCCAAGTTATCTATATTTTCTGGGTAGAACGGTTATTTATTTAATTATTTATTTTAAGTTCATGAAAGTACATACATATTTCCCTTTCACAACCAAAATATGGGACTTATACAAAAAAATAATAGCAACGATCTTTAAAACGTTATAGACTTCTAACTAAACATCTTACCTCAACTATATATCTCAACTATAACTAAAACCTCAAAGATCCTATTCGTCACTAAACGAACTACATGAAAACATCCGACTATTTAAATAAGTTCAAGGTCACGAGATTCCAATATTGAAGCTATTAATGATGTGATGGCTAAACTGCCCGAGGTGACGTTTCGCCCACTTAATACGTCATCAAGTACCCACCTACCAGGACTTGGTAAAAACTAGTAAAAACCCATTGAGAAAAGAACTATGACGTGTCAAGAAACTTTGAAATCAAATAACCCCTCATAACACTGAATAAAAGTAGTTTTCTGCAGAATTTGCAGAAAAAATTAACACTGATACCTGTATATGAATTAGTCAGAGAAATATATGATTTGATTGCTTAATCATAAGAGTTCATTTCCAATGAAAAACCAAATGCGATCTCATAGTGACCTTGTGATTCCTTTGAAACCTTCGATAATTTCGCGAACAGTCACTTTTTGAATATGCAAAATGACGCAGCGATATTAAGAGATCATTGTGCCTTTGCACCTTTTTTTTTGAGACCCATTTATCAGACGAACAAAGGTAAATAAGGTTATAAAATAAATAAAAAATAATGTAAGTATGTAGGTCCTCTACAGGGCCCTAACCATGAACTTTTTCACGACCGAGATTGTTTGGTAGCACTTTGATATGAGCACAAAATTTTGGTCACGTGATTTGGTACCATGAACTACCTAAAACGATCTTGTTTAGTGTTGTGAAAGAACGAGTGAACTGTAAAAAATTGTCTATGCGTTGAAATAATGTCAAAAAATGATGCACGCGGTCCGAATTAGATAAATAAAATGAACGAAATATTATTGAACACAATAAATACCTGTGTTTGCTTGCTAATTACTTGAAAATATAAAAAAAAATGTATTTTGCTTGTACTAGGAGTTATTTTTGTAGAAATGTTACCTATTTTTAGCGTAAATATCAGCCTTTCTTAATGAGCTATGACTGAGCTCTTGATTTTTAAAAATCATTTCGGACTAAGAGTCATACGTCATGAATGATCAAATTCAAACGTAGTGGTTCCATTCTCTTTGGATAAAATTAGAAAAAAGTTAAAGTCAGTATTTGATTTAAACACGTATTTACAATTTATTTTACAATAATTTTTTTCTAGACTCGAAAGCACATTTCAAGAATGTGTTCTGTTAATTTATGATTTTACTTTATTTATAGGTAACACTTATAATAGTTCAATTGTATAACGATGTTTGCATGGACAACATAACACAATAAATTATCATTTTTATGGGTTTCTTGATTCATTTCGAGAAACTTTAAATTATCTTAAGTACCTTATATATACCAGAGGGGAAAAAAGCTAACAGCGTCTGGATAAGGTACCCATGGTACCGGAGCAGAAGAAAGCTAGCGGTGTCATGATTAGGCATCCAAGATACTAAGTCGTTGAAATCAGAATTCGATGAAGACAGAGCCTCACAAGTGTTTATTATCCGTGTTTCTAAAAATATTGTGAAAGCCAATCGTTAAGAATAAATAGTGTTAATAAATGTATACCCATTAAATTATTTTAATAATACAAACTGGTACACAAGGTACTCTGAAATTATACTAATCCACAGCTACTCACTTTGTCTTATAGTACTTCACTTGCTATTGAAAAAAAGGTGGCATTTACTATACTAGGTATTCAATGAATTATCCGCAACCGCCACTTTTTAGAGGCATAGGAAGCGGGGTGCTTCATCTTACGCAGCAAAGCTGCTCGAGCGATTGCTGCTTCGAATGTAGGTACTTGTTTATCTTGACTTCACCACTCTCCAGCCAGCAAGCATGCTCCACCATCTCAGCAACCAGGAGCAGAGCGATACATCCGTCACAATTTTGTTTCCCGAACCATGCGGATCTCGCCGGTAAAGGAATAGTAAACTAAACTAAGAATATTAAAGAAGTTTGGCGCGTTGCATGTTCGATTGTAGGGGGCCCTCTACTATCTCCTCAACATCACACTATTACATGACTGGCCACCGGACGATAGTCGGTGTGATGACCCCAGCAGGTTCACGCCGACGGGATCCCATTTGTATGGCGTAGATTTTTATGGGAAGTCCGGCCAGCCAGTCTATACATACTGTCTATCTATTCAGCCTTTTGCAGTCCACTGCTGGACACAAGCCTCCCCCAAAGAGCATGATCACCCGCATTTTTCATTCATCCACTGCCAACCATCATCCCAAGGTTGGTCCTTATGGGGCTGGGGGGCGCCCTACACTATGGCTATCTCTCATTTATATATAAATAGTTCAAAGTATGTATACTATCTCATAACGATACTATTTTTAGGGTTCTAAAAAATCTAAAAACTAGCCTAGTGCACGTCGTGCTACGCGCAGTATAGGGTTTCATAGTTGCCCGTGGTAGTTCCCACGATATATTGCAGCAATTATTTAATTAAGTCTTCATTTAAGTCACCTTAAAAGTTTCCCTTTAAGAAATTTTCGAACGACGACAAAATTAAACGATTATTACTCCTAAAACTAACAGGTCTATCTTAACCGTTATAATTTTCTTTGAAAATTCATGGAAAGCACTATAACCATGATTTTTTCCAGAATTTTAAAACCAATAGTTTTATTTACGCCCTACCCGAACAAAAATTAGCATTTTAAAGTTTAATATTTGGCAAACGTAACTCTAAATCGAAAAGTAGTCTTAGCAACCCCTAAATCATTTTAAGGGACCTATTCAACGATGGGTTAGACGATGAAAAAATAATCACCCCCACGTTACACGTATAATAAATAAGTATTGGACAATATCACATACAATGCTCTGACCCTCTAGCACGAGCAACAAAACACGCTACGATATGATATGATATGATATAGCGATTTATTGCCTCTTTTCTTTCAAAATATAATATAATGTTATATATATATATATATATATATATATATATATATAACATAGCCTCCAACTTGATCTTTTATTGAAACGGTAAGCATGTCCTTGCCGGCGACGTCACGGTTATGCTCGCTTTTTCGATAAAAGTTCATATTTTGACAAAAGATATGCGTTAAATTGCTATATCATATCATGTTTTGTTGCTCATGCTAGATGGACAGATCCTAAGGTAAGTAGATTAAGCATTTGTGTTATAGAAATCAGAAACAACGACGGTACCACAACAGCCAGACCCGAGTCAGTATAGAAAGTTCTTTTTCTACATTGACCCGACCGGGAATCGAACTTGGAACCTCAGAGATTGCGGCGACATATCTTTTCGGGCGTGCTCGCCTCTCGGCTACGGAGTTCATCTAGTATCGGAGCTACCCTAAAACTATATTTTACACACAGACGGACATGACGAAACTATAAGGGTTTCTTGTCAGGACTACGGAACCCTAAAAGCCGGAATAAAATAAGTATTTAACTAACTTAACTTCCATATAACAATCTTGATTTTACTGTCCATTTTTATATATAATGGTGCTCGAAGGGTTCCCTTCGTGCGCGAGTCCGACTCGCACTTGACCGTTTTATAAAGTGAACTATTTACTAAAACCTACTCACTTAACCAGGACCAAGGTGCTAACTAACGTACGGTGAGTGGGTATAGAACAGTGGGTTAATCTTAGTCCCGGACCAGCAAATGCACTCTGAATAAGACGTGTTTAATATACAGGGTGTTAGGTAAATAGTATATCAAGCTGAAACTAGCCCATGTTAACATTATAATATGCATTAAATTCTATCGTGAAGACAGAAAAGACCATGCGAAAATCGACCCCACCCACCAGCAGACTTCAAATGTATCTCAGTTAATAGATCTCGACTGCTGGTGATTTTATACTATGACGGCATCTCTCGTAGGAATGAGGTTTTCATGAAAAAAAAAACTTTGTAAATATGTTTTTTTTTTCATTGATTTTCCGTATTTTTTTATAATATAGTGCAGTTAATTCTTGTAAAGAACGTACTTAAGCACACTGTGGCAAACCATACTTCGTTGTAACGTTAAAGGCTGCGACCAGACTACATAATATGGTCCAGATCTGGCGAATGCGCCGCGAACACGAAGCTCGCGCGCGGCGCGCGGCGCGCGGACTTTTGTCCCTCTAGCTAGTGTATGCTAGTTTAGGCCTATACTATACACCGTGTTTTTTTAACCGTCTTAAAGTCGAAGCCCACGTTATGTAACCATCCTAATAAACCTCTAGGAAGTATTATTTTTCTATTATCAACCATATTATTTTAAAGTAAAAAATAACAAATAATTCAAGATAGTAATGTATCATCCTGTTTATAATGTTTATGGTTTCAACAATGCGTAGTCCTTGACCTTGCCGCCTCCACGCGTGCAGCACCATCCACGTAGACTATCATACTCGTGTACAGGCTGTTTCAAACTAAGTTTCGCTTAAAATAATTTTATTTTTTTAGTTTTTAAGTAATTAATAATTACCAAGTTTTATTATACAAATGACATGTAGTTATTGGATACTTTAAGTGGCCTTCGGCTTTATGACGGTTAAAAAAGCATGGTGTATACTCAAACTTAAATGTTGTCATTTATTGAAGGTTAAAACAGGGTTTCATTGTTTTGATTTTCGTATACCTACAAGAAAACGTTTACGTTTAATACAGGGTGTCCCAGAACTCAACGTTAAGCCGAAACGGGGTGACAGGATTGATTGTAACCATCATGAGAAAAATCAGAAAAAAATCTTTCCCATGCAGTTTGAAAATTATGGGAATTTAAGAAAAACCTAGAAATTTGGTCAAACTGTAACCATTTTTCGGTTACTGTGGTTAATTTTTATTATTTTTGTTCATTTAAACTTTGGAACCGTAAACCTAAATAACATTTCTAGAATCACAGTCAAAAATAATGTCACAATTGCCCCAAGTTTCCAAGAATTAAGACTATTTGTTAAACTATGATTTTTTTTTAAATTTGTCGACTTTGGAAGGCCTCCTCCTTTAACCTGTATGCTCAAACATTTGAGCGCGACCCGAGCTTATTGCTTAAAAAAATGTACTAGAGTGCCTTGACTCCACCTCTCAAAAATATAAACCTGAAGTAACCCGATTTTTGCTAACCCATTTTACCCAGTTAAAATGTTTTTAGGGTTCCGTACCCAAAGGGTAAAACAGGACCCTATTACTAAGGCTCCGCTGTCCGTCTGTCTGTCTCTCCGTCTGTCTGTCTGTCTGTCACCAGGCTGTATCTCATGAACCGTGATAGCTAGAGACTTGAAATTTTCACAGATGATGTATTTCTGTTGCTGCTTTAACAAAAAATACTAAAAAACAGCATACCATAAATATTTAAGGGAACTCCCATACAACAAACGTTTTTTATTCGCCCAAGCTCTTGGTAGGTTCTTAATTTTATGAATTCAAAATGATGAGAGAGAAGGATAGTGGACATGTTTGCCATGAGTGAGCAAGACAGATAGTGACGCCACTTTTACCAAGGTCAACAAAAGTAAGTAAAATTAATAAAATAATGAAATATCTTGACCTAGTTTAGTTTAGGTTTATTGGAATAAAAGTCAGATAGGGATTATTGTTATAGGATATGTTATTTCCCATATGAGTATGAGAGTATGAGATTGGACTCCCTTTGCCGCACTTAAACTCAAAGTCGGTCCTTTATACGTGGGGGATGTGATGGTTACGGTTGCAACCAGCCTAGCTCCGCCCAGAAGCGCAGAAGTTTCCTGGGTTTTTCACAGACTTCGCGGCGCGACCTTCGGTTTTAAAGGATTTCATTGCTATGTGATGCTACCGCCTCGCATTCCAAGACTACGTGGGCGGCGGTTTCATCTGTAGTTAGACAAGCCCTGCAGAGAGGGCTGTCTGTGTTGCCTACGGTGTAAATATGTATGTTTAGGAGACAGTGACCGATCACTGTCCCCACGATTATGCGCAGATTTTATCTATCAAGGTTGAGTATACGCCGAGTCAATTTGGGTGTGACCCCTGAGAGGTTCAGTTTCGATTGTCTGCATGCTGTACTCAGAGTCCATCGTTCGTTATGTTGGGATAAAGCACTGTGTCTAATCCAGGCGCGCAGTTGGGAATATGGTAAGGGCAGGATCGAGGCTGGCCCCTCTATGACCATGTCCGAGCCCCTTCTCGCCAGTACATTTGCGGCATCGTTGCCTAAGGAATTACTATGCCCTTTTATCCACGGCAGTGTTACCTTGTTGACCCTTCCAATCTTTTATATTTGAATGAATTTATTCTTAGAAAATTATTTACAAAATGTCAAGCGATTGCCTGTGGATCCGTACTCTTCGGTGTGTAACAAAACACGTACCCGGTTACCTTAAACCCAAAATAAAAAATCGTTATTATATATATAAGTAAAATAAAGTTAATAATCAATAAGGTCCTAAGATAATAAAGATATTAATTTTTTTCCTCTTAGGGGATACCCCTATCCCCTAAGAGGAAGTAAATTAATCTTTGTCCCAGACAGACGCGGCCTGAGGTGGCGGCCGCGGCTGCGGCCTGTTGTGTAGTATGAAGGTCTTATTTACTATTCAAATCCACGTAGCCGCGGCCGCAAGCTCCGCCCAACAAAAGGAGAATTTTGTCTTCTAAATGACTTAGCTTAGACGTCCATCCGCGATGACGAGTAGGCAAGAAATGGCGGTCTCAGCCGCGGCCTGGAGAGTCATTTCTTTATATCTTACTATGCGAGTGTGTTTCATAATGAAATACCGAACGACCAACGTACCTATATTTTAAATTGGCCGCTGCGGCTCGTTGTAAAAAATTGCAACTGGCCGCACCCCGCGCGAGCGCACATACCGGCGGCTGAGCAGAAGCGGGCGAAGCTTGCGGCCGCGGCTAGCCGCGCTCCGGCCGCGCAAGTCGCGTGGATTTTGAATAGTACTGAGACTTTCATTCTACACAACAGGCCGCGTCTGTCTGGGACAGGCTTAATTCTCCTGCTCACATACAGCAACTTTTTCGACAGAAGATAATTTAAACCTTAAAAAAACTTACATTGTCATACGAAACTGCCGACCAGATTACATCAGTTTGTACAATATAAAGTTTAAAAATATAATATAGGTAGGAATGCTAAGGGATGCAATGTCTCAATGATGAGTAAATGCAGAATGCATGGAAGAGAAAACAAACTAAAAACTAGTGAAAAAAGACTTGGAACATGGCACGCGAACGGTGGTGGTGGTTGGTGATGCCAGGAAGGTCATGATTTATCTATGCACCGAATTTCATCGAGAGCGGGTAGGTATATCATTTCAATACTTGACTATGTTTAAACAACTTCTTTATGTCTTGTACCAAATAAATTATTTTCTATTAGAAATAAAATAGAATTTATACAGTTTTAAGACAAACATCCCAACGTTATGGATTTAAGAATTTTTTGCCTACCTTGCAATGATAACTTTACATGTAACTTGTTAGTTGGACTATTGAAGCGTTTCTTTTTTGCTCACGCTGTTCTTCCCTTAAATCGCATAAAATATACATTAAATAATCACTTTCTATAGAGAAATTAAACACACGATAGGTACTACTCGTAAAATGCGTACCTATCTGATTTTGCATAGTGAAACGTACCTTGTATTTATGGTATTACCGAGGAGTAATCACTACGTATTACTACTAAGTTCTATGGTTTCCAAAAAGCCGGTAATTTAATAAATTTATGTAACGGTTATTGATTTCGATTCAAAATTTTGGTAATGTCATAATTTGAAAGCTGTCACAAATATACATTAGAAGTTGACTTTTTAGTCTATTCCGAAACAAGGTCTCAACGTTGGTCAAAATTTATAGCTCAATTAGCTCATTGTTCGGATTCAATTTTGCGCCATACAAAAATTTCTAGCACTTGGCATACAATCTCAGTTTTTAAAACCATAAAACCTTAACATAATTGCATTACCTCTCGCCTAATTTTTTTTATTTCAGAGTATATTGCTCTATTTTTTTTTTATTTAATTTTGTTTTCGGACAGCTGCTCCGTGTTTTTCATGGATATGACATTAGGCATAGACTAGGCAGATACAACAATAGAAAGAGACAAAGTTATCTGTTGACAGTAGTTTTGGATATTGCGTTCCTTTTCTTCTGACGACCAAGATATAGACAAGTCGTTCATTCTTTCACATCACTAAACAAACACATTTAAAGCAGTTCATGGTACGAATAAAAAAAAAGAAAAATCAAAATTGCTAAATATCATAATTGCTTTTACGATTTCCGGGGAGTCAAGCGAAGTATCATAATGTTTTATGCAAATATATACATATAATTAATCCTATTTTTGTATCTTGCTACTATTTTTACAGCATTCATTTAGAAATTAAGAAAACAATAAAAAATAAATTTTCCATACAAATTATTTTGACATATGAAATCAATTTCTAGCTGTCATTAGTGTCATAATAAACGTCATTTGTACTGAAATGAGTGAATGATAGGCAAAATTGTTTGTTGTCAAAATCCAATAAATGTGATTGTTTTTACGACTTCATGGTAGGAAATTGACAGATTTTGACAGATTTGTGATTGTTTTAACAGTTCATGGTTAGGGGGCTGAACAGATTTATACTATTGTAATTAAACTTTGGTAAGGTTTCTGGCGTTAATTGAAGATCACACGAACGAGGTATAGAGCCACAGCTAGTGTTTAAAAAAAACAAGTGCCGTGACTTGTCCCAAAAGTGACCTGTGAAAAGTGACCTGGGCCCTAACCATGAACTGTTAAAACAATCACAAATCTGTCAAACATTATCATTTCTGTCAAATTTTGTATGAAATGACGTACCAAAATTGACAGATTTGACAACTTTGAGATTGATTTTAGAGTTCATGGTTAGGGGGCTGGTAAAGAAGATCGTCTGAAAATAACTTCTAGTATAAGACTAACTAAATAATACAGTTAGGTTAGGTTATAAATGTGTTTATGTCTACTTAGTTTTTTTTAGTGTATCGTGCAATCAAAATAATCGATCGACTACCGATTAAACCATACAGTGATTGTTGGGCAAAACATTGATTACTTCCTTTAGTACTGGGTAACCTTAACTAAAAGGCTTTCGTGATCGTGAATGCTAACGGAAACGCATTAAGTGATAACATTGACAACAGACAAGTCACGTGACCAGTGCCATGGAGTCAAATTGGTTAGTATAAAGATAATAAGAGCAAGTCAACTAAATTAAGAATACATTTAAATCCATTGCTTAGTGCCTCATAAGACTAGGTAGGTAAGAGTAGGTTATACCTATATTCAAGTAGTTACACAATTTAAAAGACAAAGTGACTGGTATTTAGTAGAAGTAGTATCAAGTATTCAATCATGCAAATGATGCAAAGTATCTACATAAGTATGCATAATCCTTTTAACAATTAGATTTCGTACCATTGACCCATCAAATCATGAAATTCTTATATGACGGATAATGGACTATATGGCGTCGCCATCTCTGAGGTTCCGGGTTCGATCCCCTGTCTGGTCATTGTAGAAAACGAACTTTTCTATACTGTCTCGGGTCTGGGTGTTGTAATACCGTCCTTTTTGTGATTTCTATAACTCAAGTGCTTTAGCTACTTACCTTAGGATCAGAGCAAGGTATGTGATGTTGTCCAATATTTATTTATTATTTATTTAATTGAGCCAGGAGGTGAATCGAAAAATTACTTAATGGCTGTCTAGTTAAAAAAAAGTTTGCACTCATTAAATCATGTTCGATGAAATTCAACGAAACAACTAAGCGAGAGAGTGGGCAGAGCCAGAGGCTCTTCTAAGTAAATAAAATAAATGCAGGGATGTACCATCGATTAATTATTTTAATTTTGCGACTACCTAATGCAGTCTTATCTGAACTCCTACTTTTCGTTTTTGGCGTACCGCCTACTTTATATTGCGCGGGCGCATCAACAACAACAAACCGTACTTTAAACACAAACTAAGTCTGTCTCAAATGTAGATCAAGATACGTATTTGGAATATTTTTTTAATATCTGTAGTCAACTATAGTATTTTTAAGGGGGCTGCTTTAAATCAAGACAGACCACGAAATTAAAAAATTTAAACTTTTTGTACCGAATAACTACTCTTTATGTTTTTACTTCATTAATGTTAGTGAGCTAACTGACTTAAATTTGAACATAACATAATATGATTAGGTACCTGGGCCCTAACCATGAACTGTTAAAACAATCACAAATCTGTCAAACATTATCATTTCTGCCAAATTTTGTATGAAATGACGTACCAAAATTGACAGATTTGACAACTTTGTTTTAAGAGTTCATGGTTATGGCTCTGGGGGCCAATTCTCGTAATTGTCATTCATAGGGAGCTTAAGATTTTTATATGGTGGGATTATGATGTTATTGAAAATTGGTATTCTCGTCGCTATTTAAACGTCGAAGCGGACTGTTAAATAATTATGTTAAAACTAGTTAGTGTCATCCATGGATAGAGTACTTCTAAAATTTTGCTAAGTAACTTACACTTTCAGTCTTAGCAGAAAAGTATATATTTATTTGATGCAACCAATTTGAAATACTTACTGTTCTTAGTCAGAGGCACAAACCATAGAAGTTTGTTTTCTTTGTCTAACCAGTGCAATATCCAGTTTGACTATTAAATCCATGGTGACAATTTTGTCAAATCAAGCCAGTTTAAAATTAGTAGAATACCATTTGGCCATTTTCCACTCTCAATCGTATTACGATCACTTTGGATTGATTTATCCATTTGATATTGTCATTTTCGTATACGAGAATACCGTTTGAGCGGTTGATGTTAGTGGGACAGGTTTGACACCGGATTATAACTACTTTTAAATTACGGGAATTGGGTTCCTGATTGAACGATTAAATGTTTGACCAAATCCGCGTCAATTGACTTGTTAGGTTATTAGTATTTTGGTAAAAATATCATTATACAGCCGCTAATCACATTTTGATAAGTACTCGTATACAATGTAGAAATGCCGGGGGTAAATGTAGAAAACGAACTTACTTAGATTGTCACAGGTTTGGGTTTGTCGTCGTTGTTTCTGACTTCTTCTATAAAGGCTTTTCTACAAGGGCTTTAGCTTCTTACTTAAAATCAGAGCAGCGTATGTGGATGTATTTTCCAATATTAATTTATTTGTAAAAATCTTTTAAAAAAATGTTCTGACTACCTCTATTCAGCCTATTGCAGTCCACTGCTGGACGTAAAGAACCAAAGAACGCCAGAGAGCACGATCTCCCGCTTTCTTCATCCATCCACTGCAAGCCATCTTCCTAATGTCGTCGGTCCATCGGGCTGAGGGGGGGGGGGGGGGGCTACACTACGTTTGCCAAGACGTGGTCTCCACTCGAAAACCCGTTTCCTCCACCTTTTATCTTCTGACGACAGATGTGGCCAGCAGGGGCGTGCAGTGCATATAGGCAATTAGGCAGTGCCTACCAGTTAAATTAAATGAGGTAGGCAGTAGGTACTTATAATTGTGTGTTATTGTTCAAAACTACTGATTTTCTTGAATAAAACACATTAGTAAGTATCTACTGCCTACCTCAAAATAAAACCAATGCCCGCCACTGGTGGCCAACCCACTGCCACTTAAGCTTGCTACATTTTTGGACTATGTCCGTTACTTCTTACTACCTACTCCCACTATATCTTGTGTTTGGTATAAAAATCTAGTATAAATCTTAACAATAATAAACTCGCTATATATTGCATAGCCCACGTAGGACCACGGCAAATGATGGATGGCTGCAATGAACATTCCGAGTGAGCGATAACGTAATAAAGAATTGTTGCTGCACTTTAATGATATAGTATCATCATGCAATAATGTCATTTTCTAAAGTAAGAAAAAACTTTGACTAATTATTGTTTAAGCGGTTGCCACATTATTTAATCGGAAGTTAACGAAGGTCATTCAACTGGGAAATGGATTTACCGGTAACAATGTGGTAGATGAAATTGTAAAAGTTATGTAGAGAGACTTTTTGGTTGAGGTTTTCGCATTTTTTTTATATTTTTGACATAACAGATTGAGCAGGATGTCAAAAAATTACACAAAGGATTAGGATTATATCCAGAATAGACAGATTGTTTTTTCTAATAATCATAAATTTATTAAAATATCTAACCCAAAATACCGCATCGTTCTCCAAAAATTTAAAACTTATTGTAAGTATTTTACAAAAACGACGTGATAGTATTTTAATATAGTTACGTATAATGTCATTCAGTCATTCTCTGGATTAAGCTCTTGCCAAATAAAACCTACCTACAAAAACCGGCCAAGTGTGAGTCGGACGAAGGGTTCCGTACCACTATCTATAAAAACGGCAAAAATATTGCTTTTGTTGTATGGGAGCCCGCTTAAATATTTATTTTATTGAAATTTTTAGTATTTGTTGTTACAGCGGCAAAAGAAATACATAATTTGTGAAAATTCAACTGTCTAACTATCACGGTTCATAAGATACAGCCTGGGACAGACGGACAGCGGAGCCTTAGTAATAGGGTCCCGTTTTACCCTTTGGGTACGGAACCCTGTTACGTTTTATTTTTTGTTAGTCTTTTATTTTACGGTAGCAAGATAAAGTGGTCGTCCCTTCTAAGGTAGGTATCATACGAGTTTGTTGAACCTACCATAGATGTCATTTTCCTTCTCAGCAAGTGTGTCGTCATTGTCCGGACAAACGCGAATATTTTAATTGAATTAACTTGTTTGAAATACGAGTAGTGACTAATATATGTTTTTGAATGGGACTGCACAGATGTGTTAATATTTGTTTTCGATTAGTCAGCTTTAACAGTATTGTTAAGTTATAAATTCAAGCGAACGTTCGGTACTACTGTAATAATAATATGCCCATTTCCGGTTTAACATTTTTTAAGTTGTTTTGTATTGTTAAAGGTTAAATACAGGTTAACAATATCATTTAAAATTGTTTTTTTGTTTCACATTGTTTTCGTTTACAGTCGTTAAAATCTAGATTTATGTTGATGAAATCTAAGGTTTATTTATATACAAACTTGTACAAAATGTTTTTTTATGTAAGCGATGTTTAGTTTACTACAATTTTATAACGGTTCTTTTGATAAATAAATAACATCTGTGTTATATATAACATTTTAAACTTTCTTGTTGCACTTTTTAATTATAACACTTTACACAAGAAAAAGAGGTAAGTATGTTGCAGCAATACCCGTGTTGTGTACAGTGTTATAATCTGTATTTTGTGTTAAAAAAACATAACTTAAAACTGCAAAAGCTACTAGTCGTTACATACCAGTTTGAGGGGCAGTTACAATTCATAAAATAATTATCTATAAGAATTGGGCAATCGAATTCTCAATCTTGTCTCTCTCTCAACCAACAAATACAATTAATTTCCATGCAGCCCGCAAAACTGACGTCCGATGATGCATCACCGCGAGAGGGCGCTTTTAAAATCCTATTACTCTCCTCTCTCAACACGGTCCCGAAATTAACTTACAATTTGCTTGAATCACCGTTGAAGAGATGGCAATAATCTTATCAGAGGTTCCGTACTCGTTTTATTACTTGAGAGTGTTGAAAATCGTAAAAAAAAACTCAAACTGCTTATTAAAAATCGAAAGAAAGGCCAACTTTTTCTTCTTTCTCGGTCCCTCACTGATGAGGATCGTGACCACGTACTATACTATTCCTCCACAGACTGCGATCATAGGCTGTGTGCACCGAATGAAGCATGTTTCCGCTCACCGTATTTCTCACTGCTTCCGACCATTTCGTGGGTGCCCTAACCCGGGCAGGTCTTACCCTCCATTAGGTTTAAGATGATTTGTTTCTCCAGACAATGTTTTGAAGACCGCATAATGTGTCCAAAGAAACTCAGGGTACGTTTTCTGCATATAGTGGAGAACCGCGTGGTGATGTGGAGTTCTTGTAACTCGATGGACTCGTTAGTCTGCATGGCAGTCCAGGGTATGAGGAGTTATTTCCGTCAACACCACATCTCAAACGCATCGATCTTACTGCTATCGCAACACACAATGAAAATAGAACTTTAACTTACTAACTTACATACATCATAATCGAACCACGTCAGCCCACAGCTGGGCATGCCTATCCCAATGCAAGCTACTGAGCCCAATACTCTGCTTTTAACTTAGATAGTATTACGTAATATATCGTTTGGGATGTCAGGCACACTTTTACCTGAAACAAAAAAAGACACGTTAATCAAAGAAGACTTTTTTTTTCAACAACATAACAACACAACACAGCGCAGACACAACAAAACAGTTGTTGTTGTTGGATTCTATGCCTGGGGCTTTATTTGTTTTAACTAAGTAGTTAATCGTCATCATCATCAGCTCTTGGATTCTGCTGAATATAACCACAGCAAGTGGCATTGATTTTAGTATAATATCGAAAGTATTAATCAAACCTACTTGGGGTTTTCTATCTAGAGGTGGAACTCCAAAAGTAATAAAATCGATTAAACAATTTATTCGATTGCAAATAAAAATCTCACTCTCCTCCCGATTGTGATTAAGCGATACGATGTTATTGGTGTTCCGTTTTATTTATTACGTGAGACACACGAGGAAAAAACAAATTACAAATGATAATATCTGTGTGATGATAATAAAATGTGAACTCAAAATCTCAATACACTGTAAGAAAAAAAAACGGACTTTTTATTTTAACGACTGAAAAAAGAAGCATGTTCCATTAGATGTATAGTTTGTTTTTTATTTATTGTGGCATCTGAATTAGATAACTTGTCAAAACTTTTTTTGTTAGATAGGGCATAATTTTGAGGTCCGTTACCAGGTTTCTAACTTTCTTAAAAACTAACCCGTTCACTTACAACTGCTTATAAACAAATCCTTTACTATAGAGCCATTATCTTAGTTCCAAAAAACACATCTGTAACCTAAAACCCGATTAATGAAATTAATATTTTGATTAAAATAAGTCTGATTGTTTATCTGTAAATAAATTGTGTTTGTATGTTTGTCCTCTATGCATTCATAAACCATAGATCAGATTAAGAGTTGTTTTGCGCACGTCACGGAAGGTTTCCGAATTGAATTGGAAACTACTAAACGGAATTGCAGTCCACAGCGAGTTAAAATAAAAAAAAACGATTCTTAAACATAAACTCAACTTAAAATATTTCCTTATTTACATGATACCAACTAACTAAAATACTAGTAGGTACATGTTAAATTTAATGAGTTTCATGAAACTGGCAATATTTTGCAGCCATGAAATACTTGTGATATGACTGTTCATAATACTTATGATATGGAAGTCACTGGGAGAGGTCTTTGTTCAGCAGTGAACGTCCTGTGGCTGAAATGATGATGATGATGATTACTGTTTATATTTACATGCTGAATACTCTACCTCCCTACAAAAATTCGTTCTACCTGTGAGACCAAATTCGGAAGTTCCCAAAGTATTTTTTTTCGAGATAGATAAATATTTACAGCCTTAATCATAAGAAGGTATTAGTCAACATTTTAAATAACTTAGCTAAGAAACGACCAAGGCCCTAAACAGTAATTAAAATGATATTTCAAAAGTTCTGATATCTGATGTTTAGTTAAGTCCTCTTTTTTGTTAGGAATGGTGGTAATCATACAAAATGATGTAAGATTCTCGGAGTTTAGGTTTTAAACCTTTACTAGGTACTAAGACATAAAATCCCTATTTTTTTTCTGATGACTAATAAATTGTTTTAATAGCCTTGGTATGTAAACGGAATTGACTACATTACGACAATTAGAGAAAGTAGTAATTTACTTACACACTACTTTCTCGAACTACCGTAAGGTAGTAAGTTTACCTCTCTAATCGAACATAAAAGCGGCGAAAATGTTGTGTAAAATCGAAATCAAATATAATTATTAGTTAATAAATACAATACTTCTACGATTAATAGTAAATCCATAAGCCATCAATGCTGGTATAGTAATCACAAAGCCTGAAATACAAATAATAATAAATATTGGACAACATCACATACATTGCTCTGATCCTAAGGTAAGTAGCGAAAGCACTTGTGATAAAGAAATCAGAAACAACGATGGTACCAAAACACCCAGACCCGAGCCAATATAGAAAAGTTTGTTTTCTACATTGACCCGACCGGGGATGGCGGCGCCATTTTAAGTCCAGCGTGCTCGCCTCTCGGCTACGGAGGTCGTCAAATAAATAAATAAAGCAAACTTTTTAACTTAGTTTTAGAAACACCTTAATTTTTCTTCTTACTTAGACCAACATCAAATTTAAAGAAAAAAGAATCCCATGCAAAAAGGTTCAGGCTTTATCTCACCACGGGCCCAGAGCGGATTGATAATTACGTGTTCTTGTACCTATGGTCTATGACTAACTTTGTGTCAGATGTTATCAAGACATCTTAAAGTATCTGACTAGGTTTTACGTATAGTATCAACTAGTATTAGCGAGTAACTACTTTTAACTTTTCTTCTAAAGCTATAAAATATTTTTAACTTTCTTGTTGCATTTTTTAACTAACACTAAACACAGCACGTGTATTAATGCAACACATACCACTGTTTATTAAGTATTTTCTCGATGTTTCGGCCTAATTGCATAGGCCGTGGTCGTGGGAAGACGAAACGTCGGACAAATAATTTAAATAAAGAGGTGTGTGCTGCAATAAACTGGTACTTGTAAAGCTATGAAGCGCTTGTGATAAAGGTCATTACATAATATGGACAGAACGGTCACCCATCCACTCAAAACCGCGGCTAGGGATGCTTAACTTTGGTAATCGATGCCAACAAATCGTGGCTTATTTCAGCAGATTTCTGACATCAATCTGTACGTAACGTAGGCTTATTCGGAATTCCAAAGAGCAAATACCTCAGCGCTCTGTAGCGGCGCCGCGCCGTTCCATATAAATCAGTTGCCGGCGAATACTTTACGCTTATTGACTTCCGCGACTCATCTGTCTTCCTCCAAAAATACACAGATACAGGGTTGTCATCGAATATTTCATTATAAAAATCTATCATCGCATATTCATACTATCTGTCGTATTAATTTAAGCCAGTGAATGCATATTACCTTAATGTTTGCTTAAGCTCACCGTTTCATTTTGATACAGTAAAATGTTTAAGACATAAATTTGAGTAAAGTAAGTATGTAAGTACGAATAAAATATTTTTATTCATAAATAAATTCATTTTCACATAATTGTTGAGAGATAAAACCATAATCTAAGGACGGTGTAATTAGTATAAAGCAATATTACATTAAAGCAACTAAGTAGGTACTGTTCAAATGAAACATTATTTATAGGATTAACATAGACATTTGCAAAATGGCCCCCATCTTAACTGTCGTATTTGTAATTACTTAATCATTTTTACTATCATTAGATTTTGGTCCAATTAAAAATTGTATTTGAGCAGCAAAATATACATCATCATCCTAAAAGAAGTTAACTTATAAGATATGATATTGCATTGATATACTAATAATTCTTGTCTTTAAAATCCTATCAGATCAGTAATTTTGTTTAATATTTGTGTAAATTGTTATGTTTTATATTTTCTAATTGGCAACCCTATCCATTTTCGGATTTTCGATACAGAACACGATCGAGAGCAAATTACAAACAAGTTCGTAGAAACGAGAATGTTTGCCGAAGCGGCGCTTCCAACGATAACAAATTAATTTATTATAAAAATCATAATAAATAAATATTTATTGAAGACACATGACGATTAACGAGCGCACAAAATATCGTAAGCCCTAGCGATTTGGTAATGAAGATGCAACTAAAACGCTACAAATCATACTTTCAACACTCTTCATTAGTATTCAAATAATAAAAGAAGTTTGCCAATAGGGCAAGTTAAGGAGAGTAAACTGATTTGATAATGCCTTTTTAATAAATTTATTGCTGTACTTACTTTAAAATATAAGGAATTAATAAGCGGCGTACCTATTAGACGTGAAAATTACATTGACTGGATGTAGGTAGTAGATATTAGGTGTAAATATTAGCAATTTAATTTTAGTGTCATTACAAACATTTATGGTTATCAATACGAGTAAAATGTATCTCCTTTTTGTTCCTTATTTATCATATTTATGATCATTGCAGCCATTATAGACGTTCACTGAACATAGGTCTCCCCCAATGACTTCCACTATGAACTTCTATAAAAGACAAAAAAAATAGGTTAATTCGGGAGGTGCCAACTCGCGCGCACTCGCGAGTTTATGGCGCGCAAGTTGACGAATAAGTCAAAGAGGTAAGTAATAAGACGCTTTTATGGTGATTAGTTTTGAAGATCTGCAACAAGGCATAAGTAGCGGAGCGTAGCAAGCCTTACTCGTTCTGGCATAATTATTGTCAGATATCTCTGACAATTGGTTTGTTGTCAGTCACATATTGATATTTTTTAAATTAAATGATATGCAAGATTCCAAAAAAGTTTGACAACTTAATTTGCACAATAAATGTTGATTTTAGTAGCATTATTGGATTGATAAAATATAACAAAATGCTTTTGCCGCCGGAATCGATGCATCAAATTCAATACGGCACTTTTAATCTCGAAATTGCTTGATCTCGATCCAAAATCGAACGAATGTCGCAATGCTTTACTGAAATAACTACAAGAGTATCTCATTGTGCACTTAACGGTTCATTGTTCCTCCGTTAATGGACGAGACAAATAACTTTTTTGGCTGCATACGTAGGAGGAGGAATTTTGGCAATACTTTTCCATTTACCAAACCTCCCATCCTTAATACAAGCATCATAAGATCGGAATTTGTTAAAAATTGGTTTCAACGTAACTCGGTTGTGGTCGTGTGTCAGTTTATTTTTAAGGAAATGTAGTATTTGGTTACACGGTACGGAGTTGAGAGTCTTCGGGACGTATTTTTGGATATTCCCGTTATGGGAAATAATGTTATCGCCATTCAAACATGTATCAGGATCTTTGCGTTCCAAGGCAATGCTGTCGTCCCTTGTTTTGTATTTAATCAGATCGCAAGGACTTCAGTTTTCGGTGCTGGTAGCCACGATTTTTTTAAAGAATCATTTCAAAACCTGTAGCTACTGACACTTGAATTTCATTTACTTTATTATTTTTATTCTCTTACCTGTTTCAAAACGCAGGTTATAAAACCACGTACCCAATAGCATACTCTGACTAATCTGTGCCCAATAGAATAAAACTGACATTAACTTGACATTTACTAGCATTTCTCTGCCATTATTTGCTTAGTTACGTACTGACTCAGAATATAAACTTTTCTAATTTAGTTCGGGTGGTAGTTGAATAGATATATGAACATAAACTTAGTTATAAACAAACCCTCGATTAGTTTTGGAGATAAATGGTTCACATTACTGCTCTTTAAGCCAGATCTACAAAGTTTTAGGTAAATAGTATATCTAGCCGAAACTAGCCCACGTTAACATATGAATATAAATAGTATGCTGAAGTCAGAACTTTGATATCATCATATTAATTTTTAAAATTATCATTCGAAACTTGTTTTTCCTTTTAATCCGATTTGTATAAAAATATTTAAAAAAAAGATGATATTATAGTTCTGACTTTACCATATTATTTATAATATGCATATTATGTTAACATAGGCTAGTTTCGGCGTCATATACCTTTTACTTAACACCCTGTATATGGGGTGCTCAATTACTTTTGGAGATGGTATTCAGACTCTAACCACATTTACTTTGTTTACTGTGCACAAATTATCCATGCAACGCATTATTTATCGTAGGTGTTGAAATGTCAATTCAAATTATGATGCATTGTCTATTAGTTGGTTATCAACGTTTCGAGTCGCGCGTCCACCGGTATTAATTAGGTTGTCCTTTATATCAATCATCTGATACAGTATCTGATTTTACTCAGTTTTAACTCGAGATTGATGTGTTTCTTTTGTTTCATCGTGGTAATTATAAAATGCTTTCTTATCATAAATATAATGATAGCCGCGTCTGCATGAAAGAGTACAATATGTGGCCAGGTTATTTGATTTGAAGTATGCAATACTCAAATTTTTCTTCTGCTAATACTAAGCGTACCTTGTCCCCTTCCGCGTCCGTCGCCCCACATAAGAATCACACACCTGACGACATATTAAGTAATTATAAAATATTTAATAATGTTTATCCGTTATCTAGTCGCCATAGCACAAGCTTTGCTTAGTTTGGGGCTAGATAATTGGTGATATTGTAGAAAGTTAATTTATTAATTACAAAAGTGGGCAATAATAAGTTTTTAATTTGCAAAAAACGTGACTTCACCTCATGGATTATTACACCAGCAATAACTTTTACTTAACCACGATATATATATCTTATCACGCGATATTCGTCCCGAATGCATAACAGTTACAACCGAACTCGGTCAAAGTGTAATTGTGTCAGGACTCCCCGCTGCTCCAGGGCGACTAGTCGTAAATCCCGGCGTTCCCCGTAAGCTAACAGTACCTGCGCAAGAGACGGTTCCCGAAAAAGGGCGAGGATTCTGGATACGCGCGAGATGTAGGTTTTTTAAGGTATCTAAAATATCTAACGTTCGAAAACAATAAAATTGGAGGAGGGCTCCGTAGTAGTTGTAATTTTGATAAAATAAAATGTACCCTAGATGAGACTATTGATATATGGAAAGGGAGAAAAATCTCAAAAATACATGGACACGTTGTATGCATGGACGTGGATGTAATATCGCAGTAGACAACGAAATATCGGGGCATCAACTTAAGATGCCATTTCAAATAACACTCATTATAATAATAGAGCACAGACGAAATACCTATTTATTAATAATAGGTAATATTTTCAAGACTTGTGTCGTTTAAAAATTATTCTTATTCAAATTTTTTCCTTGATGCAAAATCAAAAATAGCAAAAAGTGCTAATTCTTGTAAGTCAAGTCAATAAAGGAGAAAAATAAAATAGATTTCTCTGTTTAAAATATTCTGAATAGTGGTAGCGGACGATAATATCACCCGAGAGTTCAAGACATCTCCAGAATACCACCCCACAGTTGTAACCCGATGATGCAAAACAAGATTACGGTACTTGTATTTATAACGATTTACTTGCGAATTATAAATAACCAACCCTTAACTCACGTCAATAACTCGCCCAGCTCACTGTCAGTTAGCTTGATTAATTTGACAAGAGATAAAACCGGAAAATTCTTTGGAGCACTGAAGGCGAGAATTAAACGGTGCTCTTGAAATTGATGAGCGTATCGCCGAAATTATGTGGGGATTATTTATCCATTGTCATTTTAGGGTTCTGTACTTTGAATTATGATTGAGGGTTAACAGGTTGAACGCTTGAATGGATTGCAGTTCATTCGTTGAACTTAGAAGGTGAATGAACGTTAAATAAATTATAAAAAGGCGAAATTTGAGTGTTAAATTTTGTTTAGGTTAAATGGCAATCTTGATACTGGTAATAAAATGATCTAGATCTTGTTTGAACTTTAGGTATTTCTGTTTTGTAATACAGTGAACTTTTAACGAGGCAAAGTGCATGTTAGGATCAAAATCGAATTCTCCTTATCTCCTTTTAAGCATAATGCAAGCGATGACCAAAGGTAAAGTATCACCTGACTCTATTAATTTCAAAAGTAAAAGCAAAAGGTACGCGTTTCAAAAGAACTACCACGATTCTAAAGAACGTATCTTTTGTTTTTGAGTTTTTTTTTGCGCTACTAACACATAAATAATAATATATTTATTTGCAGAAAACATGGTACAATGGTTCTTAAAATAATTACGAATAGTATGAACAAGCATGTTTTACCGATCTATCGGTATGCAAACATTTAGTCGTCGTGCAATAATTTAATTAATTGTTAAATATTATCACATATAAATTAGAATTATAAAATAACAATAGCATTTCAATAAATAAAACAGTGAGATGACAATATTAGTGAAAGAATAAAATTATAAAACGAAGTTCCACACGAATTTGATTTTAATTTACTGTCAATCAATAAGTAATTTTACCAATTGTTGATGAATCTGATTAGGTAATTAGGCATTACAGGTAAAGTGCCTTAATTCGGTAACCAAATTTTATTTATTTTAATGTTCTGTAATACGGTACCCTGTTTTAATACGCTTGTATCAAAAGGGTCTACAATTCTACATAATATGGCCGGTCAACGATTACAGATAACCAAATGTATGCAGCACAAATCAAATCATGTTGAACAAAACGCTAGCAAGCTTCAACGCGTGCGCAAGACAGTTACATCAAACTATCGTCTACACGTAAGTAAGTAGGTGTCGCTCCACGTATCGCATTATTTATTGCGTTATGAGCGATATCTCGATTCGCATTGCGTTTCGGTCACAGCGCTAGCGATGACGTATCTCATATTTATGGCGAGTGCGCTGGTTTGTCGCGTGTGGAAGGGATGGGCTAAGTGACGGGAGCCGATTAATGTATCGATACTAATCGGTGTAACTTACGATAGGATGCTTTGAGATTACGAAAATTATATAACGAACAGCTATTATTGAAGATATAATGGATCTAATTATTAGAGCAAAATTAAATTTAGGAATATTTCTATTTATAATGAATTAATGAAGTAGATATAATACAAGACAAGTTTTATTTAAAATTTGTATCAATATAATAAGCTAAAACTATGATATTAGTTAATTGCTAGAAGATTTTTATTTATTTGAGTAATTGGTACCTACTTAAGTAAGAATCATATTTTTAATTCCAAATTAAATAATTCTGATTTCGACCTGTACCTATGAATGACGCCCTAAGTTTAAATTCCATACCAACTTCTCGATACAATAACACCATCGTGTCCCATCACTACCGTGTAGGTCGTGATATACAGTCAGTTTGCGGGGATGGATGACGGTATTTACCGACACCCCGTTGTGGGTGTTGACGGAAACTTATGGTGAGCGGCGCAAGATCTCAATAGAGGGCGCACCTTGCATGAGGAATGTCCAACTGTACTCGATAAAGCAAGGTGCATAAGTTGTAACGTTAGATTGTTGTGGCTACTGTTTGAGATGTTTTTACCCGACTGCCGAGAGAGGGTAATTGAATAAATGTTACGCTATACAACACATGTCATCAACTATATGTCGACCACCGTAGCCGAGAAGCGAGCATGCGGGACTTGGCGTCGCCATCTTTGAGGTGCCGGGATCGATTCCCGGTTAGTCAATGTAGCAAACGAACTTTTCTATATTGTCTCAGGTTTAGGTGTTTTAATGCAGTCGTTGTGTCTGATTTCTATAACACAAGTGATTTGAAAACCCAGACTCGAGCCATCATAGAAAAGTTTGTTTTCTACATTGACCTGACCGGAGATCGAACCCGGAACCTCAGAGATGGCGGCTATTTAAAGTCCGGCGTGCTCGCCTCTCGGCTACGGAGGTCGTCATTTATGATTTCTTAATAGTAATTTTATAACCTCTTTAACTGCCGATAAAATCTAATCTAAATATAAAATACCTTTAAACGAGCAATTCTTGCATAATATAATCTGAATCTTGGAATCGGCCCCAACGATTTTCATGAAATTTAATATGCAAGAGGTTTCGGAGGCGATAAATCGATTTAGCTACGTTTTTATTGTTAGAAAAAAAACCGAGCATAGAGGTCATTTAGGTACTAATATTAAAGCAAATGATGTGTTCCTGGTTTTAAAGATCGTAGGAACTACTAAATATATCGATAACAGATTTTATTGGACAGATATTGTTTACTCGAACTACACTATTTACGCTTGTTAGTCGTGAAATGTGAAAAACTTAAACCATGTTCTTTTACACAATTTTTATAGCTTCACCTGTAAATAACTAATAATAATTATAGTCGAGAGGCGAGCACGCCGGACTTAATAGGCATCGTAATCTCTGAGGTCCGGGGTTCGATTCCCTGTCGATTAATGTAGAAAACGAACTTCTCTATTCGTCGTGGGTCTGGGCGTTGTACTCCGTCGTTGTTTCTGATTTCTATAACACAAGTGCTTTAGCTTCTTACTTGATCAGAGCAATGTATGTGATGTTGTCCAATATTTATTTATTTTGTAATTAATTATATACTAGTGTTAAATAGCCGTGAAACGATTTATTAATTGTGTTACGCTATCGATATTTGAACACAATATAGTGAGGTATATACAGGGTGTAAAAAAAGGCTTAACAAAGCCTTAAACCACGAATTCTATACATAAAACCAAGTAGAATGCAAAAAAAATAATTGCTGGGAAATGACTTTTATTTTTGGGTATCAAAAAAAATAACTTATTTCTAACCCGCAATGTATAGCGCGCACGCCACAGACTATGCCTCTGTGTGTAAGCGAATCATGTTTCTTTGTAAAAAAGTTTAGTATTATCAAACAGAAGTCAATTTTATATTTTTATATTTAATATGTAAAAATCTTTGAAAAAAAAATTTAACTTTGACTGTCAATAACTCGGTAACCCTTCATTTCCCAGGTATAGTGTAAAAGAAAAAAATGATCGTAATAATACGTAGAATATGTGGTATTCGGCTTCGTTAAGCCTTTTTTTACACCCGATATAAATATGTATATAATATATGCACGGTAGCCGCAACCACAGCCCGTGGGCAGCTCAATGAAGACCTGCATACAATACTCGCTCCATTGCGTTGTCACATACGCTGTTTTGCGTTACCATTCATCGCTGACGGACAATGGACGTTTGTTTTAGAGATCCACACGAAATGTAACTGAGGGTTTAGTATTGGGGATAGCAGAAGCCAGTTCTATTATTGTATTGGTAATTTATGAAGTTACACTTTTTGTATTATGATTAACTTAGTATATTAACTCTTTTCTATAGATGTTTTTTAGTAGTTTTGGACTTTTGCGTGATATATGGCGGTTCGATCAAGGCAGACTCTTTACGATCAAAACTCATTAAGTTTTCTCTAAGAAATAGCTACTCTGGTGTAAATTTTATACTGATCAAAATATAACTTGTGGCTGTAGAAACTATGTATTACTAAATAATAATAACTTAAACAATTTATTTAACTCATCGAGTCATATTTGGTCGAATATAATGTATCATAATATTGTAATATATCCTTTATTTTAGGCATTTGTAAATTTCAGGGACTGCCTTAAACATTCCCCTTTAAGTTGATAAATATTTATTGAAGGTAACTTGAAAAATACCCCTGCCTTTCATGACATCATTAAAATTATGACGCTTTTATTGCATATTACAATAAGTACGTTCAATGACCGGGCAGATCACTTACATCAGTTAAATTAAATTAAGGTTTTCTAAATTAATTCAACTAAACACAATTCGGGAGGGAAGGTTAAAAGGATTCCATCCAAATTCCAAATGTTTCTTTCTGGACGGAATCCTCCCTTTAGCGAAACACGCACACGCTTGACAATCATTTTGTAAATAACAAATGACGAAACGTATTTGTCTGAAATCTTAAGGATGGAGTCGTTTATAGGACAGCCCAATAAAACTGTCTGTCCCAGGGATTTGAATAACTAGAAGCTAGGATACACTTGACGGGGAAATAAAGTGAATTGAAATGTTTATAGTGAGTTGTAGACAAATAAGAGCCGAACGAATAGGCTGGATAAATATTCATTCGTTTTGATCATTTGAAGACCCGGTTAGCGTAGGGCACGGTGATTCCCTTTGAAAAGGGTACTGGGTTCGGTTTCGGTTCGGGTCAGTTAAAAAAACGATTTTTTTTTAATTGTGTAGTCTTGGGTAGGCATGCTTATGTATCGGGTTTACCTTTTATTGGTGAAAAAAAAAGTGCTTTCCCTACCAATCGGTTGAATTGTAGGTACCCTAGTTAATGCAAAACTCTATACTCATTTTTACTATAGGTACTATTACTTACTTCTATACTGTTAGGTAACAAAATGAAATGTATCACTTTACACACGCTAATTCGTTAAGCTATTAAATAATTACGCTAGTAATTATATTTAAATTAGTTGTAAATTCCATTCAAATTTCGAAGATAAGAAATATCATGCCGAAGTAAAATAAGATATTAGGTACGAAATTCGGTTACGTACGGACTAATTTTTTTTCGACTTTCTATCACCTTTAAGGAAAAGGCAAGAGCCTTTTAAAAACCACCACTGGTCATCAAAAACTGAATGTTATAAAGCAGTCCTTTGTAGTTTTGTTTGTATTTGTGAATTGACTACTACTAGGCAAAAACCAACTCCGAAACTTCTCCACTCAACTCTATAGGTTACGTGACCAGCAATAGAGACGCTCTCACTTTTGCTACCAGTACTAAAATTATTGTCTACCGAATAAAAATATTATTATTATAGAAAAGTGACGTATTTGTTGTTCAAGCAAAGCTACAATACTGGGCCAGCTTCATTTTGTGTTCCAGTTCTGATTCAGTTTATCTAATAGTCCAAATGTTGTTCAAAGTAGCTTATTATTCAGTAGTTGGCAGATCCCTTTCAAGATCTTCTTACAAAACCTCGAAGACTACAAACAAATCGAATACTGCAGCAAAACTAAAAAGTGTACCTACTTACTACCGAGGAGCAGTGTTTGACAGGCATCTCTATTATACAATCATTGAGGCCAGGCCCTCCCGGGTCCAGGATACGATTACCAGACGTGTTCATCTTGGCGCAATCTGTCAGCCTGGCCATACCATCCCACTATAAATATGGGCGATTTATTCGAATGCGCTTCGCTTAATTTATAGCTATTTTGGACACAATGTAGTGATGTGATACCCTGTTTCGCTAGGAGGCTATTCTGGTGTCCATGTTGCTCGATGCAGAGATTTATCGACATCGAAAGTAATAGAAAAAATATAAATATAGATATTTTATCTACATTATTTTTTAAAACTGTCTAGTACCATTTTAGCGGTTCCTACTCCTGAATTGACGAAGTATTTGTGTGATGAGCATGAAATATTATTATCCCATGGCAAACATGCTCTTTAAATTTTGTTTTTTAGCAATTATCATGCTAGTTTTATACATGATTTTTACCAATAGATAATATTTGTAATAATATTTCTATCGGGTGTTGACGGTAGTATACCGCAACATTGATCACAAAAATCCCTGACTTTGACAGCGAGAAACACTTGAAAGATATCGTCGGGTTAGTTGGAAAAGCACTCGCCCGGTATGCGATGGTCGTGGGTTCAGATCCCATCTGAGGCGGACGATTTTTTTTCAAATATTAGAAATCATAAACATGTTCCTGTTATTTATTTAGACAATCAAAAAAGCATACTATTTATAATTAAATTACTAATATTAACAGCTGTAGATGCCTAAAATTTCAGCACGTACCATGAATGCCTGAAATCTAAATCAAAATAAAACTCAAACAATTATTTATAAATTACAACTATCATTAGATCCAGATTTATGCTTAATCTAGATTTAAAAACACTTATGCACGGGCATAAGTGTTTTTAAATCTAGATTAACGTGACAACGTGACAGTTCCACTTAAAGTGGAAATAAAAGTTTTTAACGCAAAAAGTAACACAATTTCGGTTTCGATTCGACTGACTACTAGAATAGACCCCGCGCGTCGTAGTAATAAAATCTTTCTCATTCGTGATTTAGATCCGCGACTGTTCGTGTCTACCGTCTTCTATAGACTTGGAGCTAGCGTTTCACTATTACACAAGGTATTTTTTAATTAATCATTAAATAAATTTTAATGATTATGGTTTTTTAATCATTAATAACAGTTCTGTTATATTCTAAGTTTACGGTCACTTGCAGACGTGAACAGTTTCACAACCAAATTTTGTAGGTGTTGGTAGCTGAAATTTTGGATTTCTTAAATGTCATCTGTTTAAATTAAAAATGTACGTTACATCAACTATTTACACTAACATAGTCTCTCGGAGTAGAGACAAGAACGAGAGCACTAAAAAAAAAGAAAACGGAATATCCCGACTTGGTTTCTTTTAACGCATCTTACGTCACATTTTACTCATCCCGTATATTTTATTACTTGAAAAGCCACGAGGATATTGTACAAATTACCTACCAATCACCGATGCTTGCTAGCTCTTAGACTATGCGCCTGCGCGCCGTGACAGAAGCGTGCAAGAGAACAAATAATGGTAACTGGGCTATCTGCATTGTCGTTCGGAAAATATGAACGGGGGCGAAGAATGCGAGTACATAATTAGTGTTGCTATAACACTAAAGCCTTGGGAGATCGCAGTAGATCGTCGTGTTTTTTTCTCTTGTATATTCTGTGTTGTTAACTTGGTCATTCTGGTTTCTTTCAGTTTAAATCCGTTTATTTTAAATTGAGCCAAAGCAATAATACGAGTAGTGGCGATTCGTTTATTTTAACTAAAATAACCATAACTTTTTTTGAATAAAAATCGACAGACTTAAACTGTCAAAATAACCTAATGCTTCCGAAAGTATTCCATGGATGCTATTTGACTCTGGTACTTCGTACAAAAGAGTCATACTGACTGAAGGTTTGCAGTGGCACAGTCAAATTACCACATTTTAGTTTTTAAGTGTTGTAAACTAGTTGTCTGAACATAAATATTTGAAGCGTATACTCTCTACCAACGTCAAATTTGTACGATGTACCACACATTGAAACAGCGTTTTTTTAGTTTTAAAAGGTGTTTTCGAAATAAACTTTACGTCGAAGTCAAGCCGAAGTAAACTTGTTCAATCTCTTTTAAAAATATCAATGAAAACTATCGCCCTTTAAAGAGTACAAATTGGTTCTAAATACTTAAAACACTTAAATTCAAATGATTTCGATAAAAATATCCGGAGTGTCTACCGTCGATAAACTTGTAAAATGAATTATTTTAATCGAACCTTAATTATTCTAAACATTTAGATTTTGACTTCTCTATAAACAAAGAATATAAAGGTTGCATGCAGGGGCGTGCGGTGCATTTGGCAATTAGGCAGTGCCTACCTGATAAATTAAATGAGGTAGGCAGTAGGTTCTTACAAATGTGTGTTATTGGTGAAAACCACTGATTTTCATTAATAAAATACATTAGTAAGTATCTTATCTCTTAGTGAGATCCCCAGCATTGACCTTTCCATAGCACGCTGAGTGACGTGTAGTCGGTGGGCCAACTTGACTGTCATGTTCCACGTTTCGGCTCCGTAGGTTAAAACTGGTATCCGTAACGAGGTCATACGACATAAGACTAAGGTAATACTATCCAAAAATGATACTGATATTGTCCAAAAATGTAGCAAGCTGAAGTGGCAGTGGGCTGGCCATGTCTGTCGCAGAACCGACGAGAGGTGGAGCAGGAAGGTTCTCGAATGAAGACCACGTTTAGGCAAACGTAGTGTAGGACGCCCCCCGGCTAGATGGACCGATGACCTGAAGAAGGCAGCTGGCAGCGACTGGATGCAAAGGGCGGGAGATCGTGCGCTGTGGCGCTCCTTGGGGGAGGCCTATGTCCAGCAGTGGACTGCAACAGGCTGATATGATGAGTAAGTATCTACTGCCTACCTGAAAACAAAACCAATGCCCGCCACTGGTTGCATGATGCATTAATGAACTAAATCAGGGCCAACTGATCACCTACCTGCCTACTAGTACATTAACTAAAAAGGGATGCTATTTTCATGTCGCAACTAAACGTCATACTCATGAACAGCGCATGCGTGAAAACCAAATGATAAGTCACGATCTGCTTTCAACTCTGGCGCACTTCACATACCTGTAACAAAGAAAAACAACACTTATGACTTTGCATTTGAGTCAATTTTGTTGTGAAGATATATTTGAAACTCTGCTAACTCGGAACAAGGAAGAATGTTATTTGTTAGCTGGCAATACAGTGTATATTTCTTTGATAGTCGTAAATGGATTCTAAGTGATCTATTCGGATGCACAAAGAATGTATTGCATACTCTCAAAATGTTTAGTCGACATTTAGGCTGCCTACTCATTCGTAATAACCGGTGATTTTAATTGTAAGATCGATTAGCACGGGTATTTATAAACAAGTAATAACATCTTGGCACATCTAGTCTTGTTTAAGGTGATTATAGTCACTGTTAATACAAGAACTAACTGTGCTTGACGTGACACCTATCCTTTTGTTAAAATAGTGAAATAAATTAATTAATAAAAAAAATCAAAAACGCGACTGCGTAAAAAGTGAACTTAAAAGATGAAAATAAGATTTTAAGAATCAATTTGTAGCCTGAGGCATCAAATCCATGTTACTTGATTCGACTTTTTCTACACGGATTTAAATTACTTAATTAGATACAAACACAGTGCAAACCATGTCAATCGTCATTATGCTGTTAATGGATTTGATGCCTCCGACTGCAAATTGATTCTTTAGGAAGGCTAGGAATTTCGGAAAATAAGTATTGAATACTATTAGCACTGTTAAAGCCCTAAGTTAATAAAAGAAAGTTTCAAAATTGGTTTATCAGTAATGCTGATCCGTTTTTCCTGCGTAAGTTCTGTTATTGCGGAAATTTCGAGAAATAACATAACCCTTGTTACTCTCATAATTGAGACGAATATATATTATACTACAAAATCTGTTAAATGGCTTAGGCTGTAGGGCGTGCCAAAGAAATAGACATACATACATACATACGCTTAAAAAACATAACCCTCGTTTGGCAATCGGGTAAAAAATCAGCAAAAACAAAATTTACAAAAATACGACAAAATCATACAAAATTTCGGAATCAAATTCACCTTACGAAGCGACGTCATCGATTTCTGTAACTCATTTTTTTAATTCTGTGATATTACTTTGAGACCTGACTGTAATCGCTGCAAGTGGCAGAAAGGCAGTAAATGTAACCTTTAGAAGATAATAACTCCTAACTTTTTAGTTGCTTTATTACCTGATGACTACAATACACGGCTATTATTAGTGCAACACGTACTTGTTTACCTCTTTTAGTGAATGAATTTTTCCGACATTTTGACCTAGTTGCATAGAGGTATGTTTCTTTCATAGAGGAAAAAATATGTCTTTCATTAATACCCATGTAGGTATAGTGTTAGTATAAAAAACCAAAAGTGCGAATCGGAATCGCACACGAAGGGTTCCGTACCATTTTCTATAAAAACTGCAAAAAACACGTTTCTTGTATGGGAGCCCCCTTAAATATTTATTGTGTTCTGTTGTTTAGTTATTTGTTGTTATAGCGACTACAGAAATACATCATCTGTGAAAATTTCAGCTCTCTAACTATCACGGTTCATGAGATACATACAGCTTGGTGACAGACGGACAGACAGCGGAGCCTTAGTAATAGGGTCCCGTTTTACCCTTTGGGTACGGAACCCTCAAAAAGCCTTTATTTCCTTGATTCCATGAATATTTAATACACATAAATCAATGTGGTTTTACTTGATTAGCATCTCTTTACTTGCTTGTAATTCTTTTACCAATGAATAAAGTTTCACCTAGACTTTAAAATTACAGTGAAAAATACGTAATGTCATTGTTTTCCGAATTAAATTTTGCTGACTAAATTGAAATTCCTTTCAATATTCGTGAAGCATTGCGTCATGTCTATTACCATGCATAATAACATCCCACATTTCGCTTCGCCATGCAATGCAACGTTTTGGTTATGTAAACGATTACCAACTAAATGAATGTTATCGATTGGACGACATTGCATCGGTCTCAGAATTTAGGTATTGCGAATACAGCATGCTTGACTTTGATTATAAACATGACTAGTTAGAGTGTAGTGCTGCAATTGTCACCAAAAGAAAAGGCCAGATTTGAGTGAGTAACAACTATGGTTACTATGGTAACAATTATGGGTTGCTATGGTAACAAGCACGCTACTGAGCGGGCGAAACAAACTTTGGCGTCAACAGTTGGCGTATATATTTTTTGACGTTTATGACGTATATAATCAAAGATGGTTGATAAATACGCCAGACAGCGATCAATTGATGTCTAAAGCAGGTTACAATTCTACTGATTGGCTTGTAATTTAACTAACGTTGTAAAATAACCTGATTTTTTAAATTCTAAAATAACCCGATTTATTAATTTTATTACAGTTTAAAAAACGTTAAATGGACTTAATGCCATGTGGTATCAGTACCCTTTCTTTACCAGTCAACTTTTAAGCTAATCGGTAAGTAAACACCAAGTTTTGAGAGCGATATGACATAACGTATAAAAAGGTGAACTTTAAATTGTCTATTTTTTGTCCTGATTTCGATGTTGCCCCTATAGAAAAATTGTTTGTATTGATAGGCACGTACGCTTTTTACTGAAACACCACCCTGAATGACAAAACAGTTCACAGATACGACAGAGATTATTTACTTGCATTTTTGACCATGGGATTGCAAAAAACTTTACAACTTTTTAGCCTCTTTAGCTCTTTCAAGTAGGTAGTGACCATACAAGGTATCCCGAATTCCCGACTGCCAGCACTATTCTCAATGGGCCGTGATTCAAAAAAGAAAAATAATAAAACTTCAAGAAAAAAGTAACTATATGTCTTCAATTGTTTTTTTATACAATGCAGCAACAAAAACGTTTATTTTATAAAAAAAAATGTACCATTACTCGGATTTTAAGAAAAATATGATCAAATAACTGTCAAAAATATATTACACGTGAAAATTAACAAATCACGGAGATAAATGCCGAATGTATTTTTAAACATGAACAGAAATAAGCTCTAAAATAAATTTATCGGAATAAATGATATATTTTTCTTCCCAATCCTTTTTATCTGCCGAAGTAAACTTATGTTCAGAGATTTCTTTGTAGGGGTCACCCTGAAAAAGCTAAGTAGAAAATTATAGTTGGTCATACCGCGTTAACAGCCGTTAAAACGCGTTTTATGGCCCATAAAAGTGATAAACTTGAAAAGTAATGCGCAAAATAAACATTTGGATGCACTTTTGAAACCTCGTTCCAACATAGGTGTAACGACAGAGTAATTCAAATCTTACCACGTTGGCTTTAAAATTCAAATTGTTAGTAAAAATAAAGAAGAGGACGCGTTTACACGTTTAACACCAACAAACAATTTTGGTTTCAAGTTTTTCTGCGTTAGTTACGTAATGTTTTTGCTGGCAATATCTATGTCATACGTTTTTATTGCCAATTTAGATTTCTTGTTATGATTTTCAGCGCCTTTTTCTGTCATAAAATTTTCATGATTTGATTCATGAAAACCGATTTTCTTTTTCTTTTTTTGCTGAAATTTGACCATTAGTAGTGACAAACCTATTCTGTCGACTTAGAAATATCACGGAATTCTAAAAACTGACCGAGTATAACGATTTATATTTTTGTTAGAACATAGTTAAGATAGAAATAAGCTGCAACAAAAATTACCTAGTAAAACCTAGTAGTTTTCTTGTTTGATTATTAACTGTTTTTGTCTTACTAACACAATACACTGCGAACATTGTAAACATCTCCAGATCAACATAATACTAACCTGACAAACAGGTTAAACTGCGTAAGCTTAGCGAGATCCCTAGTAGCTAACACAAATCCTAATAGCTCGCGAAAATTTATGTACTCACTTTCACTCGGGATGACATAAAATCTTACTTATATCATACACCTTTAAATCTCTGCAAGCATTTAAATATTGTGTAAAAAGTAATCACATCACCAGCTTATATCAGTCCACTGCTGGACACAGGCCTCTCCAAAAGGAGGATTTTGCCATAATCGCCACGCTTGGCAGGCGGGTTGGCGATCGCAGTTTGGCCAATGGTGGAACGGAGACGCTGCTGCCCGTCTTCTTATGGCGGTTCTCCTGTAGTCGCCTCTTACGACACCCATAGGAAGAGAAGGGTAAAAAGTAATAACTGTTATTAAATAAAACAAACATACAATTTGAACCTGGAATAACCATATTTCACTCCTCTCCTTTAAGGCAAAGGTGCAAATTGATCTCTACTCACCAGTTAGTAACTGTTGTTTTGAATTGATTATACAAAAACATCTTTAACTGTTACTTTCGATTGCTCATGTTGTACCTCATGTCAAATTTGTAAATTGGATATTGTACTCAGTGTAATGCAATAAAGACGAGCGTAAAAAAAAACTTGTATTAGGTACAGGAAAACAATTGAATTTGTTTAACGGACAGTTTGTGGTTCTGCACCTGCTCTTGGGTTATTGCTCTGTTGAATGACATGCAAACATATAGACTGGGCGTGTCTATTTTTTTCAAAGTACTCATTTTGGAAATTTTTGATTGAAATTTCACGCTCTTCTTGTATCATAGATAAATAAAAAAACCGGCCTAGTGCGTGTCGTAGTTGCCCGTCGTTACTACCACAATATATTTCAGCAATTACTTCATTTAAGTCACTTTTAATGTTTTCCTCTAAGGATTTTTTTAACGACTAAGATAAACGACTATTACTCTAAAACTAATATATCTTAATCATTATGATTTACCTTAAAAGTTCATGAAAAGCACCATTATCAAGTTTTTTTTCCATATTTTTCAACCCAATAGTTTAGCTTTTATAGGGGGGGGGGGATACCCTACTCAAACAAAAATTGGCACTTTAAAGTTTAATATTTCGCAAACAGATCCCTAAATCGAGAAATAGTCGTAGCAACCCCTTAGTCATTTTAAATAACCTATTCAACGATTAAACATATCCCACACGATGGGGTAGACAATGAAAAAAAAATCATCCCCACGTTACTTAAGGGAGCTACCCTAAAAATATTTTTTTAAATTTTGTTCTACCACTTTGTCGGCGTGATTAATATTCACAAACTTACAACTCTTTAGGGTCAACAGCCTCCAAGCAAAATTTCGGACGCACAGACAGACAGACAGTGAGACGGTCATAATGAATCTATAAGGGTTCCTTGTCAGGACTACGGAACCCTAACGACTTTCTATATTATCTAGGTACCTAATGCACCTCTTTAGCTTTGCTTGATAATTATTTTCCTGTAGTAAAAGTAGAGCAGTAATTTAACTCTAATCAACCAAAAAGGTGCATATTTATTTATTTCATTTATGTTAATAATAAAAAAAAACCTATTAAATCTAAATAATAATGACAAAAGCAATTCGGGACAAAATGTATTGTATGTCACTAGCCACATATTAAGATTTTACAATATATACTAAAAATAAGGCTTCTAAGCTTTACAAGGGCTTGCAAAAACAGTGAGCTGAAGTTTAAGCCAATGACCACTTTAAAGATAAAATATTACTTGCATCAGAAAAGAATGTCCTTTTATGGCTTTTGCCCAAATCTGAAACATAAATTGCCATAAAAAACCGATGTTACGGCCTAATCCAGGTAGAGCCGTGACCCTTGGTGTCACTGACCGAGGGGGTACAATTTCATTTTTTAGGGTCCCATACTTTAAGTATAAAAACAAAAGGGATCTATTATTAAGCTTGTCCAATAGCCCAGACGAAGAAAGTCGTTGCGTTTGAACCGCAATAAAAAAAAAACTTTTTTTTTTCTAATGAGTTTTTATGGTGTGACTTTTTTAAATCTTTAGCTTAAACAATCATTTCTCAGTGTCCACTTTTTCGCTTCACAAAGTAACATATTTAGTGATTTGGTTTTTCGAGTACCTAATTCTTTTTCCTTAAATGCTTGTCTTTATTCAGCATCGTAAAAATACAAGAATTTTGAGTGCAGTATTCAACACATCGTTCATGTTTCGTTCTGAATTTCAATCGTTTTATTGCTATGAAAAACATACTTAAAAATCAGTGCGTGCACTTATCGAGATCAATATCTTTAACTTTATGGAATTTCAGAAAAAAAGTTCGTTTCTACATTGACCCGACGTGGCGTCGAGCCCCGACGCCAAGTCCGGCATGCTCGTCTCTCAGCCATGGATCGTCATCAAGTTTGATTAATAGTTATCGTTGTACCATTTTTTTATGCCAATTCCCAGGTGTGGGGTGTATTTAAATTAAATAAAAATAAAAATAATTTAAATTAAAATAAATTGCATTGATTATTTGAATGACTTTAAAAAACGTGACACTTGTACAATAGTATGACTTTCAGATAATCAATAGGTATAACTAACTCCTCACAACTACATTGTACCACGTTAATTCGTTAATTGTCTATATCAATCTAAATAAACGCACACCCACTATTCCTCCCGTTCTTTTATCTCGCCGGTTTAAATGAACATCCATTTTCACTTTTATGAGCCGTGCAAGCATTTAAATAAGTGAAAAAGCAAACAGTGGTGACTATTAAAACATAAATTCTCACTTAGCTACGTTATCTGGATGAGCGTGTACATTTATCGGGAGATAGGCGAACGCCAATTAAAATTTTGTTTGTCGATAAATTAAAATCTTTACAGAGGATCGAGTTTAGGAATCGAGTAGTTTTTATTTAATTAATAGAAAATATTAATACTTTTTTGGATTTTCTCATAATACTGTTTTATTGCTTTCGCGGACAAAAATATGACGACCTCCGTAGCCGAGAGGCGAGCACGCCACGACTTTAAATGGTGCCGCCATGATGCGCCATCTCTGAGGTTCCGGGTTCGATCCCCGGTCGGGTCAATGTAGAAAACGAACTTTTCTATATTGGCTCGGGTCTGGGTGTTGTGGTACCGTCCTTGTTTCTGATTTCTATAACACAAGTGTTTTCGCTATTCAGCTTAGGATCAGAGCAATGTATGTGATGTTGTCTAATATATATTTTTTTTTTTTAATAAGCGGTTAAGGTTGAGATTAGCTTAGTTCCTAGACTACGAGTATCTACTACACACACACAACTATCTTTAAATGACCAATATCAAATCCTCCAAAAAAAACCTATACAAATGTGATGTAAAATATTGTTTGCATTTTCAAAGTTGGTGGTATTGTTTATGATAATATTTAATAATTAATACCACGAGGTTCCTACATTTATAGCTGACGCAATATAATATGGATATTAAAAACAAATAATTTGCTAGAATGGTTTCACCAATCACTCTGTATTCGTTAATTATTATTGATTTGCTAGAGTATTAATTAATATTATACTAAGGGACGCACATTCACAACGCAAGCTAAAAGTGTGGGTCGTCCTTGAATCTTTGTTTTGTCGAACTATCTGCATTTAAATCGACGGAATTTGAAATAAATTTCCCCATGGAGCACTATCGAAGATACTTATCGGTCGAGAAATAGATCTTTATGATACAAACGCCGACTGCCTTGGAAGGACGTAAAGCTTTTTATTACTTAACAATCGTAATCGTAGATAAATACTATTTTTGAAAAACTTTATCTGTCTGTGTGTGACATTTGGGAAGCTGCGTCACATCTTCTCGTCGCCACTGCCACAATGCCTGAAGGGCAAGGTATTTGATCAGTGCGTACCCTACCAGTGATGACCTACGGAGCCGAAACGTGGAACATGACAGTAAAACTGGCCCACCCACTCCATGTCACTCAGCGAGCTATGGAAAGGTCAATGCTTGGGATTTCGTTAAGGGATAAAATCCGAACGAGATCATCAGGCAGAGGACTAAAGTAACGGACATAGTCCAAAAATGTAGCAGGCGTCAGTGGCAATGGGCTGGCCACATTTGTCGCAGAACCGATGAAAGGTGGAGTAAACGGTTTCTAGAGTGAAGACTACGCCTAGGCAAACGTAGTGTAGGACGCCCCCTAGCTCGATGGACCGACGACCTTAGGAAGATGGCTGGCAGTGGATGGATGAAAAAAGCGGGAGCTCGTGCCATTGTCCATCAGGCAATGCCATGGTGATTTGTCTAGAACATTCAGGGTCCCCCTGACAAATCACCATGATGACCACCACGATTTCGATTTCCGGTTCGGATATTGGATAGGAAACGAACTTTTCTTAGTTGGCTAACAGCATAAAATCCATAACGTTACATTATAGACTGACAACGCGGAAGCAACGATAGCAAAAGTATGTGATCAAGTTTTATTTGAATTATTAGCATAGATTATTATCTAATTATTATGTTGCACAATAGATTTAAAGTTCACAGCGCTACGTGCAATTTCATTTATAAAATTATATCTGTTTCCATTTCGCCCTTGTCTTAAGTGTTTTTTTTGGAATAGCTTTAACACAGAACAAGTAAGACTCGCTACGCTCCGCTATACCAATACCTGTTGTCTAACCATAATTATCTTTAATTTGACCAAAGTATTTTAAAATTTATTGTTGTTAAGCATACAAAGCATTTTAAAATATCTCAATCTTCTAAACTTTAGTCAGTACAATTACGAGTTCTTCACTATTTGCAACGTTGTCTTATCGATATCCCAAACATCGATAGTTACCCAACTCAACCCAACCATCGAACCACACGAATACGAGGGACAATTGAAATAGCAAATGGCTGCGACATTCGATTTGAGGCAGTTACACGTCCCCAAAGTAGAGCACTTCCTTGTTTTGTAAAGGCTTGCTGAAACCGGCGCGTGGGCAACGCGCCTACGGGCTTGCATAATAGGGAATGGGATTAAAACAAGATCATTTTGAGAGTGGAAACATTAAAAGTCTTCTTCTTTTTTATTTTGTTTATTTTGATGTTGGTCCCATAGAAAAGATATATACACCTCCTACAAGTAATTAATATATAAATCTTTGGACCACTCTATCATCTCACTGTTGAATATCACCAATATCACGTAATTGGAGTTTTTGTCTCTTCAGTGCTAACGGCAAATGTATCTATAAGAAAAGAAAAAACAGAAAATAAGATATAACAATTTATAACCAAGTAAGAAATAGCAACAGTTCAGATACAGAGAGATCGGTCTTAGCGATAAGATCGCCTAAGTTGTACATCTTTCTGTAAACATCAACTGTAACTTCGTTGTTTGGTGTGCAATAAAGTGTATCTATCTATACAAATTAAAAGTGGCAGAAAAAATGGTCGAACAAATCATATGACGTTTTTACTCTATAGGCTACGTGTTCCTATAGAGCCTTATTAAAAATCAGTAAAAAATCCCCATAAAATTTTTGTCACGTCAAAATTTGCTAAATAGGTATCCCATATGTATCGCTTAAACACAATTAAATACACGCAACTCTATCAGTAAAGATCGTTTAGGCAGTGACTTTCTTTCAGTTAGTAGACGCATTACCGTAAGTGCTTTAGAGATGCCCCCCCCCCCACACTAGCGTCTTTCCTGCGTCGACGTGGCAGCATCCATGATCCAATCAGCGTTGACGCAACGCTTGCGCAGTATCATTTACTTAACGCTGATTGGACACTGTCACCGGCGACATTAATTTTTTATTTTATTTTATTGGTCTTCCAACAATTCTACAATATTAGATGCTAGGTATAGTTTAATCAAGATGTAAGGAACTAAGAGTACAATATTTCCTTTAGGTAAACACTGCTTGCAAGTATTTTATCAAGGGCTAAAAGTACTAAATTAAATTATTACCAGCTGCTGCTAAGGTGTCTTGTCAAGATTGTTCTAAGGACGTATGTCTTACTATAGGATAGCCAGTATTAACATAACGTGTGGACAAGACTCCCTGCATTACATTTCATTATTGTTTCACGTTTACCCTCGAAAGATGCTAGTGTGGGGGTGGCCTCAGAATCACTGAGCCCGTTCTTCGGCTATTCTTTTCTATCTGCTGGTAAAACCTTGTGTATATCATTGCTCCCCTTAGAAATTTGAATGCTCTAAAGTCCGGTTCATATATCCAAGAAACGGTTGGTTTTGCTAACGGATGGTAGGAATTGTCAACTTGACATACTCAAAAGCGTTCCTATAAATGACGCTTCGTCAATTTTTACAGGAACGACTATAAAGGCTTGTTACTTTTGACACCAATACGATCAGTTACTGATGTACGCATAGTACAATATAGGAACCCGGTGTAAGTTGCTCCCCCTTGTCAGAGGACGCCATACGCTGCGCTTGTCAAGGATCATTATTCCCATAAAACAGGACCCAATAATATTAGATAGCACACCTTTACTATCAGTACTGCCATCTTAACAATCTCATCTACCCCTGAACATGGTTTCATTCGCGAGTACGTGTAAAATGAAGTCATTTTGGTAGGTCAAGCTGATCGTTATCAACTAAAGCTTAGTTCTAGCCATCCTTATTGCCTTGAGTTAAGAGCGATTTTTGCGTGAAAAGTTTTAAATTATGCTGTAGGTTAGATAGTAGTTGTATAATATAAATTAGTTGTTTAGTATCGAAGCGTCAAATTCAACATCTTAAATTGGTATGCTGCCCACGCTCCACTACCATAGTAAAATTTTGTTAACTCCAAATTACTACATTTACAAGGAACTACATTTGTGTTGGAGATAAGAAAAAGTTGACAACTGACTGAGAACAATCAATAACAATGATGCTTTCGATAAAGCAATAATGATGATGAAATAGAACTGATAAACTAATGTCGTTTAAAAACCACATTTAAACACACAAAACCAATAAAACCAATTTATTTCTGTGAAAGTAAAAAAAAAGTATGCCTATATACGTCCCACTGCAGGGCCTCACCTCAACTATGAGGTGGTTTGGGCCATACTCCACCACGCGGGCCCGGTGCGGATTGATGGAGGGGTGTTGTAAGGCCAGTGACTAAACCTTACTGTCAGATGTTATCAAGCCGCCTTAAGGCCTCTGACTAGGCTTCACGACCAATATCAAGCGATATTGGCCGGGACCAACTTTTAACGTGCCTTCCGAAGCACGGAGATGCTCGTGATAAATGTCACTAAATATGGTCGGAATGGTCACCCATCCACTCACGACCGCGACATTGGTTGCTTAACTTTAGTAAACGATACCAAAGCGCTGCCGCCACTGAGCTACGAGCACCTTATTTCTGTTAATAGGCTTAAACTCTTTTACGTCCCAGTTATTTTTTTCCTACCACTGCTTCGGGACAATTTTGCGCAAAATAATATATTGATTTATAGACAAGGCTTCCATTAGCCATGAAATTAATAAATTGGCCTGGTGTTTATTGCCATAACCCTATAAACTTTAACTGTACAAAAAAACAAAATCCACATCAATATCTAAGGCTCGTCAAAACCTTTTTATCTCACACCGTGAAATCTGATAACTTCTTGATTGAGCCAAAGTATCTGTTCTATTTTGTGTTCTGAGTCACGATGACATCACTGATGAGTTCCCACAATAAATCTAGAAACGAGACGGACAGATTTTTAAATAACATGCAAGTAAGTCGGTGGCAATATAGCTAAATGTAACAGCCACTCTGCGCGGTTTAAAAATATAAGCTATTGGCACCTACACAAAATATAAGGTGTAAGTGAATTAGTGTCAGATATTTTTAGGAGTTACTTAGACTATCACATGGATCACATATAAGATAAATTTAAAATTATAGAACAAACTTTAATTCACGCACCAAGTAATATGATATTATGATAAACAGTGTAATATGATTATTTGAGTGCATAAATGTAATTCTGGAGAGATTATGAATCGGCTAGCCTAGCGTTGTGTGAGTAGTCTACTTGTAATGTTCGGGTTCATGTACAGAATGATGTAGATTCTTTATTTTGAAACTTTTTATTTTTTTCGATTTTTTAAAGTTTGTTCTATAATTTTAAATGTATCTTATATGTGATCCATGTGATAGTCTAAGTTACTCCTAAAAATATCTGACACTAATTAACTTACACCTTATATATTTGGTAATATTTATTTTTTTGAATTCTTGTTCATAAATAGTCATTGTTTTTACAACTTATATTCACAACTCACAACAAGCAATCAACATTTTTTTAATATTACCAGTCCCGAGTTGTAGTGCATCTTTATTTGGTAGAATAATTATTTGGGGACAATTTAGTATAATTTTTAATACAAAATAATGACGCTATGGATTAAAAAAATCCATTTGACGACCGTCTGGTGTAGTGGTTCGCGCTCCGGACTACAATCCCGCGAGGGGCAAATGTTAGTGTGATGAGCACGAGCATTTGCACCTAAGTCATGGATGTTTATAAACGTATTTAAGTATGTTTATCCGTTATCTAGTCGCCATAGCACAAGCTTTGCTTAGTTTGGGGCTAGATAATGGGTGTGATTGTGGAAACAATTTATAATAAATAAATAAACTTTTTTAATTCCCAACGTATTTAATTCAGGACTGTGTGCTGGCTGTATCTCTCGAGCTGCGGTTTAGTCAGTGCAATAAAATGTACCAGCCATGCATCCTAACCGCCAAATTCACGATTCCCTTCAATCATCACGAATTTCGATAGCACGAGCAGATTACTAATGAAAACAAAAGAATTCGCTTTGATTTGCATCTGGGAATATCCTCGCTGACATAAGTTATTCGTTTGGTGGCAAGTTATGTGTACTGAAAAGTCATACAGGTTGTACGATATCTTATTATATAAAACAAAGTCGGGTTTGTTATAACACTTATAACTCAAGATTTGCTGGACCGATTTTCATGGTTTATATTATATTCTTTTGAATTTGTCTCCGCCTTGAAAAGCAGAATAAATAATAAAAACATTGAAAAAGCTAACAAAAAATACTGTTAGGCGGTACAAAATTCGCCGGGTCAGCTAAGTAGTATTTTTCTATAAGTTATTTTATATTAGACTGATACTGCAACCAAAGTTCTTAAAAATAGTATTGAAAGAAAAATAGGAGTAGGTAAGTTTTAAGTATTTATGTTGGAGTTCGTTAACATAATCACATAATTTCTAACATTAAAATAAGTCTGATATCAAACATGTTTACTAAACACGGTAATGTTTTTAAATGATCTGATAAATCCATTACAATTGGTTAATTATGGGGCAAGGTAATTAGCCCCAAGGGATTTGTCTACCTTGAACTTTACCAGATCTTGATATGACATACGCATTTAGCATACTTACAACACGACAATCACAACATGCGTGCAACAAGATATTGGTTATTGACTTGAAACTCTATCTTAAACCTTATTATACACAACTATCAAATACGAAAATTTTATAAAGAGAGGAGAGAAAACGGCTGGTAGACCAAAGCAGTAACAGAGTTGATGGCCAAAAGAGGGACGAAGGACATAGTCTGATGGTCCGAGGATTTTAGGGTTAATTGCAGAAAGAAATCTTGCGAAACGTAATGCTTATGTATAATGGTTTATTATGGTGTTAATGAAACTGCTTTATGTATTTTCGACCCGCCATACGGAAGGATGAAGGTTTTTATATAATGGGATATACGAACTGATGCCAATTTTCTTGCAAAGAGATAATAATTGAAGTAAGAGATTCTCAAGACAAAAAAAAACTGTTTTTAAATTAAACGTCAGTGGTAAGGATGATTAACATCTTAAAAATTTACCTAGCTTTAAGATTACAAGATTGCACGGAGAATGAAAGGAAAGCCACTTTCGATCTGTCCTAGATTTTATTGAAAACTAACTGCTAACTAACTAAATCGCGGAAATGACTTATTTTGAATATTATCACGAAACGAGACGTCTGCGCACCTCACAACAACTCGATTCATGTAGAGTTCCTTGAAGAAAGGTCAGCTGAGCATAGATCTTCAGTCAGATTAAGGGTCAAAGTATACCCGAAATTACTTATTGGTTCGGATCTCGTGGAACTGATTTATATCGACACACCCACAGATTAAAGCGGTAGTAATTTAATGGACAATAAGCTGAACAAATTTTAATTAAGCATTTCTTGATCTTTTGGAATAATTGATGTATGTATGTATGATGAAATTTTGAAGGTGAAACATTATGTTTATAGGTAAAACTTAGTAATAAACCTTATGTAAACATTTTGTAAGTAAAAAAATGTATTTAAGATCCAAGGTGTAAAATATACTGATCCATTTAGAGGTATAATTTGTGAAATAAGGAGCGGCTGCGTGAGAAATTACATGTTTAGAATATTTTATATCTTGGGGTTTTCTTATTATTTTGTGCTAATTAATTAATACACAATATATAATGTACTTTGATATTTATTGAATCAAGCAAGGAAAAAGAAGAAGTGACACTTATCTTTTTTTTTTATAACCGCAGACAAGTCCATAGATCTAAACTAACTTTTTAAAACATTGACAATATGTAACAGAATATAATATATTAAGTAAACTGTCTGAGAATGTTTTATGTATCAAAAAATTACTAATAAAAGACCTAGTTTTCAGCGGGTAACTAACCCATCAGAGGTATTTCACCCTTTCTGAAGAGAGAATATCAATGTAGAAAGGAAAAGCGTGAATTTCCATTACAACTAATGTATTTCCAAAACATGTCCCGACGTTATGTTACGGTAAAAACATTGGGACGTGTAAAAGTGCCGTATAGTGGTATTTGCAAAATATATAGTTTAAAATTAATATTTCTAGAGCTTTCTAATCTTGTTAAGCTAAACGGATCCTGTAAAGCATTAAAATGTTGCTACAGTTTAAAATAATATTTGTACCGAAATTTTGCGACTCGCGAACAAAACTGTAATTGTTCCATTGCAAAAACATAATTAAGTTATTAGATCTATGTGTTTTCTAATTAAGATGATGAGTCTGATCGCCTGTCTGCTGCAGATCACTTTGGATCGATTAGCAAAGTGCTATTGACCTGTACCTGTTGGTAAAGTGTCAGTTTTTAGGGTTCCGTACTCAAAGGGTAAAACGGCTGTATCTCATGAACCGTGACAGTAAAAAATTAAAAATTCAACAGATTATGTATTTCAGTAGCCGCTATAACAACAAATATTAAAAACCAGAATAAATTAAATATTTAAGGAGGCACCCATAACACAGAAGTGATTTTTGCTTGTGTTTGTAGATAATTGTGCGAGACCCTTTGTGCGCGAGTCCGACTCGTACTTGGCCGATTTTTTTATTCCGAAGATATAGCTTTGTAGATCAATTTTGTAGGAGATGTATATTGGATTTTTTTTGTCTCAATAAGCTGATCATAATAAAGCGTTTAAATCTTTTATGGATAAACGTATTCTTTATGTGTGTTAAAGATAAAATTAAAGTTTACTTAAATTTATTAAAGGTACGTTTAATACACCTCTACAAATAAAGTATAATTAAATTTATTATAAGTTCATTTAATTTAGCTGTACAAAAAAATTACGAATTGTATAGACTTAATTAGGTGTAAGTAATATGCTCAAAAGATAATTATCACCATAGAATAAACAGAATATTGTTTTTTTTAGTAAATTGAAGCTAAAATAGTACCTATCTAACTATACGTAACTACGCCATCTATCGCATACATAGCAAACTATCAAACATTCCACACTTGTACACAAAGTAAAAGTGAAACAGTGTAACGTGGAAGTTCCGAACACCTCCGTTCACTTGTCAGCGGCGCTGCGAGATAGCGGCGCGAGCGCATACAAAAATACCGAGCCAACGGCATCCGTCAATCTATAAATATAGTTTTTCTTTCAATCTGGTAATGTTAAAGTGAAGAAATTTATATAGGTATTCGTGTTTCTAGTCTAAAAGGTCTCACAGCTGTCAATAGGTTTTCAAGCTGTCAGAAAATGCCTCAATTTTCGAAGAATTCAAGTTAGGTTAACTATGCTGTATGACACTTAATAATATTCTCAGGGCCACATGTTGAGAAAATCTGTACAGCAAAATTAACATATTTTTATTTATTTTATTTATTAGAATCATACATACATCTACATTATATACTTTTTTACGTGATATTGGTTCAGAACGGTGTGACACCTCCGTTGTTTCTGATATCTATAACACAAGTGCTTTAGCTACCTACCTTAAGATCAGAGTAAGTGATATTATCCAACATTATCATCTACTTCTTCTATATTCTTACCTTCGCTCCCGTTTCTTCCTCTTCGCCGTGCTGGTCCCTTTAATGGTTCTATACAATGTCATCATCTTGGCAGCCATACTCACACTGCACTTAATACCGCACTAACTTAACCACTAGTTATAATACTAGGGAAATATCACTGGTTAACTATGAACATCATTTATTTATCACACAAGTTGCTGATCACGTTAAATCTGAAACAAATGAGAAGGACATTAGATCCATATTTTTAAATTAAATTAGAAACGGTAGCTTGGTAACCAGCCTCGTTTTATATGGGTTATTTATCCGTGAGTTTAAATCACATTATGAATCTTTAAGTTCTCTGAATCTTCGTACGGATTTATATCATTAACGCAGCTGTTAAATTTTGTAAAGAAATCTGCATAAGTATTTAAAAAACACTGGATGTGAAGTCTTAATTAGAGCATTTTTTATAGTTGCTAAGGTCACGGAGTAAATGTTCCAGATATGTCAAGCGTACCCTAATTATAAAAAGAAAAAAGGACCAAGTTGCACTTGGATTAGTTGTATGTATAGAATCAAGACATTATTTCGTCTGTTTTAATGTCATAGAAACGTTTTATGAAATTTATTATTTAGTGACCAGTTAATAGATAGTTTGAAAATAAATTCGATCATCCTGAGATGATCCTGAATCAAGTAGACGTAAGAGGAAGAAGATTAATAAAAAAATTAAAGAACTACAGCGTTGAATTAAAGAGAAATGTGTTTAGTAATGTGTTGGTAATTACGGCCCTGTAAAAATGTATAATTTAATTCTTAATGCCCTTCAATCAAAGGTCAAACATCTTATTACCATATAATAGACAATCTAGGGACCTTCAAAGGGTCTATTTATGTTCTTTGTTAGGAAATTTTAAAAAGAAAGCCACGTTATCTGCAATCCAAACAGAAGCGTTATTCAAAAATTATGCTAAATGTCGATTTATTTACATAATTACATAGTCTTGTATCGTTACATTCGAGTTTATTACCGTACTTATAGTACAGGAGCTATTATCATCTAAACTTAACGTCGACAAAATTTACACTTCCAAGATCCACCTACAAGCACCCTTTTTAAATTCAGGTTCAACATATACCTATTAAAATAAAAACTTTTAATATCTTTTAGCTGACAAATAGAGATATTGAACACTTTGAACGACACACGAGTCCCGTTGACCCCAAAAATATTTTTATTGTGTCTTTTCTATGGCATTCCTAGAGAGAAAACAAAGTTTACGTTAAATTGTAAATGTACGTACATGTCCTTACCTAATTTATTTTATATTTATTTGTGAATAAAATAAATGCTGCATTATGACCTAACCATACATAAACATAATTAGTAGTTGTCGTTTTTGTAGGTATATATTTTTTCTAAACTTTTTTTAAACTCAACTTATAGTTTCACCCACCTCCTCATGTCTATATTCACATACGAAAATCGCTTTAAAATTTATGTTAGAAAGTCATCTAAGAAAAACTTAAGTCAATTAAAATTGATAGAGAATAATAATTAGCACAACAGCCCTAGCACTATATTAATAAATGCAGGTATGTAAGTACATAATGTACATAATCCGAAAGGAAGTGAAACCTTAACATGTTTGTAGTGTTGAAATTAGCGCAGTTTTGAATACGTTTTCATTTTATTTTTATTAGCTAATTGGCTTCGTCTAGTTAAAATTACAAGTTAATTAAGTCAGTGAAACATCTTAGGCACTTTTGGAATTTATCATTTTTAAACAACTATTTAATTTGTGATGATTGTTTCTGGTAAAGACACGATTTAAATATTACAAACTTTAAATTTAGTATTTTATTATTTTGTTACATTATTTTGGTATTTATTTACGTAACACCCCGTGCTAATAGTTAATCAGGTAGGTATCAGCAGAAACTATGGTGAAGTCAAATATTTGATATCATAATTTTCATTCATACAAAACTTTTTTTTTAGATTCCAATTTGTATAAAAAATATTTTTTCGAAATTGTGATATCAAATTTTTTACTACACCATACTATTAATATGCATATGTTACATAGGCTAGTTTCAGCTTAAAGAGCTACAAGTTATAACTCTGGACTGGCGACTCAAGTTTATATTTATAAGAAGTCGCTGGATGCAAACGGCACAGCCAATTAATGTGCCGTGGTATAGAGGAGGTCAATGTTTGATCCAGCAGTGGACTTTCAAATAATGATAATAATGACGACAAGTTAAAAACTTTAAAAAATCTAAATTATCTTAATTTTAACAGGAAGTAAGCTTACTGCCCAAATACAACTTTCTCTATGGGAATTGCAAGATAATATTCACTTCCCATACTAAATAGCTGATTAGGCTGCTTATGGGTTGTATTGGATTATAATTGCCTTTTTGGGGTTACGATGTTAGTAAACTCTTCTGTAAAAGTGGTTTTTGATTAGTATAAATGTCCCTTAAAAGGAAGTTATCGAATAAAATAGAACCTAACTTAAGGAATCAAATAACAATCTCTTCTCTTTTGGTACTAATTAACCTTAAGTTGTTACAACAAGCATTAAAGTTTTTATTGCAAAAGTTATAGAATTTGACGAGTAGTGCGGTGATAGATTGTCGCTTTTATACAGTTATTATTATTTAATCTTAATAAAAAAAAATCATTCATAGTTATTCCTTCCGTACGCCAATATTACGCCATCAAATTAGGTGGATTTTGGTTCCGTTAATGTTGGAATGATAATGATTACTATTTGAATTAGCAGGACTTTTATGGTGCAAGTTTTTTAAGGAATGTTAGGGATATTTTAAATAAATTTCTCATAAAAAAATTTTTTTTATTCGCCAAATTCGATGTATATCGATATCTGAGTATGTTAGTTAATTTTCTCGGGTAAATAAAAATTCACGGTGTATAAAACAAAGTCGTGTTTGTTACAACACTTATAACTCGAGAAGGGCTAGACCGATTTTCATGGTTTATAATTTGTTGGATTTGTCTCCGCCCCGAATAGCAGAATAAAGAATGAAACATTAGCAAAGCTGAGGAAAAATACACTATTAGGCGATACGAAGTTCGCCGAGTCAGCTTGTTTCTATTAAACTAAAATTTGCAACAAGCTATCATTCGAATGAGTACTTAACTAAAAGTAGTACAATTGGAATGGCCAGGTCATGATGATGGTATCTTCAGAGCTAAGATGGTAGCCAATCACTGAAAAAATCCGCGTGGGTAGGCCTCCGACCCGGTTTTTCGAAGATCTGATTCCAGTTACAAGAACCAGGAGGATGCAATTGTTCAGAGCAGTAGCATTCTACGGAGGAGACTTACTACAGGCTTGTACTTCTGGGGGCTATATAAGAGGATAGCTACGAAATTTAAATAAATCATGGCATATACAGGCTGTACAAGAGAATGGGCCACTCCTTAAACCACGTGATCAGCTCATAGGTCATATGCAACATTTTTTTCTATGGGACCAACATCGAAATCGATTTTTTTTCAGCTTCTCCATACAAACTTACTCTTATACCTCGATGATAATGTATGGAGCATCTGAAAATAAAATCACGATTTCGATGTTGGTCCGATAGGAAAAGTTATTGTACATGACCAGCTGATCACGTGGTTTTAAGGAGTGTCCCATTCTTTTGTACAAACTGTATAACCCGAAAGCCTCTTGCATCTAACTGTTCAATGCAAAATAACCATTTCCTTTTCTGGGAATCTGGGAAGATAGGAATCTTAACCATCTGATAAGTAGAATGGGAACCCATTTCTTTGTGCTATACCACTCAAAGGCCCGCCGCAAAGTAAAAGTGATGAATGTGATAATTAAATTGGCCAGCTATAAACAGTTCCACTACATCCAGCGTGGGTCAACGATGTGACCCAACCGGTCGGGTGACCCACTAACCGAATGCCCAAACATTTCGATAGCGTACCATCTGCTTAAGAATTAGAAATATTTCTAAATAGGAAATGGAAAGCACGACAGCTTCATTTAGAAATTAATAATCTGCAATATCTCAAATGCAGTTTGGTCAAAAATTCAATATAACATAATTTTAAATAATAACAGCACATATTTTTGTATATACTTGTATATTTGGATTATACTGTCTTATTCAGAGTGCATTTGCTAGTACGGGACTAAGGATAAATCACTGATTTATGTACGTTAGCACAGTGGTTTAACCTTAGTCCCGGACTAGCAAATGCACTCTGAATAAGACAGATAGTGAACAAATATGTGTAGATCAAAGAGATTTTAAACAACACCATAAAAAAACATACAAGCAACGGCGCATTTCGACAGGCCGGATAGTGCGCTGAAGGCTATGGGACTTTAAAATTTAAACCACTATGTAAAATAACTCAAACGCTTGCACCAAAAAAGCTTATGCTACATAAAGTATTTAGGTTTGTCTAAAACATACAACTTTTGAATGGTGTTACTGAATATTATGAAAAGATTATTTACATACAAACGTACAACTATTGCAGAATTTATTACCAAGTTGAAATGTTACTAACAAGCCATATATTAATATGTACATAATTTATAACTTGCACAGTTACAACAAATCTTATAAAATTATGGTTACATTAAATATAGTCTATAGGTTAACATTTATTAGACTGTATTAGAAGCAATCTAATCTTACCTATTTGATTTTAATTATTATTTGACCAATATTTTTATTATTCTATTAAGCAAAGTCGGTTTAGTAACACCATTTGTAACCCAAGAACGGCAAGACCGATTTTTACAATTTTGATTTGTGGGATTTGTCTCCGCCTACTATTAAAACATCTTTAAAATACTCAAAACCCGCTGAGAAAAAGCCGTGGGCACAGCTCGTTTATTATAAACCTTTTAAAAGAACAAAGTGTACTTCTATCCTAAAAAGAAAACATATTTCCCAAGGGATGCGACACGGATGTAAATTGAAAATCAGGGTAACTATTCTATCCTAAAAAACATATTTCCCATAGGATGTGATACGAATGAAAAGCTCCAACAAAAAAACCCAACCAATGTGCCAATGATCAACAGCTATTTACCAAGGTAAATAGGCGTACCCAGATGTACTTATAACAACTGCGCGTAATCATAGAAAACGTCTTATTTGTTGTAGTTTCTACTTGGTTATTCATCTTTCTCGACATACCATTGAAGACATTTCCGCCAGACTCACTTTCCTCATAGAATATTCAATGCGTACGTTAAGATGAGGCACTCATAGAATATAGCAAACACGTTAACTCATAACAGACTATTAACTCTATTATCTATTCTGTGTTGTTACTATAATGTGTAAAAAACTGTGTTTTATCAAAGACCCTTTTAGCGTAGTGTCCCGATATGAATCACCTTGTTCCGGGTTGACTTCGCGGTTTGGGTGAAATATGAAAACAATAAATATAAATAAATATTAGACAACATCACATACATTGCTTTGATCCTAAGATTTTTTTTTAAAGATAAGTAACTAAAGCAATTGTGTTATAGAAATCAGACACAACGACGGTACCACAACACCCACAATATAGAAAAGTTCGTTTCCTACATTGAACCGACCGGAGATCGAACCACGAACCTCTGATGGCGACGCCATATAGTCCGTCGGTGTATTAGCCTCTTGGCTACGGGGGTCGTCATGCTTTTTGTAATCGGCTCAGTGCTAGAAGGTCTAAATGGCGCTCTTGAAAAAATGCACTGTCTAGTATGGTAATTAATTCAAGGATTTTCAATCCTTTTTTTACGACAGCTATATTACACTATAGCGCATCTTTTTATTATTTATTTATTTAAAGAAACAAACAGCTTTTATATTTCTTAGGTGTAAAAAAGCATGTTATAATACGTTAGCCAAAGCAATTTCCTATATACTATTCTATCTATCTACTATAAATATCACTATTTATTGTTTGAGAGAGAGAGAGAGAGAGAGAGAGAGAGAGAGAGAGAAATTGATTTCATATAATTTAAAACTCAATGAAACGGGAATTAACGCGATCATAATTTAGGTACAAAATGTTACCTCTTTTGCCTGACGTTTCGATCGGGTTACACCGACCGTGGTCACAGGCTGACTGGAACAGCGATGTCTTCACTCCGTATGAGAGGCAGATTCTTCATCTACCCTCATAATATTATTTTCACGCCAAGTACCGTCACACACTACACTCACTGTGTCCCTATTCTGCACACTAACCGCCGCGTCCGTATTCAGGTGAGAACTCGATCACGAAACAAAACGAGATTGTTTATTTTTAATCACTGGATTCCATGTCGCGGATAATTTGAAACCGTCTTCCCGATTGAAATTTTTATACTTTTTGATTTCAATAGCTTCACGCACAACTCTTGAATAAAAGTGGCGATCCGTGGAAAGAACTTGCGTTTGATGAAATTCAATCCAGTGATTAGTGCCCGATTCAAGAAGGTGTTCGGCAATCGCTGATTTTGCAGTTTTGGTGCGGTTTTACACAGCAGCTATATGCTCTTTAAGCCTTTCAGCGATGGTTCGTTTCGTTTGGCCTATGTAGGAACTCCCGCAGCTACAGTTTATTTTGTAAACACCTGGTGTTTGTAACGGCAAGACATCCTTCGGTGTGCCTAGTAAAGTCTGTACTTTAAACCCCGGGGTGTAAATCGTGGGAATGGACCATTTCTTTAGCAGGGAGCCAATCTTATCAGTCACTCCTTTCACGTAAGGCAAAAATGCGGGATGTCTGCTTACATTCGGACTTAGAGAGCGTTTTATCGGTGGCTTCACAAGATGTGGTGACACTTTGTATCCGTTTTTAATGAGAACCTCCTGAACATGATTTAGCTCTTGCTTCAAATGGTCAGGGTCACAGAGATCATATGCTCTATTTCTTAATGATGACATTACGGATTGTAAGTGGCGTGGATGGTGATGTGAGTCAGCGTGTAAGTATCTATCTGTGTGTGTTGGCTTTCTATAGACACAGTGCGACAAGGATCCATCCGATCTCACTGTAATTTTGATATCCAGAAATGACAACGACCTGGCCGATTTTGTACCTAAATTATGATCGCGTTAATTCCCGTTTCATTGAGTTTTAAATTATGCAGCGCGAAAGTTTAAAAGTAATGATTTCACATAATACAAAGAAACCACTTAAAGGTGGTTAACTTGCTTAATCTTAATACTAATATGAATAGTAAATGTTACAGTTTTTTTTACTTTGGTAACACTGAAATTTACGAAACACGAAGAGCCTCCATGTTATTCATGCATAGATAAATTAAACATTTTTAAAAAGTGTTTCCTTTTTTGTCTAAGTTGGGGGACTACGGAACCCTAAATTTCGCGTGGCCAGACACGCACTTGACCGGTTTTCTGTTTAAATATCACTGTCAGTTGTGCCGTAAAAATATGCCTACGTCATTCGGCAATAAAAGCGTTCTAAGAAAGCGCGTTAACAGTGCATAACGGTGTATGTCACGCTTTTATATGGTCAATAAGCACATAAACACATACAATTGTATTTATAGATAACAAGTAAACAGAATATCGTGGTGCAGGTCAAGATTGTGTATTCATGTAGATTTTTTAACTTAAAATAAGTGAGGGTGTGATGTATGAGCGCAGTACCTACTTTTAATATGATTTTTGTATGTTAATTTTATAGGGTTAGGTATCTCTTTCTTGTATTAAATAGTTACCTAAGGAGTTTTTACAGCTTCCTAGATTACCAAGATATCAGCATATTGTTCCCATACAAAACACAAATCAGTAATTAGTGTCTAAATACGAAAAGAAAACCCCTATACTAGGCGCCAATGCCAATCTTGAATAGTTATATCTCAAATTGATCCGCCCGGAAATCAAACCCAAAACCCGAGGCAAACGAAACATGTACGAAATACATGTTAAGGGTGTTAATGTGTATTCATCATCATCATCATCACCATCCTATATCAGTCCACTGCTGGACACAGGCCTCTCCAAAAGGAGGATTTTGCCATAATCGCCACGCTTGGCAGGCGGGTTGGCGATCGCAGTTTGGCCAATGGTGGAGACAAGACGCTGCTGCCCGTCTTCTTGTGGCGGTTCTCCTGTAGTCGCCTCTTACGACACCCATAGGAAGAGAAGGGGTGGTGCTATTCTTTTAACGTGCCGGCACCACACGACACGTTTGTGTATATTGAAGCCAATAAAGGCCATTTAGTGTGCCACGCTTAGTATGCGCACCTCATGTCTGCATCCTGACTCCCTGATTGGAATTAAGTTACCTAACGGCCATTTTAATCGGAACCCACCACAAGATCACTTACTTCGTCTTCATAGATCTAAATAAAATGGATCCACTAAAGCTTGACCTCTCTTATGAATAAAGCGCCAAGTATTCTAAGGTCTTAGTAGATTGGTCAGGATGGTCTTGCATCAGAGTCGCGAAGGAAGTGAAGGTTAATATATGTTAATGTATTTAAAAACGACATAATTTCGCTTCTGACTCATTGCTTCACTTGGGAAGCTACCGACGATACTGTGTGTTATCATATATTTTAGTGTAGTAATAGCTAACGAAACTCTAATGCAACTTAAGTTTTAAAACAGAAAATAGAGATAAACAATATTTAATAAGATTGATTTTGCTGTAACTATGGGACCTACATTTAAATGGAAAAAAGTGTGTGTTATTCGTTGTTATGGGTTTGTTTAAACTGCCCAGGACCTTAAACACGTGTGTCACATTAGTTATTCTCTTCTATTAATAAACAAACATCCAGAAATTTAAACTTTTACGTTTATAATATTAGTAAGATGACATTTTAAAGGCCCAACACTAGCCGACCTTGTCTACCCAATCTTAAATTAAAAAAGAAATGGGCCAGCCTCTAACGCCATAATTAGAAACAACCAAATGACAATCGTGATCACAGATGATGTCTGCTTTAACAATTGCCCGTCTAATAGAAGCTAGTTACTTTTTATCGCTACTGGTAATACAGAAGCCCATTGCAAGACCGTTTTATGCTTACAAGTCTTACAACACCCCGCAGTCAACAATAATATCGGTAATGCTCGCATATGACAAATAAATCGCTGCCATCTCGCGAACAACTCTTACTCAAACCATCTACCGTCTGCAAATGAAAAGTAATGTGACGAAATTAACATTGGTCTTGAAATCATAAAAATACAAAAACTGAAGCTCGGAGACTCAGAGCCATAATACCTAAAAAAAATAGAGCAATAATTAATAATGTATGATAATTTATCTCATTACCTTTTTATCCTATAAACACATTGCAAAAAAAAGGTATGTTTAGCTACGTAGTATTTGTGGTTCCAAAAAACAAAACTTTTTAACGATACCTCGTTAAATTAATTTATATAACTAACTAATCAAATAAATTAGTCTGATTTCACGGTTAACGGTTTCTGTCATATTTTGAAAGGGTAAAATCCGGACCTAATTCCGACAAAGATCGTCCGTGAACAAGCCTTCTTAGGGCATGATTGCTGACGGTACATTAATAGCAACACATCCGGTCACTTTCGATCATACGAGTTGCGCAAGAGTGCATCTGCTACGGCATTCCAGTGATTTTCGCTTCGTTCCATTTACGAAAAGTAGGTTAAACTTATTTGTACACATTACCTTGAATCGTCAAATCTTTAAGTTAATTTATACGACCTGCATGTTGGCTTGTTAGACAAGGTATAAGTTTCCATATATGTCTTATGAAATCAATTATATGGCCCAAAGATCTTACATTGATTTATTGTAAGTCGAAATATTTTTATTTGTAACCCAAATACTGACTAGCGTGCCTTTAATTATGTATCTATTTATTAAACAAATCGTAATCATACATTTCATGATATTTTTATTGGTTACCTTCCTCATACACAAAATTCGGTTTTAAGAAGCATAATTCTTCACCCCTACTTTAGCCACCACCGAAGCATTCCGTTTTCTGTTACTTTGTCAAAACAAAAATATATGTTTAGGTATTAATTGCTTTATATGTATGTAAAATACTTAGTGCACATACATCATACATCAATTGGATTCCGATGCCGCACCGAAGAATCGCGGGCATAAAGTTCATACCAGTCGTGTCCTTTACGACCCTAATCAGCTGTTATTTGCGAATCCCTTTCACTATTCAATAAGCTATTTACGGAGTTTGTGCTGATGAGACATGCCTTTTTTAGTTTAGTACTATGTTTGGAAAACATAACATACTTAGTCTAGAGCATTTGTATCATCATTAAACATTGATTTGTCATTTGGGTAGTAGTTCCTACGACTGCGACTTAGAGTATAGTTTATTTGATTAACCTTTAAAACAACATAGCCAGACAAGCTGGGAGTTAGACTAGTTTAACCAGGCTTCGGGTTAGCTCAGCCTGATGGACCGACGACCTTAGGAAGATGGCTGGCAGTGGTGCATGAATGAAAAACGCGGGAGATCGTGCTCTTTGACGCTCTTTAGTCCCCCAAAGCGCCAAAGAGCACGATCTCCCGCTTACGTCCAGCAGTGAACTGCAAAGGTTAAATAGATGGATAAATAGGCTTCGGGTGACATTTACTTGATTCCCAAACAGTAAATATTTGTTTTTATGTCTTAGTTGTTTATACTTTGAAATAGTAATATCGCTGGTACCACAAATTACGTATAGCGGCGGCGCTTGTGCTGGTACTGTGAAACTAGATTTTATGTAATCGTGAATATAATATAATTTTATGTCCACCAAACGGGGTTAGACTGACAGTAAAGTATTTTAATTAAAAATGTACAATTTTAGGGCGTGTGGCGTGAAGTGGAGCGGTCTTTGACTTTGGTATTGCTTGGCATGTTGGCAACATTGGCCAACACTATAGCCACATATTGTTTAAGATATAACTTTTTATATGAACTGTTTACTAGTATCGACTAAGTGAACTAGCAGTAGGGCGTTATTGTCCAGAGGGCCTAGTGCAAGTTCCACAAAATAATAGTGTCACTTACTTTGATCGAAAGGTCAATGTTGATTTGTATTACTTTTCGATCGATTTAAGTGACTTGGTTGTCTTGTGCAACTGGCACTAGGCGCCCAGTTGTAATTTGAACATCGGAATTTATCAGAAGTTAAGCTTTATACAAAGCATCGCACACGCACATGAAATCTCGAAACACCCTGGAACCGAGCCAAGTGTTCCGAGATCGTGTCCGTGAGTGAGCGATGTCAAGTGTGCGTTGCTCGAGCGCGAATTGTATAAATATAAATATTAGACAAAATCACATACATTGTTTGATCCTAAGGTAAGTAGCTTAATAAGCACTTGTCTTATAGAAAACAGAAACAACGACGGTACCACAACACCCAGACCCGAGACAACATAGAAAAGTTCGTTTGCTACATTGACCCGACAGATTGAACCTGGAACCTCAGACATGGCGAATTGGCGACGCCATAGTCCGGCGTGCTCGCCTCTAGTCTAGGGAGGTCGTCTGACTGCCTGTATGAAGCTTATCTTCTGATATCAATTATTATATTATTTATATATAATTCAATACACCTTTTTTACTGTCGGAAGATCATCTAAATCAACGATAGATAAGAAGACCACCTACTTTATTAGTCCCTTACTAATCCGTTATTGGTTCTACGAAAACTATGGCCTTCGACCTTTTTTGTTGCGATTAGATTTTTCTGCTCTACCTGCCCATACTTGGAGATCGTTCTAGCATTTTTTGCTTGATAATTGGCAAAGATAACTCGGTATAGCTTATCGACTAATTGTTGGAATTGGCTCACCGATGAACGTGTCACGGTTGGCAAACAAGCTTGTTTGATAGTAATCGTTAAAAAGTTAATTGCACGTGAAATATTGTAAATTCCTTCATAATCTTTGAAGGATGTTTACTACATTTTAACTTATTGTATGCAACGTGTAACTATCGGTTAAACATTTAATTCTAAGTGATTGTGTCTCCGTGGTGACATGGCTTTGCTAGTGATAACCAATGCTAAGCAACCCACACCACGGGTGTGTGTGGATGGGTGGCCACACATCCACACCGACAATATTAGTAACATTAAAAACAAGCGCGCATCTCCGTGCGAAGGCACGTTAAATGTTTGACCCGTATAGTGTGGGCGGTTTGATTAAAGGACAGAAAGTTTTAATCACTGGCCTTACAACATGACATGGCTCTCCACCAATAGCCCCTGGGCCCACGTGGTGGAGCATTACTCAAACTTCCTCATAGTTGAAGTGAGGCTTGTGTCCTATAATTCTTTGACAACTTTTTTACAAATATGTCAGAGAATTCAACTGTCAATATGAATAGTTATTAGACCGTTAAACACGCAAATTAAATACTCAACTGCGACTCGCAAAATTACTGAGTTCTTTTCGGAATTAGAGCAGAAGAGATGATGTTAGTACTTTTTTTTGTGCGTAGAGGAGTTTCTTATATACACCTTGTTGAGGTGCATCAACCAATAGTGCGGTTATCCCACTAAACTTAGGGGTTCCAGATTCAATTCCCAATTAAGTCGATTTAGAACAAAAACGTCTTGATTGACTGCGTCTAATATGCTTAGAGAAGAAAGCACGGTGGCACAAAAAAATCTGTCTCTACAGTTTACACCAAGAGCCGACCCTTAAGGAATATTAAAATCGTTACCTAGAGAGCATTCTGGTTATATTTTATTGATATTTCTAGGTGTGTGTTCTACCTGCCACATCCCGACAATGGATCCCAAAATGAACGACCTAAAGATGGCCTTGAACGCAGTAATTTATTATCAATATAAGTAGATCCTGTTGCAACAGTATTGCATCTATAAAAAACGTACAGTATCCCGAAAGGCAGCATAATCACCTAACGAATAATATGTTAACGTAGCTTTTACTATCTTATATTGTCTATTAATATTAAACATAACCTAAGAAGTAAAGAGATTGGTTATAAAATGTTTTTTCCTTAAATTACTTTAAGTACCTATTTTGTTCCATAGGACCATATTAGTCTTACACATTGGACGACATTTCTATTAATAAAATAATAATATTTTCTACAGTTTATCAAAAACAACATTTGTTGGTCAAAAGGATGATAGCCCACTGTAGTTTCGGCAGGTTGCTCGTAATTTTACTTAGCATGCCAACTGAAGACAATACTGTTTTAGCGGATAATACTGTAATCCTTTTAGTATTTATGGATGCTAAAAACAGATATATGAAGATTAATTAGCAGCTTTTAGGTCTCAAATGTTGGTTTTTGTGTTGTATAAAAGTTGTTTCATTATAATTTTAACGCTTTCAATTTTTTTTGTGCTAAAAACGTTATTATTTTTAAGTGATAACACATTTATTTGACGTCTATCAGTCACTTGGGTTGGGATGGTGGGTTAATGACTTCAAAAAAAGTAGGAAAGTCAATTTGTCGGAATCCTTTCTATCCAAAGTGTTTTCAATCAATCCGGCAAAATCTAAACTCCAGCCTGGATCCACACCTTTAATCAAATATTCTTTTATACATCGAATAAGTTTAACAAATTGAAAACCGTGAGAAACCCAAACGCTAAATTAATACTAAACTGCAGATTGGCTAGTAATTAAATTCAACTTCAACACCTGATGGGCGCTAAGTTTCAAAACTCAAATAAAACTGAGGTTGAAATAAACGGGCAAGCGGTCAGCCGGTTGCGAAACGGCAAGGTGCTGGCTGCACCTATGATATCTTGAATATACGAGTATACGCGGTGATAATGCAATATCATGTGTGGTAAATTGTACGAGCACATTTTTGGGTTGGGTCGAGTGTACTTTTTAAAGTGAATACTAGCCTAGAGTACTATGTAAATCACTTGTATTATGAAAATCAGAAACAGCGACGGTACCACAACATCCAGATTCGAGACAATGTAGAAAAATTCGTTTCGATAACCCCGACGGGAATCGAGCCCAGGACCTCAGAGATGACAAGGTCGACAGGTCGTCATACTTAGATAATATCTATTAGTTTTAATGAGTCTAGATACTGGCAAAAAAAGGAAAGTTCTTCTTAAACACAACACAACTGATGTTCTACTGACAACCACAACGTCTTTAAAATAGTCTATTGATAAATTTTATTTCATTTCGTATTAAAGTATTGTTTCTGAATTTAAGGTCTAATTATAACCTAACCTAAGACAACTTTCTACTCATTAGAGCCAACATCCAGCTACCCAGATTAATTGTACCCATTTGTAACGATATTTTACAAAAAACGTTGAAACGAATGTACATTGATATGTGCGAACTATGAACGTTGATCGACATGACGCGTTTCGCAACGACTGTCAGCAATGTGGAAAATTAAAGCAGCGAGGAAAATTTAATCGCTGCATTGGTAAAACACGCACGCTTACTATAATGCGTGCAAAAACTGTGGTATTTGTGCATCAGTATCAACCCTTTTCGGGTTGAACAGGTCTATTACACCCGTTTTTTTACAAAATTAAAAAAGCACTAAGTTCAAAGCCAATATGTTTACATTACACGTTTGACGTTTCTATACAACGCGACGACGCGACGCGACCTTCGTAGCCGCGAGGTGAGCACGCCGGACTTTAAATGGCGCCGCCATCGCCGAGGTTCCGGGTTCGATCCCCGGTCGGGACAATGTAGAAAACGAACTTTTATATATTGTCTCGGGTCTGGGTGTTGTGGTACCGTTGTTGTGCTTAGCTACTCACCTTAGGATCAGTGCAAAGTATGTGATATTGTCCAATATTTATTTATTTTTATACATTTATATGACATTCATTGAGACCCTATTAGTAAGATTGTTACATCTCTAAAGAGGAAAAATAAAGCGAATATATGGAGGCGTAAAAACTTGCAATTTTTTATTTTATTTAAAAAAAAATACCTATATCAAAATTATTTCTCATTTGTTTACGTTTTTTCTATATCGATTTAGAGTTGTATGATATTTATTATAGGTTAAATCACTTAATCAAGATCACACCAGAATGGCTTAGTAAATCAATTGAACATCATAATTTACTATGGTTTCGCATAAAACAACTTATTAGGTAATAAATGGTCATACAAAATTGGCAACAAATTAGTATGAAAGGATCAGAAAAATAGTATAACTGAGAGCCGCCTTATAATAAACCATTGTTACTCAATTAGGTATTTAGGTCAGCCTCGCACAGGGGTCGAACTTGCACCCGTTCCGTGAATCACAGCCAGATGTCCACTTTCCGTTGCAAAACACTTCTTACTCACTACTCCTTGCGTAATCCAATACTTAACATTGGAAATTGTGATGCAAATTCTATATTTGACTAACCAATTCAAATCTTAGCCCAATTAATTCTGTTATTACGTGTATTATTTCCCTGTTTAGATTTACTCTTGTTTTAAGTGGGTTAGCGGGTAGTGTTGCTTAACTAAAAGAATCTATAGCAATTTTTTAGACAGATACTTTTTTGCTTATTACCTAAGCTCCAGATAACACCCAGAACCGAGGGGCAATATAAAAAAGTTTTCCAAATTCGATCGGGAACCAACCACCAGCACTTGTAGCAAAATATTGCCCGGAACCGATCAGGGCCATAACCATGAACTCTTAAAACAATCTCAAAGTTGTCAAATCTGTCAATTTTGGTACGTCATTTCATACAAAATTTGACAGAAATGATAATGTTTGACAGATTTTTGATTGTTTTAAGAGTTCGTGGTTACCGCCCTGGTCGTCAAAAAAATCTACACAGGGTAAAAAAATCGTATCCAGGGTGTAAAAGAGAATAGGACACTCCTTTAAACCACGTGATCAGATGGTCACATACAACAACGTTTTGTAACGAACAACATCGAAATCATTTTTTTTAGCTGTTCCATATAAACTTTCTCGCATACAAACACGACACGAGATCACGTGGTTTTAAGGAGTGTCCTATTCTTTTGTACACCCTATATAACAATAGGTACATGATGTAATTTGAAGAACAACTTACACATAGCATCATTGCTAGACATGCAATTTTTTTTTACATTTCATTTTCATTATCTCAGCACCTTGTGACACACAGCATCACCCATAATATCACCAAAAGATGACGTGACTAAGACCATGCACTTAAAAGAATCCGTTAAAAACCATTTAAATTTTCAATATGACTCATTTGTTTTACCAGAAGCCTTGAATTCAAAAGTATGTAGTACCTATCATTCTGTAATTTCAAAAACCACTTGTGTCGGCCTCGTGTCGAAGTTCATTTGTTTGCAATAGATGTATACCCAAATCTCAGTGTCGAGTAAACAGTGCTATTCAAAGATGTTTTACAATTACCTACTGTTGATTTTGCTAGTGTCAAATATGAATAGAAACTTAACGTTCATTTTGAAGCTTTTGTGTAGTTGTCAAGTTGGTAGTCGTGCAGTCATGAATGCCATGGCTATGAATGTCATTGATACATCATTAAAAAACATAACCCTCGTTTGGCAGTCGGGTAAAAATAGCTTAAAATATTATCTTTGAAGTTATTCCATAAATATTACTTTTAAAGTAAAACTTCTTGTTTTTAATTTGGTAATGTGCATTTTTTGGCTCTAAAACCAACGAAAATTCACAGTGTAAAGCACACGGTGTTATTTTCAGATACCATTCCATATTTTCTGAAAAAATACTAAAGGGTAGAAGTTTGTCCAATATTTATTTTATTTATGTAATAAAATATAAATAATATAATGAAATTTAAAATATACTACATTTTACATATTATTATCTCATTGAGAGTTCCCATTTCTGGATTTAAGTTTCCTCTTCTATCCTCAGATCTGAGTTTGACCGGCGTTACACAGCCTAATTTATATACAGCCGATGTTGAGCGCTGGGCGAAAGATGCGCAGAAGACTATAACGATTACGTGATTGGCTAGTCGTGCGACCCGCCTGCACCGCCGGTCGTGAATTGTGATTGGTTGCTAGCTCCGCGCACACTTGTCTCTGATACGATGATAATCTTGTAAGATGTGCAAAGCGATACCCACTCTTTCAACATCGCGATATTGAGCGCTGGGGCACAGAGTGGGTATCGCTTTGCACATCTTACAAGACGATCATCGTATCAGAGACAAGTGTGCGCGGAGCTAGCTACCAAGCATCGGTGCCAGGTGCTGTAACACTCATTTTCCCATACTGACTGGACGAATGCTCATTTTGTGATATGTTACATTACGCCAGTCAGTACCACCCTTCACAATGTACGAATAAGTTCTGGATTAGTTCTGAATATGCTATATTTTACTTATCTAAAGGGTAAACACGATTTTGACACGATTTTTAAGCACTTTTATACATATTTTTATCTTTTACATTATCCGTACATTGTGAAACAGGCCCTTAATATTTTATATGTGATTCCAATACCTTATTATAAGCATCTAGTACACTTAAGCACACAGGTAAGAAGACACATTGATAACATAGATAGGCGAGAGTCAACAGTATCACAATATGTTGGTCTTTAATTAATTTAGAGAATTAAATAAATAATAATGAACTAATTGTTTCCACAATCACACCAATTAGCTAGCCTCAAACTAAGCATAGCTTGTACATGGCGACCAGATAACGGCTAAACATACTTAAATACGTTTATAAATATCCATGACTTAGGTACAAATGTACGTGCTCATCACACTTACATTTTCCCCCTGCGGGATTCGAACCCGCAACCGCCAGGTTTTGTAGTCCGGAGCGCGAACCACTACACCAGACGGTCGTCAACTGTCCAGATTTCCATCGCCATTCATTACATAAGGCGTACTATACTATTAACAAGATGTTAGTAACGTAATCTGGCCAATCTGTTGACTGATAGATATAGCAACCATTTATTACTATTACGCCCCTGTACAGTTAACCAAAAAATGGCTTGTAATGTTTTTCTATGACGCATAATATCTTTGGACGAAAATTGAATGTGGGCGGGATATTTTGTAACAGATATTTGCAACTGTTAATTACCGATCTTAAGTGTGATGGGCAATCGATTGATTATGAACTAGTGTGACTGTTTAGTAAGATAAAGTACTACTAGTGATTTGACGTATGAACCGGCACAAACAGACATAAAATTAAAATAAAGGTCGCGAAATAAAAACAGCTAACAGAATCACTAATGTTATTGAAAACTTTACACAATGTCCTACTAATATTATACATTTGAAATTTTAGTTCCTGTATGTCTGTTCCTTAATCTAGCATAAATAAGCGGCTAACTCATTCAGGCTTAAGAAAAAATAAAGTTCGTTAAGTGTTGCAAGATTATTTAGAGTTTTAGACAATAATTTTCACGAGAAAAACTGCTAAAAAATAGTGAACCTCACCAATTTTGTAACTACCACCGAATTAGGCAAGTACAGGCTATAAAATCTCCAAAAGAGATTAAGTTCATCAATGATGATGAGCATGAGGAAACATTCTGCGGCTGCATATATGGTGATTATGGTAATGGTTGTACTTTTCCTGCTGTCTGTACCGTGACGAACCATCTTAGATTGTGTGAGGTGAAAACTAAGGTTTTTGGTTATTACGCAACTTAACCGAAAGTGTATCACGGAGCTCATTAATAACGAGTATTATAGCATACTATTCTGATGGCTCTAAACATGCGGCAAATTTGATGATGAACGATCGATACGAGCGGAGATAATATCGTTTCTTAAATTTTTATGACAAAAAACTTTACTGATTTTAAAAGTGTAAGACCGTAATCCTTTATTTCGAGCAAAATTACTTTTTAATACTTTCAAGAGGTAAAAAGAAGGTCAATTGATATAATAACCATCTTTTTCAAACGATTCATCAAGCCTTTTCAAATGGAAGGTCAGATCTTGCTTTGGTTTCCATAAATTTTTATGTGTGGCGTTTAGTGGTTTTTATATTGCGCCTTCAACTTTGAAAGGGCATAAGATTCTATTAAATGAACCTAACGTCTTCCTATACGACTTAATCATCTTATGTAATTCATAGAAAGCTACCTTAATGGTTGTATGACTGAGAATCAGTATAGATCCATTACATATGCAATCATTTGTATGCACCCAGTGCAATTAGTTATAAACTGTCCAATATTTAAATTAATGCTGTGGTCAGTGACAGTTTCACAAAGTAATTTTTCAACACAGTTGCTCGTAAATTGACTGTTATAACACCGTTTTTAGTTTCATAATGCATCATATTACGCACTTGTGCTGTAATAAAATTATAAATATTTTAGGGTTAAGATGACAAATAAATATTTCATTTTATCAAATTGTATATTAATAAACACAAATTAACTAACTATCATTTTTAGAAACAATAATTTATAGTTTATTTTATTTTTTAAATTGCTGCTACTCCGGCTGAACAGCCAGTTTTTCCTGTGCCATTATTGAACCTGAGCGCGCATCGAAATTGCGACGCGCGAAAAAAACAATACTTACGTGCCATTTTCCATTATTATTTGGTGAAGTTGTTGTTGTGTGGTTAATTACTATCAAAAATGTCTACTTTAAATAGTAAAGACGAGTAAAATGATATTCAACCCCGTCGGAAATACTTATCGAGGCACGAAACGCGAGTGATAGCCTGATGCCGCCAAAATGCATAGAAATACGGCAAAAACGCCAAGTCATATTCGAAGAAGGTATTTTAGATTTTAGTTTGTTTTTTCCTCGCAATTGTGTTGAAAAACGTCGTATGAAACTCGTGTGCATTGATCATTATCACACTCGGCTTCCTTACCGCGCTCGCCTGCGGCTCGCGCTTATAATAATGCCTCGTGTATAATGACCAACGTAGCACACTCGTATCATAATGTACTATTTCAGTTGATTAAATGTCAATGACTATAATTATGAATTTGACGTTCTTTATGGTTTCGTACCTCAAAAGGTAGCCGTGAAAACAATTAAACTTGTATTGTTAAGCTAATAATCATTTGTTTGAAAATACTGTGTATTGCGTTAACGACAGATTTTATAGTTAAAAAGTCTTGAAAGCAAACTTTTCAATACAACTTTTTCAATAAGTACAGTAAACTTTTAGAAAAAAATTGCACAAAAAAATGCACTACATAATATTTTCCTTAATACAGACTCTCACTACACGAAAGCGCATCGGTCGGTCGGTCGTATTATCCGATCAAATGAAAACATCCATTCCCCCGTATCAAAGGTTTGACAATTTATGAACGATTGAAAATGGTCGGGTTTTTTACACGGCTAGATTAAGTTGATCATATTTTATCAAAGGATTGACACACAAGACTGGTCATTTTAATTTGTTACGTTTATACGACCGAACGAAAGATACACTTTCGTGTTAGGTCCCCTGTATTGGGTCCGAATCGTAGCCATATCTCATCTTTAGTGGGGCAAATTAGGTATTTATTACCTCAAACGCTCAATTAAACCAACACGAGGACGGACTATTTTCTAATATTTGCAAATTATTCAAGTTAGCACAAATATTTTGACTAATCGATAAGTTTTTATTTTAACCTGTGTTTTTGTAAGATGATGTAACTAACTGCTAGCAAATTCACGAACTAGTAAGGAAGTATTTGAAAACTAGTTTTGTATGAAAAACAATGGAAACCCTGTAGTTTCCTAGATAACTTTAGACTTGGTGTTTTTTTAATTAATTAGATTGCTGGTGCTAAAAAAGCTATACGTTTTTTAAAAAGTTATTTGATGACATAGTGGTAAAGGACTGCCCATTATTACAGTCACTTCAACTTATAATAAAAACTGAAGTCTATTTTACTCCTAGGGATTACAATTTGTGACTAAAAGAGTCTATTTGACACCTAGGGATTACAATATTATAATTGTGTGGGGAATCTGTTAGTTTTTCTAGACTGCTACCGCCCTTTGCTAGGGCCATTATCCGTTTCAAATATTTTTCTTATTCCAACTTACTCAGGTTATCCTCATGGAGTTTGGGGAATCTTTAAAAAAAAAGAGCTGTGGAATGTACTTTTTTTTGGCAATAAAACGAATGAAAAACACCATTGAACAAGTCGAGATAGTTCGGCCTTTTTAAAACGTAATAAATTAATATTTACAAAGTCGTAACTGCTTATGTAAGTATAACATAGCAATAAAAATAATATACGTCATTATCTTAAAAATGAGTAATGATGAATTATGTTTTAAAATTCCTAGATTATGTTCATATTGTCGGCATGATATAATAATATCTTTCTGTTAATTAAACTAATTGTTACGATTCGCCGAGTTCGAGGTGATTTCACTTGTTAGTATTCATAATGTTATATTTTAATTATTAGACACTTCATAAATGCGATTTTTGACATTTTACATATTGCACCCTTCAAAGATGCCAGGATATTTTTTTATTATTTTCAACCATTTGACAAGTTCATCATGATGTTCAAAGTGTGATGGATCTGATATTACCTCTGCCTGGAGGGTAAACGTAAATTTACTCAGAGCCAGCGCTTGTACAGTCGAAAGCACATCAATTTACCACAAACTGTCAAATTTGCCCAATGAATAATAAACTCTACTGCTTGACTAATAAATTGAAAATCGATTAAAGAAATTTGACACTTTTGGATACCATGACGTCAACAGCACAGTACATACCAGTGAGAATGTCAACAGTCAGCAACAGCTTATCATCGCATCGGCGCATCAGCGCATCAAAAAACTAGCGAATTTTGACTATAAAGTTCAAAGTGTAAATTGTAAAGATATAAGAAAGGCAAACTTGAAATTATCTCAAATTATGTTTTGACAAATAAACATACTATTAAATCCCTACTTTCTACCTCAGATCAGTACAAATATTTATGGTAAAATCATTTTATAAAATAAATACTCGGTCTGTAACCCGCTTAACACTAGAGCTGCACTGGTATAGCTATAAATCGTGCCAATTTACTGTATAAACAAGAATTTAACTACATTTTGCCAAACCAGGACGTTACGGAACATCTGACTCATTCCTTATACATTTACTTAACCAATAACAATAAATAAACTGACAAAGAACACGGTTTTATGATTGGACATTGAATTTTTGCGCTAAAATTTGCATGCATAATAGACACCAATGATCGAGGTCAGAGGTTTTGGCGAGTTTTTTAATCCATCGTCCACATCGTCACTAAAATGATCCTCACAAACAATAAAGCTAGTTAGAGTCTGAATTACAGGGTGTACAAAAGAATGGGACACTTCTTAAAACCACGTGATCAGCTGGTTATATACAAAAACTTTACCTATGGGAGCAACATAAAAATGGTGATTTTATTTTTGGATGCTACATACATTATCATTTAGGTATACGAGTAAGTTTGTATGAAGCAGCTAAAAAAAACATCTTATTAGAGGTCAAGTTTGAAAATTTTAATTCATAATAATTATTAAATGTCACTGCCATCATACTCTGAGCACAAATTACGTATAGCGGCGAGTGTCTTTGTCTTGGTTTAATTAGCATAAAAAAATGCAGATTTCGGAAATTATGATCAGTAATTTATTAAGACCTGAGTCCTAAGCATTATTTTTCAAAACAACAAATCAAATCAAATCAAATATTTATTTGCAAGAATACAGTTTTACACTTAGGTCTTATTATATTTTGGTAAGTCATTAGTATTCTGCCTGCAAGCAGACGCGACGCGCAAATATTAAATTAATATTGTTAGTAATTTTTGTCATTGATTTTTTAATAATTAGTCATTAATATCTATAATGTCAACTTTTTCACTTTTAACAAAATTCAATAAATTCTTTTATATTATAGAAGCAGTTACACAAGAGCCAATCACACAATTTGTTTTAAAACATACTACTTTCAAGTATTTTTAAGTCATTAGGTAGTAAGTTATAAATGGGACACAACATTATTTCTACCATATTTTTTTCTTCAAAAGATTGATTTTTATAACAACACTGCTTACGTACTGTTTAACCTTTAGGATGAGGCCACTGCTGTTCATATATTTCATATGGAATAACATTATTGTGTAATCGAGTATCATTGTTGCCTATAAAGATTATTAAAATAAAAAACAATAATAACAGTCAATCGACTTCACAATTAATCGAATACGTAAGTAATGCCCTGAGCATTCGGCTATTTATTAAAATATAATATTTTATTGGTGAAAGTGAATGCATTTCTATGCATAACTACGTAAATATTGTCGAGTTTGCGACATTAAACGTATTCAAAGATTCGACTCAATGGATTTTATGTCTCTCTAAAATGACCCCTTGACAGCTTTTCTTTGAATAGAAATTAAAATAGAAATTGGTTTTTTTAATAGCCAATTGAGCTACCGGGTACCACAAACAATACTAAATACAGATTTTCACTTTAAACTACTCGAATTGTACTTTTAACCTTTACTTTTAGAAATTTTAAATTATTACAAAATATTTTTTTCGCTTTCATTCACTTTGTATGTTAATCATATTTTCAAGGTAACGTTAAGTTACTTAGGTGTTTGTTTTTCAGTACAAAAATCAAAGTGTTTCTGTCTGTAGGAATATTACTACATTTTACATTTAGTGTTTTAGTCTGTAAGTGGCTATAAAAATATATTTGTTAGGGTCAAAACATTAAATATTTGCGCGAGTGCTTATAATTTTAATGTTATTACTACATTTTATATTTATTTGCTGTACGGAAAAAATATTTTGGTCAAATAGGTAAGCAATCAAATTTAAAACCAAAATATTTAACTTACCAGTAGTATTAAAAATACGTCACACAAACACTAAAAACAATAAAAAAAACAATCACTGCACTTAATTGTAACACTGCACTTCAAATTTTCTTAGTCGGAAAAGTACGCTCAAATAAAAAAAATATCAAAAAATTTCTTGAAGTCACTATAAAGTATGCACGCTAAAATGTGCTCTGAGACCAAGTAGTAAGGTTGTTTTCCGCGAGTTATTTGCCGAGGTTTGAAACGCGCGTGTTCGCGGCACGGTTTATGCCGCTAGTATGCGCAGACGCACCTGTCTGCCCACAGGGCCGTAAGTGGGTGACATAGAATTCGGGCAAAAATGACAGGTTTCCTTTTTCAAATATTTTATTTGACGGTCTCTGAATTTAGTATGATAATTATAATTAGTTTCTTAAAATTATACGATACGAATTTTTAATATTTTTAAAAACAAAACCAGATAACTTAGAGAAGTCAATAAAATTATATTGTTGGACAACATCACATACCTACATTAATCTGATCCTATGGTAAGTAGCTAAAGCACTTGTGTTATAAAAATCAGAAACAACGACGGTACCATAACACCTAGACCAGAGACAATATAGAAAAGTCCGTTTTCTACATTGGCCCGAGCGGGAATCGAACCCGGAACCTCAGAGATGGCGCGACGCTATAATATAGTCCAGCGTGCTTGCCTCTCGGCTACGGAGGTCGTCAAAATGTAATAATTTAAAATATGTTTATAAAAAAGTACCTACTCGTCTATTATTTTTATTCGACAAGAGTGCATGGACTTATAACCTGCCTAGCTCGCACTTACACTATTTTGTAATTGGATTTCCTATAATAAAACCAGGCTGACAAAGGTGACTGAGTTTGTTGCGCCGTTTCTTCTCATCACCAGCCGATATGTAGTCCCAAAGCAGTGGTAGGAAAAAAAAATGGGACATGAAAAAGTGCCATTGATGGCCAATTTGCAAAAATAAATGACTTTGACTTTGACTTTTAAGAATCAAACTTTTACAAGCTGCTTTGACTCAAAATGTATTTACTTGTAGGTAAAGAACCTGATTACTGTCCAAACTTTTAACAAAGGCTGTTTCGATTTTAAAGCAAAATTTTAAGAATACGGTTCAAATGACAAACTTGTATTAACAGGCACTAAATCTCCAACGTATTTTCTCAGGACTGCATAGAAATGCGCTTTTTATACGAACAGTGGATTAATTGGTTTTGTATTGTTGATTAATTTCGACATAAAACTTGTATTGTTAACCTTTTTAATAGCTCATAAACAACACGGATCGAAAAAATTTTGTTAATAGAAACATTATATAAAATAATAAGATAATAAAAATGCATTAACTTATAGACGCAACTAAATTGGCATGATGATGATGATTACTAATTACACATTCTGTTTTCACTGTACCACATAGTTTTTATTAAACTACCGTCACTTTCATTATCACTACCCTTACAAGAATCGTGTTTGATTAAAACTTATCGTAGTCGTATGTTTTACCTATCTTTAGCAATCTAATACAAAAACTCACGGCATGTAACGGATATTCTGCTATATCGTGTTCATGCATTAAGACAGCGCTCCTCAACATAGCGATCCTGCCCCCCATAGGGTTTTACTCATTAAATCAAGGTGTGAAACTATCTCCAGCCACCATCTTGAACTTTTATCGAAACAGCGAGCATGTCCGTGCCGGTGACGTTACGGTCATGCTCGCTGTTTCGATAAAAAAACATATTTTGACAGTTGGGTGTATCATATCATATCGTGTTTTGTTGTTCATGCTAGGAGGGCAGGCTAGACAAACGACCTTTGTAAGATAGCTGGTATTTGCTAGATGAAAAAGTCCTCCTTTTCTGCGTCAGCCTGATCATACTCTTTGGCTCTCTTTGCGGAGGCTTATGTTCAGTAGTAGACTGCAATAGACATAGTAATGATGATTTTAAGATGAAAAACACATACTCCCATCGAGATAAGGGGCGTTCTACACTATATTTTCCAAGGCGTGGTCTCGAGAACCCGTTAATTCCAGTTTTCATTGGTTCTGCGACAGAAGAAAATAATTTAATAAAAATAGTCTCATCAACTCAAAGCAAAATTCGATAAAGGAAAGCTTTATTTGGTGTTATTTTTAGTCCAGTTAACGTCCTTAATTTTGCTCTGCGATGTCTCTATTTTCGGGGGTTTACGTAGCTAAAATATTGAGAAACGATATATTACGGAATCAAACCCGCACTTTCGTCGCTGGACGTTTCTACCGCCATCGCCTCGCTTTCGATCTAATTACCGGTAATTACTTGTTGGCGATGATGATTTCATTAGAGGTTCCGTGAACACTGAAGTGTATAATAAGTGTTATGTATGTATGACAAGTCTCTAAGTTATTAGGGCATATAAAATAGTATCGAGAAACTAACACTATGCCGGCAAATATTTGACATGTCAATAATTTCCATCGTTTTCTTCTAGTTACGATTACAACTAATTATATTTTAAAGGCATTAATAGACAAAGTCTAGGAATTTGCAAACATTAAGGTCAGGTAAGGAAAAAGGAATGAAAAAAAAATTAGGCCTTTCTTACCATAACAAAAATGTTGCACATCAGTAATACTCGTATTTTAAGGCATTTTTGGCGTAGTTGGTTTTCTGTCCTACCCGGCATACGCCCCAATGCTGGACACAAGCTAACTTCAACTAAGTATAAGATAGTATAGAAAATCATTAAAGCATTAAATCATTAAACCATAGGAAAAAAAGTGACCGCCATACTTTAAACATTATTCACTTATCTTACGATCGACTAAGTCTGGTTAGGGTTTAATTTAATATGAATAGAATAATTCAATTTACTCTGTAAAATTTGTCCAATATCGTAAATTTTCACAGTAAAAACTAAATCAATCAGTGATTGAGACATCAAGTCCTTAAAGAAGCAAGGGATATTTGCAACACCTCCGATTGGTAACTAGCGCCAAACCACAGTATTTGCACAAGCCGACTTAATTGTCATAATTAAATCGCTGTACAAGTCAAGTTTTTCATCAATCAAGTAAAAACATAGTGTGCCAGTCTCATTTTTTTTAGTAGACTTGTAGCTCGGTGAGGTAGTTATAATAAAACATTTTGCATTAATAAATAGTTTGATGGCGCCTAGCGACCGGCCTAGTTTTGATCGCATAGTAGTTGAGTCGTATTTATTTCCCCTAGTGAGTATAATTACAAAAAATCCGGCCATATTCTTTGTTATTATTAAAAAGGTGGGACCTCTGCAGAATTTTAAGGGTCAGGCTCAAGGGTCTTCGAAGTTTTAGGCTCAAATTTTCTTCAAACCATAAAAACAAGACAAAAATTACCTTACGTGTTAAACGGTGTACATAGATCGATATCTTATGTTTGCAAAATTTCAGCAATTCCATTTTGACGTTAAAGTGCTTATTAACAATAATTATAGCAGTTATTTTATAAAAATAAATTTTGAACTCCGATCAGGAATGGCATAACTGTCATAAGTGCGAACCGGAACCAAAGCCTTATTTGAAAGTCCCGTTGCCTTTTATGAGTGTCCACCGAACATGTAACTACGAGCCAGCAATTGATGGGCAGAGAGAATGACGAATACAATACAAGAAAATATAAATAGATAAGTACTCTTTATTGCTCTTATAGCATGTAATAAAAACACCACAAAACCTTTGCTGCTTGGGTCAGCAGTTACAACTTTTTTCGAAGCAGTGTTGTTGCGATAGCGATAGTTTCGCTATCGATAGTTGACCTTGAAAAACAGTCGATAGCGATCTCTATCGAAAATATCGACATGCTACAATACCATCGATACTATCGATAGTAGAAATTAAGCGATATTATCGAATTTTGTCGATACTATCGAATCTATCAATACTATTGGAGTACAATAGTATCGATAAAATCGATAGTATTACGTAAAAGAAGTCGATACTATCAAACTATCTATGATATATCGACGCTTATCGATAGTTTTGTTTTAGTTACAATCGACATATTTTCGATACTATCGACTGGAAATAAAACGTAACCTAGTTGGTAACACCGGGGCACAAATAAACAAGATGTTTCATGTTAGCATTAAAAAAATATAACACACGACAAAATTCAATTTTTCACAATCCTGCACTTTGAGGTACGTAGATAACGTGTCACTTTGTCGCGCCCAATAATATTTCTAGTTACCCTCTTGATGTAAAATATTACGGACGTAGCTGAATTGAACCGCGAATGTAGGTAGGTAGATAACTATGAAGTCATCTTTAAATGCAAGCAATAGTATCGTAAAATTTTCGACTATTGATAAGGCAAACTATCGATAGTTTCAATACTATCGATAGTATTTTTTATTAAACACCTGCATATCTGCACAAGCTTTACCTCGTGATGAGGTCAATAAATTCGGCCATTCCTATTCCAGCACGCGAATTCTGGAATATACTCCCTTCCACTAAAATTACCTATTATAATTTACGACGACCTTCGTAGCCGACAAGCGAGCGCGCCCGACTTGGCGTATCGTCATCTCTGAGGTCCTGGGTTCGATTCTCAGTTGGTTTAATGTAGAAAACGAACTTCTCTAATTATTTCGGGTCCGGGTGTAGGACTCTGAGCCTATGTATGTGATTTTATCTATTATTTATTTATTATTAAAATTTAATTTTGGATGAGACAGCTAACTTTTACCGGTTTTGGCCTAAGTTAGTAGCCTAGCTAAATGTAATCATCTGGCTAAAATTATGGCTGGCTAAATTCAATGTTTTAAAAGTTAATGTGTAACCTAATCACAGGACATTAACTTTACACATGCCTACATACAACTTAACACATATGGCACCTATCTAAGGAAGGATATACGATATAAAAGTACTGTATAAAGCGTAGGCCATGCGCCCACGCAACTAACCTGCGCTGTCATTACCCTAGCTTAATGAACGAGTGGGGAAAACATCGCACATTTCCATTTTGTCGTCAAAAATATCAACATGACACCTTTTACCTATTCACAGTCGTCAGTTTCGGAGGTACTTAATTTGTAGTCGTCATCAGAAAGTGTAAGCCTCAATGTAAAGTAAATGGCATAAATTAGCGGCTTGACGTGTGTTAATATAATACCAATAGCGAGGAATGTGTTGTGGCCGTTATGACCATCGCTGTGTCTTCAAATAAAAAACTAAAAACAGACTTCAAAATGAAACTAAAAAGCGAAAAATAATGTTGACTAAAACATACCTAATCAGTTCTTTTTGGAGTCGGTGCCAGCCATCGAGAGTTAAAATGTGTTCATTCGCACCGACTCCAAAAAGAACTGATTAGGTATGTTTTAGTCAATATTATTTTTCGCTTTTTAGTTTCATTTTGAAGTCGGTTTTTAGTTTTTTATTAAACTTTTTTTATTTTACAATTTTAAGTGTTAAGTCCTCTATTTTTTCCCTCCTAACTTCGCCAAAAATGACGTTACAGCAAAGTAACCGTATATTGGTCCTCTATGGACCCCCCAGCCAATGGTATGATAAAAATAAGGTGTTATATAGGGTCAATTTTTCGACGAAAATTTTTAAGTCTTAAGAAAAGGCTTTACCTACACTCCAACCAGAACGGCGGCTATTTTAGTGTCGAAACCATAGGATAAGGTTTTGCGTTAAATAACAAGTCAAATTAAGAAAGGAACTTTCAAATTTTTTTCGTTACTGGGTGTGCGGGTACGCCCCCAGTAAATAAAATTGGCGGTCTGGTACCTCATAAGCTCCACGTCTGCTCAACACACTGCGAAATACGTTCTGTCGACAAATTGCAGTATTATCTTGTAACTTCTATCCGTTAAGGAGTTCTGTGGCTTCCATCATCAGGTCAGCAACAGGACATGATGATTACCAGACCCGAAAATCAGCATTGAGTCAGAAAATATATGCAAAACATTATGGGTGCCTATAAAAATTGAGGGTTGCCCTCGATTTCCCAGGGATCCCATCATCAGAATCTGACTTGGTGTAAATGGGACCACCTCGGGAGTATACCCTTTCTAACTAAAAAATAAATTTAGAAATCGGTCACAACAACAAAAATACAAAAAAAAAACAACATTCAGACGAATTGAGAACCTCCTCCTTTTTTTTGAAGTCGGTTAAAAATGGGGAAGAATATTTTTATATGGACGTAATTGTTAACAGCTTTAAGGTTGGCCCATTCATCAACTTAATAAAAGTGAATTAAACTGGACAGGTCGAGCGAATAAAAAGAAGAAAAATCTTCTTGTTTGTTTTTTCAAAGTAAATACTCTTTGAATTTAAGTAATAAAAAAACAAATAAATGCTATGTTTAAAATATTATCTGTATTTTGGATTCGTTTGAGTTTTCCCTTTAACTTTTTGTCAGTTTGGGTAGCTTGCTTGATCAATTATTAAGAAAACGAAATTGTCTAGATTAACTAATTGGCGTACTGGGCCTACCCTGGGCATATTCTAAGTAAAAGTAAAATTGCCTCGTTACGCAATCATTACTTTTATTTTTCTAGACTATGTTAAAAAAATGTGTGTTTTTGTAGTATTTTTATATTTATTTATAACTTTTCAGATAAATTAAGCTACAAAACAGAAAAAGAATTAACTGCTCAAATCACCTGGTTTCGTTCGTATATGTACGACCAATCTACTTTCGCTAGGTTAGCTCGACTGGGTGCGCATGCGCGAGCACGCGATGTTCTCGTCAAACTATCAATCTAAAGGAATAGTAAACAAAATACTTTTGACAGCTAAAAAGAAAGGCGAGCAAAAAATTAATTCATAAAAATGTCAATTACTTCCTTCCGTTGCACGTACAATGATTATTTATAATTTTACTATTATGTTGCTTATATAACATGTACAAGTTATAGGAATAAAATGATGATTGACATTGATTTGTACGTAAAACAAAATAACCTACTAATGCTTACCACCACTGAAGTTTTTTTGGTCAACTATTTCACTATAGGTACGTTTTTTTCATCAGTCAGCTTTAAACTATGTCTGCCTTAATGGCAAAACAACCATTTAAAAAAGACGATAACTTAGGTAGTAAAAACATAAGACAGATAGTTAAAGATTCATAATGTTCGATCCAATGAAATCGTCGCAAACGCAAGGTCCTGTTTGAGTGGGTTTTTGAAAAACAAAAAGAAAAAGAAAATTTTCAAAGGTTTTTAGAGAATTTAGATTTCAAAGAAAGCTGTTGTAGGTATTTGAAAAGAAGAATTAGCCTCATTTTATAAAAACAACCTAAAACAACTGGGACTGGCATGCATAAAAGTCAAAAAAGTTATTTTTCTAAACAGAATGACTTATCAACTGGGCCATAACCATGAACTCTTAAAACAATCTCAAAGTTGTCAAATCTGTCAATTTTGGTACGTCATTTCATATTAAATTTGACAGAAATGATAATGTTTGACAGATTTGTGATTGTTTTAACAGTTCATGGTTAGGGCCCTGTTATGAAAATGACGTTTTATTTGACGAAAATTTACCGTATACGAGTGTTGCCCAGAACTGTCAGAGCGCGAGCGAGATTCACTCACACTTGGCTGGTATATTTTTAATGAGTGATTTCTGCTCTTGCCAAGCCCAATTGAGGACCAAGGCCAGTAAGCGCCGTCTGAATCGGATGCCTCCAGCATTTTGGGTGAACCGGTGTCGTACCTTGAGCAAAAACTAGTACGCACAAACGTGATTAGCTACATGCAATCTTTTAGCTATTTTATGGATAATTAGCTTTTGCTACGTACCAGTTATTTTTGTGCTGCTGGTTGCATTTCACATTCTGATGGACGCGATGTTTGAAATGAATGTACATTCGTTATTTTTGGACTGTCAAAGATATGAGGAATGGCGAAGGTCGAAGACCTTAGGTAATAGAATTATACTAAGAAAGACTGTTTTTTTTTAAATTGAGCTATGAGGTATGTACCATAGCAGTAACAGAAGAATGGCAAAGGGACAACCAAAGGACAGCAGCCCGGCTGGGCCGACGCGCGACGATTGGTCAATTGCTACGTAGGTTCGTGTTGTTTCCTCTTCTCTCATCTCCGCATCTGCAACGGGTCTGGATATTTAAATTAAAACAAATCACACAATGTTTTCTTTAATCAAATTTTACATAGTATAAAATGAGTTCATTAGATCCTTAACTAATTTTAGAAATGAATTTTACCATGGTAAAAGTAAAAGTTTGAGAAAACGATTATTCTTTCTATCATTCATAACGATTCAATCGTGAGTTCAATTTAACTTCTATACAGTTAACCAATTTTGTTCACATTTTCTCTTGGGATTTTAGTTTTACTCTTTTTGGTTGTTAAAAAAATATTAAAATTAATAAAACAAATGAATGTAGGTAGAGTCAGTCTAAACACTAAGTTACACAATTAATGCATTTAAATATTATTATGTAGTCGGTTAAAAATACAATAAAAAAGCTTAACACATCATACGCCAAAACAACATTTAAGCCTGTGTGACCATTGATTTTCCCTTGTATCTCGTTTCCATAGGCTGACGGGTCATCTTTACCTCTTAAAATGGTCCTATAAACATTATAAACCTAAATATTACTAGGCAAGAGGTACTACTACTCGTATAGTAAACGTAGGAACGAGTGACTCAAACAATAGGCGTATTAGTGGGCGATGCAAAATAATTGATTACAATATAATTCAAGCCTTATAAGTTCTCTGATGCATCTTCATAATCGTAGCCTGACCTGCGTAATCATGTTTACCAAACCTCTTGCTTGAATGATTCTAGTAACTAAACGAAACGAATTTGTTTACGATGGTAAAAAATGACAGTATAATTATTATTTTTTGTCAAGGAATTAGTTTAAGCATTTTCAAGCTATTTTTTTAGGATGTTGCACCAAAAAGGTTCTACATGACCTACTTCAGACCTACTAAGCCCACACTGTCTGACCGTTTGTCTGTTCTACATATATTTTTCATAGCGCATTAGGTAATCGTTTGAAATTTTAACATAATTTGCATACTTTTTGGGGATGATCCTGCTTACAAACAATAACTTTTTGACCGACATCAAGATCATGTGAAATTTAATTTGTATGGTGTGCAATAAAGACTATAAAAATAGTTCAATTCTCCCTTAAATTCTGTAACAACTGCTGATCGGCTATTTAGTTCATGGGAGAATGATATTTCATGTGCTATTTCGATGTTAGTCGTACAGTTGTAAAGTTGTAAAGAAAAAACTTAAGTACCTGTACAGATATTTTAATAAATATTAAAAATACAATAGATACAAAATGCTTTCAACCGGCCAATCTGGAAGTCATCAGGGGAGGCCTATGTACAGCAGTGGACGTCCTATGGCTGAATTGATGATGATGATATTGATTATGAAACAAAAAGTAAAAATAGCAGACTATAAAAAAATATGTTTTTCATGTTAAATTACATCAAGCTTACGAGTAACAACGGCATACGAGTAACACAAAAAATACTACCTTAGTATCGGATTCACTTAAAATGTACCTCACACCTTTTAACTTTTTATTTGACACCGAGTACAAAAAGCTCGACATAAGCTGAGACTTCGAAACCTCAATCGATCATTTTTTTACTAAATAAAACCAAACAATTGATCATCACGAATATATCGTGGCACTTTGATATAATTTAGATAAGTGATTTGAGTTGAGATGTACATTTAATCCAGTATAATCTGACCTTTTGTTGTACAGGTGGACCCTATAGTAAGAGTTCAGATTATAATGGAAAAGTACAGCTTGACCTGTAGCCGAATCACATATAATTATAACTACAAGCTGGCCAAAACAATCGTTCAAAGAATTAACTTGTCTATAAGTATTCAACGTGACTCTATTATTATAAGTAGGCAAAACGTAGCGCCTTGTTTTTACTCAAAGTTTAATTAACGATTTAAAACTAAGAAATAAAATCCTCCGCAGCAGAGAGGCGAGCACGCCGGACTTGACAAATCCATCTCTGAGGTTCTGGGTTCGGTTTCCGGTCGTCGGGTAAATGCAGAAAACTGACTTTTCTATATTGTCTCGGGTCAGAGTGTTGTGATACTGGTGTTGTTTCTGATTTCTATCAAACAAGACATGTTTTAGCTACTTACCTTAGGATCCGAGCAAGGTAAGTGGAGTATTTATTTATTAGAAGATCGACAGCCAATTTTCGCGTTTATCTATTTTTACTTTATCTATATTTATGCCTTGGATTCGAACTCACGACCTCGGATATGACGCGAGATTCTGACCTCTCAACCATCACCCATCACTCTATAAGGCTGCGAAATGTAAGTGCCTCTTAAAAGTCTTAAATAAATTTCGAGACAGACAGAAATAAACAAAAATAAGAAATATTATAGATCTATCTGAAAATAGACACAAAGACAGGTATGTGCCGATTCCCAATTAGAGCCTCGACCTTCATAATGTCATGACCTAGACACAGTTGTATGCAAAAAATGCACCTTTTGCATTCTATTAGAATCCGAGTTTGCGGCGGTGCTGTCAGCATACAAATCAATCATGTAAGCTGAACCGAATTGCCGTGTTAGTCGGAACTTATAATGACCATAACGAAGTCAGTAAAGTTAGAGGCAATAAAACATGGATCACCTATTATTTAAAATTAAATACTATACATACTCCCTCATAGGTACTATGGACTACTTATACTAAATTAAAATAAGGACGATCATTTAAAAGTCACACTCTGCCCTACGTAAAAACTAATAAATAGAGAACAAAATACAAATAAGCAATGTGAAAAATGACACACAGCCTGGTGATAGACGGAGAGACAGCGGAATCTTAGTAATAGGGTCTCATTTTACCCTTTGGATACGAAACCCTAAAAACGAACTTTTTGAGATGGTCTTGGGACTGGGTGTTCTGGAAAACTTTATTGCCTGATATCTCGTAACACAAGTATGTTAATTCCTTACTTCCATAGTTGTATACCTAATTCATTTTAAATATTTATTCCATACCTTAATTATGTATAGCCAATAAGTAATAGAAAAGTTCCAATAAGCGTGGGTTGACTCGCAAATAAATATTACGATTATAATACGATACTATCGCTTTAATACCTAAAACCAACTACTCACTTAGTATAATTAAAATAAATGTATCGTCTAAATGTCAGAAGAGATGATACAAAAAACATGGAACCGATAGTCATCAGCCATGTTACAAATTGCGTTAAACAATTGTTACATTTGAACATTAAAATTCCTCTATGGCTTTGACAAGAACTTTTTTGTTAAAAAAATGGGAAATATAGCTAATTACATAGTTATTCAAGTTCAGTTACTAAAAGTCTTTTGGCGGGTTTAAAGCTATACTTACATCATTAATAACCAAATTCTTAAAAATGAACTGGGAGCAAAAATAAGCATTAGCTTTATTTTTTCATAACAACACATTATTTCAAATATTTTGGAACACAGCGAAATAAAAATATACGGCCTTACTACAAAAAGATAGACACATGTTGAACTGTTTACAGATAAGTCACCCAATTTGAAATGTCTGTTAGTAATATGTTTCGAATGTCAGATGTGTCAACATTTCAAATTGGTTAATTAATTTTAGACAAGTGTTTAACGCTAGTCTATCTTTTTTGTAGTAAGGCCAATAGTTTAATTCTTATATAAACACGTACCTTTAGGAGGTCTCCAAACACAGGTATCATACTTAAATGGAGACACCCCCTTGTTATGTACCTTTGTAAAATATAGTGATTAAACTATACAAATAAAAATTCAAAAATTCAAATGAAAAATATTTTTTTTAATTTGAATTTTTAATTTGTATGTATACCTTATCATTAATTATACTTGAAGATTTAAACGTGGCGTATAGGTCATGTCAGAGTAAGCTCTCTTGAATGAAGGAGCCAGGCCCACACAAACAAACAGACAATACTTGTGTGTCAAGGTTGAGCGTGGATTTTCTATTAGGTACTATTTAAGTTTGATTACAAAGTGATACTAGAATCAGAAAAGATTTAACTATGACATAAGCGTTAGGTTCTTAACTATAACTTTAAATTTCAATGCGTGAAATGTCAAAATAGCAACATATAAGACACATGCATTGCTGTCATTGCTGTGATCATAAGTATCTTATATTATTCTAGTATCACTTACTACACACACATACACACTTAGTGACAATATTATAATTCTTAACAGTCCAGAATAAATTCAAACTCAAAACAGCTCAAAACATTTAACTGTACAAAAATAAAATTTACCTTTCAATCGGAATAAATTAATATTAAAAAATAAATTTTACTTAAAAATAAAAAGCATTCATTAAGTAAGTAAATTATAATCATCGAATTAAAAATAAATAAAAGAACATTTTCTAAACTTAACTTTTACTTAAAAGATCTACGATGAATTTCATTATCAATTAAGAAGAGTTGTGCACTTTTAAATAGGATCTCAATGTCATATTAACAAGCACATCTTATTTTTAGGAGACTTGTCAAATCTGGAATCGTGATCTTTTTATCAATACATACTCGCGAGTATATTATATCCATCAGACGGCCGTCTGGTGTAGTAGTTCGCGCTCCGGACTACAATGCCTGGCGGTTGCGGGTTCGAATCCCGCGAGGGGAAAATTTTAGTGTGATGAGCACGAGCATTTGCACCTTTTTTTTTCTTCAGGAAAATGCTTTACTCATACCACACCGGCTGCGGGGGCAGCTGGGGGTTATGTGGGACTCCGGACCTCAGAATGAGGCCCGTTTACCCACTAAAAACCTGACGGTGTCCCGCCGATGCCATGTGAGTCGGGACCAAGGGTTTCGCCATAGGCCTAGGGCCATAGGCATGCTCCGCTGTCCCAGCTCGGCTGTGGCTCGCTTATCAGCGAGCGCCACCTAGCGTAGGGGGGAGTGAAGCCTCCCCCCAGTCTCCTTCGAGCGGCGCGCGGGATCACGCGCTGCGCCGTCGGGGATCCCACGAGCATTTGCACCTAAGTCATGAATGTTTATAAACGTATTTAAGTATGTTTATCCGTTATCTAGTCGCCATAGCACAAGCTTTGCTTAGTTTGGGGCTAGATAATTGGTGTGATTGTGGAAACAATTTATTATTTATTTATTTACTATCCATACTGGCAGGCTCTCCGCCAGCCTAAGTTAAACAACTGAATGCTTCCTTAACAAAAACCTAACTACGATATACTAAACGGGAATATGAAACCTGTGGACTGCTTTATGAATACGTTCCCGACATCTCAATGGCCGGCCACTCGTATTTCTAACAAGGGGCCTAACTGGCTAACAACACTACTGGGCCTATGCAAATGTACTCCTACTGGCCGGGACACGGCGAATAGAACTAATTGCCTGTTCCTGATGTTAGGTAGGTATAACTAGGAAGCACTGGGCGGTAACCACGAACTCTTAAAACAATCTCAAATCTGTCAAACATTATCAAATCTGTCAAATTTTGTATGTAATGACGTACGATAATTGACAGATTTGACAGCTTTGAGATTGTTTTAAGGGTTCATGGTTACCCCGCTGTTCACGATTTAGAAATAGTATAAATATACCTAAAAGCACACCACTACCAGTGCCCGCCGGGCACCTGAGGCGCGGTCTTTTTGCCCTCTGTGTGAGTTGGTAGTATGGGATTCCCTTTGAGCTATAAATTTCATAAATGCTCTTTAAACCATACCAATAAGTTACATTTGTATGACGGCCTCCGTAGCTAAGAGGCGAGACTTCGGACTTGGCATCGCCATCTTTGGGGTCCCGGGTTCGATTCCCGGTTGGGTCAATGTAGGAAACGAACTTTTCTATATTGTCTCGGCTCTGGGTGTTGTCAGTACCACAACTCCCAGACCCGAGACAATATAGAAAAGTTCGTTATCTCTGATTTCTATTAGACAAGTGCTTTAGCTTAGGAACAGTTCAATATAATTAAATGATGTTGTCCAATATTTATTTAAATATTTTATTTACAGATAGATTCGTGATTTAAAGTGGCGATCACGAGCTGGAAGAAGCCATTAGATTTAGACAGCCCAGAAGAGTAGACTGTGTGGTTCTATAGGGAGGAATAAGTCCAGCAATGGACGTCCAAAGTCCTGAAGTTAGAGTGAATGATTCGGACAGACGTATATTTGTGCGAATGAGAATGTCCATCTGAATGTTTTTCTTTGTATACCCGCATTGATACTATGAAATGTAACAAGTTACTTATGTTATTGTTAGATTGTACACTTGTTAAGAAATTAGTTAATAAGTTTTCTTTTGTATTTCTCTTGTAAGTGAATTTTATTCTTTTAGAGAAATAAATGTCTAAAACCGTAAATGAAAACTGAAATTTCATAAATTAATGTACTTTCAAACTACACAATCTTTTACCACAGAATAATATAAAAGGTCTTATAAAAGCATTGAATGCTTTAGGTAAAAGGTGCATAATGATAACTAAAGAACCAAAAGTAATCAATCTTAGGCTAGCATAAAAAACTAAAACCTTATCAACAATCAAATGACAATTTAAAATTTCAATTAATACCTACAAACGTTGGTAAAAAAATGCATAATTTGAGCGGTATTATCACTAAAACTAAGTCCAAATAACATGCTAGTTATAAGGTAACAAAAAAGGTCTGCCTTAAGTGCTAATGGACACACGGCTCTTCAATATTATTTCGCAAATTACTTAATTGTTGATTGTTTTTTTTATATTGCTTAAAGGTTTTTCACTGTGATCACTTCAAGTCTGTAAGTAATACTTAATCCACACACAAAATAACTAAGAATCTATTCTTAACACTTCACTACAAATTACGTATAGCTTGTGTGACTTCACGATTAGTAATTAAGTATTTAAATTCTTCCGGACTCAAACGAATGCCTATTAACGAATTAAATTAACAATTTAGTCATCGATCTATCATATTACCAATTAACATTACGAATAACGACCTAGTTGTCCTTTCTATTAATTGCAATCAGAAGAGGCCAAAAACTACAAACCCGTACTAAATAAACTCGAACTCGATTTCAAAATCAAAGATAATCTTGTGGAGTGAACAATGTTTTTCTAGACAACTAGAAGTAAAACAGTTAATATGTCATTTGGATTGAGTCTGGTTGTCTCGAAGAAATCGCTTTTAGCGATAAGACTGCCTAAATTGTACATCTTTCTGTTAATATCAACTGTTACTTCTTTGTTTTGGGTGCAATAAAGAGTATCTATCTATCTGTCAATCTTAAATGTACAGTCAACGACAGGTCAACCTACCAAGAAAGTTAAAGGTCATCACACTGATTTATTTTCAGTAGCTCATAAAGAGCATTAGCAATTGAGTAATTTTGTCGCTTTGAGGTAATTTGACAAGCTGTTGTCTATACTTTCACTTCTCACCTAATTTTAAGACTATAAAATATACTAATAAAAAATTACACAATGAAATAATGTCAAAATAAATAACAGTTTAAATTATAGAAAATTCAAATGCCTATAAAATAACTTAAGTAAGTACATCCCGCATTTTGATTTATTTACAAAAACGTAAAGTTAACAAATTAACTTATTGTAAATGCAACACTTGATTAATATTTTGAAAATCGTGTCGTGTACTTACCTATTGTACAACTCGGGTGAAAACCGTATAGAAAATCTCACAGAGAAGCTCCTTTAGAATTTACAAAATTCACGTATAAAAAACAATCGATTTTATGCTAATGGTACGGCTTTATCACTTTGCCTGATGACATAAATACGATCGTAAACGTTCAATAAAGTTCAATGTTCATCAATATTCACAGCTATTTAATTTAATATTAGGCAAATATGCACTGACTCATAGTACCGCACCTACATAAAATAACATCACATCACCAACGTTGTAAATGATGATACTCTTGGCTTGCAACTCCAATCATCAAAATGTTGGTTTTCCACCGAAAGATTTTAGACAGTTGTATGTCATAGAAAATCATGTAAATTTTCAAAATACAAAATAATCGATATCACTAAAGATATTTGTAGCATTTAATATTTTAAGAATTAGATGAGCAATTTAGCAAACGTAGTGTAGGATGCCCCCAGCTCAATGGACCGACGTTCTTAAGGTTGCCGTGCATTTATGAACACTGCAGTACCATCAAACTTCCCAACAAATATATACATTTTGTTAGATCAGCAGTTTATATAAGTACTTTGTTCTCTGGTTTTATATAAGTACATTGTTCTCCTCCGATGTGCTTTTTTTCAAGGTTTCCTTGGTCTACGGTGCTACTAATAGTGTAGAGTTGTAGATCCAAAGGCTAAGTTCACACTGCCTCTAGTACATTTTCCACCACCCACGCCACGTCCCCGCAACGTCTTCGCTGCGTGTAGCGCGCTTTAGTTGACCTTATTCGCGACGTCGCGAGTGTCATCCCGGCGGGCGGGGCGGCGCGCGGTTGCCCTGGTACGCGCATTGCTCACTTAGATATACAAGTACCGTATACAAAACATTATTAAGAAATATTGCATTTTTACCTTTATCCCACAGCTGGGCATAAGTATCCCCAGGCTCTTCCATCGATCTCTATCTAATACATTGGTATTCATTGGAAGTCATTGGACTTCCAGTCCTAATAAGAATATTGTTTAAAAATAAAATTAAACATTGTTTGAAATGAGTATTAGTATATTTATCAGAATTGTAGGTTAAAAAACTATAAAACACTTACTTTTATATTTATGACATTGGTATTCATTGGACTTCCAGTCCTTATAAGTAATATTGTTTAAATAAAATAAAACATTGTTTGAAATGAGTATTAGTATATTTATCAGAATTGTAGGTTAAAAAACTATAAAACACTCACTTTTATATTTATGACATTGGTATTCATTGGACTTCCAGTCCTTATAAGTAATATTGTTTAAATAAAATAAAACATTGTTTGAAATGAGTATTAGTGTATTTATCAGAATTTTAGGTTAAAAAACTATAAAACACTCACTTTTATATTTATGAGACTTTTCAAAAAGAATCAAATAAGATAAAACACTAAGGTTTTACTAGTAGGCATTGTATGGATTAAATATTTTGTACCTACAAAATATGAAATCGATCTAGAGCTTACTAACAAGTAAAGCTAAAAAAAAGTAGGTTAAAAGAGAACCAAAAAAGTCATTAATCAGTCACTATCTGCTAAGTTTGGTTGACAAAACTCAGAACTTACTCCGGTTTTCAGATGCAAGATTTTAAAGTCATATGTTAGCTAAAAAACGATCTCTATCAGACAACCTTCAGATCAGGGTAAATCGTAGTCGTAGAAGGGTACTTTAAAATTTAAAAAACCCCTGGAAAAAAATGTCTTTAGTAATTTAGATAAACTTTACTGAAATGTTAAAATTTAAATACTTTGCTGCACACCGTACCTTTATCTATTTTCGTAAGGCAACCCGATGTCTCGTTACAAAGGAGACATCGTCTATAATGGCTCCCGTCGAGACTTGCGTGACTTGCCGTTTGCCAGCCTTGCCTTTCCCAGCCCACCTTCAAAGGCGCCTTAGCCGGCGGCGTAGCAGCAGATCAATCGAAAGTTAAACCATGACAAAGGAAACCACTTAAAAATGGACCAAGCTGGGCCATCCTCGTCCAACCAGGACCCTCGCTTTGACTTCATAGGATCCTATGCAGTTAAATCCTTAAAACTTAAACCAGAGAAATGGATGCGAGTACTAGGAACGGAGGAACACAGATCGACCTTAAGGGATTTCGTAGACAAACCCTTGCCCCTACTCTTGGTGGTAGTCCTGACGCACACCAACCAGCTCGTCCCTGTGGTATCTTTTCCGTGCTATTTGAAGAATAAGTCTGTGTACTTCGTGAAGAAGAAGCCAGATGCTGTACCAAAGGAGAATTGCATTGAGATGCTTATCTATGGTAAGTGGTACATGTCATCATCAATATCTATGAAACAGTACGGTTATTCACTGACTGTTATAAAACGAACTGCCTAAATAGGCAAATCTTATAGATAAGTAGGGAGTAATTAATCAATCTAATTTTTAAGGATAGATCGATAGCTTAAAGTGAATACTGAGGGTTTAAAATTAAAACTTAAATAACACTTAATGTAATATCGTTCTTAAAAGAAGGAAATACATATTGAAAGTCAGATAATTTCTTAGAAATTAGATATTTAATTAGAAACTAGGATAACAGAAAGATATTTTTTTAAATATTTTAGCTCTAATGACAAGATTCTGAATAATTTGTAAAAACCTAGTTAGTTTTGTTAGTTTGTGCGCATCAATTTTTCGTTACATAATAAAAAGCCTTGAACTTGTAGGTGACCTTGCACCAAGACTAATAGATGAGCTAGCATCTTTAGTAGACGAAGTCTTTGTTCCTCTATTATCAAATCCACTGAACCATGAAGGCTGGCCACTGGTCGTCTCACAGGACATCCTCAAACAAATCCATAACTTGAAGAGCACGGTTTATGAGGTACGTAACGCCACAGTATTTATTTTTCATTTATTTGGCCTAACGAACAATATCACAAAGTACATTTTAAATACTAAATTTATAAAATAAGGTTTTTGTGATATCAATTACGATAACCACAGTTTGCATCATCATTTTATGTACACCTTTTATTATTTTCACATTATAAACTATTCCAAAAACCATAAACTAAGTGCTTAGTAAATTGTACTTGAACAATAAAATATAAATTTTATGAATTTGTAGATAGCGTGTTTAAGGTTTGAGACGCAACATTGAACCATGAGTCAGCTATTTCTTCTTACGAAATTCTGGTTTGTTGTATTAGCAAGTAGTACAGCAAGTTAAAGGCTTATCAACGCCGAAATTTTGGTGAAGATCGTTGAAACTGTTGACTAATAAATACAGTTTTACTAAACCAGGTAAAAGGCAAAGTAAACGGCCAGACAGTTCTTCCCCTACCAGTGGGTGTGGAACTGGTCCACGATGCAGAGAAGCAGGTGCTTAGGGGTGAGGAAGTAGACCTGTACCTTAAGAGCGCCATCGAGGGCGTTGTCATCAAGTGGGCTCAGCAGATCAATGACGTCATGATGGAGGATTCTTCGCAAGCTTTCGATAATGGACAGAATCCACTGCCAAGTGTTGGTTAGTTATCATACTGTCCATTTACCTATGTAGATACCGAAAGTAAATTAGTAGTCCGGAACGCGAACCACTACTCCAGACATTTATTATTATAATTCTGTGTACATAATAAACGGTTTCGTGTAAAATTCAATTATTTTGAAATTTTTGGCTTATTATATAATATTTTCATCCCAATTAAGCTTTTGTATTCTTTATTAGAAATCGTGTACTGGAGATCGAGGCTGAGCAACCTGAACTACATCTACGACCAACTGCGCAGCGAGCGCGTGCGCTGCATGGCCGTCATACTCGAGAAGACCACGTCAGCTTACTACCCCTGCTTCAGTAGACTATTCAAAAATATTGTATCTTGTAGGTATTTTTATCTGTATTTTTAATGCACACTCATATTTGAAAAAAATGACAGCTTTTTTCTCAACTGGCATTATTTTTGTGACCAAAGTGTGACCTAATTATAAATAGATCTAATAGACACTAACAGATGTTTAAATTACTAACAGAAATTTGAAGGACTGTGAGTGGTATTTAAAATTCTCTATTGTTTTTTAAGCTAGTAAATAATTGAGATTAGTAAAAATTATCGTACGTTGTAGTTAAAACCACGCATTAAATGGCATTTTTAAAGAACGATAACAAAAGATATTTTAAAAGTAACATGATTCTCAATATTTCTTTTTCGGATTTCAGCCTTAGCAGAAGCTAAGGAAATTGACTTATATCTTCATACATTAGAAAAACACTTTCAAACATTGGAGGACACCGATTTCACGGAATGTCAACCATTATTTCGACCATTGTTCCATGTCATTTGTATGATCTGGAGGGACTCCAAATATTATTGCAGCTCTTCTAAGTTAATGGTTTTACTTAAGCAGATAAGCAATTTGCTTATTTATACGGTAGGTACTAGTAGCAGTATTCTATGTTTTCCAAAAGATATATCTTTACGGCTTCGGCTTCTAATATAAGTAAAAATTTCCCAGATTTAAATATGAGTTCTAACCAATTTATAATGAACGTCACCATTATCAGACCATGTCAAATTTAAAAACAATTCTAATTTTAAATCCATAATATAATATACTTTTTTTATAATGTTGTTCCGTAAATAAATGAGCTTACTTTAATAAGATAGAAAATAAGTTGTAATGTAACTTACGTCAACCTAACGTGCGTTCTATAATTTTGATTTTCTATATTTTAGGCTAAGAAGTGTTTAGACCCAAGCACGCTTTTTCATAGTGACATTGATGAAGCAACGCAACGCATACAAATTACTATGAACATTATAACAAAATTCCGAAACACTTTCGAATATTTTAAAGACAACTTACAAAAATACTTTTTAGACAGAAGAGTAATACCATGGACATTTCATCCAAATGCTGTATTTGAAAGAATGAATAAGTTTACCGATCGAATGACCACAATCCAGTGGTTTTTTAAAACGGTTTTAGAGTTTCAGAAATTAGAAAAAATAGAAATAGGAGGCATGAAAGGAAGAGTGCTCAGTGGGCAAATCAGAGAAATCTCAGCTGAGTTTGAGTCTTACTTTCATAGTTTTGCTTCAAAATCGTATGACGTACTTGACCCTGATGATGAAACATTTAACGAGGATTTTAAAGATTTTCAAGAAAACATCATTGACTTAGATTTGAAATTATCAACGGTACTAGTTGAGTCTTTCGATAACTGTTCTACTTTAGAGGCAATATTCAAGGTACATTTCAAAAGTTTGGGTTGAAAAGGGCCTCTCAGAATTTGGAATAGAATTTCAATATTTTATTTTTTGAATTTGCAGTTGATTGACATCGTTGGATCAGTATTGGACCGCCCTCTAATAAAGAACGAATTCACAGCGAAGTTTGTCGAGATAATTGTAATGCTTGATAAAGAAATAGGTACTTGCGAAGTAAGTTCTCGTAAACAAAGCCTATTAATAAAAAAAACGAAATTTATCATTTATTTAGAACTTCTTTCAAAGAGACTTTGATTCACAGGAGCTATTTACTGAGCAGACTCAACGCCTCGAAAGATACGGTGTCATGGAAATAGATGCCTTCATGCCTCCAATCGCCGGAGGACTCCTGTTCATGACCACGCTGGCTGCCAGGATTACCAAGCCTGTAGTCAGCTTTCGCAATTTACCGCACCCGTAAGTCAGCTGGGTGGGGCAAATTGCGAAAGCTGATTACTTTGCTATGAATCAACTAATTTAGACCACTCCCAAAATAGTGAGAAGTCTATTTTTGTTATACATCACAAATCTTCCACTGTAGATAAAGTAGATTATTGTAGTAATGTAGATGAATAACAGATACATATTTTTCTACTTGATAATTTATCACACTACTAAAAAAAACATCTATGTTTACTTTCTCCTACATAGGATAAAGGGTTCGGAAGAAGCGATCAAAATTTTCGAAAGATACGAAAAACTTATTGAGAATATCAATGCATTCAAAAAGAAGTATTTTAACGACTGGGCAGTGACGATCCCAAAGATAATTGAAAATAAAACCAATAACACTATAATAGCTCGTCAAGGGTCTGATCTTATAATGAACTTTAGTCCAATGGTAAATATGTACTTCATAGTGCGATAGTATACTTACCTACATTTATAATATATTTTATACACTTACCGCTTTATTTAAAACTATTTTGGGCACACATAATTTCATGGGGACCTAGACGATACTGTTTTTAAAAAGCACAATAACTAGAAAATTATTAATTTCAAATTGTTTTTCAGGTTTTAGATATCCTAAGGGAAGTCCACCATTTACGAAATAACCCAGACTTTCAGAAAGATATACCTAAAGATGGTTTGGTTCTATTTGAAAAACAAGAAACGTATCGACAATACCGTATTAACTTAGGTATCACTATAGACTGGTATAATCAAATACGAAAGAATAGTCAAAAAGTTGAATTTGATTTAGTGGAAGAAGAAATAAAAAATATCGATCATCGAATTGAAATAGCTCAAAATGAGCTTAATTGGAATTCGCAGGGTAAGTCTACAAAATATGAACAAATTATACCTTTTCAACATCTAATGCCGCTGCCTTAACACGGCTAAACATTTCTTTTTTCTTATAGATTTATGGACTCAGCTACAAGAACTACACACTTTAGTTGGTAGTTTGTATGGAAGGATGTCTAAAATACAAGAAAATTTAAAAGAAATAAAGGCTGTCATGAAGGAGTGGGCTACTCAACCTCTATTTGAAAGAAAAGAGGGGAAGAAGGTATGTTGCATTAAACGTACGATAACATAATTGCAACATAATTACTAAAATAATTAATTATTCTAGGATACACTACTCAATTTAGCAGATAGACAAGAAAGAAAAAAACAACGCTATGCAGATATTAAAAACACAGCCGAGCGTATACGAGAACTGCTACAAGAAAATATGGAACTATTTAATATGCAAAACAATCAGGACTGTGAAGCTTGGAGAAACTACGTTGCTTTCATTGATAATTTAATGGAAGAATGTTTGTTTAAATGCATTGCTTGCAGGTTAGTTCTAACTTGATAATAAACAGACAACTATTCCAAATCTCACTTTGTTAAAGTAATTATATTTTTTATAGTCTGGCATACATAACAGAACACATGGATCCGAAAAACAAACTTGCTCCGTTGTTTGAGGCTCAGTTGGAGCTTTTAGAGCCTGATATGGTATTTGCTCCAACCTTAGAACCAAACAATGAGAAAGGGTTCACAGCAATGGTTAATGAAATTATTGATGATATACTGAAAATGTCTACCTTGATAAAAAGAATAGACACAACTAAAGACAAATCTTATGAAGATATTATTGTGAATAATGAAACTGTCATTGAAATGAAAGAGGAAATTCTGAACGCTATAGAAAAGGTAAAAATAAACATTAGTAATTATTATAAAAAATACATTGCACTCAAACACGTTTTATTTTAGGTTATTGAAGATGCAAATGAATTTTGCAAAACATTTGAAAACTACAGTTATCTTTGGCTTGAGGAAAGAGACGCAATCATGGAAATATTTTTGACATACGGAAGAATATTGCAACCAGAAGAGATAGATAGAATTGGGTCAGAAGATAAAGACAATCCACCACCAACGCCTTGCGCTCCGAAGATGGAAGGATTTCGAGAACAAATTGACCAATTTGAAAATCTCTTTATGGATATTGAAGAAATGGATTCGTATAAAGTTTTTAATTGCTGGTTCCAGGTACCTTACAACTTATTACTTCATACGTTGACGATTCGTTTATTGAAAACGTTGTTTTAATTTTCGTTTTATTTAAAACATTATTTCTAGAGGGTTTAGGTAGTATGATTTGGACAAACCCAGTCATCCGGTTTGGCAATATTAAAGTTAAGTGCCTAGGAGGAAATACTTTCATAAAAATATTTAACGCTTGTTTTAGGTGGATGTTAGACCATTTCGTCAAGCTTTATTGAATTTAGTAAGGAAATGGGGAAATATGTACAAGGAACATTTGGTGGAAAATGTTACGTCTAGTTTAACTGATTTAGCAAATTTTATTCGCAAAGCTGATGAAGGTAGGTCCATCTGGGTAACATTAATATTACAATGTTAGTCTAGCCTAAAAGTCTAAATAACCACTTCACAAGTCATGTACAATTTGAGTTCAGTCATTTGTTTATAACTTTATTGCACATATTCCAACCGAAAAAACCTAAGAAACTACTTATTCCAACCGAATAAATAAAATGGAAGTTGATCCGTTCTTCTTTACAATATACACCCTATCCAAGTATATTAAACGTTAATAGAAGTTACTAGCAGTCCTACTTAATAAGAAATTTACGCATCGAATCAAATTTCTTATGTTTTATCGGTTGATTTAATGCCAAGCTGTATTCTCTACCAGTCGACGATTGGTTAACTTTCGTGAGTGATGCGACAAATAAGGCACTAAAAGCCATAATAATATGATGACTTACTGAACAATTTTAGGGCTCTTACAACCTGTACCAGAAGGTGACTACGATGCGCTTATTAATGTTATGGGTTATTTGATGCACGTCAAAGATCGTACTGCAGTCACTGATGAAATGTTTCAACCTCTTACTGAAACCATCGAACTCCTTAAGTTTTACGACATGGATATTCCCGAGGAAGTGAATGTTTTACTTCAGGTAAGAAACAAAAACAAGTATTTATATTATTTTACAATGAAATATTTTATAGTCGACAAAAATATTTGACAAACACGTTGGAGAGAGAGAGTTCAAAACTTTTTATTAATAATATGATGAACATTAACCACAACACATATTAATTAGGAATTACCCGAACAATGGGGCGGCACTAAGAAATTAGCTGTAACAGTGAAGCAGCAAGTAGCACCTCTACAAGCAGCTGAAGTTAGTGGCATCAGAAAGAAAATATCAGCCTTTGATTCACACGTCACTTACTACAGAGAAGTGTTTAAGAGATACGAGGTATTTTGATCTTCACTACTACACAATTTTAGTAGATAGACATTTTGTTTTACATTACATAGTTGTGTCTTGTGTATTGTCATTACGTATAAAATCTTTAATATCGATTTTACAAACAAGAGGGTACCCAAAGAAAACTTTTCCAGACAACCTTTAGGAAGAGAAATTAAGTTGTAGTGGTGTGGGTAGCACAGTCCGAAAGCAAAATCCTTTTTAAAGCAGCTTTTTTAATTGTGTGATTAAGTACTTCTGTTTTTTTTTTTAAAATAAAATCTTACTTTCCAGTTCTTCAGATACAATTGCGAAGACCCTTACGAAGTGATGTCAAGGGTAGACTTTGAAATGCTACATTTAGAAGAAGAAATGAAAGGCATACAAGAATCTGGGTCCTTATTTGAAGTTAACGTACCGGAGTTTAAATTGTTAAAACAGTGTAGAAAAGAGTTAAGGATGCTCAAGGTAAAATTTTGCAAATATTTACAAATAAAAACAATATTATAACGATTAATTTTATTGGACTTTTCTAATCTATGCTTGTTTAAAAATACAGCAACTATGGGATTACGTTTACATAGTGCGAACGAGTATTGAAGATTGGAAGACGACGCCATGGCGTAAGATAGACGTGGAGAATATGGATATAGAGTGTAAGAAATTTGCTAAAGAAATTAGGCTTTTGGATAAAGAAATGAGAAGGTAAGATTACTCAAAGCCTTTAAAAAGTCTTCGGGATTTGAATAAATAATTATTGTTTTCCAAATTTCCAGCTGGGACACTTATATCAACTTAGAAGCTACTGTAAAGAACATGCTGACCTCCTTAAGAGCCGTAGGTGAACTCCAAAATCCCGCAATCAGGGAACGCCATTGGGACCAGCTTATGAGGACCACAAAGGTGATGAAGTTAATGTGATAAAAAACAAACAAAACCCACTGTGTTATATTGTGTAAATAACTTTTAATGTACATACTGCCTCTTGGTGTGAGCACATTTTAAGGGTAACTTTGGATGTAATTTACTGATCTCTAAACTAAATGGCATTTTGCATGTTCCGATTTTATCGTGTGGCATGTACCAATGCAATGCTTTGAATGTTCACAAGTTTGTCAAATATCATTCTGGCTGGGGAATGCGTGTACATACAAACAAGTCGATGTTTTTTTCTCTTACAGTGAACGTGCGAATGTGTGTTGCAAATGTAAATATTACTTTTATGATTCACAGAGTTTAGCTGCATTACCACCTGAGCTCACTGTAAGTATGCAAAAAATAAAGAGATCCAGGCGTTTATTAAAAACAAGTGACGTTGTTTTTCTTGTTAAAAGTTTTGATTTGATTTGATGAATTTCATCGGCAAGATGTGTGCTTCTTTTATTACTGCATGCTTCTAATGATTGCATGTGTTAATGCTGTAGTTCAAATTATTGTATTTGGTATGTATATTTATATTTAGCCTTCTCTACAATATCACTAGTTAAACTTTCTACAGTTCTTTCTTGTATATAGATAGTAGTCCTAATTACAAATTGTATATTTTGTACAGTAATGTACCTTAATTAAGTATTTTTTCTGTTATATATTAGTTCAACCGTTTGTATATTATATTCATAGAATAGTCTAGAAATTATCTTTTTATAGATTAGTAGATTTTATTTTTATAACTGGCCCAATAACTGAAGCCAATTAAATCTAATAGGTCAGAATCGTCATGGATACAGATACAACTTTGGCTGATTTGTTAGCATTAAACTTGCACGAATGCGAAGAAGAAGTTAAGAATATAGTAGACAAGGCAGTCAAAGAAATGTCTATGGAAAAGATCCTCAAAGACTTGCAGACTACTTGGAGCGGTATGGAGTTCGAACAAGAAGAACATTCAAGAACCGGATGTATTCTGTTAAGAGCAAGTGAAGAGTTGATAGAAACTCTAGAAGAAAACCAGGTATATGTAGTTCATTATCAAAAAAGTTTCTAGTTTCATTGTCAAATGTAACATTTTTAACATTCTTGTTGCATTTTTAAAAATAAATACTAAGCACTTCATGGGTATTAATGCAACATATACCTGTTTTTATTATTTTCCCGAAACGTCTTCCCGCGGCCACGGCCTATGCAATTAGGCTGAAACGTCGGGAAAATAATAAAAAGAGGTATTGTTGGATTATACCCGTGAAGTTTTTAGTGTTAGTTTCATTGTCAAAGTCCTTAGAATTGTTAAGCATTGCCATCAACAGACCCGCAGTAAAAAAATGAAACGCCGTGCTAGAACAAGAAAGGATAAATAGATTCTGAAAGTAAAACTTTACTTGCACAATTGTAGGTGCAACTTCAAAATCTTATCACATCCAAATTCATCGCTCACTTCTTGGAGGAAGTTTCAAGTTGGCAGCAGAAGTTATCGACGGCAGATCAAGTGATCACAGTTTGGTTTGAGGTGCAACGGACATGGACACACTTAGAAAGCATATTTATGAGTTCTGAAGATATTAGAAAGCAACTCCCCGAAGACTCGGCTAGATTTGATAGAATTGATTCAGCATTTAAGGTAAACCCTTCATGAATAAGAAAGTTAGTAACTAATTACTAGGTGTTTGTTACAAGGAAAACTAAATTATGTACTTTATGTTATAGGTTTTATCTACAGAAATGTCTAAAACTCCAAATGTCGTTAAAGGCACTAATAGAGATGGCTTAGTAGAAAAACTTGATACTCTTCAGAAAGATTTAGTAATCTGCGAGAAAGCTCTGGCAGAATATTTGGAAACAAAACGACTAGCATTCCCTAGATTTTATTTTGTATCTTCTGCAGATCTTTTAGATATATTGTCTAATGGAAATCAAGCTGAACTTGTGATAAGGTAAACCATATTGTAATATTAAATTAAGCAAGTACTTATTTTTTTATGCAAAGATTTGCTTTTATATCAAATTTTCTGACTGAACTTTTCAGGCATCTTACAAAACTCTTTGACTCAATGGCAAAGCTCAAGTTTGCTGAGAGTGAAAGACCTGACGAAAAGGTATCGTTAGGAATGATAGCTAAGGACGGTGAATACGTGCCGTTTCATGAAACTTGTGATTGCACTGGACCAGTAAGTTTTTTTTAAAGCTCTTAGGTACTTTGTGGGCGATACTCATGTGGGGCCGACAGACGTTGAAGTGGTTGAGGTAATCTACGAGTAGGTATCAGTAGCGGTAGGTGGAGCAGTGGGCAAGTTAAGAACTTTCCTCCCTACTGATAGCTAAATCCTCGACAAAACTTTGCGAGTGTCGTCTTAGTCAACGACTATCGCCCCGCACAAGTATCACGACTGTTACCTCACCTTAGAGACTATTCAAAACCTAATCCTATTTTAGGTTGAAATATGGCTAAACCGGCTTCAAGACATTATGAGATCTGCCATCAGGCAATACTTTGGAGAAGCTATCGTTTCCTATGAAGAGAAACCAAGAGAACAATGGTTATTCGATTTCATGGCGCAAGTATCCTTATGTGGTTCTCAGATTTGGTGGACCACAGAAGTTAATATGGCATTTTCAAGGTTAGAAGAAGGATATGATAATGCTTTAAAGGATTACTATAAGAAACAGTTATCGCAACTTAGCACACTGATCACATTATTGATTGGAGAGCTTAGTAAGCAGGACCGACAGAAAATCATGACCATCTGTACCATAGATGTCCACTCGAGAGATGTCGTAAGCAAACTGATACAAGGCAAGGTGGAAGCAGGTTCAGCATTCCAGTGGCAGTCACAGCTAAGACACAGGTTTTGAGAAATCTAAGTAAATTGACATCTTGTGCACGCGTTAGTCACAGGTTATTCATTTTCATAATACACATTTTACACGTGGCAATTAGATACGTAGCTATTTCCTTTTAGTTTCATCATTTTGTACAGACACATTATTGCTTTAGATCACAGCTTTATTATTGACTTTAAGTTTTCTTCCTTCCTAACTTAATCTAAAAATAACTTTATTTGCAGATGGGATGATGTTGAAATGCATTGCTTTGCAAACATCTGCGATGCGCAGTTTAGATACAGCTATGAATACTTAGGAAACACGCCAAGATTAGTCATAACTCCCTTGACTGACAGGTGCTATATCACGTTGACTCAGGTAAGTGAGATTATGAAGATACGATCACTTAGTTTCATATTACAATTCATTTGAAGACTCGTATTGGGCGTGGTGATTTGCCTTGAACGTTAGTTAGTAGTAGGTTCTAGTTTCGATTTGTAGTTAGACAATTTAAAAACAATATTTTCTATATTGGTTCGGTCAATGTCGGGAAGTTAGCTGGCAAATTTCGTTATATGGAACCTCGAAATACAATAACGTAACGATTTTACTTCGAGAACATGGCAATAAGTGTGTTTACTGCCCCATATTTATTTGTTTGTATTAAAATGTGTGTTCCTATTGACAGTCTTTACATCTGATCATGGGAGGTGGACCGGCAGGCCCAGCTGGTACAGGTAAAACAGAAACAACAAAAGACTTAGGACGAGCTTTAGGTATTATGGTGTACGTTTTTAACTGCTCCGAACAAATGGATTACCAAGTATGTTACCAAATATATGTGATGAATACTCTAAGTAAATTACTAAATAAATTATGTAAATGATATTGAGCAATTTGTGATTTTCAGTCTTGCGGAAATATTTACAAAGGACTAGCACAAACAGGTGCTTGGGGATGCTTTGACGAGTTTAACCGAATCTCTGTTGAGGTGTTATCTGTTGTAGCGGTACAAGTAAAGTCTGTTCAAGATGCTATAAGGTATACTACGTTAATCTTGTTAACTCGTTCTTTTAAAGACACAACATACTAAAAGTCTATTTTTTTAGAGACAAAAAAGAAAATTTCAATTTTATGGGAGAAATGATCGTGCTAGTTCCTAGTGTTGGAATATTCATAACAATGAATCCAGGCTATGCTGGTAGAACAGAGTTGCCAGAAAATCTAAAAGCTCTATTCCGACCTTGTGCCATGGTTGTTCCTGACTTTGAACTGATTTGTGAAATTATGTTAGTGGCTGAGGGTTTTCAGGAAGCAAAAATTCTTGCAAGAAAATTTATTACTTTGTATACTTTGTGCAAAGAGTTGTTGTCAAAACAAGATCATTACGACTGGGGACTAAGAGCCATTAAATCTGTTCTTGTGGTGGCAGGTTCCTTGAAAGTAAGACTTGTATTTTTTGAGCATCTAATATTCTACACTTAATGTCAGGCTTTACCTATAATTTATTATAAAAATGATTTTATTCGACAGAGAGGTGACCCTGGTCGTCCAGAAGAAGAAGTGTTGATGAGAACTCTCCGAGACTTTAATATTCCCAAGATAGTCACTGATGACATGCCAGTTTTTATGGGTTTAATCGGAGACTTATTTCCAGCATTAGAGGTACCACGAAAACGCGATTTGGACTTTGAAAGAACTGTTAAACAAGCAGCAATGGATCTTCTACTACAACCAGAGGATAACTTTATCCTAAAAGTTGTTCAGCTTGAAGAATTACTCGAAGTCCGTCATTCAGTATTTATTGTGGGTAACGCTGGTACGGGAAAGACCCAGGTATGGAAAACGCTTTTTAAAACGTACCAAAACTTGAGGAAAAAACCTATATTCACCGATTTAAATCCAAAAGCAGTTACAAATGATGAGCTATTCGGTATTATCAATCCAGCAACTAGAGAATGGAAGGATGGCTTATTTTCCGTGATAATGAGGGATCAAGCTAACATTGTTGGAGAAAATCCCAAATGGATTGTTTTGGATGGAGACATAGACCCGATGTGGATTGAATCTTTAAACACCGTAATGGATGACAACAAAATATTGACATTGGCTAGCAATGAAAGAATTGCTTTGACTCCCACAATGAGACTTATGTTCGAAATATCTAATTTACGGACTGCTACTCCAGCCACAGTATCCAGAGCTGGTATTTTGTACATAAATGCTCAAGACTTAGGATGGAATCCGTAAGTCATTTGCAAATAGGTATGATCACAAACCTAATTAAAACTTTACTTACATTTATATATATTGCAGCTATGTTACAAGTTGGATTGAAACAAGGAAAATACCAGCGGAAAAGTCAAACCTGGTGAACCTCTTTGACAAATACATTCCACCATGCTTAGAAACTGTTAGGAATAGATTCAAGAAGATTACTCCTATAGCAGAGATGGCTCACATACAGATGCTTTGTCATCTACTCAACTGTTTGCTAGTTCCTGAAAACACGCCAGCTGACTGTCCGAAAGAATGGCATGACGTTTTCTTTGTGTTTGCTTGTGTTTGGGCGTTTGGATCTGCCATGTTCCAAGATACTGGCATTGATTACAGAGTAGGTAAGATAAAAGTGTGTTAACGAATGATCCAACAACAGGTCGACTTATCGATTCCTTGCTATTGATATTTGATTGCTATTATTATCTTTAAGAGTTCACTAAGTGGTGGGTGAATGAGTTCAAGACGGTAAAATTTCCAACTGGCGGTACAGTCTTCGATTATTACATTGATCCAGAAAGCAAACAGTTTACTCCGTGGACAGAGAAAATACCTAAATTTGAATTGGATACCGATATACCTTTACAGGTCAGTTATTATAAAAACCTTTAACTTTTTAATTATTCTGGAGATGGCTTAGTTAACGAAACACAAAGTTACTAATTTATAAATCAAAACAAGTATAATATAGTAATACCTACGATTAAAAACCATGGTATGTTTGTCTGGTATCCTCTCTAGATTTGGTTAATTTAAAAAAGTACAAAATTGCCAAAGTTTGTCTGTCACGAAGCCGTGCCAATGTGGTGATCAAATAACGGCAGGGTGTAAATTGTAATGGCAAAATTTCGCAAAATGGCAATTATAATCTAACGACCACGATTCGTCAAACTTAGTTTCGACTAGGTAGTTATGAGTTTTGACTGTTACTTTGACACAAACCTACCTCTTGAATCAGTCTTATATCGATTAGAAAATTAGATTAAACTACCTAAGTATTGATTTCAGGCTGTACTAGTACCAACAGCTGAAACAATAAGAATCAGATTTTTTCTGGATTTACTAATGAAGAACAAGCATCCAGTCATGTTAGTGGGAGGAGCTGGTTGTGGCAAAACAGTTTTAGTCAATGAAAAGTTACAAGGGTAAGTTTATGAATGCAACCAAAAACACATCACAGATGTACTTTAAATATGTCATAAAAAAGATCACAAACTATTGACAATTAGACTTTATGCATTATTATCCGTTTGTTTCTTGTCAGACTCCCAGAAAGCTACGCTATACAGTCAGTTCCCTTCAATTTCTACACATCATCAGAAATGCTGCAGAAAGTTTTAGAAAAACCATTGGAAAAGAAAGCTGGACGAAATTACGGTCCGCCAGGGAACAAGACACTTATATACTTCATAGATGACATGAACATGCCTGAAGTAGATGCATACGGGACAGTACAGCCACACACCATTATAAGACAGCATTTAGATTACAATCATTGGTACGACCGAACCAAACTTACTCTGAAAGATATACACAACACACAGTATGTCTCATGTATGAACCCAACCTCAGGCAGTTTCACGATCAACCCTAGACTGCAAAGACATTTCTGTGTCTTTGCTATCAGTTTTCCCAACAACGAAGCACTGAATAACATTTATCATTCAATCCTGAGCCAACATTTAACAAACCCGGAGTTGAGGATTAACCCACAAATAACTAAATTGTCAGGTACAGCAAAATAAAATTCGTAGACAAACAAGATGTTATCTTTGAAGTTGCCGTTTTAAATTATTGATAAGCAGGATCGCAAATAAACAATGACTCGTGAATTTTACATTACCTGAACGCAAAGACTCTTTAGAATAATAACTTTTCTTATCTACATTGTACCATCCCCATAAAACAATGGGTATTTTTTCCACGTAAAACAGCAACTTCATAGAATACTAGAAATAGAATGTGACTATAGGAACGCTTATAGCTTCGCAAAACATTATTATTATTGTCCTTCGAAATAAATACACATCTAACTAATACTTACCTTTGAATACATTATCCTTGGTGTCAACAAGACATATGATGTAAAATCGATTAATGAACCTTCTACGCCATAAACAAGCTTCTAGAGTGCTTGTAGCGAAACTAAGCATACCTAGTGACTGGAGAGGCTGATAAGATGAACTTAGTATACAACCGTCATTATGACCATCTCTAATTTAATAAAATTGTTTTCAGCAAACATCGTCAGTGCCACAATGACTTTGCATAACAAAGTATCTCAAGTATTTCTTCCAACTGCCATCAAATTCCATTATATTTTCAATCTGAGGGACTTGTCAAATGTATTCCAGGTAAATTTTCTGTATCTATGAACGTAAAAATTATGGTACAGTCAACAAAAAAAAATGTTTTCAACTTAAAGTTCAATATTAATTGAGAAAAAAAAAAGGTTCGTGTTAGGTTTTAACCGTTAATAATAATTATTGTTTGTTCAATAGGGTTTCCTATTCAGTACAAACGAATGCCTGGTCAATCCATCAGATATCATACGACTTTGGCTACATGAAACACATAGAGTGTATGGCGACAAACTCACAGAGGACAAAGACATTGACGCTTTTTTGAAAATGCAAGTCGATATTTGTAAGAAGAATTTCGAGGTATGACACGCTACCCTCAGAAAACTAATTTCTGTTTATATCATCCAGTCCACATCATCAGCTGTATCTACCCCATTTGAAGAATTTAAATAATAAGAATAATAAAGGCTCGACCAAACGCCGACTTTCAAAATTAGTAACAAATTATTTGAATAAATGGATGTAACATTTTTATTTTCAGGATATTGACGAAGGCACAGTATTTGAGAAGCCAAACATCTACTGCCACTTTGCGGGAGGTATAGGTGAGCCTAAATACATGCCAATTCTGTCCTGGGAGCAATTGAACAAACTCCTGAAGGAGGCCATGTCAAGTTACAATGATCTTATTGCAGCAATGAATTTGGTACTGTTTGAAGATGCCATGATGCACATTTGTAGGTAAGTTTACATAACTACAGTTGATTTGATACTGCCGACTAAAAGCTATTGATTATTAACCAGAAAAATGTTTTAATTGACTGAAGCAAGGTAATGATTACATTTTTTAACTAATTAAGTCGATATCATTTTTAGGATAAGTCGTATTCTAGAAAGTCCTAGAGGCAGTGCACTTCTAGTCGGCGTGGGCGGATCAGGCAAACAATCGTTGTCACGTTTGGCTGCTTTTATATCCAGTTTAGAAGTCTTGCAGATACAACTGAAGAAGGGATATGGAGTATCTGATCTAAAGGTAGTGCCCTAGTCGGGTTATACATAGTTTTTTGCACTAAAGTTTAGCCGTCACCCGCGACTTTACTTTTACGCGAATTGGTTGCGTGGTCTTCAATTATATTCAAAAACCTTTTAACCAAGGGCGTAGAAATGCATTGAAATACTAATTAATGTATATCTATTTTTTTTCTTCTAGAAAGAGCTAAATGGCCTGTACATCAAAACGGGTCTTAAGAATGTAGGCATAATGTTTTTAATGACCGATGCTCAGGTAGCCAACGAACAGTTTCTGGTGCTCATCAATGATCTGTTAGCATCTGGGGAAGTAGCTGACTTATTCCCTGATGACGAAATTGAAAATATTTTGGCTGGCGTTCGGAATGAGGCAAGGCGTTACTAGATTTTATAATAAAATCTGCAAAATTCGGTGTATGTTTTAAATGTATGCTATTTATAGGTCAAAGGCGCTGGCCTTCCAGACACCAGAGAAGTGTGTTGGAAGTTCTTTATAGATAGAGTACGGAAGCAACTGAAGGTTGTTCTATGCTTCTCACCCGTTGGATCTACCTTAAGAGTCAGGTCTAGAAAATTCCCAGCTCTAATCAACTGCACTTCCATTAACTGGTTTCATGAGTGGCCACAAGAGGCTTTGATATCAGTAGCGATGAGTTTCTTGGAACAGCTGCATGTTTTACCGGTAATTGATTTACTATTCCAATCCAAATTGATCAGATATATTTTAAAAAATATCAATCTGAACGATAACGATACCTAGCGTATCGCGTTCTTTATACTTAATCCATACGGTTTTTATTAATAAAAACAATATTTCAGATATCTCTTAGAGATTCAGTGGCAAGATTTATGGCCTATGTCCATACTTCAGTAAACACAATTTCTAAAGCCTATTTATCAAATGAGAGAAGATACAATTACACAACTCCAAAAAGTTACTTGGAACAAATTAGTTTGTACGCTAAATTGGTTAACAATAAAACTACAGAGCTACAAGCCAAAATAACAAGGTAAGTCCGGTTTAAATTTAATTGTTTGAATATAGTCGAATGCAATATACACAGTAACTATTTCATCACTTAATCATTACTGCTGTAACTGTCTTAATCGTGAGTATGTATGGTATTTCGATAGAAAAAAATAATTTCACAGATTAGAGAATGGTTTGGAAAAGCTTCGGTCTACAGCAGAACAAGTAGCAGAGTTGAAGAAAAAGCTAGCTATTCAAGAGATAGAACTGCACCAGAAAAACGAAATCGCTGACAAACTAATTGAAACGGTCGGCATCGAGACTGCCAAGGTGCAAAGCGAGAAAGCTCTGGGTATGATTAATAAATAATAAATTTTTAAAAAATAACAATCATCTATAGACCTAGAAAACAATACATCAATACAGAAAGAATAAACATACATACATAAATGAAATAAGTCTATGGCCTAAGATTACAGAATTAATTCCTCACTGCGAGTTTCATATTACGAACTTGACCTATGTCACGGACAGACATACAGACAGCTGGACATACATGGCGAAGCTAAAGCATTTCGAGTTAACTATATGAAACCCTTAAAACTAGTCCTATATTTATTCGAACTTTTTATATATAGTTATTAAATAAAGTACCTATATAAGAAGTTTTATTCACTTTTTTAGCTGACGAAGAGGAAGAAAGAGTAGCAGTTATAGCTGAAGAAGTATCAAAGAAACAAAGAGACTGCGAAGAAGACTTGATAAAAGCAGAACCAGCTCTTGTAGCAGCTCAAGATGCTCTGAACACATTAAACAAGGCCAACCTTACTGAATTAAAATCTTTCGGTTCACCTCCTGGAGCTGTGACTAATGTAACTGCAGCTGTGATGGTGTTATTGGCTCCTGGGGGAAAAATACCTAAAGATCGCAGCTGGAAATCAGCAAAGGTATTAGTGACAAAAGTTATTTCATTAATTATGTTACATGAATAACATGAGAGAGTAATGAATGATGCTTTTTCCGCAGATGGTGATGGCAAAAGTGGATGTTTTTTTAGAGTGTTTGGTACACTATGACAAAGAAAACATTCATCCTGATGTTATCAAAGCTATACAACCCTACCTTAAGGACGCCGAATTTGAACCTGGTAATAATAATAATAGAAAATTAGCTTACTTATTAATTTTTACGTGCTGCTTCTATTTAAATGAAACTACTTTTACGGATTATTTCGCGATTTATTAACATTTTATTTAACCTGACGTTTCGAACACTTTACAGCGTTCGTGGTCACAGGTAGACTAAGGTGTTATTCGTCTTTACAATATTTTGAAAAAATATAAACTACCGTCACTCAGTTAATATTAATTTGTGTTCCTATCTACGCAAAAAGAGCTAACTGTATCTAGAGGTCTTGCAGTGCGGGGCCTAGCATGGGATTTCGTTAAAACAGGATCCCATGCTGGTGGTATTTTCCAACCATCTTCTCTGTTGAAATTCGGGTGTCTTCTAATTTCAATTGCCTCCCTTAACATGCGAGGAACAAATCGTCGTTCTCTTGCAAGGACTTTAGGCTGGTCAAATCGTATGAAATGGTTGGGTGTATCTAAGGCATGTTCACACACTGCAGACTTAGTATTCCGTCTATGTTTGATGTCGGCTATATTTGATGTTAAGGGAGGCAATTGAAATTAGAAGACACCCGAATTTCAACAGAGAAGATGGTTGGAAAATACCACCAGCATGGGATCCTGTTTTAACGAAATCCCATGTTAGGCCCCGCACTGCAAAACCTCTAGATACAGTTAGCTCTTTTTGCGTAGATAGGAACACAAATTAATATTAACTGAGTGACGGTAGTTTACATTTTTTCAAAATATTGTAAAGACGAATAACACCTTAGTCTACCTGTGACCACGAACGCTGTAAAGTGTTCGAAACGTCAGGTTAAATAAAATGTTAATAAATCGCGAAATAATCCGTAAAAGTAGTTTCATTTAAATGTATCGTGTTCGCGTAAATAAAAGACAACAGTGTGCTGCTTCTAGTTTCGACCAGTAATCTAACGTCCTCGGTAGCTTAGTGGCAGAGCATTTATCCGAAAAACGGAGAGACGTGGTGTGTTCTTTATTGGCCTCTTGTTATTAGACCAAAATTTTAAAAGATTGATAGACAAATAACAATGTTTGGTTTTCAGAATTCATTAGATCAAAATCGGCCGCAGCAGCAGGTTTATGCGCCTGGGTGATAAATATAATCAAATTTTTTGAAGTGTTTTGCGATGTAGAGCCCAAACGAAAAGCACTGCAAGCTGCCAATGCTGAATTAGCTGCAGCTCAGGAGAAGCTTAAAAATATTAAAAGCAAAGTTGCTGTAAGTATGGAATAAATTTATTGATTTTGAGATTACTATTATTATACATTAACTAGAGTTTTGAAATTATAGAGGTAATATTAAAACGTATTAGGTTTATTAGTTACTTTTTGTTTTCTCTTTAGTCCCTGGAAGAGCTCTTAGCAAATCTCACAGCTGATTTTGAGAAAGCCACTGCAGAGAAAGTGAAATGCCAAAAAGAAGCAGATGCCACAAACCAGACGATTCAGCTAGCTAACAGGCTCGTGAATGGGCTAGCTAGTGAGAACGTGCGGTGGGCTGAAGCTGTTTCAGAGTATGTTTTTATTTGAAAACATTGTAATGTGCACTTATTGCTTTTTTTGCACTTGTTATTTCTTTACTGTTACTATATAAAAACTTATAAAACCGTTTTATTTCAACGAATAGGCCATTAGACAACAAAAATACTAGCATCAGTAAAAAGTTAATTAAAAATATATTTTTTTATTATTTCTACGATTCACTGTTAAAAAACGATGTCTTTTAGCTTTACAGGTTGTTATGGCTTTTATTTACTCATACCCTATAATTGAGGTAAACCTATGCCTGAATAACAAAACGTTATAAAATTACCTTGTTTTATTTTACTTTAATGACTTTTTCAGCTTCATGCAGCAGAGCACTACTTTGCCGGGAGATGTATTGCTCGTGTGTGCGTTTATTTCGTATGTGGGTTGCTTTACTAAACAGTACCGACTGGATCTACTCCACAAACTGTGGCTTGTCTTTATGAAAACATTAGAGGTATTTTGTTTACAAAACAAACAATATATAAAAATTTAAATATAGTGTTTATCAAATACATTTTTTACAGCCACCAATACCAATCACAGAAGATCTAGATCCTCTGACAATGTTGACGGACGATACACAGATTGCAATGTGGCAAAATGAGGGACTCCCCTCTGATCGTATGAGTACCGAGAACGCCACCATACTTTCTAACTCAGACCGTTGGCCCCTGATGATTGATCCACAGGTTTGAACAATCATTATACTACATACCTACTTCATTTAAAAAGTGGCAAATAAAGTTACTATGAGATGATAATCAACGTAGGTATAATGATGATACCTACTGACCACACTAAGTAAGACTTATAGGTGATCTGTAATTAAAAGATAAAATAAAATCCTAATAATTATGTTACGTTTTTTAGCTTCAAGGTGTTAAATGGATCAAACAGAAGTATGGTGACAACTTGCAAGTAATTCGACTTGGCCAAAAAGGCTATTTGGACACGATAGAAAAGTCTATCATAAAAGGCAAAACGGTGATATTTGAGAATATTGGTGAAACTGTAGATCCAGTGTTAGATCCACTGCTTGGAAGAAATTTAATAAAAAAGGGAAAGTAAGAATCTACTTTCATATACACCGTGATTTTTGAGATACCCGAGAAAATTAACTAACATACTCAGATATCGATATACATCGAATTTAGCGAATAAAAAAAACGGAACGGCGTACGGCGTTGGCGTACGGAAGGAATAACTATGAATGAAAAAAAAAATCATTCAAGTTATTCCTTCCGTACGCCAATATTACGCGACTAAATTAGGTAGATTTTGGTTCCGTTAATGTTGGAATGATAATGATTACTATTTGAATTAGCAGGACTTTTATAGTGCATATTTTTTAAGGAATGTTAGGGACCTATTAAATAAATTTCTCATAAAAAAATTTTTTTTTATTCGCCGAATTCGATGTATATCGATATCTGAGTATGTTAGTTAATTTTCTCGGGTATCTCAAAATTCACGGTGTATACATTTTTTTAAAGTTCTTTAAATTGTCATACTAATATTATTGGTTAATTATTAGGGCTATAAAGATAGGTGACAAAGAAGTGGAATACAGTTCAAACTTTAGATTGATACTGCACACTAAATTAGCTAATCCACATTACAAACCAGAAATGCAAGCGCAAACCACTCTTGTCAACTTCACTGTAACAAGAGATGGTTTAGAAGACCAGCTTCTGGCTGAAGTGGTGAAAGCCGAACGACCAGATCTAGAAGACCTGAAAGCAGAATTGACAAAGCAGCAAAATCAGTTCAAGATACAATTAAAGGAATTAGAAGATGACCTCCTATCCCGCCTATCTTCAGCAGGAGATAATATATTAGGGGATACTGCTTTAGTAGAAAACTTAGAGACGACGAAAAAGACTGCTGCTGATATTGAGAAAAAGGTGTGTAAAAGCTAAGGTAAAAGCAAGCTCAAAGACAAGGCAGTGTAATAAGCAAACGACATTAATTAGCAGTAAATTTAAACCCTTTGAAAAATAGTCAATGATCCTTTAAAACATAGTCATTGATTAAACAACAAAACTTAAGCTTAATAACCTGGACCTAAGTGTGCGTCCACACTGAATGCGCTGTGACTGGGGCCTAAGGCGGGCGCGGCGAGCGAAGGCGATTAGTGGCCATAGTGACGCGCGAGCTCTTGTAGCAGTGTGACGTATGTCATGTATATGTATTGCAAACTATGGACATGTCTGGTCAACGCCATATGTCGTAGGTTTAGTACATATTAAAAACGAAAAGATGTCACTACAAGGCTCATTAGGATTGGGGTTGATTTCAATGAACGATCACTCTTGATAAAAACGTTATCATAACACTTTTTTAACTGTTTTAACTGAAATGTTTATAGAATTTTAACATTTATTTCAAAACAAATCATTTTAACTAAAATTTAAAACATTTACTGTATAATGCCATCTATCGGTTTTAACTTAAACTATCTTTTATGGAAACTCAACGTCAGCTATTGGATTGAAAAAAACTAAACACATTTATGTTGATTATAGAGGTTATATGCATTTCGTATTATTTTATCGAATAATTTATAAAAATAAATAAAGGAAATCCAAATTTTAAAATATGTTTTTTTTTTAAATGAGTAATTATATACTCTCTGGTAGTTAACGGTCAAAAGCAAGAAGCTTCAAAATAATGTAGGTTTTGGACAGCCGTCAAATATTTGTTTGTAGCTAGGGCTACCAGTTGGAGCATTGTAGTTTTATAATATGAGGATTTGTTTTAATATTTGGGAAGTGATTAAAAAAATCAATTTTTAGGAGAAAAATATGGATTACCAATGTTTAGCTAGAAAACGTTCCCCAAAATATCACAACCCAACTGTTTTACGCAAATTTTCATTTGGCAAAAAAAACATTTATCAAAACAACATTGGCAATTATTTGCATTATTATTGCATTCATTTGGCAATTATTTTCATTTGCAACTCATAGCAATTTTTTAGTTACAAAATCTCTTTTTTGGGATATTATTGTTTAACAAATAATTGTTTGGTCATGTTTCATTTAATCAAATATTATTTAATCAGACAGATGTTTCATTTTGCACAACTTACTCTTTGCAAAATATTGCATGGCATACGATTTGCATGCTTACACTCAAACATTGAAATTATCATGCTGCATCGACGTTTGTTTTACCTTGGAAAAATAATTTACAGGTCAAAAATGGTTGAAAGGGCTTTAAGAGAGTTTTGCTTTGATCGAGAGAGAGATTTGATTCCAAAAGCAATAATTTTGGAATAAATTCTTACGGTGAATCTAAAAAAGACAATTTGGTAACCCTATTCACGATTCCAATTTTTTTCATCGACTTTGAATAACAATAAATTTTATTTGAAGGCATTTGTGTGTCACGTCTAAAGGTCAAGTCTAAATGACGTAAATATGTCATAAACGGTCGTTTCAAATTAAAACCTAATTAGTAATTTCGTTATTGACTGTCAAGTATCGATGCCCAAAGTGCTAATAATTCAGGATAATATTCCATGGGGCGCGACTTCGAATCTTGGTCGGCGGCAATTTTTTTTCGAAATCCAGACTTGTATTAAAATATTTTGATATAAAATTGTTTATTTACATTTAAAACATTTTTTAATTACTAAAATTATTACTAAACTTTTGCATATATTTTATTAAATAATATTTACAAAATAAATAACAAATAGAAAATGGGTCAAAGCTCGCCATCATCAGTTTTCATAAAAATTAGGATCATACTCTAGTGAAATCAGAAACCGACTAAAATGAAAATAAATATAGTACTTAATATCTTTAAAAAGTTATGGATGCGCACAAAAAGTAATTTAAGATAATGTAACCACTAGAAAAAAAAAGACCGTAACAGGCGGGAACCGAACCCACGCGTCTCATTACACTACGAGCGAGTGCCTTTCCAACTAAGCTACGAGGACGTTAGAACGATTTTCGAAATTTGTCAAGTGTTAGTTTATATTTTTTTTGACAGTAGTGTGCAAACAATTGTAAACCTTATGGTGGATTGTCATTCTCTGACGGAACGAAACAGAAATTGATGTAAATAAATTATGCTCTATGAATTATGTGCAAGTTATCTATCACTGCGCAGATAGCGCCATCTAGTCAGAGAATGAAACAAACGATGGCGTAGGTAAGTTTTAGTTCCATTTACTCACCACCTTCGCTGTCTTTCGCGCGAGTTAAGGTGGAAATTTTCAAAGTACCGAGGCTGACTCTCTGTTTTACGTAGTATAATTTTTTCTCTATGCTATGGACGAGGATTTGGTATTTTTACTAGACAGTTAAAAAGAGAATATATGTTAGTGTGTGCTATTCGCAGATATTTTATAAGCACTAGAACCAAGTTGAAGGCGTACAGCGTATCTAAGCTACGGAAAGATACTTATTATGCAGACAAAGAGTAAAGAATCAACATATAGAAAGTGAAGAATTATACAGTACTAAAAACTGACTTTAAAATTAAATTAAAAAGCGAAAAATATTATTGACTAAAACATACTTTTTACCTATTACACTCAAATTTTACGTAGTATAATACTTACTCTATGCTTTAATCAGTCTTTTAGGAGTCAGTGCCAGATGTGTTCATTCGCCGACTTACTTATAAAACCTAACTTTATTTCACGATTTTACACGACGCACGTACGCCAAATAACAAGACCAAAATGGTTTGTAACCCCCGCTACCCGCGCATTAGGCCGCTTGCTTACTAAGCCCGTAGTTTTAAACTCAATGAAACGGGAATTAACGCGATCATAATTTAGGTACAAAATGTTACCTCTTTTGCCTGACGTTTCGATCGGGTTACACCGACCGTGGTTTACAACGTGGTAAAATTGTGAAATAAAGTTAGGTTTTATAAGTAAGTCGGCGAATGAACACATCTGGCACTGACTCCAAAAAGACTGATTAAAACATAGAGTAATTCCCGTTTTATTGAGTTTAAAATGATGCAACGCGAAAGTTTAAAAGTAATTAAGCCCGTAGTGTGGCCAGAACGCGCGGACAGGAACGTTTGAAAACTACGCGCTGTCTCGCTCAGTCCTGTCGCGCTAGGCTCGCTACATCGCTACACTATGGATGCAAAGGCCCGTTTCATATGTTTGGTATTTCGCGCCCGTCGTCGCAACCGCGCTAGGCTTGCAATATGGACCACCACTTAAGCGTTTGATTTATGCATAAAATTCAAATATTATGGTAAAGTAATGGGATTTTTAGCGACAAACGTTTTAAGTTACTTATATTTTTAGTTCGTTATTGATAGATAACTTTGTTATAAGTTTTGGACGGCGCGGTGTAGTCTGTAAATATAAGTTAAGCTGTTTTTCGTTTATTAAACTATAATATTATTATGATATAATGATTATTTTTATGCACTTATATCCAATGATGACATTACCAGGTAGCAGAAGCTAAAATAACATCGCACCAGATAGACCAGGCGCGTGAGTTCTACAGACCGGCAGCTGCCAGAGCTTCGCTTCTTTACTTTATTCTTAATGACTTGAACACCATTAATCCGATATATCAGTTTTCTCTAAAGGTATGTCCTTCCTATCAATAAAACTATAAAATTCCTTGTTTAAAATTTTTTTTATGATAAGCTTGGCCAATTTCGGAAAGTAAATTCGCACCTTTTAAGCAGCATAGCAAACTTACCTTGCTTCCTTGTATTATTTGAAATTTAATAAGAACTTTACTATTTAAAATACTTAATCTACTTTTCGTTTTAGGCATTCAGTGTGGTATTCCAAAAAGCAATATCAAGAGCTGAACCAGCGGAGACTGTAGGCCAGCGAATCAAAAATCTAATTGACTGCATAAGCTACTCAGTTTTTCAATACACTTCAAGGGGATTGTTTGAGTGTGACAAACTTATTTTTGCATCTCAAATGACTTTCCAGGTACCAATTTAATTCAAGGACGAGTTTAAATATGTTTAAAAAAAAATTATTCAACTCTAGTGTTATGATATCAGTTACATATTTCAATAAAGTTCTTATCACTTTTAGGTACTTCTAATGAGTGAAGAAATATCACCTGCCGATTTAGACTTCTTTCTACGATTTCCTGTTAAGCCCCACGTCACTAGTCCTGTGGATTTCCTTTCAAATCACAGTTGGGGTGGTATCTGCTCTCTTGCTGGGAAGGAGGAGTTTAGAAATCTAGACAGGGATATAGAGACTTCGCCGAAGAGATGGAAAAAGATCGTTGAGATGGAGTGTCCAGAACGAGAGAAATTTCCTCAGGTATTTTTCACTGCTAAATTAAGATGACATTTTCATCAAAAGGCAAAAGATATTTATTTTACTCCTTTTATATCACAGGAATGGAAAAACAAGACAGCTCTTCAAAGATTGTGTATGGTGCGAGCCTTACGACCAGATCGGATGACGTATGCCGTTGCGTGAGTATAATTTTATTTCATAATTCAGTTTCCTTGTATATCAAGTTCATAATGTTACCTAAAATTCTAGAGCATACATAGAGGAAAAGATGGGTGCAAAATACGTAGAAAATCGAACAGTTGAGTTCAGCAAATCCTTCGAAGAAACAAGTCCCACCACGCCAATATTCTTTATACTGTCTCCTGGAGTAAACCCTTTAAAGGATGTAGAAGCGTTGGGAAAAGTTATGGGCTTCACATCAGATACCGGGAACTTCCATAATGTTTCATTGGGCCAAGGTCAGGAGATAGTCGCGGAACAAGCAATGGATGAGGCTTTACAGCATGGACACTGGGTGGTACTCCAGGTTAGACTATTTTATTTAGGCCAATAACTCGGTGTAAACCTTAACATGTAAAAATAATCCAATTATATACTTTTAGAATATTCATCTAGTAAAAAAGTGGTTACCAAGCCTAGAAAAAAAGATGGAAAGCTTTGCCAGCGGTTGTCACAAAGAATTTAGACTGTTCATGTCAGCGGAGCCGGCGGCCACAGCAGCCGCGCACATCATCCCGCAAGGGATTTTGGAATCAAGTATTAAAATCACTAATGAACCACCTACTGGAATGCAGGTAACATATATCAATCTGTACTTAGCGGATAAGTATTCTTAGAATGCTATTTATCATCATTAACATCGCATTTCACATTTAATTCCACTGATTTCTACGTTTAAACTTATGCCTATCTTTATTTCGCCCTAATGGTTATGGCAATTGCTATAGGAAAAACGTAATCTTTAGAAAAAACTTAAACTACTTACTGTTTAAAACTGCTTTTTAATTATTTCTCAGGCAAACATTCATAAAGCACTAGACAATTTTAATCAAGAAACACTAGAGATGTGCGGAAAAGAAGCTGAATTTAAAGCAATTCTTTTTGCACTTTGCTATTTCCACGCTGTGGTGGCAGAAAGAAGGAAATTTGGTCCGCAAGGTTGGAACAAAATTTACCCATTTAATGTTGGTAAGTATTAATTCATACTTTGAACGATTATTCTGATGGCCGATGGGGCAGAAGGGTTTGAAATGAAGGACACGTACTGGTATCGCAGCGTGGGACGTTCACCCACAACGTGGACAGACGACCTGGTAAAGGTTGCAGGAAGACGCTGGATGCAGGTCGCTTCCAACCGGCTGATCTAATAGTCACTGGGGGAGGCCTATGTCCAGCAGTGGACGTCCTGTGGCTGAAATGATGATGATGATGAACGATAATTTGAGGTCAGTCATTTTATCCTGTTTTTATCTATTGACTCCTCAACTATACTTTTAGGTGACCTGACAATTAGTGTATTTGTCTTGTACAATTACCTAGAAGCTAACTCCAGAGTACCTTGGGAGGATTTGAGGTATCTTTTCGGTGAAATCATGTACGGGGGTCATATCACCGACGATTGGGATCGACGGCTTTGCAACGCCTATTTGGAAGAACTAATGCAACCTGATCTTGTGAGTTCGTGTACTTCTTTGGTATTATGACAATGAAATCTGATTACGTCTTGATCATCATAACGATTTATTTTACCTAGGTCGACGGTGAACTCCAACTAGCTCCTGGATTCCCAGCTCCACCAAACACTGACTATTGCGGCTACCACCAATATATAGAAGATGCTATGCCTGCTGAATCTCCATATTTATATGGACTTCACCCTAACGCGGAGATTGGTTTCCTAACTACCACTTCCGAGAACCTTTTTAGGACCATATTCGAAATGCAGCCAAGAGATGCTCAAGCTTCTGGTGCCACTACGGTCACCAGAGAAGATAAGGTCAGTTATATAGATATTTTATAAAAGTTAATGTAAATCTGTTAAAAGAAAAATACAAAATTATAATTTTTTTGATAGGTAAAACAAATGTTAGATGAAATCATGGAAAAGTTGCCAGAGGAATTCAATATGGTAGAGATAATGGGAAAAGTGGAAGAAAGGACGCCTTACGTTATTGTAGCTTTTCAAGAATGTGAGAGAATGAATTACCTAACTGGTGAAATGAAAAGATCTCTAAGAGAATTGGACTTAGGTTTAAAGGTATAGATTAATAGTTATTTATAAGAAATTATTTCGAAAGACACTTTTGGTTTGATTCATTTTAACGCACAACTACATCTTCTTATGTCTTATGAGCAATGGAATTCACAGGGTGAGCTAACCATTACATCAGACATGGAAGACTTGGAAAATGCATTGTTTTTGGATCAAGTAAGTCAATTTTCATGCTTTAATAACAGACAGACCCCAGACAGAAATTATATATTAATAGTTTTTTTTTTTCATTTAAGGTACCGATGATATGGTCAAACAGAGCATATCCGTCTTTGTTGGGTTTATCCGCATGGTTTGTAGACTTGACTCTTCGATTACGGGAGCTCGAAACTTGGGCAACTGATTTTGTTGTAAGTGCAAAGAAATTTAATATCAGAATAATAATCTTAGCTAATTAAAAATTGATAATTTTTATTTTACAGCTTCCAGCATCGGTATGGTTAGCTGGATTTTTCAACCCTCAAAGTCTCCTTACAGCTATAATGCAGAGCACAGCTAGAAGGTATGAGCTGCCCCTGGACAAAATGTGCTTACAGTGTGACGTAACTAAAAAAATGAAAGAAGAATTCACGTAAGTACTTCAAACAACACTTCATGATAGCAACTATACAGAATTACTCCTGATAGTCGTTATTTATGTTATGTGTACAATTTTTTTTAAACCAGAACCGAATGGCATGATTTAAGCATGACACTGTTATGCGTGAAACTGACAATGCTTGTCTTCGCATGTGATCTCTTGAGCATGATCTAAATGCCTTGACTATGACAATTATTTACAGCAATAAAATTTCATGTTTCCATATTCTGTACCGGCTTCAGGATCGACACCAGGTTTGGTTTATGAATGACGGCAACGCTTCGCTTTGCGTGGTTTCCACGGACTGGAACCACCTACTCTATGTCTATCTCTACTTCTTATTTTAGTCCCTTGATAAGTAAACCTTCAAATATTCACACGAAACAACCTTAAATTACAGCAAAAATCGGAAATGCAAATTTTCGGTATCTCTTTGCACAAATATTTAATCATAAGGCTTTATCAGCTACTGATGAAGTTTGTTGATTTCGGTAGGACACATCCACCGTTTATCCAATTAACTAATTTTTGATTCAAAACGTCCATAAAAAAATATTTTTTCATATATTCTTCCTAAAATTTGAGACCAAAGTTTACTTATCAAGGTGACTACAAGCTTACCTCTTCTTCTTCTTCTTCCACACTAAACACTGCTCAAGCTATCTCACTGTTATCACTGCATGGATCGGCTTCCTAATACTACTCGTCGTACGACAGGATCGCTGATTCCAGGTCCGCTCCCCGTGATGGAGCGTTCGTCCATGGCCTGCTGATGGAAGGGGCGAGATGGGACGTCCAAGCTGGGATCATAATGGATTCAAGATTGAAAGACCTGTTTCCGCCGATGCCAGTGATCAACGTTAGGGTATGAAAACTATTTTTAATAAAAAAATAACAAAACACTTACCAAGTACTTACTACCTATAGTAATCACAATTTTTTTGGAAAATTTTCAATGCCAACGCTCTGTCGTCCGGTACTATCAATGTATGTAATTTATCTTCTTATTAATTTTATGGCCTATTAACACCTGAAACATTCTCATTTTATTGTGATTACCTACTGTATCATATTGCAGTTTAACAAATACTCCTTTTATATGCGTTGGCCTCTTTAAAACGAATGCACTATCCACCTCCTGTCTTCGTCATCAGATCAGCACGATGGATGGACCTTTACAGTTCGTCCTGTTTACCTTGTGGGTGGACGTCCTACTCTGCGCTTGCGATGATGGCCTCCATCCGTCCTAGAACTTTGCCCCATCGTGTTCAAGCTAAAGTGTTAGTGGGCGGGGCACATACCACGTAAAACTGACGACCTATGAGGGATAAAGGTTCTGGGATTATTATATGTAATACAAGGAAAATCTAATCTTACTCTAACTAATACAGGCAATAACCCAAGACAAGCAAGACCTGCGCAACATGTACGAGTGCCCCGTGTACAAGACGCGCACCAGGGGCCCCACCTACGTGTGGACCTTCAACCTCAAGACCAAGGACAAGCCTTCTAAGTGGACCCTCGCCGGGGTCGCCTTGCTACTGCAGATTTAGGGATTTATCAAGATCTTTTAGACCATACTTTAGAACGGGCCACACTGCAATGCTTCGCTAAAGTATTGCCTTTGAATTTATTATCAAAAATAAATAATAAAAAACTTACTAAACTTCGTATAGCCGCAATATTGATCAGACTACGCGCAGGGTTTAACAGCTACAAGAAACACTTAAAAATTTCGTTCGACAAGTACCTATCGTCCTCAGTAGGTTAGTCAATTTATTTATTCTGTACTTTAAACAATTCTTAAAGGCTAAACCTAAAATAAAAAATAAATATTGGACAACATCACATACATTGCTCTTATCATAAGTTAAGTAGCTAAAGCACTTGTGTTAAAGAAATAAGAAACAATGACGGAACTACTAAGTTATGGTAATGTGTTCAAATTATTTAAACTGTTAAATATTTATTTTCTTTATTAATATTATAACTGCTTATGTTTAAGTTAAAATGCATTTGCTAAATAATATTGTTATAATAAACAATGTTGACAAAAATAATAAAATGTTTGTTTCCCCTAAAACCCATTTACACATAGTGCCTGGCTTATCAGACTAAGAAATTAGCACATATAAATAAATAATAACTCTTATTACTCTATTGACTCAATAGAAAGATTTCCTTTTATAACACAAATCTATTATTAACACGAGAAAGAGACTCTGCGTCGTCTTACAAACGGCAGGTGCCTAACCATGAACTAAGCTTGGATTATACGTCAAACTTTAAAGAAAAAAACCGGCCAAGTGCGAGTCGGACTCGCGCACGAAGAAGTGTTCCTTACCATTATCTATAAAAACGGCAAATAAATTACGTTTGTTGTATGGGAGAACCCTTAAATATTTATTGTATACTGTTTTTTAGTATTTGTTGTTATAGCGGCAACAGAAATATATCATCTGTGAAAATTTCAACTCTCTAACTATCACAGTTCATTAGATACAGCCTGGTGACAGACGGACAGATAGACAGACTGACAGCGAAGCCTTAGTAATAGGGTCCCGTTTTACCCATTGTGTGCGGAACCCTAAAAAAACAGGTTGAAGTAAAGCTACGGCCAAACCAACGCGGGTGCGTGGGCGTGCGCGGTCACACCAAACACGCGGACACTACGCGTTCAGGAGGCCTAGCACGAAAATGTATCTTTCGCGCGGATGTATAAACCTAATAGAAAGAGATTAGTCATTAATGAAGTCAAAGAAGTTTAAAAATGTTAGTCATACTAAAGATATTATCTAATGATGTTGTAGAAATTATGATTTACCAATTGTTTATCAGATTATTTAGATATACTACGAATATCAAAGCTCAACCCTTTTACTAAATAAACAAATATTTTTTGTACAGTTTTTTTATTTATTTACTGAGTTTCATGTTTATTCATTCCAACGCGATTACGAAGCGAGCGAAGCTATTTTTACGAACACTATAGATAGGGGCTTGTATGTTAAGTTGCCTGCAATAAACGAATTTTATTTTATTTATAATTTATTTAAACATGAAAGAAAGAAAAAAAGCAAGTTGGCTTCTTCGTTGGCTTATCGGAAAGAATTTAGTAGCTTTAAACGTAATTATTTATATTAACATAGTAGCGCACCATCTGTCTGTGTTGAGCCTGTCACGTCAAATGTCATGTCCGCGCGTGCAAATGCTGAATGTCAAGCTGCACGCCACCGCTGTCCGCACCGGTGTGAACTCGTCGTACAAATGCTATGGCACGATTTAAACGCCCACGCCCACACCAACACGCACGCCACCGCGCATGCGTTGGTTTGGCCGGGACTTAACACAGACACTAACTACTTGAAGAGATCACAGATTTGTATTTAAGTGAAAGTTACTAACCAGTCAGTTTTTCGTCCCCAATAACCTATTGTCACTTCAATTATAGGAGTTGGCTCTAATGGTTTTCTAAAGGTCACCATAGACAGAGGTCATCGTCCCGCCTCAAAATAACTTTAGTTATAGTTGAGATAAGTGCGATTTACACTTATCGACTCTTAGCTAGATTCTTGGTCTAAGTAGACGACTTTATGCAAAAAATTTATATCAAAGTCTGGCTGCAATTTTCCACTAGCAACAATGTTAACATTTATGTAGGTCGTACTCGTATCGTATGTGAGCTTTTTTATAATTATGTTTTCGAAGGCTTGAAGCTTGTCATGTATTATAGACTATTGATATTTTGTACAAGTAAAAAATACGCTATTACAATAAAACATGTTTATGCTTTCTTGATACATTTTTTACCGAACACTTTTAGTTCAGTCAAGTTTTGTTTTACTAGGAAAGTCACGGGGTTGAAAAAAGCTACCCCACTCCCTTGGCTTCCTGTCCTAGTCCATATACCTCCTCCTGTCCTGCTTTAAAACAACGCTGCTGTGTCTGAGTGGAAGAAGTGCTTACGTCAAGGAATGCCCATCCGAAATACACTTGAGATATTTCCACCCCAGCGACTTCCATCCAGATCCCCGATCTGGACTGATAATAGCCAAAATCCGACTTCAGTCTGAAGACAGCGTTGCAGTCATCATTGGGACGCCTTTGAGAACCCACAAAAAGACTTAATTGTGATCCTGGCTTGCGGGAACTTAATCTTTTCACACCAGCCGCTAAGGACTGGTTGCGTCAACTAACAATCGACTTTTAATTGTAGGATTTTAACAGCTTAACGCTATACGATATGATGACAAGGCAAGGTTTGGGGTAGTTCTGATTTTTTAATTCTTTATGTATTTGAGGGGCCTGAATCCGAATCTGAGGTTTGCTACAAAACTTCGAGACGCAACATTAACAAAATTGCAAAAATGAGAAGAATTTCCGGAATCAGAACTACCCCAAAACTTTCCCACTAGGAGCATAGTATTTGAGTACTGAACTATTTACATCTTTTCTAGAACACTGCTCCTGCAACTAGGCCAGAACAGATGCGATGCGTATGCGTTGTACCCGTAATATTGGTTAGTGTCTTTTTTTACTTATAAAGTAGGTAAGCATCTCAAGTTTTTTAGTCTAATTTCTATAATTAAGTAGGTACTACAGCTGGTAGGCATTAATTATGAGTTCGCTAAAAGGCAAGGGTAAAAGGCAAAAAATGACATCATCACAGAATTACTGCTTAGTTAAATAAATAACAATATTAAAATTTGATATTTTAATATATATATGTATATATATATATATATGTATATATATGTGTATATATATATATATATACATATATATATATATTGGCCCTTACTCAATCATATTAAAATTTGATATTTTTTTCAAAACGAGTAAAAGCAACGAATTATCTTGAAACATGACATTAAGCTCTGGTTATTATCTAAATGATTCGCATATATTTTTTCAGGGTTCGTTTAGCAGAATAAAAAACTACATCATGGTTAACCTATTTATTTACGCGTTATTATAATTAAATATCGAATAACAATTGGTTTAGGTATACTAACTGTTTTAACAAGTTAATAAATTACTTTATTCTCAGTGTCTACCTTACTCTCATAAAAAACTGATAAATGGCGAGTCCAACTCGCGGAATCGTCGATTTCGAAATCCTAAGTATACGTTTGTAATACTTTTTATAAGGGTAACTAAGGGCTTTTTACGTTATTTAAGAAAGGTCTTTACAAACAGACAACAAAGTGAGGGTAGAAGAGCTTTAAGGTATGGAAATCCTAAAAACTATCGTAGGTATCGTTGATGTGTGTCAAGTAATACGAATTTGAAATTAGTACCTTCCACCTTATTAGTTACTATGATTTTTTCTAGGCCAGCATCAATTTTTCTCTATTTTTAAATTAAATTTGATGCTATTTTCATGTTTTCACAATAAAAATAATTGTGAGTGTGAGGAGGCATTATTATTTACTATAAATTGTTTTAAATCTGCAGTAGCAAGGCAGCGCCGGCGAGTGTCCACTTGGAAGGCTTGTCCTTGGTCTTGAGGTTGAAGGTCCACACGTAGGTGGGGCCCCTGGTGCGAGTCTTGTACACGGGGCACTCGTACATGTTACGCAGGTCCAGCTTGTCTTGGGTTATTGCCTGTGAAATACATATTATTGTAAATAACCATCATGTTACTACTACCATGTTAGATATCTATTCTATTTCCAAGATTAGATGTGAATATTCCATTCTGGTACTATTAACAAGATTTATTTGGTATTTTTAGGCGTCCGACAATTTTATTTACGGATTTTACACATTAACAATTCCGATGAACAGCAAAACCTATTAAAATGTTAAACAGTGTATTTTTATACGAAAATATAAACACATGACATGAATGTAGTGATCACAGAATCAATAGCTGTATTTTTTGTAACATCGAAATCTTAAGAAAAATCCTTTCTTTTACAAAAGGAAACAACTGATACCTATGTGGTTTAATATGGGGAAGTACAGTCTTTAAAATAAAAAACTACGTACTCTAATATTGATAACCGGCATTGCAGGGAACAAATCCTTTAGCAAAGAGTCCGCTATGACCCCCGCCAGGATGTCCCATCTCGCCCCTTCCATCAGCAGACCATGGACGAAGGCCCCATCTTGGGGACCAGATCTGGCGTCTACGATCCTGTTAAATGATTACAAGACTATGTAAATGTAATATCAATGAAAAAGGATAATTGGATTTGTTTTTTTTTTCAATATTCATACAAGAGAAAAAATCCTTTTTTGAATCCTATTTATAAAATATTTTTGGAACGATTTAGTAACTAACTGTATATTTAGCTAGATAATATTCTTAAATAATACTTCTGCACACCACTGATGGCCTTACTACAAAAAAAAAAATACTAGCGTTAAATACTTGTCTAAAATTAATCAACCAATTTGAAATGTTGACACATCTGACATTCGAGACCTATTACTAACAAACATTTCAAATTGGGTGACTTATCTGTAAACAGGTGTTCAACACGTGTTCAACACTAGTCTTTCTTTTTGTAGTAAGGCCGTGAATGGTTAAAGAGTGTTCAAAAGAGTGGAATCCTCCTTAAAATCACGTGATCAGCTGCTCATATACAACATCTTTTAGTAAGTGGGCACCATTGGAAAGTCGTTTCTTCGAGGACCCGCGCTAGTTATTATGGAACAACAATTTTATATAAAGGATTTCTGTTTCTTTCAATGGAAAAGTTTATGTATGATAATCTGATCAAGTGGTTTTAAGAATATATGGTCCTTTTAATTTTTGTATATCATATAGTTTGTCAAATTTATATTTCGACTTTTACTTACGTGAAATCTTTTATTACTTTCTTAGTGACATCACATTGAAGACACATTTTGTCTAGAGGCAACTCACACTTCCGAGCAGTGCTTTGCATTATGGCTGTTAGTAGACTTTGGGGATTAAAGAAACCCGGCAACCATATCGATGGTGGTAGCTGAAAATCGATTTAAAATATATCCAACATTTATTTGTTTATGCATCATCGTTGTTCGTTTTATATGGAAAATCATATCTTATGAGTACTCACGATAAAATCAGTAGCCCAAGCTTGCAGTTCTTTGATTCGCAAAGTCAAATCGATAAACCACGCTGTTAATCCCAACAAGGATGGATATGCTTTACTAGACCATATTACTGGAACCTAAACAAAGTGACATTTAATAATTAGGTACAATTGAATTTTAAAAACGTCAGGACAAAGATAGGAATGAAAAGAAAACGTGTAGAAGAAGATTAGGAGGAAAATAGATAACGAGGAAGACAACGAATAAAAAAGATGACGATCTGCTGAAGGCTTGGAAGCGACTAGCTCTCCATTGAAGAATGTGAACGGAACTTAAGAGACCTATGTAGAAAAATAACATGATATATTTATTTTCCCGGTCAGAAATACAAAACTGTGATGAGTGTTATTCAATTAAATCGTTTTTATTAGGCACAATAGACTTACTTGATCCAAAAACAGAGCGTTATCTAATTCCTCCATGACTGATGTTATGGTCAGCTCACCCTGAAATAAATACCTATATATTACCTACTCAGCGATTAAAATTCAGATCTATTCCCTTATAAGATCAGTCCCTTTCGTATTAACTCCCACAATCATAGGCAGATAGACTTCCTTTTATTTTCAAAGCCCGATAAAGAAAACAAAATCGTCACCTTCAACCCAAGATCCAGCTCTCTCAACGATCGCTTCATCTCTCCCGTTAAAGCATTCATCCGCTCGCACTCCTGGAAAGCCACCACGATGTACGGCGTCCGTTCCTCCACCTTATTCATTATCTCCACCATGTTGTATTCTACTGGCAGCTTCTCCAGAATTTCATCTATCATTTGCTTTACCTAAAAACGGTTTACAAAATTAAAATGTAATTAATCAGACTGACTCTTCACTCTGTAACGTGTAGAGTCGTGTTGCTAGTGTTAACACCATTACAATCAAATCACGTATTACTCGTAGTACTCGTATATAGTCGTTAAAATTTGCTTTGTCTGTCTCAGCTTTATTTCGAAATAAGAATGTTTTTAAAGTTTGTTTAACTAAATAAAATAAAATATACGAGTAGTTTACCAAAATGTAGACTACAACACTAAATAAAAAATATATACCTTTTCTTCTCTCGTCACAGTAGCTCCACCAGAAGACTGCCCATCTCTCGGCTGCATCTCAAATATAGTTCTAAAGAGGTTCTCAGAAGTGGTGGTAAGGAATCCTATCTCCGCATTTGGGTGGAGTCCGTATAAATAAGGAGATTCAGGGGGTAACTTTTCTTCTATATACTGGTGGTATCCAGGGTAATCTGTGTTTGGAGGAGCTATGAAACCGGGCGCCAATTCCAGTTCACCTTCAACCTTAGAGAAAACACTTGAATAAGGAAGTTTTGTAGTTTTTGTTTTTTTGAAAGAACTGTGAGAATAAAGCATCATAAGAACGCAAAACTCATTAATAGGCAGGTAACAAATATTTAACATTGTGAAATCATCCTAATGTCTTTAATTCAGCCTACCACGTACACAACCCGAGAAGCATCTAATTACAATAAATATCTAATGAATGAGGTATGCTTGTGTGACATAGTAGTAGTTTGAACTCGTAGTATGTGATATTTCTAAGGTTTTCTTTTCTACGTCGATCATGGAATCAGCACAGTATCTACTGCATAGTTGCTGGAATATTATAACAAAAACTTACAAGATCAGGTTGCATAAGTTCTTCTAAATAAGCGTTACAGAGCCGCCGATCCCAATCATCAGTGATGTGACCTCCATACATGATCTCCCCGAAGAGATACCTCAAGTCATCCCAAGGAACGAACTCGTTCGCTTCCAAGTAATTGTACAAGACCAAAACGCTAATTGATAAGTCACCTAAAAGCCAATAATTAACGTTTTAAAGATCATAACGATACAAATTTGGCTACAGATGTATTGCCTATTTGACTAATAGCACATAAGTAAATATCATTTAATATAAAAATAATTTACTCACCTACGTTGAATGGATATGTTTTGTTCCAACCTTGTGGTCCAAATTTTCTCCTCTCTGCCACAACGGCATGGAAGTAACAAGGAGCAAACAGAATGCCTTTGAACTCAGTATCTTTGCCGCACATTTCTAATGTTTCTTGAGTAAAGTTGTCTAGTGCTTTGTGGATATTTGCCTAAAAAAATATAAGTGATATCAGAAACGTAAAACTAAAACCATGTAGACTAATATAATGCCATCAAAAACAAAACTTGTAAAAAAAACCAAGTCTCGCAACTCAGTTCTTCTACCGTGAAAAGTTATGAGATCCATGTAATACCAAGTCGGTTAATTTAAGCAGTCTCTACATAAGGGACCTTCTATCTTAAGTTATCACATAAGTAGCTAACCTAACAACATTTTATAGTGACCATATCAATATTACAAATATTTTATGTTTAAAATAAATAAATCGACTTGGCAATCGCATGATAACACAGTGTATCTCACAACGAATACTTATTATATGAAATTAGATTATTTTCGATTGCCAAGTCAATCTATTTATTTTAAACATAAAATATTTGTAATATTGATATGGTCACAATAAAATGTTGTTAGGTTAGCTACTTATGTAATAACTTAAGATAGAAGGTCCCTTATGTAGAGACTGCTTAAATTAACCGACTTGGTATTACATGGATCTCATAACTTTTCACGGTAGAAGAACTGAGTTGCGAGACTTGGTTTTTTTTACAAGTTTTGTTTTTGATGGCATCTCATTTCTTTTTGTATACGTAAGTTATATAAAACGTGGTTTGTGTGTATACCTGCGATATCGCAGTAAGACCCAAAGGTTGCCTTTCTGTGACGAACGGGAAGCGTGGAAGCCGCGGCGCGGGAAAGCCACCTCCGACATCCGCGGTTATGATTATTAGTGTTCATTCTTTCATGACAATTTCGGACAATTTAGTTTACCTAATAAGTACTTTGCGGGATTTTGGTATAACTTCATGAGACATGCCCCATTCTTTTTTTTGCATTCCGTTGATTGACCATTTTTACTAGCTTTTAGTTAGTTTCACCTGTCCCGTTGTCTGTAATCAAATCTTGCAAGTTAAATTTGATTCCCTTCCCTTTACCGATTGACCTGAACTTTTGCAGATATGTGTGAACCGCGTGACAATGCAATATTATGATGAATGTTACTGTTCTGATGATGGAGCTGAAAAGTGGCCATAGGAACTTCACAATGAAACGAAACAACCTCATCGAGTATGGGCTCGTTTGAATCGTCTTGACGAGTAGTTTGTTTTTCAATGGTAACCAGGGTCTGATGATGGAGCTGGAAGGTGGACATAGGAACTTTGTAATGAAATGACACAATCCCATGGAGTCTCAGCTTGTTTGATTCATCTTAACGAGTACTTTGGTGCTAGATGGTAACCACAGGGTCCGATGATGGAGCTGGAAGATAGCCATAGGAACTCAGTAATTAAACGAGTTAACCCGACCTAGTTTGGGATCGCTTGATTCGTATTGGCGAGTTATTGCTTTGGTCCTAGATGGTCACTAGGTTCTGATGATGGAGCTGGAAGGTAGCCATAGGAAATCAGTAATTAATCGACATAACCCGATCGAGTTTGGGCTCGTTTGATTCGTATTGACGAGTACTTTGGTGCAAAATAGTAACCAAGGTCTGATGATGGAGCCGGTAGGTGGCCATAAGAACTCAGTAACTAAGCGACACAGCTGCGTCGACTTTGATTCGTTTTGATGGGTGGAGTGTATTTGATGGGGGGTGAGTGTGGTGACAGGTGATGGTTTGGTGGACGAGAATGTGCGACCCCATTATCTTTGGGAAAATAAGTTCGTTCGTTCGTTCGTTCCGTTTGTTATGAATGTGGATTCTGACTATGATAATATGTTTGCTACGTACTTTAAAATATGCTTAATGTTCTTTAATGTTTCATCAAAACACAAAATTTATTTAAGATTGTTTGCGCTACGAACTACGCCGTAGTCGCCGATGGCGTATTTTTGATGCAAGATTTTCGCGTAAAAAATTCTAAAAAGTTAATCGTTTCGTTTCATTCCGTTACTTGGGGAGCACCATTTCATCAAAGCACGACATTGATGCCGCAATTAACAGCATAATCGGTGCTGCTGCAGCAGCACCGATTATGCTAATTTTAAGTGTGATGAAAACGATTAGCTATTTTTTAAAGATTGGTGTTTAATTTGCCAAAGGCTGCTTTTGCAAATTAAACACCAAGGTCTTCCGCTCGTATGACTTGAAGTCAGCCACTAAAGTTGCTGTTACATGGCTATCGCGCTGCCTAATATTTTGTACTCCGCCGAAACATGGACACCGTATCGATGCCACTTTCGCCAACTAGACTGTTTCCATATAAAATGTCCGATCGTGTGCGTAATACTGAAGTCTTGAGACGAGCCAATGTAGGTGGCATTGAGTCGTATCTTATGAGACGACAACTTCGCTGGTGTGGCCATGCTTCGCGTATGCCTAAGGAGAGAGTGGCGAAGCGCATTTTTTACTCTAAGCTTCAGGAGGACAAGCGCAAGCATGGCGGACAACTTTTGAGGTACAAAGATGCGCTGAAGCGCCATATGAAGGGATGTGACATAGATCCCTCTCTCTGGGAGGATTTAGCATCCAACCGTGGAGAGTAGAGAACGCGCGTGAATGTCAAAGTCGCTGACTCCCGGCGGCTTTCTCATCATGACGCCAAACGCGATGAATTGAAAGCCCGACCACCTGCGGCTATCAGTTATAATTTAAATAACGGTGTGCTAACATGTCCTCAATGTACGCGTCCCTTTGTCAATAAAGTTGGGTAGGTACGTAGGCCATGTTATTGGCATGGGCACACGAACGACGACAGCAAAATAGGGAATTACGCTGTAACCGAACTCGGTTAGGAGGATTATTAAGAAGTAATAAAGGCATGTTTAAAAAAACCTTTTAATTTTATTACAAGTTACCATTGAACATAATCCATAACCGCAAATGTAACTTTGTAATCCTATATATTTATATGGGATTACAAAGTTATTTATGCAGTTGGTGTATCTAGAAAACTGTACTAAAATTGTAAAATATTTTAATTTTTCCTTGAGTTATACACTAAACACTAATTGAATTCAAAATTTGAAGCTTCTATGCCTACTAGAAGTGCCTTAGAGTTTTGATGATCGGTCAGTCAGTGAGTGACAAAATTAAGAACTTTGACTTGTTATAATTCTTACCCTACTGGTTCAAATTGAATGAAATTTGAAATATACCGTGTTTATACAATGCTTGCCTGGTTACTAGAAATACAGGCTTCTAGTCAAATCCACAACGAAGTTATAGGGGGTCGAAAATGGCCCGAACTGCTTCGAGAAAAGTATAGTACGGCCGTGCCGCTTTTTTTTGCTCGACTTGGCGGGGGCACTACCGTGCCCCCAGATTCAGAGATCAAATTATTCGCAGATCGTACAAAGTGAATTGACGTTTTTATTTACGGGTTATACTTAAAGGCATTTGCCATATTTTCACTGCCACTAGGACCTATATGCTGATTTTAAAAAATGTTAAAGACAAGAGCGAAAAAGATAAGAGTACTAAATGTTCATAGTCTTAAGAATTTTCGTTTGGTAAAGTATGATAAGTATTATAAGTTCTTTACCAGCATTCCTGTTGGCGGTTCATTTGTGATTTTAATGCTGGATTCCAAGATTCCTTGCGGTATGATGTGGGACTCTGCCGACTCTGCAGGCTCTGCCGACATGAAAAGCCTAAAATCGTCGTGACAACCGCTAGTGAAACTTTCCATCTTCTTCTCTAGAGTAGGAAGCCACTTTTTCACCAAGTGAATATTCTGGAACATTGTCAATAATCGATTCTGCAACAGTTCTCACATCTAAGAAATTGTATAGAAAAACACTTTACAAAATTGAAGGCTTAAACACCATGAATATCTTAAAGTGTATTTTAAATGCACAATATGCACATACCTGTAATACGACCCATTGTCCTTCCTTAACAGCCACGTCCATAGCCTGCTCAGCCACTATCTCCTGACCCTGGCCCAACGAAACATTGTGAAAGTTCCCGATGTCGATAGTATACCCCATAGCTTTCCCCAAGTTTTCCACATCGGTCAATGGATTCACTCCAGGAGATAGAATAAAAAATATCGGAGTGGTCGAGCTGGTCTCTTCGAAGGACTTGCTGAACTCCATTGTTCGATTTTCGGTGTATTTTCCACCCATTTTCTCTTCGATGAAAGCCCTAAAATATTAATAGGTAGACCATTTCTAGAGTCTTCAAGAAATATTCGGCAGTTACCAAATGTTATACTTACGCTACTGCATAAACCATTCTATCTGGTCGCAATGCTCGCATCATGCACAGTCTTTGGAGTGGTGTCTTGTCCTCCCAATCCTAAAGAAGCAATAATTTGGGGTAACATAAAAACAAAGCATATTCACCGTGCTTTTTTAACCGTCTTAAAGCCGAAGGCTAAAGTATCCAAGTTTTATTTGTCATTCGTAAAATAAAACTTGGTAATTAATATGATTTCAAAGACTAAAAAATTTAAATAATTATTAGTAGAATTTAATTCGAAACAGGATACAGGGGGTCTAGCGCGAAGTGACAAATCCGATATATGGGCCGATTGTTCGGGCATTTCCTAATATGAAATGCAATGAATCGGTCGGTTTGATCGGGCATTTCAGTCGATTCGACCGATCATCATTTGACATTAGTGGCATCGTAAACCCTACTCTGAAGTGTATCGGTCCGACCGAACATTTGAGTTTGACAAGAGTTTTATCGGAGATCTAATGTCAAATTTTACGACATCTAAATAGCTGTCGTCTGACCATCGTAAATGGACATATTTTTTAACATGCTTAGAAATCTTGTATTTTATACATACCTAATCATTGTTTACAACAAGTTTCACACCTCCAAGTTAAAACTTCATAACCACCGCATAGCACAAGTACAATTTTACGACACAAATTATTGTAAACGTTATAAAATCTATCAAATATAATAGTTTGGTATGCCGGCTTGACAAAACAATTCATTTCTTCTTATTTTGCTTTAATGATGAAACTATTAGAAATGCACTATTAGCACTAAGCCACGAATCCCTAAAAATGCAATAGGTAGGCAACACAACCATATTTTGTCCAATCTTAGAGACCATTATATTTGGTCGGATTCGCGCGGACAGTGTGACAGACAGCTGATCAGACCAGAATAACAAACACAATTTTTTTTCATGGTTTCAAACTGTAATACTTCGTTATAATATTATTTTTATTTTTCTTAATTTAAAAAGCATTATTTAATAAATATGACTCATTTTCTACAAAAAACTTATTATTATGCCACATAACGCCATCTATCGAATTATTTTCAAACTTCTTTGCGATCGAGTATCTCAGGACAATTTTTAAAATCAATAAGCAAGCAATGACATTTCATGTGTTCAGCATTTATTTTTCTAAATGTCATAAACAATTGGAATGGTGCAATTTTCTTAGTTTCAATATCTAAAATTGATTGAAATAAACATTTTTCTGTTAATAGAAACCATGTTTACGCATTAGTTTACTAATATTTTGAATCGGCAAGAGACTTTTACAAAACCGGTAAAATTTTAATACGAAGTCATAACACTAGCACTCAGTATCATTCATTCCGATACTCTTCTACAATTGTCTGTGGCCACGATGGAACTTCGCGATTTCGATGTTCTTTCGCGCTAAGGTTCCAATCGAAACTTCGGTCGAGGATCGGTCGGATGCGAACATTCGGATGGTACATTTCGCGCTAGACCCCCAGGATGTACACGGATATGATAGTCCACGTGGACGGTGCTGCACGCGTGGAGGCGGCAAAGTCGAGGACTATGCATTGTTGAAACCGTAAACATTATAAACGGGATGATACATTAATATCTTGAATTATTTTTTATTTTTTATTCAAAAATTATATGGATGATAAAATATAACACTTCCTAGAGGTTTATTAAGATGGTTACATAAAGTGGGCTTCGGCTTTAAGATGGTTAAAAAAGCACGGATGCGCAGATTGACAAATAATTCATAAATTACCTAATAAATATTTAAATTCATTGATGTTGGACTTAAGACCCAATATAAGTTAACGTTGCCTTTAAATCTTTTAAAAATTCAATTTAATCCAGAAGAAATAATAATTTCATAACCGAACTATCATAAGAGTTCCCGATCAATGTAGACTTTTTAATCAATCGATAGTTTTATCGGTCTCTTAATAGCGATGAATACACAAGTTCGTACACTGAAACGAGTTGTAATCGGTCAATATTTAATGTTATTAAATAAAGGTTCAACTATCGTCCGAACAGAATTAGTATGCGCTTGATCTGAAATTCTAAACTTACTTGTGGGAACTTCTCCCTCTCAGGACATTCCATCTCAACAACCTTTTTCCATTTATGAGGAGCAGATTCAATATCTCTATCTAGATTTGTGAACTCCAATCTTCCAGAGAGTGCGCAAATGCCACCCCAACTGTGGTCAGAGAGGAAATCCACTGGACTAGCCACGTGAGGCTTTACTGGGAACCGGAGTAAAAAGTCCAGCTCTTCTGGTGATATTTCTTCGCTCATTACTAGTATCTGCACATGTTCATTTCATTTACAACAATTTGTTAGTAAGTTTAACTTGAAGCTATTTTTAGAAATTTTTGAACAAGTTCTAGCTAGATGCAAAGCAAAATAATCCTTGTCTTAAGAGCTTTAAGGTTAAAATAAAAAAATACGATCAATCTGAATAGATCATATAAAAAGATTTCATTGCTTTAGTATGGATAGAGGTCAGTAAATTGAAACATAGTCCAGTGAAAGAATTGTCCTTACCACAGTCCTGCTCCCAATACAATTTTATACTGTAAAAACAAGACTAGTTTTCAAACACACAAAGTACCTGGAAAGTCACGAGTGACGCAAATATGAGTTTGTCGCACTCAAATAGTCCTCTGGAAGTGTACTGAAAGACAGAGAAACTGATGCAGTCGATAAGGTTCTTAATACGTTGCTCCAAGTCGCTGGCCGGTTCTGCTCGACTCAGTGCTTTAAGAAATACTACGCTGAAGGCCTGAAATAGATTTTCCTGGTAGGATTATATTACTTTCTTTTTAAATTTCCAAAAGGCTGATAGGTATCTGGACTTTAGTATACGTCTGTCTGTCGTTTCTTTGGTTACTAACGCTTTTTAAGACTACCTTCTTCATCACCAACCTTTTACAATATAATACTTTATACACACCTTTAGAGAAAATTGATATATCGGATTGATAATGTTTAGATCGTTTAAAATGAAATAGAGAAGAGATGCCCTGGCAGCAGCCGGTCGGTAGAACTCCCGTGCTTTGTCTATTTCAACTGAAGTCACTTTCGCTTCTGCTACCTGAAACACGGCATGAATTTGTTTACTCGTAAGTTCATCGTCCAACTAGTATGAAATAACCTAATGGAATGTTTATACATGCATAGTTACTAACCTTCCTTTCAATATCGTCCGCAGTATTCTTCGTCGTTTCCAGGTTATCTACTAAAGCGGGATTTGCGAGTATATTATCTCCTGCCGCTGAAAGGCTGGACAGAAGATTGTCTTCTAGCTCCTTCAATTTTATTTTAAATTCGTTCTGCTGTCTCGTCAATTCTGCTTTTAGACTCTCTAAATCTGGCCTCTCAGCTTTGACTACTTCAGCTAAAAGCTGGTCTTCTAATCCGTCTCTTGTCACAGTAAAGTTAACCAGTGTAGTTTGAGCCTGCATTTCAGGCTGGTAGTGAGGGTTTGCTAATTTTGTGTGTATGATTAATCTGAAGTTTGGATTGTACTCTACTTCTTTGTCTCCGATCTTCATTGCCCTGGGTTATGTAAAAGATGTGTAAAAGATGAAAGCACGATAATCAAAAATTAAACTACAAATAAGCCGGTTGTCATTATTTTTAATCTCCAGGATTACTTAGCTTACTAGAACTTACTTTCCTTTCTTTATCAGGATTCGTCCCAACAGTGGATCGAGCACTGGATCCACTGTTTCACCGATGTTCTCAATAAGAACGACTTGTCCTTTGACAATCGCGTCCACTATCGTATCCAAATAGCCCCTTTGTCCAAGCCGAATGACTTGCAATTTGTCTCCGTACTTCTGTTTGATCCATTTCACGCCTTGCAGCTGAAATGTATTCTGTATTCAAATCCTGTATCTAGTAAATTTAACGAAAATACATTGTAGTTTTTAAAGTTTGTAATATAAATATTTTTGGGTATTTAAATATTAGGTTCTAGTTCTAGCTAAATTATGGGCTAGGGTGATAGTGATAATTGACTAACCAAAAAACTATATTTCTGTGAGATAAACTTCCCACAGAATTCATCTATGCCGTTTGCGTCATTCAGCTTTCCGCAACCTTGACCAGCTCCCGTACCATGACCAACAAAACACGATGATATGATATAGCATAGCGATTTATTGATACTCAATTATGATATGATAAGCCTTTTTGTTGAACTTTTATCGAAACAGCTAGCATGTCTGTGCCGGTAACGTGACGGTCACGAAACAATGAGCACATCTGAGTGAAGCTAATAAAAACGTGTTAATCAAAGAGGAGCAACAAACCTGCGGATCAATCATCAAAGGCCATCTATCAGAATTGGAGAGTACTGTGGCGTTCTCGGTACTCATCCGATCTGAAGGCAGCCCCTCATTCTGCCACATCGCAATCTGCGTGTCGTCCGTCAGCATTGTCAGAGGGTCCAGACCTTCGGTTGTGGGGATGGCGGGCTAATGAACGAAGATTTGGTTCGTAAGTACAGTCAGTTTATCAAGCCATCTAAAATTTCACTGTTTATTTACTATTTTTTAGATTAAAGTTAAACAAATAAACACAGTTAAAGTCTGGCTTTTTTATGTACAAATGTGAATCGTACGTAACTTACAATCGATTATGATGACATGCTGTAGCTTCTATAATTCAGATTTTGTTTTTATATAAAAGTGTGACTAATTTAACGGTTAATAAACGAAGAAACGATAGCAGAAGGCCAAATGCTCTTACATCCAACATCTTCAAGTAGTTGAGCCACAGCCTCTGCAGCTCCAACCGGTACTGCTTGGTGAAGCAGCCCACGTACGATATGAAGGCGCACACCAGCAGGATGTCTCCCGGCAACATCGTGCTTTGTATCTTGAAACTGCAATTATATTTTCTCATCAAAATCTATAATCATGTCATTAATACTTGATATTAAGTTTTACGGTATGTTCGTAATGGAAAACTTAATTACAAATAACAAAGTTGACTATTTGAAGATATATAACACTTGAAAAAAAATCATCGACCTCAGGTGGGCGATGGGACGTGGGTTCGAGTCCCACCTGAGGTCGATGATTTTTTTTTTCAAGTGTTATTTATCTTCAATTAAACCTTGCATGGAATTGCTAAAAACAAAAATTACAACAGAAGAAGACTATCCTAACTCTAGGCCTCCTTGTAAATAGATCCTTGTCATTCACTCACTTAATAGTGAAAACATCAAGATTGGGTTTGATGTAAAAAAAACTAATTTAGGAAATCTATAATATAACTAAATAGTTATAAGTCCTTAGATTAGCATTAACGCAAACTGTTGCTGCTGTGTTATCTAAATATATTCCTCTATTAAGATATACAAAAAAAAATACTCATAGTCAAGCTGGTACACAGTCCCTGCAATAAGGTGGTAAATACAAAACAAAAGCTAGTTAGGACTGACTTTGAAACAGATTCAGCCCAGCGAATATTCTCACTGGCCAGTCCGTTGACGAGCCGGTTGGCCAGAGTAATGATCGCGTTGGTCGCATCAGCTTTAGCCTGGCACTTCATCTTCTCCGCCACGGCTTTTTGGAACTGGGACGTTAAAGATGCCAACAGTTGTTCAAGAGCCTGGGAACAAAATATTACACAGTTGGGATGAAAATCATCCCTAACTAATTTTGAAAAAAATAAAAACAATACACTTGTACTGTTAAACAAGGTAAGAGAACGTTGGATATAATCCAATCGGGATAATTTACCAATTCTTATTTTTGTATATTAAAATATTAGTTAAATACCTACTTCAGCTATAAAGAGTTTTGTCCTGTTAAAAATTGAAGTTGACAAGTTTATTTAGTTCCTAGCTTTTAAAGTATATTAGTCAGTTAGTCAGTCAGTCAATCGCGTAAGATTTACGCGATTATCATACCAAAGCATGGGAGATAAGACTTTGGCTTTTACAAAAACTCTAAAAAAAATTAATAAAAAAATGGTCTAAGAAAATTTGATAGTTACAGCAACTTTAGTCTTAATGTTTTTGAGGTTCTCCTGCGCCTCAGCCAGCTCAGCATTAGCAGCCAGCAACGCGTTCCGCTTCGGCATCACCTCGCAGAACACCTCGTAGAACTTTATGATGTTAATTACCCAAGCACAGAGGCCAGCCGCTGCAGCCGATTTTGATCTTATAAACTCTGAAAATAGGGTGCTATTTTGTAATCTCTATCATGGTTTTCCAACCAGAGGGTTATGCCTTCATAGTGGAGTGTAAGGAGATCATACCCAATGATTTTACGTTACAATAAAATAAGCCGGGGGAATCAACAGTACATATAGTAAAAAAGTTGGTATATTCTTATGAATTTATTGTTATCAAGTATGGTAGCTAAGGTAGGTCGAGATGGTATTCTTATGATTTTGAAGGGCTTAAAAAATTAACGAAGTTTTCTGTTTTGGTCGACTTAAGCTGATATCTAATTTTAAATTTGTAAATGACATTTTACATGAAGTTCAATGCATAGTGAAAAATTGGATGAAAACGTCATTTGGATGAAAAAAGTGGGAGATCGTGCTCTGGGTAAGGCCTACGTCCAGCAGTGGACTGCAATAGGCTGAGATGATGATGATGATGATAATGTAGTTCAAAGAAGCTTACTGAACAACTTACCGGGTTCAAATTCGGGGTCTTTTAGATAAGGCTGGATAGCTTTGATAATGTCTGGATGAATATTCTCCTTATCATAGTTTATAAGTTGATCCAAAAACACGTCCACTTTCGTCATCATCAACTAACACAAATTAAAAATTTAAATCAGACAACATGAGTTTAAAACTGAACTGTATTATTTATAATAACGCTAAACAATATGAGTAAACTATTGTTATGTACCTTAACCGCTTTCCAGCTCCTGTCCTTGGGTATTTTCCCATTGGGAGCCATGATCACCATAACAGCGGCAGTAACATTGATCACTGCATCTGGTGGAGAACCAAAAGACTTCAGTTCAGTGAGGTTAGCCTTATTCAGTGTGTTTAAAGCTTCTTGAGCAGCCTGGAGAGCTGGCTCTGCTTTGATCAAATCTTCTGCGCAATCTTTCTGTTTCTTCTTCACTTCATCTGTTATTACTGCGACTCTTTCCTCCTCGTCGTCAGCTGTAAGAAAAGATGACCAATTCCCTGTTACTACCCTGTTACACATTATTTAGTAAACTAAGCTTAAATTTGCCCTATGTCCTAAAAATTTTTTAAACCTATATCCTACAATACTTACAACAAGACCTCATTACTGTGTTTTGAAAACACTTGAGATCGTCGTCAATAATTAATAACATCATAATTATCTAACACGCAAATAATTATCCATACCTAATTCTTTCTCAATTGTCACTTTAGCTGTCTCAATCCCTACGTTTGCGATGAGCTTGTCAGCAATCGCGTTCTTCTGCGCTAGGTCAATCTCCTCAACGGCCAACTTCTTTTTGAGCGCAGCAACTTGCACTGCAGTACATCGGAGCTTCTCTAAGCCATTTTCCAACCTTTAATAATGTATTTGGAATTTAATTACCTGCACAAAAACTTCAATAAAATAACAAAGTCCATTCTCCGAATTTCAAAAATCTCAATAAACTATATTTGCCAAAAAAAAAATCTTCATTGAAAAAATACAAATACTAAAACATTATGTGACACACACACGCCCCAACCTAATCTATCAAGGTTTTACTTTTGATTCCAGTTATCTATTTGTCACAAAGGACTGCCTAATTCATGCCATGGGAATGATATAAAAAAACAAAAATTGCGAAACTAACCTTACAATTTTTACACAGAGATCTTCAGATTTGTTTGTAATTAATTTTGAATACAAACTTATTAGTTCCAAAAAACTCTTCGGTGTCGTGTAATTGTATCTTCGATCATTAGCTAGGAAATCTCTCGAAATGTTATTCACCGAAGTGTGCACGTAGGCCATGAATTTTGCAACAGAATCTTTTAGTAGTTCCTACAATAAAAGAATAGGATCTGTTATTACAAAACGTATACTTTTCATTAGCTTTATTATAACCACACTACCTGCTTCTGCTGTTAGATCGTCGATAAAAGAAATAAACAGTTTTGTAAAGCATTGTTTACTTATGCACGCTTAAAAGTACTAAGTACTGTATGTCAACAATTACCGGAAGAACATGAACGTCTCTCAAAAAATTCATAGCCACAGTCACAAGAGCCTCTTGAGGCCAATCGTGGAACCAGTTGATAGACGTGGAGTTGATCAGAGCTGGGAATTTCCTGGCCCTGACTCTTAAAGTAGATCCGACGGGTGAAAAGCAGAGAACAACTTTCAGCTGCTTACGGACTCGGTCTATGAAGAACTTCCAACAAACTTCCCTGGTATCTGGAAGTCCTGCAGCTTTGACCTAAAACAATGTACCTACTTTAATAAACCACACGACAAAAAAATAAGCATTTCCATTCTTTCTGACCTAGCTTTTGTTTTTAACCCCCAACGTAGTTTTTAAGTGTAATATAATTCAAGGTTGGGAATTGCAACAATGAAAAAACTTACCTCATTTCTAACAGCACCCAAGATATTCTCAACTTCATCATCAGGGAACAAGTCGGCTACTTCGCCTGACGCTAACAAATCGTTAATGAGAACTAAAAACTGTTCATTGGCCACTTGCGCGTCAGTCATTAGGAACATAACGCCAACATTCTTAAGTCCCGTCTTTATGTACAGACCATTGAGCTCATTCTAAAGAACAAGATTTAATTATTAGTACTTTATAAAATGGTAACATGCAATGCAATGCAATTCAAAAATAAACCTTTTCTTTAATTTCGCAGCCCCGCATTGTACCAATTTAATATCCACATAATGATTTTAAAATCATGTTTTTACCTTCAGGTCTGCAACTCCATATCCTTTCTTTAATTGTATTTGTAGAACTTCTAAAGTAGATATAAATGCAGCCAACCGTGATAGAGACTGTTTGCCGAATCCACCAACGCCCACTAAGAGAGCACTGCCTCTGGGACTTTCTAGAATACGACTTATTCTGAAAATAAAAAAATTACATGTTATATAAATATATATTTTTTATATTACATTTAATGCCCAAAATCAATATAAAGTTTGAGTACATTCAGTTTCCTATAACAAGTCTTCCTGAGTCAATTAGAAAAAAAACATGACATGTTCCAGTCTGTGTAACTTGGAACATTTTGCATACATCCACCGAGTCGTCATAACTAACAAGCTGACAACATGTAAGTATTAAAATAATTTAATAAATGGTTGTAGATAATAATAAGTTTTTTAATTTAATATGACGTATAAATCACCTGCAAATATGTGCCATGGCATCTTCAAACAACACCAAGCTCATGGCTGCGATCAGATCGTTATAACTTGCCATAGCCTCATTGAGGAGTTTGCTCAAGTGCTCCCATGATTCTATCGGCATGTATTTGGGATCGCCAATGCCGTCAGCAAAGTGGCAGTATATATTGGGCTTCTTGAAAACTACTTGATCTTCTATCTCCTGGAAATTATATTTCTTATTAATGATGTGTCAAACATGTCGACTAGGTTTCCTAAGTTATTAAAATTACATATCGTAACGATATCGATGTTCAAAGCTTCGTTTTCGTTTGTCTGCAGAGGTACCACTGTTTTTGTAGTTTCTACCGCCAAAAAATTGTCCCATTTTTGTATAAAAGGGTAACTTATGCAACGTAGTACAACACCGCTTGGTTTGAGAGTCGGACATAGCTTGGTGTTATTCCTGAAAAGGCAGGTATATTTCTGCGTCTATATGTCGCAGCCAACTGGTTGAAATAGCCGTTCAATTTCACGGTTAGTCCTATCATTTAACAACGCCATTTAACCACACGCCTAGCTTTATAGTTGAATCATCATGGCGTTTGAATCATTTAACATCACGGCCGCGATCATTAATACATTTCTCCGCCACCGTGGCGTTGTTCGTATTGTTTACAAGAAAGCGGTGAACAGCAGGGGTTTTTTAATCATTGCGAGTTGTTTTTTGGAGAAAAATGTTCAAAATATTTCAACATTATTCAAAAGTACAATAATGAAGTTAACTACCAGCGACTGAAGTAAATCAACATTTTTAAGAAATTTTTAGGAAAATTTCACAAATATGAATTTTATATTGTAATTTTACGTATTTTGCTACTGAATGTAAGTGAAACTGTTACAGACTTATAGAAAAACTGTTACAGAATTAAGTAAGTATATGGCTGAGAACTCCAGTTGTTGGCGGAAGCTTCAGAATCTTGAGCGAAGGTCAGTTACTCTAACCTTCAGATAATGTTGGTCAATTAGCTGCTTAGCGATGGTTAAATAAAAAAAGTAATATTTAAAAAACTTACATCTAAATTTTTCTTGATCATTTCAACCTGCATTTTTGCAAACGCTTCAATGTCTTTTTCTTCTGTCAACTTGTCGCCATAGACTCGACTAGTTTCGTGTATCCATAACCGTATTATATCGGATGGATTTAGCAAGCACTCGTTTGTAGTAAATAAGAAGCCCTGAGCCAAACATTTTTAGAGTCACCATATTTTTTCAACAAAAAAACCAAAATAATGAAATAAGCAAACACTATAATTACCTGAAAGATATTGGATAAATCCCTAAGGTTGAAAATGTAATGGAACTTTAATGCAGTGGGAACAAATATTTGGTTTACTTTGTTATGCAGTAGAATGGTAATTTTGACCATAGTTGCTGAAAGCAAATAATTGATATAAAGGTAAGATTCACAGAACAAGTAAGACTCGCTACGCCTTTTGAATATAAGGTCCGATTTTATTAGTGTACATCCTGTTAACCTGTGACTATATAGGTGAAAAGCAATCGTAAAAACCAATTTTTAAATGTCCATCATAAAAACTGAAAACTTAAAAATAAATTGCAAAATAAAAACATCGACTTCATATTGCATAAACTCGTCCTATCTTCAACTTTTTCTCGCTCTGTACAAGGGGAAGGAATAAAAGGGATAATCAGATGGTTAAACGTAGCAAAGATAGGATGAGTTTATGCAAGTTTATTTTACCTTTTTTAGTTTTTATGGTACACATTTGAAAATTGGTTTTTACGATTGCTTTTCACCTATAGAGTCACAGGTTAACAGGATGAACACTAATAAAATCGGACCTTATATATAACTACGAATTCGTTATTTATGAAGTATGTTTTGACGACCTCTGTAGCCGAGAGGCGAGCACGCTGGACTTGGCGTCGTCATCTCTGAGGTCCCGGGTTCGATTCTCGGTCGGAAAACGAACATTTCTAAATTGACTACTACTACATTCACATCATTATAATACTAGAAATAAAGATAAACTTGCCGTTCCGAGCTTCAGATTAAAGAAAGTAGGTAATTCATTTTTGGGGAAATGTATAAAAATCTTTGATAGAGTACCCACAAACTCTTGTTGACTCGCCTGTTTATAAGTTTAAAAACCACATTAAAGAATTCCTTTTGGAAAAAGGATATTACAAACTTGAAGATTACTTGAACGACAAGAGTGCGTGTACTTAATAACCTGCCTAGCTCGCACTTACACTATCTTGTCATTTTATTTCCTGTAATAAAACCAGGCTGACAAAGGTGACCTAGTTTGTTGCGCCACTTATTCTCATCACCAGCCGATATGTAGTCCCGAAGCGGTGGTAGGAAAAAAAATGGGACATGTAAAAGTGCCATTGATGACCAATTTGCAGACATTGACTTTGATTGTCTCGGGTCTGGGTGTGGTGGTACAGTCGTTGTTTCTGATTTCTGTTACACAAGTGCTTTAGCTACTTACCAAAGAATCAGAGCATTGTACATGATTTTGTCCAATATTTATTTATTAATATATTATTAGTTAAAATCAATACTTACAAGATAATTTTATAACTAACGGATTAATCCTGAATTCCGGATTTGTTAGATGCTGATACAAAATTGAATAATAAATATAGTTCAATGCTTCGTTATTAGGAAAGGTGACAGCGAAAACACTAAAGTGTCTTTGTAACCTTGGGTTGATGGTAAAACTCCCAGATTTTGGGTTCATACACGACACGTACTGGGTGTTGTGTATGTCTTTTAGGGATAGTTTTGTTCTGTCATACCAATGGTGATAGTCTATGTGTTGTCTTATTATTGTGTGTGGTTGGACGGTTCCGTACGCATCGACTTCAGGCATGTTCATATCATCTATGAAGTAAATAAGAGTTTTGTTCCCTGGAGGACCATAATTTCGACCTGCCTTCTTCTCTAGAGGCTTTTCTAGAATCTTCTGTAGCATTTCTGATGTAGTATAGAAGTTAAATGGTACTGATTGTATGGCGTAATTTTCTGGAAGTCTGAGGAATACCAATTCAATTAACATCAACGGTTAATTATGATGCAAGTTATATTTACTGTGGCTTCGACTTACGATTGTAACTTTTCATTGATTAATACAGTTTTGCCGCATCCAGCTCCTCCTACCAGCATAATAGGATGTTTGTCCTTCATCAGTAAATCCAGAAAGAATCTAACTCTTAGCGTTTCAGCTGTTGGTACTAATACAGCCTAAAGAAAATAAATTGTAAACTTTAAAGTTACTAAGCTTCCCTACTTATATTAAAGGTTAAAGAATTATGCACTAACTTGTAATGGTGTATCAGTATCCAATTCAAACTTTGGTATTTTCTCCGTCCAAGGAATGAACTGCTTTTTCTCATTTATGAAATAGTCGAACACCGTACCTTCGGGTGGGAATGGAATCGATTTGTACTCTTTTGACCACCATTTCGTAAACTCTGAAAATAAAAAATAAAAATTGTTTTACAGCGATATTCTACTTTGCTACTTTTACTAACAAATATTAATTAAAAGAACCCTACCCATTCTGTAATCGATGCCTGGCTCATGGTATAAAGCCGATCCAAATGCCCAGACGCAAGCAAAAACAAAATAAATTTCATGCCATTCCTTGGGACAGCCAATTGGTGTGTTTGCCGGAACAAATAAGCAGTCAAGCAAATGACACAACATTTGAATATGAGCCATTTCGACTATTGGGGTTATAGTTTTAAATCTGCCACCTAACGTTTCTACGCAAGATGGGACATAATTGTCAAAAAGATTTACAAGGTTTGATTTTTCTGTGGGATCTTCTCTTGTTTCGATCCAACTTGTAACAAAACTGAAAATTTTTAAAATTAGAAAATTCGTAAATAGTTTTGAAAATTAATAAGTCAAAGTAACGTGTCCCAATTTTTTAAATAACTTACGGATTCCAACCTAAGTCTTGAGGGTTTATGTAAAGAATACCAGCCCTAGACACTGTAGCTGGAGTAGCAGTACGTAAATTGGATATTTCAAACATAAGCCGCATAGAAGGTGTTACGGCTATCCTTTCATTGCTAGCCAAAGTCAATATTTTATTATCATCCATCACGGTGTTCAGTGATTCAATCCACATCGGATCTATGTCTCCATCTAAGACTATCCACTTCGGATTATCACCTACTAAATTAGCTTGTTCTCTCATAATTACCGAGAATAGACCATCTTTCCATTCTCTAGTAGCCGGATTGATAATACCAAAAAGCTCATCATTTGTAACAGCTTTTGGATTTAGGTCATTAAAAATAGGTTTCCTTTTTACATTCTGGTATGTTTTGAAGAGAGTTTTCCATACTTGTGTCTTACCAGAACCAGCATTGCCAACAACAAATACCGAATGTCGTACTTCTAGTAATTCTTCCAGTTGGATAACCTTCATAATAAAATTATCCTCTGCTTGAAGAAGTAGGTCTCTAGCTGCTTGTTTTACAATTTTTTCAAAGTCCAAGTCTCTTCTGCGAGGCACATCAATTGCTGGGAATAAATCACTAACAAGACCAATGAAAACTGACATATCGTCTATAACAATTTTAGGGATATTAAAGTCTCGAAGTGTTCTCATCAATACTTCTTCCTCAGGACTTCCGGGATCACCTCTCTGTTAAAAAATAACAACATAAGGCCTTTTCTAAGAAAAAAATAACGGCTTTTACAGTATGACTTTCAGCAGAATACTTACTTTTAAAGAACCTGCTACCACAAGAACTGACTTGATAGCTCTCAGACCCCAATCATAGTGATCTTGCTTTGACAACAGCTCTTTACACAAGGTATACAAAGTAATAAATTTGCTAGCAAGTATTTTCGCTTCTTGAAAACCTTCAGCGACCAACATAATTTCACAAATCAGTTCAAAATCTGGGACGACCATAGCGCAAGGTCGGAACAGAGCCTTAAGATTTTCTGGTAATTCTGTTCTGCCGGCATAACCTGGATTCATTGTTACGAATACCCCAACACTTGGTACTAAGGATATTATTTCTCCCATGAAATTAAACTTTTCTTTTTTATCTCTGAAATAGCGCATATTATGTAAATCAAATTGGACCAAGGTTTAATATTGTCTGTTTTTCTTCCAAATTATGGTTGAATGTACCTTATAGCGTCCTGTATAGATTTTACTTGTACGGCTACTACAGATAACACTTCAACAGAAATTCTGTTAAACTCGTCAAAGCATCCCCAAGCTCCTGTTTGTGACAGTCCTTTGTAAATATTACCACAGGACTAAAAACAAAATTTCTAATGACATTTTCTACTTGAACTAACTATCCATGAATGTGAATAGTATATTTCTAAAAATTAAACTTTATAGCTGAAATCAAAAATCAAAATTTACAAATAAACATAACTTTGATGGCGTGTAACATTTACCTGATAGTCCATTTGCTCAGAGCAGTTAAAGACGTACACCATAATGCCCAGAGCTCGTCCTAAATCTTTAGTGGTTTCTGTTTTGCCCGTACCGGCTGGCCCCGCCGGACCTCCTCCCATGATCAGATGCAAAGACTTGACACATAAAAATGTTAGGTATAGAAATTGACAATTTTATAAGGAAAAGGGGCACTTAATTTCTCTATGTATATCCCGAGTGTGTAATTTTTGTTTATTTATTTTTCAACCTTTGATGTTGGCTAGACCTTTAAACTTCAGTTCAGTCAGTAACAAGTTTATTATAAAGCGTCTTGGTAGCTATTTTATTAACACAACATCCAAAATGTGATTGCATTGTCGTAGGCTTATGATACAATTCGACTCTGTAAGCGGCGGGACAGATAGGTAGTAATCAAGGGGGGATCTATGTGCCCTAAAATAGATTGGATTTTATTTTACCTACTGACCTGCGTTAAAGTAATATAGCATCTGTCAGTCAATGGTGTTATGACCAGCCTTGGAGTGTTTCCCAAGTATTCATAACTGTATGTAAACTGTGCATCACAGATGTTGGCAAAACAGTGACCTTCAGCCTTGCCCCATCTAAAAATAGATTATTTATAGTAAATAATGTGATATTTAATAATCGTAGATTCTTATTTATTTACGTTAATAACACTAAGATTCTTAAATTGTGTAAAGTTAAAACGTATTTAAATTGTACTTGTAATCTACTTAGTAAGTAAAAGGTTATTGGTTTAAGAGCTGAACGGTTTTTATGCAAACTTGGAATTTATCCAAAATGAATAAACCTACTCTTCTTAACTTTAAACTTATAAGCAGCATGCATCAAAAATAATAAAGATTATTTCCAGATCGAATCATTAAAATTTGTTTTATTTTACGAAAATTTTATCTAATAAATTTTAGACTTGTGTAGAATGAGTAGTCTATTTTATTAAAAAGTCTCATTCATTACGTTTTTTTTTTACTTTAGAGGTTGCATGAAAAACCCTTTGGCGTTAATGCTGTAAATGCTTTATTTTTTAATTAAATATTTTACTTAGTGCTAAATGAAATTTACTTTAAATGGATACTAAACATATTTACCAAGTGTTAACAGTGAGTCCTCCGCTACACCATATTGGGGTTCCCTTCATAAGTGTCAAAATACTCCTATAGATGTAAAAAACAATGGTGTGCCAATTAATTTTATTTATCGAATATGCTACATGTAACAAAATACTGGACTTTATTGTAAGTGCTCTTTGTTTTATTCATTTAATCACGTTTAATTAAGAATAATTCAATATTTAGGAACAAAACGATTTAAGAATTTATCAATGAAAAGAAGCATTCCAACTCTTTTAGTTAACAGCTGTACTTATTTCAAAATGAAAAGTAATTCATATTGAGATTGTAAATAAGTGAAAATACATGTGATTAAGAATACTTAAACTGTGCATTTGACATCGTTTAACAGTTCTTTTTCTCAAAACCTGTGTCTAAGTTGAGATTGCCACTGGAAAGATGAGCCCTCGTCTATTTTGGCGAGAATCAGTTTGCTTACTACATCTCTCGAGTGTACATCGATTGTGCAAATCGTCATTACTTTCTGTCTGTCCTGCTTACTTAGCTCCCCAATCAACAAAGTAATTAACGTGCTTAGTTGATGAAGCTGTTTCTTATAGTAATCTTTCAACCCATTCTCATAACCTCCTTCTATTCTTACAAAGGCGTTATTAACTTCTGTAGTCCACCAAATCTGAGAACCACATAAGGAAACCTGCGCCATGAAATCAAAAAGCCACTGTTCTCGAGGCTTTACCTCAAGTGAGATGACAAAATAACATCATATTTTATTAACGAACACACTGTGTGTGCCATATCATTACGAAACACGTTACATTTTAAAGAGCATTAAGTGTCGAAATAACGATGAATAAGACACCTTTAATGCTGCATCAATGCCGTCAAATCTAGCTGAATCATCAGGCAACTGTATTCTTATGTCGTCCGAGCTCATGAAAATACTCTGCATGTTGGCCCAAGTCCGTTGCACCTCAAACCACATAGTGATCACTTGGTCTGCGGTAGACAGCTTATGCTGCCAGCACGACACTTCTTTCAAGAAGTGCGCTATGTATTTTGACGTCATCAGGTTTTGAACTAGGACCTAAAAATATAGATGATTAAAATCCTCGAATTTTTGCTTCATGGACACGCTTTATTTTTATTATTAGGTATAATTATTTTAGTTTTATGTTAATTTATTAATGTTATCTATTATGAAGACCATGTCGTAAAACGAAACACGTGGAAATGGCTAGGACAAATAAGAAGAAGATCAATGTCACGGATTAAATGTTTTTAGGTAGGTATACAAAAGATAAATAAATTACTGAGGTGTCATTAACAATACAAATAAACGTACTTGATTTTCTTCAAGAGTTTCTATCAATTCTTCTCTGGCCTTTAGCAACAGGTAACCATTTTTCGGATGCACTTCTTGGCCAAATTCCATTTTTTTCCACGTGGCATCTAAGTCCCTCAGGACTTTTTCCATTGACATCTCTTTCACAGCTTTGTCTACTATGTTTTTGACTTCTTCCACGCATTCGTGCAGATTTAGGAGTAGCAAATCAGCCAGGGTAGCATCTTCATCCATAACAATTCGGATCTAATAAAAAGTTAACGACATTAGTTTTAAAAATCAATGTTAGAAAAGTACATACTTGCCTAAAATCGCCCATTTTTACCGATTTCTTAATTTTTTACTTACCGTGAGCTCTGATGGTAATGCAGCTAAACTCTGAAAATTACAAAATACGAGTAGTAGATTAAACTTCATGTAGTCTTGGAATATATTCAGATATTAATTTAACTACTATTTGTTGCTATGAACCAATTTCTAAGTGCTATTTTATAATTGTTGGGAGGGACGTACTTCTACAGATTGTCCTTTTCGTGAATACAAAAATCTTGTTGAATCGCATAAGTCTAGTAGCATACTTTTATAATTGTTGCAATATAAAAAGTTGTTAGTTTTTGTAATAAAAAAAGAACCCACTATCCCTCATTTAACCTTACACCTGTTCGTATAGCTTTTGCTAAAGTCTAATCGAACCAACAGAAATACCTTTGTGCTTGTCATAAGCTGGTCCCAATGGCGATCTCTGATTGCTGGATTCTGTAGTTCACCAACAGCTCTTACTGATGTCAGCATATTTTTCACGTTGGCCTCTAAGTTAATGTATGCATCCCAACTAAAACATACTTAGTATTTTATATACATCTACAAATATTTCTTGGGTTTAGTTGGAATAATAAAGCTTAAGGAAGACTGTTATTAAATAACAAATTTCATAACTTGATAAAACAATAAAAATATTACCTTCGCATTTCTTTGTCTAAAAGCCTGATTTCTTTGGCAAACTTTTTACATTCTATATCCATAGTCTCTACATCAATTTTACGCCATGGTGTAGTTTTCCAGTTCTCGATGCTCGTTTTCACTATGTAAATATAATCCCAAAGTTGCTAAAAATAGTACAAACACTTACTAAACAATCCAGGTATTTACCTACTAATCACAAATAAAATGAAAATACCTTCAGCATTCGCAGTTCTTTTCTACATTGCTTCAGTAGCTTAAACTCAGGTACATTGACTTCAAATAATGATCCTGACTCTTGAATGCTGGTCATCTCTTTTTCCAAATGAAACATCTCTAGATCCACCCTTGACATCACTTCGTATGCATTTTGGCAGTCGAATTTGAAAAACTGTATAATAATGTTTTGTAATTAATACAGCTTAAAAATTTAGGTAACTTGTTCGACGAGTTATTAATCATTCTATTTGGAGTTACTGGTACAGAACTTCAAAACTATGACAGTGATTATAAAAAGCTGTGTTGACTGTAAAAAATGGTAAGCCATGATGGCGCACTTGCCTCAACCTTTTCCATACTTACTTTGTATCTTTTAAACACTTCTTTATAATGCACAACTAGTGCATCAAATACCGTTATTTTCTTTTTTATGCCATTAACTTCAGCTTGTTGCAAAGCAGCAACCGCTTGTTTTACCGTTCCAGCCAGCTTCTTAGTTGCTTCCCATTGTAGTGGTAATTCCTTTGTAAAATTGTATTTGATTTTTAAAAATATATTTAGAAATATGAACAAATATGCGGTATGCAATAAAAAATACCTGAAGTAGAACGTTAACTTCCTGAGGAATATCAACCAAGTAAAATTTCAGGAGATTAATAGTTTCGGTTACTGGTTGAAACATTTGATCAGTCGCCTCAGTGCGATCCTTGACGTGCATCAAATATCCCATCACATTAATTAGAGCTTGGTAGTCACCTTCAACTACGGGCTGTATAAGTCCTACGGCATGGAAACATGAATAACTTTATAACCGAACAAAGTTAAAAAATAATTATTAAAACTTATGAAAAATCGTTTTTACTTCAGGTTACTTTTGTATTTCTGTTTATAATTAGTACTTATAATGTTTTACGTTTACCTTCATCAGCTTTATTGATGAAATTGGCTAGATCAGTTAAACTTGCCGTCACTAGCTCCACTAAATGTTCTTTGTACATGTTTCCCCATTTCCTTGTTAGGTTTAAGAGTGCTTGTAAGAAAGGTCTGATATCCACCTACAAAATAAAAATTACATACTCATAAATATTTAACAATTTATTTTTATTTGTTCAAAAACAAGTTACATAAAATACTTATATCTAATTCCATCTTTACACATTTTAACAAAAACCAGCTTTAGTTTTACTAACTCATATGTTGGATTTTTATCGTAGTTGCAAAACTTCCATCGGATAATATATTTAAAACTTTACCTGAAACCAGTTATCAAAAACTTTGTATGGTTGAATTTCTTCAATTTCTATGAAAAGATTCTCGAAATGATCAATTTGCTGTCTAAACCCTTTGATTGTAGGAGCTCGTAGTTTCGGTGCTGGATTTTCATCATCTTCTGACCCAATCCTATCCATCTCTTCTGGTGTCAGTATTCTACCGTAACTTAAAAATATTTCCATGACACCATCTCTTTCTTCTAGCCATAAATAAAAATAGGGCTCAAATGTTGTGCAAAACTTATTAGCATTTTCTATTACTTTATTGACTCCATTTATAATTTCGTTTTTCATCTCTTTAATTATTTCATTATTAAGAATTTCATTTTCATATGACTCTCCTTTAGACACGTCAATTCTTTCAGTTAAAGTAGACATTTTTATTATATCTTCAATGAGTTCTTTTAATATAGCCATCAAGCCTTTTTCATTATTTATATCCAAACTTGGATAAAAAATCATTTCAGGTTCTAATAACTCTAATTGAGCATTTAACAACGGAGCGAGATTATGTTTTGGATTCATATGCTCAGAAATATACCCCAAGCTAAAATATAAGATTCAATTAAATTTTGAAAAATGTACGAATCTTATCTTATTTTTAAAACGTGAACGTCCTCAACCTAAGACCTACCTACAAGCAATACATTTATACAGTGAATCTTCCATGAGGTTATCAATAAAAGCAATATAGTTCTTCCAAGCTTCACAGTCCTGATTTTCTTGCTTGTTAAACAACACCATATTCTGTTGTATGAGTTCCCGTAGTCGTTTAGCCGTATTTACTATAACTGCAAAACGTTGTCTCTTTTTCTCTTCTCTGTCCTTTAAATTAAGTAGTGTATCCTACAAATATAAGATTGAGCATTTAGAAAAAAGCATATATACATAAACGTCACATTGGCCTCACTTTAACTATTAAATATTATTTTATAGTTATGTGCAATAAGGGTTGCTACACACTTATTCGAGCTGGCATTATTCGGCAAAGTCGGGCGGCAAAACCGAATATGTGTAAATGATGTTATGTAGTGGATGCTTTGGGCTTTGTCGTTCGACATATACTGCCGAACCGACAGTGCCTGTCCGGATATGTGTGTAGCTACCCTAACGTAAAAAACAACCTTTCTCCCTTCTATTCTCTCAAATAAAGGCAGAGTCGCCCATTCCCTCATGACCGCTGTCATTTCTTTAAAATTCCATTGCACTTTAGACATTCTTTCATATAAATTCCCTACTAAATTATGTAGTTCTTGCAAATGCTCCCATAGATCTAAAATTAAGATAAACTATTAAAGTTGAAATACAAAAAGAATTTAAACGCAGATAATAAATTCACTATTAACTACGTACTCGGTGAGTTCCAATTCAATTTGTTTTCAGCTATGTCAATCAGATGATCAATAACTTTTATTTCTTCTTTCACTATATCAAATTCGACTTTCTGGCTATTCTCTCTTAATTCATTGTACCAATTTAAAGTGATGCCTAAGTTAATTTGATAGAGTCTATAAGTATCTTGTTTGCTAAACAAGTCTAGACCTTCTTTTGGTATCTCATTTTGAAACTCTGGATTTCTTATAAACTGATGAATTTCTTTCATTATATCTAAGAGCTAAAAATAATAATTTTAATACTTACCAAGTTAAAGGCATGCAAGCAATTTAAGAAACGTCATCATAAAATGTATACAATAAGAAGTCTTAAGGTGAGTCAATCGGTAGTGACTACTTACCCTCGGGCTAAAGTTTGATATAAGATCAGTTCCCTGACGAGTTATAATTGAATAATTAATTTTCTCGTCGATGGTGTAAGGTACAGCCATCGCCCAACCAGTAAAATATTTGTGTTTAAAATCATTAATGTACTCCATAAGTTTATCGTATCTTTCGAATAACTTAATCGCATCATCCGCACCCTTTATCCTATGTATGAGGGGCATAGTGTCACAATACAAACCTACATCACTGAGCAATTCTACATTTTTGCAACTACAGCTTCCTTCAACAGCGATTTCTAAATATGCATACATCGTGATTTATTCTACACCTAATGATGTGTTTATAATCTCTAAGTAAAGATGGATTTCTCACAATTTTGGGAATGGTCTAATGTTAGTGTTGATTGTAAGCCCGCAATCAGCTTTCGCAATTTGCCCCACCCAGCTGACTTACGGGTGCGGCAAATTGCGAAAGCTGACTACAGGCTTGGTGATCCTGGTAGCCAGCGTGGTCATGAACATGATTCCTCCAGCGACGGGAGGCATGTAAACGTCGATTTCCATAACGCCGAAATTTTCAAGACGTTCAAGTTGCTCGGCATATTTTGTCTGTGAATCAAATGTGCATAAGGTAATATTTAAAAGATAACCGTTTTTGTACCAGTAGTTTCCACACTTGCAGAGATTAACGCCTTTTATATAAAAGGTTTTTGGAACTTACTTCGCAAGTGGTCATTTCTTTATCGAGCATCACAATGATCTCAACAAGTTTAGCCGAAAATTGACTCTTTATTAAAGGACGATCCAAAACAGTCCCAGCTATTTCTATCAACTGCAAACGCGAAACGCTTTAAATATCTTGCCAACACCATTTAAATACAGCTCACATCCTGAAATTTACCTTAAATATATCGTCGAGAGTCGGATAATTATCAAAAGCTTCAACCACAACAGTTGCTAACTTCAAATCCAAATCAATTATGTTGTCTTGAAAACCTTTAAAATCCGCAATAAATCTTATATCATCGGGATCCAAAACATCATAGGACTTACATGCAAAACTTTGAAAGTATGTTTCGAATTCAGTTGATATTTCTCTTAGCTCCCCACTGAGAACTTTACCTTTAATACCTCCTATTTCCATATTATCTAGTTTCCGAAACTCTAATACTGTTTCAAAGAACCACTGAATATCGGTAAGTCTTTCAGAAAACTTTTGAAGTCTTTCAAAAAGTGCATTCGAATCGAAAGTCCATGGTATTACTTTTCTTTCTCCAAAGTATTTTTGCAAGTTATCTTTGAAGTAATCATAAGTGCTCCGATATTCATTTATTACATCTATGCTTAGGCGAATACGTAGCGCAGCTTCAGCAATGTCGCTATGAAATATAGTGCTTGGATCAAGACATTTCTTTGCCTAAAATAACAAATCAATCAAAATTATCACTTGGTATTTAAAACTACTAGTTAATATGATATGAGAATTAACGTACCGTGTAAATTAATAAATTATTTATTTGCTTCAGTAAAACCAATAACTTTGACGAGCTGCAGTAGTATTTGGAGTCCCTCCAGATCATACAAATGACATGGAAGAGCGGTCGAAACAAAGTCTGGCATTCCGTGAAGTCGGCTAATTCTAACTTTAGGAAATATTTTTCTAAAGTATGGAGATATAAGTCGATTTCCTTTGCTTCTTCTAAAGCTAAAATGCGTACATGTATTGTTTTATAAATAAGTTCAAATAATAGTACCTAATGATATTATATTGGTTAACTTCCCTTTAGGGGGTGATTTTACTGCTCATGCTTTGTAAAGTATGTAATAGTATGCCGGGATGATCAGGTATAAGGTATAAACTTTGCCATGGGATCGAAATTAAAACCAAAAAAGTTTAATGGTCCCATACAACGTACAACAGCTGATCAGCAATTTAAATGGGGAAGTAAATTCTTAGATTTAGATATAATCCCATTGTAAAAGTGATTGCATTTGTGTTTTTTTAACTTAATATAAATAATAAACGACAGTAAAGCCTAAAACTCTGTTTCCCGCTAGATGTTTTTCTTTTAGCACTGCGTAAGGTTTACATGTCAAGAAAACTTTTTCATAATCCACAAAGACTTCCAGATTGGCCAGTTGAAAGGTTTAAACTTATTCAAAATACAAAAATACTTGCCAGAGATGGTGTTTTTATACAGCCGGCTGTAGCAAGGGTAGTAAGCTGAGGAAGTCTTCTCGAGTATGACGGCCATGCAGCGCACGCGCTCGCTGCGTAGCTGGTCGTGAATGTAGTTTAGGTTGCTCAGCCGGGACCGCCAGTATCCGAGCTCTGGGAATTTAGGAATTCTGGGTCACACATTGAGCGCCATGGGAGACTGCGACCCCTTAACAATAGTTTTTTTTATGTCTAGTTTATTGGCAATCAAAGGCTTAACTGGGGATTGTTAGTTCAAATAATGCTATTGAATTTTGGAATTTTGCACGTAAGCAGAGATGTCACTCAAGAATGAATGCCATAATTATTTCCAGATTTAGGCTCAACCGTACTCGGGTCTGTTTATAGTCATTCACTAACAAATAATTACTATAAATAACACATTAGATGAATGGAATAACAAAGATTTATGAATTTGCGCCATAGACAGTACTTTTGAAATTAATATCTACTTAGTTCTAGATAAGTTTTTTGATAAAAGTTTTCTGAATTCTTTGTATTATCAGGAAGAGTTTTTCATGTATAGATATGACGTGCCACACGTTATACCACGGAAGCCTGTCACTATAGCCGGACTTACTCCAACTAAAAATTTAAACACGCAAAATGCAAACCTGATAAATCGACCATTTATTATATTTCTTGTGATTCTCACCTACACTCGGCAGTGGATTCTGTCCATTCTCAAAGGCTAGTGCAGAGTCATCATTCATTACGTCGTTGACCTGTTGAGCCCATTTGATGACGACGCCCTCGATGGCGCTCTTGAGATACAGGTCTACTTCTTCACCCCCGAGTACCTGCTTCTCTGCATCGTGGACCAGTTCCACACCCACTGGTAGGGGCAGTATGGTCTGGCCATTGACTTTTCCTTTTACCTAAATCGTGGAATGAGATGAGCATTGTAAATCACTATAAAAAAATGTATTTCTAAAGTCTTGATATATTTTAATAATAATTTTATTACTTAACCGAATTATATTTTCTTACAGAAGTACATAGGTAATGCATTATATTTTTCGTAAAAAAAAATGATTACTGAAATAATTAAAAATTGATGTGCGAATTTTGTTTAATAAATATATCATTCACATCTAATATGCTCCGTTTTAATTCAAATTTTACTTACTTGTAGTGATAATTGTTTACGAAATCAGCGAACCAAGCCGGTTCTTAAAACCAGAGAAGAGGACATTGTGAGAATAGGACATTTTGCGATAAAGATATTCTGCTCATAGGACGTTTTGCGAGTAAGACATTCTGCTAATAGGACGTTTTGCGAATAGGATATTTTGCGAATAGGGCGTTTTTTCGGCAGGTGACATTTTGCGAATAGGACGTTTTGCGCTAATTCACTAAACAATATTTAACATAACCTTACCCTTAAATAAAATAAGCAGGCGATATTTGTCATTCACTATAAAAACGGTATAGACCCTAAATTGGATTTTAGTTCAATACCAATATTTGAGCATGTAACAGTCTGTTCCCTAACAATCATCTTACCAGATACCTACCTAACCATTAGTACCTTATATCACAAATTCACAATATTAAGTAAAGTTGTTGAGGCGTTACGTAACGACATGGTAACGACTAATAAAATTAAACAATAATCTGTTCTACGATCCATTACGATTGATTAAAATTTAAAGAGGTTTGATTTTATAAGGATACCGACAGATATACATATCTACCTACCTACTTACCTAAAACCATAACTAGAAATACTACTAGAATTTCTTTAAAAAGGCAATGTGAAATAAGATTTTACTTACAAATTAAATTAAATTCTATCTATCTGTATTCAGCCTATTGCAGTCCACTGCTGGACGTAAGCCTCCCCTCAAAAAACGCCAAAGAGTACGATCTCCCGCCTTTTTCATCCATCCACTTCCAGCCATCTTCCTAAGGTCGTCGGTACATCGGTTCTGCGACAGATGTGGCCAGCCCACTGCCACCTTAGTTTGCTACATTTTTGGACTATGTCCGTTACTTTGGTCTTCTGCCTGATAAATTAAATTAATAAACGAGTAATCACCTCATTTACAGTGCTTTTCAAATTATGAATCTGCTTCAGGATATCTTGAGACACGACCCGAGGCCAGCCTTCGTGGTTAATAGGGTTCGACAGCAGAGGCACGAACACCTCGTCTACTAGAGATGCCAGTTCATCTATCAGCTTAGGTGCTAGGTCACCTATGGAATAGTAACATATTTATTAAATGAGAATTCGTCATAAATTAAGTAAATTTGTATATTATCATCGACGATCCGCTTGGTTCATCTGATTCTGACAAAAGATGAAATGTGATTTTTTTGTATATGATAGCACCCTTGTTAAGTTAAGTTAAAGATAAATAGAAACAATACGATAAGTTGACGCGACATCTCGTAAGGATATTATATCCTAAAGTGGCAAAAAAGAAGGAGCACGACCTTAGTGTTTAAATAGGGGTTAGGATGAAATTACCATAAAATACAAGATCTCTTACCATAAATAAGCATCTCACTACACCCATCTTTCGGAACGACATCCGGCATCGACTTCACAAAGTAGCAAGACTTGTTCTTCAAGTTGCAAGGGAAGGAGACCACAGGAACCAACTGATTGGCGTTCGTCAACACCACTACCAACAGCAACGGTAGGGGCTGGTTGAGAAATTGATCCACGATCTCCTTGTATTCCTCTGTTGTTATGACTCGCACCCATTTTTCTGGTTTAAGTTTCAGAGCCTTTAACGTGAATAGCCCTATGAAGTCGTAGCGCGGGTCACCGCTAGGCGGAGGTAGCTGTTCCATCAGGCTTTCTTCATCATCTTTGCCAAGGGTCTACCAACTCTTCACTGAGTTGGTGATCAAAGACTAAAATTTTCAGACTATTGTTTTGCCAGCTGGAGTGTTTGATGGTAAATGACACAGGCTGGTAAACGGTATGTCACGAAAGTCTCGGCAGCCTTGACTGAACGATGCTCCCTTTAACGAGCTTCGAATGCCTTAAAAATGTACGGTGTGCATAAAAAAACTGATTGCATTTATGTACCTACATAGGTCGTAGTTTTACAATGGAGTTGCTGAGTAAGACGAAGCTGGTGTACGTTTGACAATATCTGGCGATGACACTGGCTGGAATATTTCAGAAACAGTAACGAAATATAGAACTTTACCTAAGTACAAAGTAAGAGCAAACGATAACATTATCTCTTTGGCACCGATTCCAAAAAACTGATTGGTATTTTTATTACAAATATGTATTAACATGATTGTTAAATATTATTAAAAACCGACTTTAAACTTAAACTAAAAAAAACATCATCATCATCGTTAGCATAATATTGCAGTTCACTGCTGGACGTAAGCCAAGCTAAATAGCACAATCTCCCGCTTTTTTCATCCAGCCACGCCATCTATCTTCCTAAGGTCGTCGGTCCATCGAGCCGGGGGGAGCGTCCTACACTACATTTGCCGACGCGTGGTCTCCACTCGAGAACCCGTTTACCCCACCTTTCATCGGTTCTGCGACAGTGGCATGTGGTCATGTCAGCCCACTGCCACTTAAGCTTGCTACGTTTTTAGACTATCTCCGTTACTTTGGTCTTCTGATCCTGGCCTAGCCTGATGATCTCGTGATGATGATGATGATGATTTTATCCCTTAACGAAATTCCAAGTATCGACCTTGTCATAGCTCACTGAGTGACGTGTTAAGCTTTACTGTCATGTTCCACGTTTCGACACCGGTAGGACACAAGGATCGAAAATCTTACTCTCCAGGCATTGTGGCTAGACGCCGCCGCTATACGTAATTTGTGGCAGTGGCGACGAGAAGATGTGACGCAGCTTCCCAAATGCTGCCTAGACAAACTGCATTTTTTTAGCAATTTACCGCTCGAAGTCTGTAGATAGACAATTCCTTGACAACCTCGAGCGCCACGCTTTCAATAGAAACCGATCGCAAAACCAAAACTAACAGTTCCAAGAGATGAGCGGTAAAAACTTCTAACTCTTTAACAGAAGAATCCACCCTGGTAAAACCGCAGGCTGTCCCTAGTAAACATTATTTTGTGGACAGTACTTACGATGTATCAACAGAGCAGCTCCCGTGCCAGGCCGCTGCGGCTCCGCCCCGCCCTGGGATGGCTCCGGCGATGTCGCCAACCTAGGGCATCGCGCTTACGAACATTCCAAGATGTGAACTGAAGCGGAAATAAGTACCTATGACAAGAAACTAGTCAATTTAGATCTAATGTCTGTACAGCAACAAAACTTTACCTTTCTGTTACTTACTTTAAAATCATCTACAAAGATGAGGTCTTTTTTTTAAGCACCAAATGATCAAAGCCGCGCGATCGATTAGGTTCGCCATTAACTTTAGTAGACTAGTTCTTGAAATATTTCTTTGAATGCTAGCAAAGTAAATACTTAGCAGATATTTTTTTATTCTAAACTAGCTGACCCAGCGAGCGAACTTCGTGGCGCCTAACAGTTTTTTTTTCGTCAGCGTTTTTAATGTTTTTATTATCTATTCTGCGATTCGGGGCGGAAACAAATTCCACTAATTATAAACCATGAAATTCGGTTCAGCCGTTCTCGAGTTATAAATGTTGTAACAAACACGACTTTGTTTTTTATACAGGGTTACATTGCAAGTTAGTGCCAAGCTTTAAAAATAAGATCTAGGGATACACTGCATACGGTATTTGTCGGCAATTTGAACCTCTGATTTACGCGGGCGCGGCGCTCCTGCTGTTAGAAATGTACCTTACATCGAAAAGGCGAAGGTTTGTTTTCGCGCACCATTGTGACTCTATTTTTGCATTGAACGTTGCAGTTCTAGGTTGCACAGAGATAGTGAGTGCGTATTTTTTATGAATGAGACAAGATTATCCACGCGTACCAACTTTTAACAGCGGATAGTAAAAATAAAAAATAAAATGTGTTTATTTTTTTACAAAATGTGTTAGATCGATTTAGTTACTGATTCTGAGGGGTCCCTGAAAATTTGGCACTACTTTGCAATGTGACCCTGTATTAAGAATATGTAGGTTTTAAATAATAATGTTATTTGTTAGCTACGTGTTTTTGTGTTTTCCGCTTACATGTTAGACGAACCTTACTATAGCACAGGTAATAAAATTCAGTTATGTATTAGAAATATTATTCCAATTGACGTTACCGTGAAAAATATAGCTCTCTGTTGTTCCGATACTGTTTTATTGTCGACCTATTTTAAATCTTCCTTATTAACATAAACCAATGCTTTTAATTACAAGTTCTAATAGTTTACGACTACTTTTTTAAATAAATCAAATACTTTAGTATGTCTGCAATCATAATGTATCTACTTAAGCTAGATTTACTAAAATAAACTAGGTATTTTGTCTCATATTTCTATTTTCTCTACTAGAAGTAGCTACGGAATACGTTTGACTAAGAATGCAATTTATTTAATATCTCCCCCTCATGATGAAAAAAAAACTAGATTTTTTTACCATGTATAGAGAACAGCCAAGCAATTTTAAATGATGCCAAATTATACATGCTTGCTTCTACAATGGTGACATACATTAGCAATTGGTTGGATTATCTTTAGTCTTGGTCTAAGTTTTTATAAATAAGGGGGTAAGTTTTACTCTTTACCTACTAAAGAAAGGGCAACAACAAAAACAAAACAGGTTATTTATCATACATTTATTGATAATGACAGCGATGGTTGACTCGAATTTGCTACTTGGCAAAAATATTTCCACTAGAAGTGAACTATTTCCATATTTAAATATTAAAATCTCTTTATAATTATGCTCATGTGTTTACAGTACTCAAGACGCAACCATCTAACTACCCTACCAAGTAGCTGCCTATAGTCCGATCTTCACTTGAAAAAATCAAGAATACAATTTGATTTGTGATCCATTTCAATTTTATATTACATATCCAACACTGGCAACTTAAATAACCTTGTAATATATGCTAAACGAATCATGCATCGTTACTTCTCAAACTTAATTATATTAACATCGTAAAAGCTCATGATTTGTTGGATCGTATGCAATAAATACAAAATCATCTACATGAAATAATAATTATAAACAAATAATTTCATTTACTTAAAAACTAATTGTTTAAAACAAAAGCACAGCACATGGTCAGCTTAGATACTATTAAATTAATTTATGACCTACCGACGCTGCTCGGCCAGCGCTGAAACTCGGGTCCAGAGCGTGCGGGCGCTGCATGCAAAAGTAAACTTTATGCATTGGTCTTAAGAGCTTCGTAAAACCCCGCCGGGCAAGGTTATAAACTCCGCTTTGATAGTAGCCCTCATAAAGGTGGGATTTCAGATAAAAAAACTGTAAACGAACTTCGCTTTGGTTGTCATTACTCTCCTCAGTTTTAATGAAATCCCACCCTAAAACCAATGCAAAGAGCTCATTTTTCTACACAGCGTCAACACGCTCTCGATGCCCATAGTTTTAGCATAGCCCTTAAGGTCACTATTAGCCTAGTACTAGGAGCCCTAGTGCATACTTCGCCTCGCCCGACACTGTCGCTTCCCTGTCGCCACTCCAGTTCATTCCGACACCCTTTGCCCTGATCTACCGAGACTAACGGACACAAGCACATCGAGAGTTTCAAAGACATCCTACAATATTTCAAAGTTTAATTCAATATTTCATTTAGACTTTTTACGTCGACTACACATTGAGCTGTCCTAGTTAGGGCCAAAAATGTTACACACTGGTCTATACTTTTACATTTAAGTCAAAATCGTAAAATGCAAAATTAACGCCATTTAAGTCACAACTGTTAGAAATCTAACTAATCAATCACTGAGACATACCACTACTGAAATCTGCTAGAACGATAAATGTATAGAAAAAATGGAATGTTTAAGTACGACAGTCTAATAAGCATTTAATAAATGTTAATGGTGATAAATATTACGTGAGACAATATGATGTCAGTCAACGCTTAAATTATTTAGGTAGCGGCCCCACTACATAAGCTTCTAAGATATACATTTGATGTTAATTTAACATTATTAAAGAATTTACATCCTATATTGTTTATTAGACTAACCAGACGCGACGAAATTATATCATCGAAATATCGCTTGCAGTAGAACCGCGACCTTACTGCAATGTTGGCGTTAAATTCTCGAGTGCATTAAAACAGCGATTTAAATATTGATATTTTTTGTATTTTAACGCGATTACTTAATGTGTAAATGTTAATATACATATGTTTACAGGAATGGAGGCAAGTGGCGGGCTATAATGAACGCTGAAAGTGGAACTCTTACAAACACTAGTAAATAACGAGGCGTTTAAACTATCTGTGTACTTGTTAAGTGTACTTACGATTCGATTACTTTACTAAGAGGATGGAATATACATTAGGTGAGCTAGACTATTATGCCTGGGGCGGGCAATGTGGACATTCCCTAACACTCGATTACACGCGCCTACGCCGCTATAAACTCTTGATACTATCTTCACAAAAGTCGCCAAAATAACTACCACACATCTCATATAAATATGTGAAACGAACGGGACGTTCGCTTCACTATTTTTTAAAGATATAAATCTCACCGATTTTATTGTTCATAAGTGGATGGAGATATAATAAATTGAGGACATTTTCACTAATGACACGTTATAATATTTAATTTTAATTTACAGCGTGCCGATATATGTATACTACTGCACACGTCATTTTTTACAATTCAGATTACTTACACAACCTAATCGTTATAATTTTATGGCACAAGCGATAAGCGATATATTACTAATTTGTAATGAAATGGCCATATTTTATACTAGGGTACAAAACGAGAGTTAACGCAGCTTAACATAATGGACAGCCTTGTTTAATTACTCTTTCTATGAATACATTTCAGAATTTCCAAAAATGTATGAAAGTCAGCCTTCATTTCGCTTATCACTTGGACCACACAACAAAAAATCGATAAATGTTATGGGCATCAGTGTTTTCCGTCAAAAAGGTTTGTTAGTGTACTAAGTACAAGTCTTTTATAGGACGAAGATGTAATATTGGACGATTTCGAAATTTTTAAAGGGTAAAAAGCAGACAAGAAATTTTAGTTTAAGGGCTAAAAACGTGGCAAGAAACTATCACATAATATACACTGGCAATCGTGTGTAGAACACTATATGAGCAATCATGGGTCTAAATTAAAGTACGCCGTTAGGAATCATTCGATAAAATATACTTTAATAAAAGTCGTATGCGAAAATGTAGTGTCTATGTGTGAGGCGCGAGACACTTTACGTTCCCCGCAGGAACATAAGCCTGTGCGTTTTCATAGACAAGACAAGCATTAGTCAATGAGCTAAAATACATAAATAAATTACGATAACATCTATACCACAAACTATACAGTAAAAAAATCTATACAAATAATGCATCGAACCTTATCACCGATCACAAAAATTTCATTGGTTCTAAATTATCAAATTAAATTATAATAATACACACAAAAAATTCACATATTTACATCGAACTCATATAATAAAATTAAATCACATAATTTCATACTATTTACATATCGAATAATGTAAAATTTAAGTCGATAACGTCAAAAAGTAAAAGTTACTTGTACCTAACATTTGCGAGCATCGGAAACGTCTTCGATGATCTGCGCGGTTATATTGAGCGAATCAACAAAAGTGAGATCATCTTGTTTCCCCAACAACAGTCCCGGCCAACAACTTAACAAATAAAGGCTTAACCGGCCTACTCACGTTCCTACGGCCTCGACATATCGGTTCCGACTAGGCTCAGGACTAAATCGGAACATGTATAGACCTGTCACCATAGACAAATTGTTGTTAGTCTATGGTAGCAAGACAGCCGAGACTACGTTTTGATTGGATCCCGACCGATATCCTGTAAAAAGACCTGACCTTAGTTAGATAATTTATCTGTGTTTGTCTATGGTAACAAGGTCATACAAGACTACACACGTTTCCATTGGGTCCCGATATCCTGCAAAAAGACCTGTCACCATAGACAATTTATGTGTTTGCCTATGGAAGCAAGGTCATACAATACTGAATACTACACATGTTTCGATTATATCCCGAAATTCTGCAGGAAAGTGAGCAGAGCCATTAGATATTGCTTCACGACGCGGTAAAGGAAGATAACATCTAGTTTACGAAGCACCATACGCGTGACACGACTGCAACAGAACGGTATGTATGTATACAGGGTGAGTGGACGTTAGTTAAAATTCCGTCCGGTGGCGGCTGAGGGGTTTATTTGCTCCTAGTCTTGCCGACAGCGTTTATGCTCTCGCCGCGACTTCTCGATCTGTGCAGGTTGTGTAGACCTTCACCTGTAACAAACGATTTGTTTAGTTTCTAATTTACGGTGCCTTTTAGTTTATATTACAAAGCCAATTTTTATTCAATAGTGATGTTGAGATGTTATACTGCTTAAAGGAAATGTGAATTTTCCCATATCAAGCATAACAGTAGATCTATTTTGTGTGGTGTGTTATTTTATTGCTATTTAAAAAAATATATGTAGGTATTAACATTCATTACCTAAAGATTACTATTTACTCATAAAAAAATAGCAACTTACGTTACATTATCTATCAGATGGTACAACCCAATTCTTAAAATCATAAAAACTTCTATCAAGATACAGCGCTTGCAGTTTCTTGATAGAAGTATGTACGTAGCCTGTCGGACCGCACGGAGCTGCCGTGCCGCTATAGTATTCGGTAAAGTACAATCCCCGGAACCAATCTTGAGCGCTGGGGGTAGTGGGGATCGCTTTGCGCATCTTACGAGACGATTATTGTATCAGAGATGGTGCAGTGTTTAGAAAATCACTTAATCGTAATGGTCTTCTGCGCATGTTTCACCCAGCGCTCAAAATCCGTGCCGCCTGTTGTACAGTACAGTACAGTACAGTACGGTACGGTACGGTACAGTACCTTTGATGGAGGCGCGCTCCTGCTCCTTGTAGGCGCGCGCGCTGCGGCCGCGGCGGTCGTGCGCTAGCTTGTCGGGCCGCACGAAGCTGCCGTGCCGCTATAGTAGCCGGTACAGTACAGTACGGTACGGTACGGTACGGTACAGTACCTTTGATGGAGGCGCGCTCCTGCTCCTTGTAGGCGCGCGCGCTGCGGCCGCGGCGGTCGTGCGCTAGCTTGTCGGGCCGCACGAAGCTGCCGTGCCGCTATAGTAGCCGGTACAGTACGGTACGGTACGGTACGGTACGGTACAGTACCTTTGATGGAGGCGCGCTCCTGCTCCTTGTAGGCGCGCGCGCTGCGGCCGCGGCGGTCGTGCGCTAGCTTGTCGGGCCGCACGAAGCTGCCGTGCCGCTATAGTAGCCGGTACAGTACGGTACGGTACGGTACGGTACGGTACAGTACCTTTGATGGAGGCGCGCTCCTGCTCCTTGTAGGCGCGCGCGCTGCGGCCGCGGCGGTCGTGCGCTAGCTTGTCGGGCCGCACGAAGCTGCCGTGCCGCTATAGTAGCCGGTACAGTACAGTACGGTACGGTACGGTACGGTACAGTACCTTTGATGGAGGCGCGCTCCTGCTCCTTGTAGGCGCGCGCGCTGCGGCCGCGGCGGTCGTGCGCTAGCTTGTCGGGCCGCACGAAGCTGCCGTGCCGCTATAGTAGCCGGTACAGTACAGTACGGTACGGTACGGTACGGTACAGTACCTTTGATGGAGGCGCGCTCCTGCTCCTTGTAGGCGCGCGCGCTGCGGCCGCGGCGGTCGTGCGCTAGCTTGTCGGGCCGCACGAAGCTGCCGTGCCGCTATAGTAGCCGGTACAGTACAGTACGGTACGGTACGGTACGGTACAGTACCTTTGATGGAGGCGCGCTCCTGCTCCTTGTAGGCGCGCGCGCTGCGGCCGCGGCGGTCGTGCGCTAGCTTGTCGGGCCGCACGAAGCTGCCGTGCCGCTATAGTAGCCGGTACAGTACAGTACGGTACGGTACGGTACGGTACAGTACCTTTGATGGAGGCGCGCTCCTGCTCCTTGTAGGCGCGCGCGCTGCGGCCGCGGCGGTCGTGCGCTAGCTTGTCGGGCCGCACGAAGCTGCCGTGCCGCTATAGTAGCCGGTACAGTACAGTACGGTACGGTACGGTACGGTACAGTACCTTTGATGGAGGCGCGCTCCTGCTCCTTGTAGGCGCGCGCGCTGCGGCCGCGGCGGTCGTGCGCTAGCTTGTCGGGCCGCACGAAGCTGCCGTGCCGCTATAGTAGCCGGTACGGTACAGTACGGTACGGTACGGTACGGTACGGTACAGTACCTTTGATGGAGGCGCGCTCCTGCTCCTTGTAGGCGCGCGCGCTGCGGCCGCGGCGGTCGTGCGCTAGCTTGTCGGGCCGCACGAAGCTGCCGTGCCGCTATAGTAGCCGGTACAGTACGGTACGGTACGGTACGGTACGGTACAGTACCTTTGATGGAGGCGCGCTCCTGCTCCTTGTAGGCGCGCGCGCTGCGGCCGCGGCGGTCGTGCGCTAGCTTGTCGGGCCGCACGAAGCTGCCGTGCCGCTATAGTAGCCGGTACAGTACAGTACGGTACGGTACGGTACGGTACAGTACCTTTGATGGAGGCGCGCTCCTGCTCCTTGTAGGCGCGCGCGCTGCGGCCGCGGCGGTCGTGCGCTAGCTTGTCGGGCCGCACGAAGCTGCCGTGCCGCTATAGTAGCCGGTACAGTACAGTACGGTACGGTACGGTACGGTACAGTACCTTTGATGGAGGCGCGCTCCTGCTCCTTGTAGGCGCGCGCGCTGCGGCCGCGGCGGTCGTGCGCTAGCTTGTCGGGCCGCACGAAGCTGCCGTGCCGCTATAGTAGCCGGTACAGTACAGTACGGTACGGTACGGTACGGTACAGTACCTTTGATGGAGGCGCGCTCCTGCTCCTTGTAGGCGCGCGCGCTGCGGCCGCGGCGGTCGTGCGCTAGCTTGTCGGGCCGCACGAAGCTGCCGTGCCGCTATAGTAGCCGGTACAGTACAGTACGGTACGGTACGGTACGGTACAGTACCTTTGATGGAGGCGCGCTCCTGCTCCTTGTAGGCGCGCGCGCTGCGGCCGCGGCGGTCGTGCGCTAGCTTGTCGGGCCGCACGAAGCTGCCGTGCCGCTATAGTAGCCGGTACAGTACAGTACGGTACGGTACGGTACGGTACAGTACCTTTGATGGAGGCGCGCTCCTGCTCCTTGTAGGCGCGCGCGCTGCGGCCGCGGCGGTCGTGCGCTAGCTTGTCGGGCCGCACGAAGCTGCCGTGCCGCTATAGTAGCCGGTACAGTACAGTACGGTACGGTACGGTACGGTACAGTACCTTTGATGGAGGCGCGCTCCTGCTCCTTGTAGGCGCGCGCGCTGCGGCCGCGGCGGTCGTGCGCTAGCTTGTCGGGCCGCACGAAGATTCCGTGTCTCGGTCGGCATTCGAAGTAGCGCGTGCCGCCTACTGATCCGTCGTTTTTACCTGAACACAAACACAATCTTTTTTAGGGTATTAGGCCTCATATAACAAATCGATGTTAGGACGCAAGCGATTTTGATGTTGGTCCTAATATAATGATTCGCTAGATAAGTTAACGAATAAATTAGGACCTTAAATAGGCTTTATTTCCGCCATAGGACTTCCACTGCTTACCATAAGCCTGTACCAATGACTTCCAGGTTGGCCATTGGCCCATTTTTACCACTACCCTTCCTTATCACTGTTTAAATTGCTTAACAAGTTGTTCAGCAGTGTTTTATTAACAACGCGATATAATTGTTACCGGTAGGCTCTACTACTCTACCCACTCCGGGACAATGACGCTGCGCCCGCTTGCTGCCGACTCGTCTAATGTATTACCGGTAGGCGCGTCGAGCGCAACCCCGACCCAGACGCCGTGCGCGAAGTGCGTGGGCCCCACGTAGGCCACCACGCCCGTGCTGCTCGACAGCCGCAGCGACACGCTCTCGCCCGCCACCAGCCACTCCGGGACAATGACGCTGCGCCCGCTTGCTGCCGACTCGTCTAATGTATTACCGGTAGGCGCGTCGAGCGCAACCCCGACCCAGACGCCGTGCGCGAAGTGCGTGGGCCCCACGTAGGCCACCACGCCCGTGCTGCTCGACAGCCGCAGCGACACGCTCTCGCCCGCCACCAGCCACTCCGGGACAATGACGCTGCGCCCGCTTGCTGCCGACTCGTCTAATGTATTACCGGTAGGCGCGTCGAGCGCAACCCCGACCCAGACGCCGTGCGCGAAGTGCGTGGGCCCCACGTAGGCCACCACGCCCGTGCTGCTCGACAGCCGCAGCGACACGCTCTCGCCCGCCACCAGCCACTCCGGGACAATGACGCTGCGCCCGCTTGCTGCCGACTCGTCTAATGTATTACCGGTAGGCGCGTCGAGCGCAACCCCGACCCAGACGCCGTGCGCGAAGTGCGTGGGCCCCACGTAGGCCACCACGCCCGTGCTGCTCGACAGCCGCAGCGACACGCTCTCGCCCGCCACCAGCCACTCCGGGACAATGACGCTGCGCCCGCTTGCTGCCGACTCGTCTAATGTATTACCGGTAGGCGCGTCGAGCGCAACCCCGACCCAGACGCCGTGCGCGAAGTGCGTGGGCCCCACGTAGGCCACCACGCCCGTGCTGCTCGACAGCCGCAGCGACACGCTCTCGCCCGCCACCAGCCACTCCGGGACAATGACGCTGCGCCCGCTTGCTGCCGACTCGTCTAATGTATTACCGGTAGGCGCGTCGAGCGCAACCCCGACCCAGACGCCGTGCGCGAAGTGCGTGGGCCCCACGTAGGCCACCACGCCCGTGCTGCTCGACAGCCGCAGCGACACGCTCTCGCCCGCCACCAGCCACTCCGGGACAATGACGCTGCGCCCGCTTGCTGCCGACTCGTCTAATGTATTACCGGTAGGCGCGTCGAGCGCAACCCCGACCCAGACGCCGTGCGCGAAGTGCGTGGGCCCCACGTAGGCCACCACGCCCGTGCTGCTCGACAGCCGCAGCGACACGCTCTCGCCCGCCACCAGCCACTCCGGGACAATGACGCTGCGCCCGCTTGCTGCCGACTCGTCTAATGTATTACCGGTAGGCGCGTCGAGCGCAACCCCGACCCAGACGCCGTGCGCGAAGTGCGTGGGCCCCACGTAGGCCACCACGCCCGTGCTGCTCGACAGCCGCAGCGACACGCTCTCGCCCGCCACCAGCCACTCCGGGACAATGACGCTGCGCCCGCTTGCTGCCGACTCGTCTAATGTATTACCGGTAGGCGCGTCGAGCGCAACCCCGACCCAGACGCCGTGCGCGAAGTGCGTGGGCCCCACGTAGGCCACCACGCCCGTGCTGCTCGACAGCCGCAGCGACACGCTCTCGCCCGCCACCAGCCACTCCGGGACAATGACGCTGCGCCCGCTTGCTGCCGACTCGTCTAATGTATTACCGGTAGGCGCGTCGAGCGCAACCCCGACCCAGACGCCGTGCGCGAAGTGCGTGGGCCCCACGTAGGCCACCACGCCCGTGCTGCTCGACAGCCGCAGCGACACGCTCTCGCCCGCCACCAGCCACTCCGGGACAATGACGCTGCGCCCGCTTGCTGCCGACTCGTCTAATGTATTACCGGTAGGCGCGTCGAGCGCAACCCCGACCCAGACGCCGTGCGCGAAGTGCGTGGGCCCCACGTAGGCCACCACGCCCGTGCTGCTCGACAGCCGCAGCGACACGCTCTCGCCCGCCACCAGCCACTCCGGGACAATGACGCTGCGCCCGCTTGCTGCCGACTCGTCTAATGTATTACCGGTAGGCGCGTCGAGCGCAACCCCGACCCAGACGCCGTGCGCGAAGTGCGTGGGCCCCACGTAGGCCACCACGCCCGTGCTGCTCGACAGCCGCAGCGACACGCTCTCGCCCGCCACCAGCCACTCCGGGACAATGACGCTGCGCCCGCTTGCTGCCGACTCGTCTAATGTATTACCGGTAGGCGCGTCGAGCGCAACCCCGACCCAGACGCCGTGCGCGAAGTGCGTGGGCCCCACGTAGGCCACCACGCCCGTGCTGCTCGACAGCCGCAGCGACACGCTCTCGCCCGCCACCAGCCACTCCGGGACAATGACGCTGCGCCCGCTTGCTGCCGACTCGTCTAATGTATTACCGGTAGGCGCGTCGAGCGCAACCCCGACCCAGACGCCGTGCGCGAAGTGCGTGGGCCCCACGTAGGCCACCACGCCCGTGCTGCTCGACAGCCGCAGCGACACGCTCTCGCCCGCCACCAGCCACTCCGGGACAATGACGCTGCGCCCGCTTGCTGCCGACTCGTCTAATGTATTACCGGTAGGCGCGTCGAGCGCAACCCCGACCCAGACGCCGTGCGCGAAGTGCGTGGGCCCCACGTAGGCCACCACGCCCGTGCTGCTCGACAGCCGCAGCGACACGCTCTCGCCCGCCACTAGCCACTCCGGGACAATGACGCTGCGCCCGCTTTCTGACGACTCGTCTGAAACGAAACAAGTTAATTTAATTAGAATAGTTTGTTAAGAGATTGCTACCATGTACCTTATTATCGGGAACTCAAAAATAAGGTACATGGTAGCAATCTCGTATCAAACTATTCTAATGTTAGTAACCATGAAAGTTTAAAACAAGTTAATTTAACTTCTTTAATTGATAAAGTTAACTCGTCCATGCTGGGACTTGAACCGAAAATAAAGAATTACATGTATGATGTATTCTCGCAAATAAATGATTGACTTTGGACCCCAGCTTGGCGCGCAGGCGCTTTACTAATTTAGGATACAGGGGCCTTACCCCGACCGCGGCCTGACGAATTCAATTTAGCAAGCCAATTTCAGGCTGTATGCTTATATGGCTTTACATATATAAGGTGTAAGTGAATTAGTGTCAGATATTTTTAGGAGTAACTTAGACTATCACATGGATCACATATAAGATAAATTTAAAATTATAGAACAAACTTTAATTCACGCACCAAGTAATATGATATTATGATGAACAGTGTAAGATGATTATTTGAGTGCATAAATGTAATTCTGGAGAGATTATGAATCGGCTAGCGTTGTGTAGTAGTCTACTTGTGATGTTTGGGTTCATGTACAGGATGATGTAGATTTTTTATTTTAAAACTTTATTTTTTTTTGATTTTTTTAAATTTGTTCTATAATTTTAAATTTATCTTATATGTGATCCATGTGGTAGTCCAAGTTACTCCTAAAAATATCTGACACTAATTCACTTACACCTTATATGTTGAGATTGCATGCAAGTCAAAGATTCCAAGTTTTATTTGCCAAGTTATTCGTCCCTTAAACTGAATGTAATATAGATTGTCCCATAAAAATAATAGCTACTTTTGTGTGCACATTTGAAGCGCCACAAATGAGAGTAACGAGTACTAATTTTGACTTACACTGCGTGTCATTCTTATTGCGTCCATTATTAATTTAGTTTCCTGTACGAGCATCTATTTTACAGTGGCCTACAGCTTCAAAATGGTATGGTATGGGCAATCAAATAAGCAATCACTTTATTTGAGAGCAGCCAGTCTATACAAGGTATAACAAAAGTTTTCTTAGACCCACTAACCCTAAATGGTTTTTATTAGGGTTCCGTACCCAAAGGGTAAAACGGGACCCTATTACTGAGGCTCCGCTGTCTGTCTGTCTGTCTGTCCGTCTGTCACCAGGCTGTATCTTATGAACCGTGGTAGCTAGACAGCTGGAATTTTCACAGATGATGTATTTCTGTTGCCGCTATAATAACAAATACTAAAAACCAGAATATAATAAATATTTAAGGGGGCTCCCATATAACAAACGTGTTTTTTTTCTCGTTTTTATAGATAATGGTGCGGAACTCTTCGTGCGCGAGTCCGACTCGCACTTGGCCGGTATTGTACCCTATATTTTATTTTGTTAATTTAGATTATCTGTAAAATAATCCCTCAAAAATAATAGTCAAAAATTTATTTTAAGACGCATCTTAAAACTTCTTTTTTCGGTTTTTCTATATTGTCTCTGGTTTGGGTATTGCAATACCGTACCTTTATTCCCTAAAAATAGCAATCAGTAATAATCGCGCAGTCATCCCCCGATTGATGCTTAGTGCCAAAATCTATGGTCAGTACTGACAGTAGATTGCTTTGTTTTTTGCTGTCAATTTGCGATTTTAAAGCCATAATTTGTAAATTTTCTTGCTCCTAGCTTGTTTTTCTTGATTTCTTTATTCTGCGCTTTTGCAAGATGAGGAATCAGGGTACCGTAGTTATTATTTATTTCAGGTCAGTGGCTCCATCTGCTAAAGTTATCATTAGTACGGTATGATGACTCACCGTCGCCGATGCGTTCAGTAGACGAAGCGGGAGTGTCGTTCAGCGTCGGCTGCGAAGTCAGCTCCACGGCCGAGCGAGGCCGCGTCCCGCCCGCGCCTCGCCTCGCCCCCGCCCCGCCGCCGGCTCGTCTCCGGACCACCTGGGAATGGGGTATGTACTTTGTACAATCCTTTATAGGTTTCTGAACGTTTGGATGAGAATTGGCCCCAAATCTACAGGACCAATTAAGTTGAAGTTTGGTGCACATATGAATGTGTGTAACCCACAGACGGACGTGTAACATAAGTAAAAGAATGTTCAATATGAAAGTATCTTAAGATGTAAAATTAAATCGATTATTTGATAAGCCCCATAAGTCTTTTTTTGCCAATTGTGGGGATTCTACACACACCGGCATATTTAGCGGAACACAAAAAAAAGTCCATAATTTAAAAAAAATGATTTTATTTTAAAATCTACTCACTACACTTCTTTTGTTATTTAAAGTTTCATTTGTTTTAATTTAAATGAGATCACATAAAGAACACATTTTGCAAGTAAAGGCTTTTTGTGAAAAATGGTACATTTTTGAACTTTTTATGTAACCGGGAAAAGTGAAAATTGATATTAAAATATCAATTTATTAAATTAGAAAAATGGTGAATAATATCGCGTATTTCCTCCACGTGCTCTTATTAAAGTTTCTACCCGTCTAGGCATACTGAGGATGATGATATCGATGGTCTCCTGAGATAGTCTCCGCCATTCCTCAACTACGGCGATTCGCAGTTCACCCACGTTGGCAGGAGCTGGAATTCTGGACTTAACTTTTCTTTTCAGCAAGTCCCAAACGTTCTCTATTGGGTTCATATCCGGTGATCTCGCCGGCCACTCCATAACAGTGATATTCATATCATTAAGATATGCTTGAGTTACCCGAGCGGTATGCGGCCGAGCATTATCCTGCATAAAAACAAAATCGTCACCGATATATGGGGAAAATGGTACGACATTTTCTTCTAAAACTTCTCTGATATAGCGGCCTGCAGTCAGACTCCCTCTGTCAATCACTACCAAGTCTGTGCGAGCTCCCAAACAAATGCCCGCCCAAACCATTATTGATCCACCACCGTATGCAACTGTAGTTTCAAAATTTGTCTGAATGTATCGTTCTCCTTTGCGTCTGTATATTCTTTGCCTGCCGTCAATTTGATTTAAGAGAATTCTGCACTCATCACTAAACAATACCTTACTCCATTGGTTCGCGTTCCAAATTCGATGTTCCTGAGCAAAAGTGAACCTGTTTCTACGATGATTTACTTCGAGCCTTGGAGCCTTTGCGCTACACGCTCACATACGGTTACACCCCGCACTGCTTCTAACTCATGTCGGGCTTGGACGGCCGTCAAACGGGGGTTCCTACGTACACGAAGCCGAATGAAACGATCATCCCTACTCGAAGTGCGTCTTTTTCTGCTTTGTCCTGCTCTTCTCACATAAGTACCGGTCTCTCTGAACCGTTGGATACTGCGATGGATCGTTGAAACTGGTCGACGAAGATCTCTGGATATCACTCTGTAGGTTTGACCATTTCTTCGCATTTCGAGTGCCCTGGCAATCTCCGTTGGGGCTAAGTCAGGCATAATTCAGTCCTCAACTCCAAAAAGATGCGTTATTAAAAAAAAACTAACAAAAAACAGTATTTCAATGAAATTTTAAATCAAACTCAGAAGGAAGAAATACTCGAAGTTCGCTCCAGATAAGGTGTATTTGAATAAAATTAAAACAATTGCATAAAATGTGATGTTCAGTTGTTTTCTTAATTTGAAATTATTGCTTTTTAAATTAAATGACGTATAAACCAGCCAGCAACCTTATATGATACTGATATCAAACCTTTTTTTATGTTCCGCTAAATATGCCGGTGTGTGTATTTTGAAAATGTTTTTACTTTGATAGATAACATTTCTGCAATAAAGTGAATTTGGGGAAAATACTGATTTGTGGGGTATCTCATTTTTCAAAAACATAAAATTGTGTATTAATTCCCCCCGAAAACTTCGAAACACCGAGCCAAAAATTATACAAAAATACTGCAAATACTTTTTAATTACAGAAAAAGCTATAAGTACGGGAACGTTTAACTTGTCATATTGTATTTATTGGCATTAATTTCATAAAAAACATGATTTTCCGTTTTTAGAGTCATCCGCGCGTAATTGTATGGCAGCGACGCTTCAGGGTCATTTAAGCGTGTTAAGGCCTTAAAAACAAGAAATATCGTTTTGATAGTAGTACCTTTCCGGCGGGTAGTTGCGTCTTGACGGGCGCGTCGGGCCCCGGCGAGGCGGAGTCGCTCTCGCCGACGGACGACGCTTCGCGGCTCCGCTCGGCGTCGTGGCTGGATTGCTCCGAGCTGACTGATTCCACCTCTGCTTCACCTAGTTGTGCAAAAGACAAGTTACGAGGGCTCATTCAAATAAGTTTGCAAAAACGCACTCGAAAAATAGTAACTGCGATGAAAAAAATATGACAAATAAGAGATTTTAAACGGGAGCTGAAATCCTGCTTTAATTCTTCTTGTATTATTAATGGCGATTCTAGATGGTTTTTGAACAAAACTTGGTAACTTTTTCGGCATGTTGTACAGCTCAGGTTCAACTCGCTAAATATTTGTTTGTGCAATAATATTTATAATCTAAATGCGCTCAGCATTAAATTTATATTATTTTTTTCTCTTACATCAAGGGATGTCGGGAGAATAGGGTCGAATCTATCGATATTGACTGCGGACCATATTTTTTTTGTTCGACTTTTAAATACAAGCGCACATTTTACATGCGATATCTCGCACATAAGTTTTCGCATTTGACCAACCTACATTTTTTACAGAAGTGTGATTGCATGCTTTTACCAAAACTTTTTATTAACTTATGACAAGTGCTGTTTTAAAATGTGTATAACTTGAATACTAACCAAATGACTGTTCATGCGGAACCTGTCCATTCACTTGCACCGGTTCCGACGCAGCCTTAGGCTGACTAGACAACACCTCCACTGGGATCGCTCCCAACGGATCCACTAGCTGACCCTTCTCCTCTGTAACTGCCTCCTCACAATCCCTCATGAACGGATTGATGCGATTCCTCGACCCAGGAGTGAGTACGGGAGTTTTCGCCTTCTCGAATGACGGATCGTCTAGTTCGTTCTTCGACTCGACTATCTCATTCTTGAGTTCGGATATGTCGTTCCTCAGTTCCGTGATCTCGTTCCGTAGGCCAGCCATGGAGTTTTTCGTTCGGCTGATGTGAGTGTAGTCCATTGTTTTGTCGAAATCCGGGGTGTCGTCGACCGACATGCTTCTAATTGATAACGTGTCATCGTTGGTCAGGTTCGTTGAAGATACCGCTTGTGAGCCTGAAAGTATAGAGGAAGTTTATGTGCTGATTTCACTTATCATAAGAATGACATGAGATCCGCATTCGTAAAGACAACATTAATAAATTCTTCCAAAAATTATGCAAATGATCTAGTCACAAACTAATCAGAATTAGTATTGTGGTGACTAGATATGGGACAAAAAATTTAAATACATTACAATGATATGCATGATTTAAAACCAAATGCGTGTACACAACATCAAATATTCAATATCGCTACTGACTGACATAATTTAAGTCCGGAGCACCAACATAATGTATTAAGTAAGGGGCAGTTAATGGAAAGATCTCTTTTCCCAGACGTGGGACACCATAGATTTTAAAAATGGATTTACTTTATCTAATCGCCATTGTAAAAGCTTTGCTCAGTTTAGGGCTAGACAATAGGTATGATCATTAGAACAATTTATTTATTTATTATTTCAGGCAGCCCAGCTACGATATAACAAATTGACAAGTTAGCTAAAGAGGTAGATACTGACCATATCCGCTGGACGATATCGAAGGCGAATTCTTATTCGGCAGCCGCTCGCAAGCGAGCTCGTGTAGCGAATCGAGCGTTTTCGACGTCGGCAGGAAGCCGCGGGACGACGCGCGGGAACGGGTACGCTGGTAACAACATTACATCTTTGGTGATATTCACTTACATACTTACAGAGTGTGTGACTCTATAGAACAGTTATGTCCGATACAGAAGGCCTACTACTTAAGACTTAGCACGTACTCCATAGAACAGTTAAAGAAACAGAAGGCCTACAACGAAAATGTTTCGTTCGTTCGGACGCATAAACATAATAAACTAAAATTACCTGTGTCAAACTTTTGACAATTTATGAACAATTGAAAATGGTCGTGATTTATTGCGCCTGATTTCAGTTGTTTATATTTGGTCCAATAATTGAGTCTACCCTTATTTTGTTTATTTTTTATTTATTAAATGTCTACGAAAGATCAGCCTTAAGGTACCTTACTTGTTCCTTGACATTTTGCTGAGTCAGGTCATTTTAGAATCCCAATTTTTTAGTTAAAATTGTACTTTTAAATTCTTTGTATGTGTAGCTTCTGAATAATTATTTAATTATTATTCTAAATACATACATGTGACCGCGGTGTAGTGAGTTCATCAACGGGCGCGCACTCTGGCTCGGAGTGTGAATCCTCGTCGTTGCGCCGACCCGGTTCCTCGTGAAGCGTCGTCATTCGCAGCCCGAGTTTGCCGCTCGCTGGGGACGCTGCAATGTCGCACGTATCTCATTAACCATAAGGTTCAGTTTACAACGTCTTAAAGCATAGCAAGAATTTCAAGATTCTATGAGCAACAGAAAGTCTAAACAGATGATGGCTATCTACAAATATGTAATTGTGCCTATAACGCAAAACGGTTTGGATATATCGGCCTATATGTCTATCTTACTCAAGCTAGCATCTTAAATTGAATGATAGACCCGATGTATCAAAATCCTTTTGCGTAATAGGGCCTTTAATATTAAAACACTATGAGCATACAAAGTTCACTCTGATATAGCAATCTACAACTACCTTTCTTTAGCTTTACAAAAAGATTAGAAGTAATTTTATTTATAAAGTGTTTATTAACAAATATGAAGTAAACATTAAAATTATAAGGCGTAGATAATGTGAAACAGCTAAGCTGGTTTATTCAAAATCGTGCAGACAGATTGAAAATATCAAAAATTATAAATTGTGCACAATTGCTGCATATAGCAAAAATAATCGATTCACTGTTACTGAGTAGTTAGTGATATTTTGTCAAAATTAGCACAAATAATACCTTATTATCTTAGATGACTCACAACATAACAAAAGTCAATACTAACGTTAATTTATTTCGTATCCTACACAATTATGTTAGATTACCACAACTACCTACTTAAAATTATAACAATTGTAGACATGATGTAAAACAAAATAAATAAAAATAGCATATTGTCCTCTAAACACAATCACTTTGACGAGCTTAGCCAGATTTCATGCGTGAATGATGTCATGCCAATTCGCGATACAGGACCGACGTGTGAGAAGTTGCAAAAAAATTAAAACGATTTAAAATGTATTGACAAAAATCACATAAAAATTTATCTATGATCCGTCCGATATAACCTTACACGACTATAAACTTCAAAAAAGTTTGTTTAATTATAGACCTATTATCAAAATATTAACGCCTCTCGTTATATAAAGTATAGCGACGAGATAACAACAACCAAAGTGCTTTTATGTAATTTCGCTACAGAGAAGGCACCTTTTTTTTTTCAAACAATTGGTAATATTTCAAACATAAATGACACGTGACGCACTGACGTGTCAATAATAATAGAAATAATAATCTTTAGTCGTAATTTAAACCTATGCTATTTTAATATTTTCCTTTATCCTCGGAAAAACCAAGTTTGTCTATGGATTTTACAATCTGAAATGTTTTATATGTTTCGATAATGGTGACATATAATTTTATAAATTGAGGCTTATGTTTAGTTAAAGTCAAAACCTTGAGAATATTTTTACAAATAAGGCCGAATTAGCCTATGTTATATCGAACGGAACGTACAACGAGCGTAACCAAACATTATGAAACGTAAACAAAACCGTTGAACAAGCGGAACTAGTGAATCTACGTTTATCTACACGTACACTTGCTCGGCGTCTGCAGCCGCAGGGAGTTCAGGTTCAAATTCAAGTTTAGGAACGTGGGTCGCGCTGCAATAGAAATAGTTATCACGCTGTCAGTACACCTTCTAGCTGAAAATACACCTAACTGTCTCATGAATGAGAAACAAAATACAAATATAATATTTAACGGTACAATAGGGATTCTCATTTTCGTAGTTATTATTGCACTTTAAAAGTAGTGATAAAATAATTACATTTTTGTAGCGAAATATTATGTTTACATTCGACAAAGTAGTTATATCGATAAAAAAATTGGATACACTCCAAAATGTTGATTAGTTTTTTTTTTAGATAGAACATAATTTTGTGCATTTATAAATTCTAATTATATTTATACATTCGCTGTCAAAACAAACCATTATTGACCTATTACATACTCAAAACACATAACTTACATATTACCTACATTACTCCACATTACGATATATCTAAGTCCATGCTTTCTTTACATTATCTATTGACATCGTTTACGTCCTCATTTACAATATTGCATATCGCTACTTACATGCATTCGATGCCTAACACACACACAAACCTACGCATCATTTATTTTGACTATTTCTACAGATACATAATCTACAGACAGGACTGCCTTTCAAGTTTTTAATTACACTTTACAATTACTTTATCTAAAAGTTTCGAAATATTTTTGGCTGTAATTGGACCTATACTTTACTGTTCATCATAAGCAATATTCAGTTACATTTGGTCTCTATTGTGAAAGCAAACTTTTTCGCTTTTTAAATCCACAGCAAGACTTACGAAGAGGAAAGGAAACGGGGATAAACACAGGTCATGCTCGGTTCATGCAAATGAAAGAGACACGCAAACAAACAGATAGACAAACACAACAACAGAAGCTAGCCTGATGCTCGAAGCTTACAGTTCATTTTGCACTCTAATGCCAATTAGTAGGGTCTAGATTTCTTTCCATTATTCAAAACAGCTATCAGATTTATGTTACTGTTACTGAATTTTGAACGATGCCAATTGTATTTTTTTGTTTATATTTACAGCCAATTCACAGTTTACCACAGAAATAATATTTTAGTTGAAACAATCACAACACATCTATTAATTTTCATGATTAATGTTGCATTAAACATTCGTCTAATGATTTCGCCATACATTGCCATTCCGAGTCAAGATCAAATTGTTTCACTGTTTACCTGATAGGAACGAGCCTGAAGATAGCGGGGGATCGAGATAAACAAAATACAGTGTTAGTTCAAGCCTGTCTCAATAGTTTTGGATGTCCTACTATTTTTGGTTCGTTGAGGTTTCAAATAAAGTTTTGGTTTGCAGTTAGAAGTCATAACTCTTTAAAATAGAATTTAGTTAAGCAACAGTAAAATTAATGTACTCTTACTAACTTAAAAACCAAAACTTCATTTTTTTGTAAACTTCTCAAAGATTTTCTTTTTGAAACAGTGGGAGGATGATTTTTTTTTAGTGTTTTTAACAAGAACAAGAGACAAAGAGAAGAAGTAGGGAGAGTAAGAAAGAGATAGATAAGACTGATTGAGCCATAGCATTGCCACAAAGCAAGTTGAAAATAAAAACGTAATCGTGAAGTTATGAGAAGGTGGATGTAGTTTATCGTGAATTTAGTGGTTATGAACTGCCTACGAGTTTTCTTATTGACGTAATACTGCCTTTATGTCAAAAATTTATGATCTAATCACAAAGTATACTTTTTCAGTCAAAACTATTCTAAAGACCTATTTCTATATCTTCGTGCAAAAGTTATACAATATTTTTAATCTGTACATATTCTAAAACTGTCATGAAATACTTTAGCTACTCAGTGCACTAATGTTTGATCTAAGCTCTGTTCGAATACAGATTTATTCGATGTTATACAAAAGCCAAATCAGATCTTGTGTATTTATCGAAAAGTCTATTGTATGTTTACTTATGCACTAGTGCGGAGAAACTGACAATTCGATTAATGTAGGCATAACAATGTGTGATACGTATGAGTGACGGAAAATATAGAAAATGAATGTATTGGAAATAGGAGTGTATCTTTTTGTTGTAATAATACTGCAAAAGAAGACATAAATACATTTAACACAGTCGTAATTATTATTGATCTTTTTGTTACAATCATTAACCCTTACAATACAATAAATTAACCTTTAATTGATTTTAAATGTAGTAAATACATTATCATGAGCTTAACATTGATAAGGAATCTGTTAACATTACTTAAAACAAAAATAACAATAAAAAACCTATTGTTATTTCACGTTTCAATCTGATTAAAATATTAACCTACGAGTACTTTAAAAACCAACTATCATCCAACACTCGTACCCACCCTGTGGGTGTTATTCGGAATACGATTTCGATACAATAGATCCAGTCCGTCTCTTTCACCCACCTTGAGGTGAGTGACAGAGACAAGTAGAGCTCACTATATCTAAATTGATAGAATAGGGCCTCTGTTTACCGGAGACCAATCAAATTCATCGATCGGATTAAGGCTACCTTATAGTTGGTGGCAAAAAGAAGCGTCACAGTCGTGCACAATCGTGCACTTAATATGTGGCAGACTTATACTCTTACAATATTGAAAAGCGCAGCTGTTGCGCCACCATTCATAATAATTCTCAGAAATAAATAAATAAATAACACTAACCCATTAATTTAGGACCAAAGCATAATAATTAGATTTGAAGAAGTTGAACAGTTGAGGTTAAGTGACGAAGTTGCTTCACAAATTATTTGGAAGAGGTGCGTTTTGACAGCTAATAAAAAGTATGTCAATTGATTTGTGGTATCAACTAGCCTATAACGCTACAGTGGCGCCACTGCAACGCTTCTGCACGCGTCCACTTTAAAGACGCTCTTAATCCAATCGATCGTTAAACTGTAATTACTTCATCAATATCGAATAATCTACGTGCAAAATACACATAGCCGTACACTTTATCCATCGTAAAAAAGAAAGTAAACTCACCAAGGCCAAACGGTTTGGTGGGCGTGGCCATATCTGGGTCGTTGTGCGAAGGCGCGGCATACGAGTGGCGGTGGGCGGCGCGGCGCGGCGTCTCGTCGGCGAGGTCGGCCACGCTGCCAGACCGGCCGCCAGCCAGCCCGGCCAGCGACTCCAGGGATGAATCCAGGCGCATGATCTGGATTGGGTTTATGAAGATTAGTCAACAAAATGAATCCAGGTGGTATCCAGGTATAACCTACCATGGTCGGGATACAACAAATTAATGAAGAATTGATTATGCAATACAGTTAAGGGCAACTCTTCGACGGAGGCTGCTTAATATTTAATTTTAAGATTTTTGCATTGTTAAGTTTGCTGCGTAAAAAATAAACAATTTTATTTTTTTAAACCTTAAGTACCACAGATAATAACACACTGGCACGTTCGTTTTGTTGACATTGCACAATGTTACCAGATTTAAGTCTACGTAGGTAATGCCCGATTTAGTTATGGTCGCAAATTTATTTGACAAAATTTTTGTAATGCGACAGAATGAAAAATATAATTTTAGTATTGTATGAACCATCCCCCATAGAAAGTGTGTTCATTTGCGAATGGATTTTTGCCATAGAAAATTGTTTACCATTCAGAAAGAGACCCCCTGTGCTTCACTCGTTAAAGATGAGTGTGATAAAATTCGAATAAGGGTGGAAATAAAACTTTCCCAGAGGTAAATCTTGACCATTTTTTATTTACATATATCACATACTTCATCTCTCCTTTCCACATTTGACCATAACCAGTATCGAATAGATCGGTTACTTTAATAGAATTACATTTTAATTTAAGCTAATTAAAAACTTCAAATCTAGAAAAAAAGCTTTACCAAAACTTAAGGATAAAAAGAAGGACACATAAAATTGACATCAATTCCGCAAAAAAGTAATGCGCAGACGACATCGAACCAATATACACCATAAAATGAAATAATAAATCAGCATAAACGCTACCACAGCTAGTGCCAACATAGGATCTTTTGTGCATACCAACCCACTAAATGAATAGTAATAATAAGTAATAGGCAACTAAAGTATGGCACTAAGGACGTTTGTTCACTGCTGCTTGCTACCAACTGCTAATTGCAGCCAGGATCAAGAAAAAAAACGTCAATTCAGCTTTTAATTCAGGACAACTACCAAAAGAACTAAATGTCAAATTGGCAGTTTAGTCAACAGAGTCCGTACCATCAACAGATAGCAAGCCAGACAGTATCTGGGAAGTTCAGAAGCATATCTGCGTAGCCTTCGTCACGAGCTCATGGTAAAGGACTTGCACTAAGCTTCAAGTTTTCTCTGATGTTTTTTCACGCAGTTTTTAGCCTCGTAAAATTATTTAAGTACATATTAAAGATATTAATCTTGCAATTGTTAAAAGTTACAGCATAAACAAAATATTATGAAAATTTTTGTTTTTAGCAATTCCATGCAAGGTTTAATTGAAGATAAATAACACTTCCACCACCTGAGGTCGATGATTTTTTTTCAAGTGTTATTTATCTTCAAAATATTATGTCTAAATTATTTCAAATACTTGCACGTTGTTCTGAGTGACGTTGGCGTTTGGCGCGACCGGTAATAGTTCTTTATCATTGATTTGATCCTGGCTGATTGCATAGTTAAGTCGGCTAAGACAGAGTGTGGCAAACGTCTCAGGTATAAACGAAGCTAGTGAAGAGCGTGGGTTAGGCCATGCGGTAGACTCACGTTGGTTCCGTTCTTGGCTGCGTTCTCGAGCGCCTGAGAGAGCTGCGGCCGGGTGCGTAGCGACAACACACATGTTAGCAAGCAACACCGCTAGTTTATAACGACATACGAGTACATTTGCTATTCTTTGCTTAGCAAATTCTGTTAACCCTTTATGTGTTTTACTTTTCAAATTAATTTTTTTAAAGTCTTTGTAAAAAGCCTTCAAAAACTAAAGGAAATGAACAAACGAATTTATTAATTCAGTCATTCAAACAACGAAACAAAAAATTAAATGAACGAATAACCAAATCTTTTAAAATTAAGGTCGAAATTTATCATTCAAGAAAAATTGACAAGAATGTATCATTAAAAATATTAGTTAGAATAGCAATATGTACTTGCCGAGTTAATAAATTTTGTCTATATGTCGTGTGGTAAATATAAAAATATTATATTATGTACAATGTGTAAATCTGTTATAACTTTTACATCATAAATAACTCTTATGTGAAATAATTAGCGATTTATTTGTGTTAGTGAATACATCGATTAGCTTGTTTTTTTCAAAGCACTAATTTTATTGCGTTATACATTTATTAGCTCGATGGTTTCGATGGTTAGTAAGCAACATCAATATAATTACATATTTTATACTACAGTGTAATAAATTAATTAGTTTCAGCATTAACTCTTAGGAAAATCAGTTAAGCATGAGAACAGCGTTTTCACGGGTTCCCAAGCGTTTCTAAGGCGAAACCCTATTTTTCTTCTAACCATTCTAAAAAACTATAGTGAAACAAGATATGTGCAGGTAACATTGCTCATTTTGTAATCTATTAAAAATACCTAAAGTGTATTTATGTATGAACATGTGGGCAGTGTGTCGTAGCATAAAGACCGGTATACACTGGAGCCGAGCCGTGCGGAGGGGAGGTGAGGCTCTTCTCAAAACGAATGATTAGTGGCTCGTGATGAAAGTTTTGAAAGAAAAAAAGCACCATTAGCGAATGACTATTCCTCTTTCTAGCGCTTTCGCCACGATCCTACATGCAGTAACCCAGGGAAAACAAATCATTTTTGTAAAGATATATTACAATGCTTTAATAAATTACCGACTAAAATAAAGTAAGAATTTATGTTCTTTATTATGTTTGTCGATCCAAAAACAAAAATATATATTTTTATTTATAAGTATTTTTGTTCTATTTTATTGGAAAACATATTATCAATATATACACAATCATCATCATCATATCAGCCTGTTGCAGTCCACTGCTGGACATAGGCCTCCCCCAAGGAGCAATATACACAATAATTAGATTTAAATTTCTTTTACAAAATTATTATTAAAATGATCTCACATTTTAATTTTTGATTCATTTTTGGTTAAAAATCTCTCCAAAACTTTTCTTTCTCCCCTCCGCATGGCTGTTCTACACCGAGCACATACCATAAAGAGTAGAAATATCATTTGTTTTATTTGACAATAATTCCGCGATTATTTGATCCGCACCCTTATTACCTAAAAACTAGCAATCAGCAGTAATCGCCCGATTGATGCTTAGTGTCAAAATCTATTGCTCGGTAGAGATTTCATTGTTTTTGTTTTTTGGCTGTCAATTTGCGATTTTAAAGCCGGCCCCTTTAAATTTCCTAAAACTTATCTAATAATCGCGCAGTCATCGCCCGATTGACAGTTAGTGTTAAAATCTATGGGCAGCACTGACAGAAGATTGTTTTGTTTTTGTTTTTGCTGTCAATTTACGACTTTAAAGCCAGAATTAGACAATTTTCGCTATCGCATTGCTTTCTGCAAGATACGGAATCAGGGTACAGAATTGCTAAATTATCGCATACGCATTGCATTTTCAAGATACGTAATAAGGGTGCCGTGCAGTACTTCACTGATCCAATAATGGCAGAAATATTGTTTAATTAAAGTTGCTTTTTAGTTAAGGTGGGAAACAACTTTACATTTTTGAAGATACAACATTTCTAATCTATAGGGTATGTTATCGATTTCTTTCGTAGACTAGCTAGTTTGAGTGGCTCACTGACCTGCGAGAAGTTGGGCACTGAAGCGGTCTTGCGCATCGCCACAGGTTGGCCGCGCGCCGCCTCTAGCTCTTTAACGGCTACGCTCTGTCGCAGCCGGTCCAGGGATAGGATGCTTTCCACTGCGCTTACGCCGCGGGTGTACTTCTCTGTTAGACATTTTAAATGGTATGGTTAGAAATTAGAATTCAGCGAATACACAACGATTCAAAACCTAAGGACTTCATTTCAGCTACCAAAGACGTTTTTTTATGGGAAAACGAAATTACGCGCCCGTCAAGGACAAATGCTATCACATAGCGCATTATTAATATACCCACTTAGCGGCCAAGTGTCCTCTTCTCTAAAAACATGAGATGGTAAATCCAAAGCAGTAATCGCAAAAAATATTATTCATTTTGATTTTTGACCATCGAATGACATACACGATTTACATTTTGACAAGAGCAAAAAAGTAATGAATATAATTTCAAATACAAAAATAGGTACTACACGTTTCCTACCCACTCTTACTCATTCTCACTCAGTTACTCACTCTTACCCAGTCTGCATTCACACCGTACTCACCGATATAAGTCTCCCCATCGGCAGCGCTGGCCTCTTCCCCGGTAGCCGCGATCTGAGCCAGACTCTCCCGCTCTTCCAACTCCTCGGACGCTTTGGGAATGTTAGACACTACCTCGTACGTCACGCCCGTGTTCGTCAGCTGGTCTGTCCTGTATTGAAAGGTTGTTTTGTTGACATTGTTAATAGGACTTGATGTACAAAAACAATTTTTAGGGATCCATAGTCAACAAGGAACCCTTACTTTATATACGGACAAAGTGGAAAGAATTTCCGTCCTTTATAATGACTTTTTTTAGAAAAGAAACAATGCTCTTTCATATTTAAGCTATAGAATGTATAAAAGAGCGACATCTCATTCATAAATTCACAAAACTACAAAATAAGGTGTATCTTAAAAACGTAATAGATCAATTATATTTTAATTGCGAAAATATTGGCGCTCAAAGTTACGAATTGTCGCAATTGAGGAATATTAAACTTGAAAAACAAACGTGGTGCTCGTAGTTCAGTGGCAGCAGAGCTTTGGTATCGATTAATAAAGGTAAGCAACCAACGCCGCGGTTGTGAGTGGATGGGTGACCATTCCGACCATATTAGTGACATTTATAACGAGCATCTCCGTGCTTCGGAAGGCACGTTAAAAGTTGGTCCCGGCTGATATCACTAGATATTGGTCGTAAAGCTTAGTCAGAGGCCTTAAAGCGGCTTGATTACGTCTGACAGTAAGGTTTGGTCACTGGCCTTACAACACCCCTCCACCAATCGGCACCGGGCCCGCGTGGTGGAGTACTACTATTATTATACTATGGCCCAAACCACCTCATAGTTGAGGTGAGGCTTGTGCCCTGCAGTGTACATACTTTTTTTTTAAACTTGAAAAACATTGCCAGCTGTATTTGGGAATCGAACCCGCGTCTCCTTTTAATCCGGTCTACTCCTCAAACTGAGTTACAAGTCTGTCAGTTTATACATCGATTTCCATCTCGAGTTTTTTGCTGTTGCAGTGTTTAGCGTTAAATTAAAATAGCTCATTACTAACCTGACGATTTTCTTACGTATCCTGTCGGTCAAGCTCTGCCGTTTGTAAATGTTTAACCCTAGTCGTTTTCTAAGTATGAGATCCATTGGGGCAGGGTGCGACAGCCGCACTGTTGTCTTTAGAATCAGGTACACACGTTCGTTAGCTGTAACAATAACGTGTATCTTTAACCAAGAGTTCGTTGTCCGTATTAATTATAGCACAGAGTAAGAGTTATATCATATTGTCCCAAACACAAATAAAAAATAATAAAATAAGTGTAGGGATTTGTCTTGTATTTTAGGCATTAAAAATAAATAAAACAAACAGATCTACGACTGAAAAGTGTTCTATCATTTAACAAAATGATATTTCTTTTTGCTATCTTACTGGACACGGAAATTACACGCAAATAAACTACTCAATACTGACTACTCAGAAGCGTGGCTTCTCGCTGTTGGGTTTTAATATAAAACTGAAGGTTGCACAGCGTGCTATAGAAAGGTCTATGCTCGGTGTTTCTTTACGAGATCGAATTAGTAATATGGAGCTCCGTAAACGGACAAAGGTTGCTGACATAGCCCGACGGATTAGCAAGCTCAAGTGGCAGTAGGCGGGAAAAATAGCACGTAGAACTGACGGCCGATGGGTCAGAGAGGTTCTGGAATGGAGGCCACGCATCGGCAAGCGCAGCGTAGGTCGTCAACCCACAAGGTGGACAGACGACCTGGTTAATGATACAGGCCGCTTCCAATGGCCAATCTGGAAGTCATTCGAGGGAGGCCTATGTTTTGGACGTTCTATGGCTGAAATAATGATCTCACAACTAACGGCACGAATATTGAACGCTTCGGAAAATATGCGCAGAAGACTATTACGATCACGTGATTAGCTAGACATGCGTCGCGCCTGCACCACCGGCCGTGATTGGGTGTTTGTTCCGCGCACACGCGTCAGTGGAGTCTCGCGTGATGCGCAAAGCTATCCCCACTCTTTGCCCGAGTGCTCAAGCTCCTTGCCGCAGATTGTAACAGTAGATACTCACCCTCAGTGACCCTGTTGAGGTACTGCGAGTCATAGATGGAGGAGTCCCAGCAGGCGATGGCGGAGACATCTCGGCTAAGGCTATGCTAACAGTAGCCACTTACCCTCAGTGACCCTGTTGAGGTACTGCGAGTCGTGGATGGAGGAGTCCCAGCAGGCGATGGCGGAGACATCTCGGCTAAGGCTATGCTAACAGTAGCCACTTACCCTCAGTGACCCTGTTGAGGTACTGCGAATCGTGGATGGAGGAGTCCCAGCAGGCGATGGCGAAGACATCTCGGCTAAGGCTATGCTAACAGTAGCCACTCACCCTCAGTGACCCTGTTGAGGTACTGCGAGTCGTGGATGGAGGAGTCCCAGCAGGCGATGGCGGAGACATCTCGGCTAAGGCTATGCTAACAGTAGCCACTTACCCTCAGTGACCCTGTTGAGGTACTGCGAGTCGTGGATGGAGGAGTCCCAGCAGGCGATGGCGGAGACATCTCGGCTTAGGCTATGCTAACAGTAGCCACTTACCCTCAGTGACCCTGTTGAGGTACTGCGAGTCGTGGATGGAGGAGTCCCAGCAGGCGATGGCGGAGACATCTCGGCTAAGGCTATGCTAACAGTAGCCACTCACCCTCAGTGACCCTGTTGAGGTACTGCGAGTCGTGGATGGAGGAGTCCCAGCAGGCGATGGCGGAGACATCCTTGTCGTGGTGGTGCAGGATCTGCAGCTCGTAGAATTTGTTGCCGTGCTCTTTTGGCAGGATCGAGTGTAGGCCGGCCACAGTCACTTCTTCGCCGGACGGGTGCGTTGTTAGGTCGTCTGCTGTAGGAAAGAAGTTTTTGGTTTCAATCACTGCTTATTTTAAATAGAAGTTTCTGTTATGTCTATCAACTATAGATTTAGGGACAGTTTTAAATAGAAAAAAAAATATAGTCATATTAACTTACCATTGAGATCGAGGAATAAGACAGGTATGTGCTGCTCCATGCCTGCCGGAGGGTTCCACGCGGCCGGCGCCCCTGGTATGGGGCTGCCTGGGCTTGGTACCAGAACCTATTAGAAATATTATTTTAATAACAAGATTATCATAATAATAATTTATACAAAAGATAAACGAGTGGACCAGTAATATTTCAATGCAAATCTTGGGGCATAAAAGAGTAAAACATGACAGACACCTGACCCACACTAGAAAGCCCACTCATAATCTATCAAGTCTCTGTCTGATGAGTTTTTGTTTCATTGAACTAATAGACTTAAATTTTCTAGTTGATATTATCGCTCTTTTGTGATTAGTCTATTCGTCGCAGTGTGTATGTGCACTCACTGTGTAGTGTGTATCGAAAGAAATAAAATACTAGCGGAAGGTTGCACATTTTTATAGTAAGCGATTAGGAAAAAGAGTTGGGTGTCTTCGTGGATGACACTATCTTAACCCGAGTCATGAATGTCCCATGTCACTTTTTAAAAGTATGCCTATTCGTTATCTAGCGGATTTAGCTCGAAAGCTTTATTTGGGGCTAGAATATTAGCATTTATTTTTGAAGAATTCTTGTCCAGCCAATCTTTCCTATTCGGCATGAGTAATAAGATAACATGAGTAATAAGATTAAATCGAAATAAAAAATACTTACAGCATTCCTCTCCTCAGTAAGCGAGACCCACTGTTCGACGAGAGACTGTTCGCGCTCCATATCACGTTCGCTCTTCATTGATGGTGACATATTTACTAGTTTCTGAAAACAAAATATTTCTTAGGCGACTTGAGGCTGGCAATGTCAAACGTGATCGTGACAGCTGTCAGCACCTTTGGCTTACGCCGGCTCCACACGTTGGCGTCAACGTTGGCCCCAATGCTACTCGTCCAACGTGTCGATCTACAAAATAGCTGGCCCCAACGTTGGCGCCAATGCTATTTTCAAATTAATTTTTACGACGGATTTTGGGCTTAAGATTAATTTAAAGTTCAATTTCAGTTGAGGAAATTTCAGGTTAATAAGTTGATGAGCCGTTGTCTGAACAAAACTGTTATTGTTTATTTGGTGTTTGTACAATAACTAATAACCATTGGTAAAGAATACGAGGAAAATGGCTCATAAAAATTTGTGTTACCTGTAGTTGTGCGTGTAAATGCTGTCTGCGGCGTGCGAGGGCGTCGCTCCATCTCTCTCGGAGTACTGCCAGGTCTTCCTCTTGGTACGAGTCTAGCGGCTTTTGTAGACGTGACCTGATTATCGAAAAAAAAACTTTTATTTACTATTTGAAGCAACCCTGTTAATGTACTATTTTAAACATTCTTGTTGCGTTTTTAAGTCACACTTAAACCAAAATTGCGAAACATCACACACAACAAATGTGGGTACATACCTTTCGCCCGAGTCACAACTCGGACAAAAGTACTTTTCTCTAGCCATTCCCACGCGCCGTGTGTGACACCCTGTATACTAGTAGGGGCCTCACCTGACCGAGACGGAGCCGACCTCGACGCTGACGATGTGCTGGCAGATGATGGGCAGCGTGCCGGAGTTGTGCGCCGGCCGCACGCGCCGTGTGTGTCACCCTGTATACTAGTAGGGGCCTCACCTGACCGAGACGGAGCCGACCTCGACGCTGACGATGTGCTGGCAGATGATGGGCAGCGTGCCGGAGTTGTGCGCCGGCCGCACGCGCCGTGTGTGACACCCTGTATACTAGTAGGGGCCTCACCTGACCGAGACGGAGCCGACCTCGACGCTGACGATGTGCTGGCAGATGATGGGCAGCGTGCCGGAGTTGTGCGCCGGCCGCACGCGCCGTGTGTGACACCCTGTATACTAGTAGGGGCCTCACCTGACCGAGACGGAGCCGACCTCGACGCTGACGATGTGCTGGCAGATGATGGGCAGCGTGCCGGAGTTGTGCGCCGGCCGCACGCGCCGTGTGTGACACCCTGTATACTAGTAGGGGCCTCACCTGACCGAGACGGAGCCGACCTCGACGCTGACGATGTGCTGGCAGATGATGGGCAGCGTGCCGGAGTTGTGCGCCGGCCGCACGCGCCGTGTGTGACACCCTGTATACTAGTAGGGGCCTCACCTGACCGAGACGGAGCCGACCTCGACGCTGACGATGTGCTGGCAGATGATGGGCAGCGTGCCGGAGTTGTGCGCCGGCCGCACGCGCCGTGTGTGACACCCTGTATACTAGTAGGGGCCTCACCTGACCGAGACGGAGCCGACCTCGACGCTGACGATGTGCTGGCAGATGATGGGCAGCGTGCCGGAGTTGTGCGCCGGCCGCACGCGCCGTGTGTGACACCCTGTATACTAGTAGGGGCCTCACCTGACCGAGACGGAGCCGACCTCGACGCTGACGATGTGCTGGCAGATGATGGGCAGCGTGCCGGAGTTGTGCGCCGGCCGCACGCGCCGTGTGTGACACCCTGTATACTAGTAGGGGCCTCACCTGACCGAGACGGAGCCGACCTCGACGCTGACGATGTGCTGGCAGATGATGGGCAGCGTGCCGGAGTTGTGCGCCGGCCGCACGCGCCGTGTGTGACACCCTGTATACTAGTAGGGGCCTCACCTGACCGAGACGGAGCCGACCTCGACGCTGACGATGTGCTGGCAGATGATGGGCAGCGTGCCGGAGTTGTGCGCCGGCCGCACGCGCCGTGTGTGACACCCTGTATACTAGTAGGGGCCTCACCTGACCGAGACGGAGCCGACCTCGACGCTGACGATGTGCTGGCAGATGATGGGCAGCGTGCCGGAGTTGTGCGCCGGCCGCACGCGCCGTGTGTGACACCCTGTATACTAGTAGGGGCCTCACCTGACCGAGACGGAGCCGACCTCGACGCTGACGATGTGCTGGCAGATGATGGGCAGCGTGCCGGAGTTGTGCGCCGGCCGCACGCGCACCGCAACGCGCCGCTGCTGACCCTGACGCAGCTGGTACACGCCGCCAGTCAACATATCGTTGCGTTGGCTCACCTACAAATAATAACACATGTCAGGCCCGATACTGGGTACGCGCGTTTTAATACAAGTGTCGCGTCCCGGTGACCTGCGCCAGCGTCGCGTCGCAGAGTACGTGCAGTGCCTATCAACGGTAGCACGCACAGGATTCGCTTCGCAGGCAGAACGTTATGTTTTGTGCATTGCAAGTTAATCGGTGTTCAATGAGGGCTACCGGTTTTGTGCTCTCCAGTTGGCGCCACTATCAAGTGAAGCCACTATCCACTATCCTGAACAATACTTAATCTAGTAAAATTATTAATCTGAGATAATACTCATTTAGTATCCTTAAACCACATTATATCAAAATCGGTTCCAGAATCAGTCTTAAAAGCGTGACTTTGTTCGGACTTCCATTCGACTTTTCAACCCCGCTCTCTTTTTAAAGCACTGACATTCATTGACCCGTAACTCAAATTTTCCATAGTAAATCGCAGGTATCTCAAAATATTCACATTCACAAACTGGCGTTTTATTCGGAGACCTCACGCGACACTAAGCCCTCTAGCGGAAAATTCACACGCGATAGTCATTAAGTGTTCGTCGCGAGCGCCTGTTTAATGCATTTTCAGGCCTAATTGTTGTAGATAGTAAACTCGGTCTTTTTCTTATAAATGAATACATATAAGATAAGATAAAAATAAGATAAAATTTATTCTCTGTATAAAACTTAGCATAAATACAAGAAACTTAAGTAATTCAGTTTAATCTAATGTTATGCAGTTAATACCTAAACTAAGCAATGGTATTGCTTTTATCTTAGGTATTTACTATTAAAACACGTAAAGTAGGTTAGCGCTTATTCGACATTAAAAATATTTACACAAAAAACGATTACTAAACTATACAATTATTTTAGGTAAGTAGATCAAGATCAAAATCTACTTATTTAGCACTTTCCACCTTAGTCCTAATAATTATGTTATAACTAAAAATAGATTTGTTTTGACATGGTTTTAAAGTAAATAGGTATATAATTACTTATGATATAAATTGGTGCAAATACATATACTAAGTAGCGTGGATTTTATTTATTTAACATTAGTTACAAAAACAATAAGTTAGTTCTCATTTTTATATTACAGAAATATGTATTTGTTTTAACAGTCATAATATGATTTAAGGAAAAACCAGGTGCCAATATTTAATAATTCCTCCGTCTTCTAGTTTTAATTTTATAAATTAGCGCTTTAGGCGCCTTCGTAGTCTATTGAGCTCACGTATCTAGCCTCAGCGGTTTTTCTTGCAGGGCATTGCTCGTCTCCGGTCTTATGGTGGCTGGGTTTATTAAATCGGCGGCATGTAGCACAGTTTGCTGGTTCTAGCTGTTTTGGGCATTCTTTAATTAAATGGCCAACACAACCACAGTGTCCGCAAGTAGACTCAGTGTCACGACAATATTTCGCAGAATGCCCATATTGTTGACACTTGTAGCATCTAGTTACAAGTGTGTAGTCTCTCACTGGGCATGAACTCCAATTGATAAATACTCGTTCTTGCCCTATTAGAACTTTTCTGATCATTCAGCTCGTGTATCTCGAATTCTCGACCCATAGTTCGATTTTGCGCGTGAGTTGGGCCCACCGGTCTACGAGCGAGCGCGCTTTGGCCAACTGTTGCTGTTAGACCTCCCAGTTGCCGATTTCGAAAGCATTTCGATGCTACGTTTTTAGTGCCGAAATCATGGAAAAAAAAAGTCTAACTGCCTCGGATTGGATAACGAAACCTATTTGTAAAAAGAACATAACAAAAATACTAACCTCCACAGGCCCGTACTCCCCCTGATCGTTCAGCTCGTGTATCTCGACCCAAAGTTCGATCTTGCGCGTGAGTTCGGCCCACCGGTCTGCGAGCGAGCGCGCTTTGGCTAACTGTTGCTGTTCGACCTCCCAGTTGCCGCGGCCGCGACTGAACCCGGCCGACCTGTGGCCCCATACTTCGATGGATAGGGCGCCTTCTGTTGAACGAAAGGTTTCGTTTAACATTAGTAATACTAAGTGTGAAATGTTTTTAGGCAGTATTATCCATACATTAAGAAACTGACTAGGCTAGAAGGACAAAAGGAAACTTTAGCCAACCAAAGTGTGGAATGTCTTCAGGCAGTGTGATCAACACATTAGGGAACTGACAACAGGACAAATAAGATTTATCCACTCTACAATCTTGACTCGTGACTTTGTTCTCTTTCTTTAATTTAAGATACTACTACTGGCTCGTCACTGACATAGCCCGACGGATTAGCAAGCTAAAGTGGCTGTGGGCTGGGCACATAGCATGTAGAACTGACAGCCGATGGGTCAGAAAGGTTCTGGATTGGAGGCCACGTACCGGCAAGCGCAGCGTCGGACTCACACCTACAAGGTGGACAGACGACCAGGTAAAGGTTGCAGGAAGCCGCTGGATGCAGACCGCTTCCAATCGGCCAATCTGGAAGTCACTGGGGGAGGCTTATGTTCATCAGTGGACGTCCTGTGGCTGAAATGATGATGACTAAAACTAAACTTACCAGCACAATGCTCAATAAACTCTTCAGTGAGCGGCAGAGTGAAGTCTTGTTTGTGATCGAATCGGAACGTCGCTTGCGGCTGGTGTCTCGGCGAAGCGGGAGGGACGGGAGGCGCGGGCGGCGTGTCTGCGCTCACGTGCGGAGGCACTACTACCGGCTCGCCGCCGCAGAGCGAGTACTGACAGAACACGAAGTGCGAGAGGGACGGAGGGAGGCCGGTCGCTTGCTTTATTACTACCCGGATAGTTACCTGGGGGGGGGGAAACATTTATATTAAAACGTCGTTCAAGATAACGGCAAACGCAGCAGTAAGACTTCAACCCACATGAAGGACATACCTGGTAAAGGCTGCAAGAAGCTGATGGATACAGACCGCTTTCAACCGGCCAATCTCTAGGTTATTGAGGTTAATACAAACTGGTACAAAATACCGGCAAGCGGAACAGTAAGACGTCAACCCACAAGGAGCATAGACAGTAAAGGTTGCAGGAAGCCGATAGATGCAGGCCACTTTTAACCGGCCAATCTGAGAGTTATAGTGGACGTCCTTTGGCTAGGATGATGACTAAAATGTTAAGATTCCTCTATGGTTTGACTTGTCGCATATCAGATCATGGTCAAGCGTACCCTGACTGCGGGTGGATAAAGCGTTTAGTATTTTTTCTCTAAAGAAACATCGACCGAAAGACTGATTGTCCCGTTATTGGTTAAGGAAAATTTTTCTTTTACACATTTAGGAATAAAGAAAGATATATCTGAAACAAAATTTATTTAAGTATATGATTTTTATGTCTGTCCGTCTGTGACTTACTTGTTGTGTGGCAGGATCGACAGGGTCGTCCTCATCTCTCATGTCGCCAGAACTATCTGAAGCTGCCTCGCAGATTCTGTCTTGGGGGAACTGGCCGGATACTCTACTGAGTTCCACCTAGGAATACCAAAACAAATAAAAAACTCATTAAGTTAATCATGACGAAAGAATTCACACACACACACTATACCTGGGTCATCATTATAGAAATTTGGCAAACAACGCAAGTGGCCAGGTCAACTATATTGTAAGTACCAACGCGTTTTGGTTACGTGAATAAAGTAGCTAGTTTTTCTTTTGCAGACGAGATATTTTAATTGAAAAAAAAATCATCAATCAAATGTAATTTATTTCAGAATGTTAGCTCATATTATTCATTATATGTATATGGATTATTGTGTATACATACATGATGTTTACGTTGTGGGTTCTATACATACATGATGCTTATAACCAATTGGAAGGGTAAAGGTGTTTACCGTTAGGTAGTGTGTTAACACTTCTTGCGCTACTTCTTCTGGGCGCTAGCCCAAAATTGTCCCGAAGTAGTGGTAGGGAAAAAAATATTGGGACGTGTAAAAGCGCTTAGTTTAAGCCTATTTACAGAAATAAATTGGTTTTAATGGTTTTACACTTCATAGCAGCCGTATATGTTCAGTCAGGTCGTTGCTGTTTTCCTGATAGTGTCATTATAATCAATATAAGATACCCAACATGTCTGTACTATACCTGTAGTCGGCCGGCCACCTCTCCCTGCTGGCTGATGATGGGCGTGTGGTAGTCCAGGGTCACGTCGTGGAACAGCGCCTCCAGGAACACGTTGGCGACGCCAATAAGATTGTGATTCTCTTGGGACTCGTAGAACGGGTCTAGAGCTTTGTCGTTTAATTCCTGGAAAACAATGTTCATAAAAGACGTCAGAGTTATTTGTAAATATTCTACAAAAGGAAGAAACGATTCAGAATTCGTATTTTGTTGCCTAAGTCCGATTTACATTTTGACAAGTGACAGGTGACGACAAGTGAGAGTCACTGGCTCATATTATTATCAATCATCTGGTCATACGGCCGTACATATTCAAACTAACGCCACATACGTATCAAAGTTTCCCGGCCTAATACTTGCACTAGTCAAAAATACAATGTAACTTGGAACTTTTGTAACATTTTGTGTTTCCTTACTCGGTTATGTTTATTGAATATTATGTGGGTATGACACAACAATTTCATAGCAAACACACAGATTCAAAAAGTGATGATGGTTGATTGTTTAGGCGAAGCCTGTGCCCTACAGTTTGTCCTTTAGCGGGCTTACTTTATATCACCTTATTAAATAACCACTTAACTATTACCTCTTCGACGTCCGCATCAGGCGATTTCTGCTGTCGACGTCGCCAGTCCTCATACATGTCGCGCATGTCCACGAGCTTGTTGTCGAGCTTCTCCATCGACCACACCTGCCCGCCGCGGCCGGGACGCTTCACCATTATAGCCGGCTCTGATACGAACGCGCCGCGCTGTGGAATGGTTATACGATTGTAGCATAAACATAAATTGATGATGTTTTCTTAAGAGGTATGGCGCAAAGTTGAGACGACCAATCAATTAACATGTTTTATGAGAATTTTACATTTAGTTTATATGGTGTAAGCAGTTTTCATTTATTCACTGTTTACTCAATTATAGATTGATTTCGAAGCAATCAAAAATCAAATTTAAAAAAGATAATGAAAAGGGATATCGGGCCTAAAATAAGGTTTTATTTTAAAATGATTGCTTAGAATTTTTAATGAATGTCCCAGTTTAGCTGGGTTCTGAGATCATGAAGTGATCAAGAATTAGTGTTATATCTGAGGCAAACTTATAATTATCTATTTATGTAAATTCTGGGGTTGGTCATTGAACAATACAGTGATATGTACGTTTTAGTATTTAAAATTGCTGTTCATAAGCTATAACAATAGTAATTGTGGGCTATACTATAGATAGCCATATAGCTCCCAATTGGTTTTGTTGTATACAATATCTTGAGAACACATATTGTAAAGCTAACATATACGCACTAGGCGAGACATTCGCATAGTTACCTTCCTATTAGGACTCAAGTTCTGCGGCGGGATCTGCAGCGTGACGCTGAAGCGCGTGTTCCTGCGCATCTCCTCGGCCAAGAAGTTGGCCTCCTGCACGAGCGCGTTGGCGCGCAGGATGTCCGCCTTGAGGCGCCCGAGCGAGCGTTTGAACGTGTCGTCACGCTCGGCCGCCCAGCGCTCTACGCGAGCCGCCGTTGTCGGCGTGCACGCTGTCATTTTACCTAGGAAAAAAAATGGTTGTCTGTAAAGTCGGTTTACGGACGTTAAAAGGCTAGTTGACACCACCAATCAATTGACATACTTTTTTTGTGTTGATAAAACGAACCTCTGCCCTATAATTTGTATGGCGATAGCAAGATTTGACGTCGTTCTTTACCGGACTCAAATACCTAATCGGTCTGCTTAGTCGCAGTATTAAAGAATACGTCTGTATTTAACAAAGAAGTCAAATGAATTTCAGAGTAACATACACAACACACCATCCATCCATCCATCAGCCGAAAGACGTCCACTGCTGGATATAGGCCTCCCCCAAGGATTTCCACAAAGATCGATCTTGTGCCACCCGCATCCAGCGGCTTGCCGCGACCTTCACCAGATCGTCGGTCCACCTTGTGGGGGCCTACCAACACTACGCCTTCCGGCCCGCGGCCGCCATCCAAGGACCTTCCTGCCCCAGTGGCCATCAGCCATCAGTCCTGCGAGCAATGTGCCCCGCCACAACTCACACTAAAAAAAATTAAAATACCTAATAATATCTCACCTAATTTCAAGGGATCATAGGAATATGGTGGGTATGGTGTTGACGGTGATAGTATATTCCGTAGCTGCTGGAACTGCCTCTCGTATTCTTGTCTTTGTTTCTCCAATGCAACTGAAACAAAAATAAAACCTATTAGCTTATGGTTAGGACACTCGATGAGGAACGCGACGAGCAAGCGCCTATCTGTACTATACACAGAACAAGTAAGACTCGCTACGCTCGGCTACGTGTGTTCTGTGGTACTATTAATTTGTAAATAAGTTACCTTGTTTGTCCTCCTCGTGCTGCCTCTCGAGGCGCGAGATGGCGGTCTGTATGGGGTCGTTGCTGAGCTCGTTGAGCATGATCTCGTCGCGCGCGAAGTTGTAGTCGATCGGCTGCGCGGGAGTTTGCGGCTCAGACGCTGCCGCGGCTGGGAAGATAAGTTAAATTTTACAATGCATTTCGTGGTTATGATGCCTTTAAAAATAAAAACTAGGGCCTCAGTTGAGACTGATCGGACTCACGCCTCTTGTAATTTTATCTATTTTTAAAGGGTTATATAATTTGAGGGGAGCTTTATTATATTTAAAGCATTTCTCTATTAGTGACAGATAAAACATACCCGAAATTACATTTTCTTTGTTTACTTAAATTGGTTGACTTTGGTTAAATTATTGTTTTAGAGGTGAATTCTTTGGAAAGCCCGAAACAGCTATCAGGCTCTCCAAAGTTTACAAGGGCTGATAATTTAATTTACCGTATCAAAGTGCTTTTAGAAGCAGGAAAAGATTATTTCGTTTTTCTGTGCAACAACTCACTAGTAGCCTTCGGACAATTGACACGGAAGAAGTGATGATTCCCCCACAGGATCCGGTCGGCGTGTCCGAGCCGTACGCGCGTGACGACCGGCGTGCCGTTGACGAAGCATCGCGCGCCACCTAGCGGCTCCATATGCAGGCCGCCGCCTTCCACAGCAAGCTGGCAGTGCTGCGGCTGGATGCCGAGGCCGGAGAGCTGGATGTCAGCCGAACTGGCCGCGCCGACTAGCGTACGATCCTAGAGAAGGAAACGATTTAATTTGGGGGGAGTGTGGACGCCAAATTTAAACTAACGTGTAGTTTCACAAGGTGACTACTTAAACTCTTGTTGAAAGAAAAATATTTTGAGAAATTCAAAATCCTCTTATGCTCAAAAACATTCAAACTCAATTTGAGCATCGATTTATTTCTAGTTATAAAACCATTGGTGGCAAAAAAGCTACCACCATATTTTGAAATGTATATTCTTGAGTTAGGATTTAAAATCTATGAAATAAAAAATGACTATACTAGTTAAAGTAAAGCTCTAACTGCTACAAAAATATTTAATAAAGCGACCAAATACACAGAACGTTTTGAGCATAGATCGATTTCTATTTAAAAAAAAATTGAGTTGATCCAATATAGGTCAATTGGAAGCTTGTGTTTAATTTAACTGTAAGATTAAATGGCAATTTATACTAAAACAATTCTAGTCAAAATAGTCCTACCATACCAAGACACTTCCTGAGATAAAAAGTAGTGCAGGAAAGGAGAAATGTTGAAGCTCGATTGAATACGTGGGGTATTGATAGGCGCGTGACTACACCCCTATTGCATCGCGCATTACCTCATGAAACGCATCAGTTAAATAGTGGTGCTATAGAACCAAACTGGTTAATGTCTAACAGTACACAGTATGTGTAAGGTACCTTCAAATAATAGACAAGGAGTTCGTTGAGCGACGGATCAGCATTGAGATTGACCAGGTAATATTTGTTCTTCTCCACTTTGATACCACTGGCTTGCACACTTATTCCCATTTTCTCTAGGGCTTGCTGCCGTTCGCTTTGTACACGACCTAGAAATAATAAAGAATACGTTGGAATAACATATCTCTTACATCAATAGGAAACTGCTGTTCTTTAATTGTCAATCATACCAGTTTCAACAAGTTTTTCTTCCCACGTCCTGGACATTTCTTTCATTAGATGTTCGCTTTGAGCCAACTGTTCGTGGACATCCTCACCCACGGGAGAACCCTAAAACAAAACACAATATTGAAAGATAAGCTAAAAGGGCTTGCTCATAATCAAAATTTCACCCAATAATGTGATGTGTAATGTAATCTTTAATAGAGCAACCCTAAAGAGAGAAAAATCAAGAGGGTTAGAAGAAGCAAAAAGCTTCTCAAACCTTGAAGACTTTAAAGTTGACAAAGTTTCGATAGGAATATCAAATGATCGTGAGTGTATCAACTCGTATCACCTAACTTTGATTCGAGGTGGAAGAAAATAATATTATATTTTTTTCGAAATTAGAATATTTGTATTATAAATTCAGAACAAAGGACGTAGACACTGATTGCCTGTTGCAACAGTAAAAGATCATACCGTGGCGTATTTGAGCATCTCCTTCAGCGCTTCCACCTCTTGCCGCAGTTCGCGAATGATGCGCGCGTTCGGATCTTCGTTCACCACCGCGTGGTTGACGATGCGCTTCGCCCGGTCCGCGTAGCGCAGCGTTGATAGGGTCTCTTCGTAGTTGTCGGCCGCTGGGGATACTGTGGCCACCTAGAAGTACACAAATTTACTTATATTATTTTTAATGAGATAAAGCCTTAAATGGACCACTTAATGGGTTGGGTGCAGAGTGAATATTTTGCCACCACGAGCTGTGGATTAATAATAATGACAAAGGGTTACATTGCAAGGTATTGCCAATTTTTCAGGGACCACTCAAAATCAGTTACTAAATCGATCTACGTAAAAAACAAACTATTTTTTTTTTCATATTTCATTATTACTATCCGCTAGTAAAAGATGGTACGCGTGGATAATCTTGTCTCATTCATAAAAAATACGCACACACTATCGAGCATTGTAAACTAAACTTTAATTCTAAAATTAAGAATAGAGAGATAGAGATATAAAAATGCACTTTCAAACGAGTAACTGAGAAGGAGATAACAATTTTAGGTGATAATCATACATGGGTCAGATTTCGTCGTCGTATCAGAAGAGAATGGGACATAACGCTAGAAGAAAAAAGAATCTTACCATAACAGTCTTGCTGTTCCCCCCAAGGTTGTCTTTCAACAGCCACGTGAGCACGGAGTCTCTGTAGGGCACGAATTTGTCTTTGTTCGGCTTGCCCGATGATTGGTCCGCCAGTTTGGAGATCACCAACCCAAGGGTCGTGAGGGACCTGGAAGAATACCACATATTAGAAAGTAGACGGTCAATACACAATCCGATTAAATTGGTTGATTGAATGATCTGCTGTTAAGCACCGTTTATGGAAACAATATCAAAATATGTTATTTTTTTAGTTGTTATTTTTTTTTACTGAAACCCAGTTCTGGGTTCTGGTTGGGAGAAAGCTTTAGGCAATTCTCTCCTCTAATTTTAAAAGTGTTTTTGTTTTATTCAATATTTTAAATTTACTTCTAAATACCTACTTAAATTGGTGGGTCATTTTATTTTTATTCCTTGTCTTCAGATGCAAAAGTGGGCAGCACTCTTGCATCTTTTTCTTATTTTACTGACCCAAGGAAGGCTGGCCCCACAGGTTTTTTAATTAACACATCGAGTCGTACGGATTTATTTCTACAAATGCTATGCTCATCGCGTAACAAATTACAGACCTATGATGGTGTTGCAATAACTCTCCCGAGTACGATAACTCTGTAAATGCTTGCTTGTATAGCTTTAATAACCTCACTAACGAATACATACCTATATTTAATATCAGTTTATGCGACAAACATGAAACTACTAAGCCATGGCGTGCTACCGTTTAAGTTTGCGTTGTGATTTGTTACTATTTGTCACGCTATAACCAACAGAATTGCCAGAGAATAATGAGCAGAACCAGCCTCAAGGCGGAGCAAAAGCTTACTAAACATTTTCTTTGTTTTGTTATTATTTTACAACACGTAAAACCACTTGCGCAGTTACGGAATAAAATAGAAAATTTTACCACTTGTATTCACGTCTCACTTGCACTTTGTGACATAAGTGAGAAGCAAAGAATTTTATTTATTGTTGCGAGGATTGTATTGTTACCTGAATTTCTTACTGTCTGTTCTTCAGTTTTGGATGGCGATACTAGTCTTTGTCTTTAGCATCATTTTTAGATCCTACAAATACTTAGTATTGCAATTTGTCTTGTGTCAGGACTAAGCTAAAGACTTACCAGACAATAAGACTGAAAACATGAATACTTACTTGTTAATGTTGGATCCTTCCTTGAGCCGGTCACCAACAGCTCCGGTCTTGACCGCTCGTTCCGAACCGGCCAAATCGACAAGCGATAGTCTTGCGACCTTTTCGCCTGTGACGCCGGTCGCTGCGTCGCATAATGTTTGTGTGAGGACCACGCTGAAGACCGCGTGTGACCGAGAGGACTCGCTGTTCATGTTTGTCGCAGCGACCGTTCGGGATTTGTTGCCTTCAGTCATTAGGTTGTCAATATCCTGTCGGCAATAAGAAAAAATATTTTGATTAACATAAAGACAAAACTTCTATTACGTGCTAAAGAAGTGAAAGTAATACACAGTTTCCAGGTTATTCCTCTCTAACAATTCTTATTAAGATAGGTTATAAATATACCAAGAAAATTAATTTTGTAACATAACGATTCCTTTTTTTAGGCGCTCGACGTAAACAAAACTTTATCCGATATTGTGACGTACTAAAACTTGAGAGCTGTTCTTGCAACTTGAGCCCGAGTGCGACACGGGCAACTTCTCAGGGCCAAAATTAAATTTACCTTCATTCAATGTTGCCAACTTTAGCTGCTAAGCCACGAAATTACCATAACTATTTAACTGTTAAAGGTGAATACATATATGTATATGTATTATTAAACATCGATGATAAATAAAAAATGGTTTTAATTCTGCAACAAGGTTTTACACATACGAAAATTGAATTTGATATACGAGCCGGCGCTCGGCGAGTTTTTTAAACACAGCATATGAAACTTTTTGATTACGTGCTATGTTACACTTGCCACAAAAATTGGTTACAAGGTCCAATATATCAATCGGTGAGCAGAAATAATAGAATCGAAGCTGTATCGATACATATTATAGCCTAGTACATACAGGGTGTGGTTTTGTACCGTAGCCAAATATAAAGGAAAGTGTTCATCAATACTGCGAACTTTTACCCCATAGCATAGCCGCAAATGTAAGGCTCACTTGCACATGCCAGGATTAGCTTTTAGCCCGAACTATCCACTAACAACGTATTAAAAATAATTCTTTAGCTGTCAGTTTATAAGATAATGACAGAGACAGAAAGATGTCCTAATCTCGTGCTAAACTAATCCGGTGGTGCGCAAGTCCACCTAAGGACGCAAATGTGCAAATTAAAACAAGAACTAACGAATCCATAAACGTGCAAAACAAAAAATCCACGCGGTCAACATCGAGATAAAAAAATTAAATACTTTACCGCAATGCCCTACCTAGATTTAAGGAGGCGATGGACATATGGTCAAAACTGTATTTTGTACCTTCAAAATCACCCTGTATTACCTCCAGAGCTTCTCTGCACAATTACCACTGTGAATACAAAATTCAATTCGGGAAATATTTGCTCCATCTCTTTGTTTCGTTATTTTTATTGGGTAGAAGCGCGGGGTAAATTTAAATTAGACCTTTTTATACAGGCATAAACCCTCTCAATCAATTTGGATGCGGAGGATTTGAAACAATATTCTGGCATATTTCCATAAATGGCTAAAGTTTGCGCGATTCAGATATGAAATAAGGGATTTACGCCCGTAGCACACCTCCGCTGCTAAACACGAGTAGCGAAACCGCTGGATGCTTTCCGCTGCGATCTATTATAGTGTAGAGTGACAAAGCGTTCCGCGGCAAGTCAGTCAGTTTAGTTGAGACAATCGGAGTGTCATCGATTTCTGACATCTTGGATATTTTTTTTATTTTTATTAAAGCGCACTTTTACTTCTTAAAAATTGTCAACATCGACAAACACTTGCGGAAACTAAAAATGGTGGAAGTGTGACAGGTGTCGGAGCAGATCGGCAAAACCGCGAGGGGAAAGAGACAGGATTATAGTCAAATCAATGCGCTAGAACAGGCAATTTCGCTAATGTTCCGCTTCTCATACTTGCAGACAGTACATGGCGACATTATTGCGGTTCTGCTGTTAGAAAAATAATAATAACAGAATACCTATCATAAGAATACAGAACTCAAATGAACTGAACTAATAAAGTATCCTAGACAATAAAACGTCAACTAATAACAAAAAGTAAAATGTTCTCCATTGAACTTTTAAGTTCAAAATCAGTCATGGAAACTTTTTGTAGTTATCTACTATAAGCTGTTGCTGCACTAATTGCCTACAGAAAAGTTGCCTACAGAGTGAAATAATACTCATAGGCGTTCAAGGTAAAAAGATCTTTTTCTAAACTAAAATAATTTTCACCTGTGCAATAGCCAACATGACAATACCCATCAATTTTTCCCCTATAAATCATCATATTCATAGGGGAAAAATTGATGGGATATCATAGCTAGCGTATTTTATTCAAAACCCCGTTCGTTAAATATCTACATTTTATTGGCTTAAATTTTAATACAAAACGTACAAAGCTTACGGATTTTCCTGCTCATACCTATTCAGAGCACGTAAAGAATCCATGTCATCGTGTAATAACGAGTTGACATGAAGTTTTTCTTCATTAACAGTAAAGCTCCGTGAAACGAGGCCGTCCCACATCTATTAAGATTTGGAACAATACTTTTGCCGGAGTCGCACGCGCTCTAAGCCGCGAGGAAAGCCATGATACAATATTCAAGGAAACGCTTCCGAAACTGAGTTGTAAGCCAGATATAACAGTCATGGCAAATCAGCAATCTACTTAATTTGCTTCTTTGCGTCAAAATCTGACTACAATATTACCTGATGGCAATGACTAAAAAATGATAAATTAATATTATGTTTTCGACGAATAAAATATCAGTCGCAATAAATGAATGGTGTATGTTAGTGACAAATGTTGTTAATAATAGAGAAATGTGGTTGCTTTAGATTTAGATTTCCTACTTTATGGTAAACTGGATAAATCACTTTCGTATCACTAATGTTTCATTAACTTGTGAAATGTGCCCCTTTTAAATCATCATCACCGCACAATAAAGCCTTGTGAATAACGCAGCAGAACTATATCAGAAGTCTCAGTTTTGAAACCCATCGTTCTCATGCAAATGCAATGAAATCGTGACTTATCAAATAAAGGGATATTTAATGAGCGATATGCCCTCTCATTTGGTTTGTACTGAGCTGGCTGTTCTTCTTTTACCTGTTTCGTTTTCGCGTGAACAAAAGCAAAGAGCTGTTTTCAATTCCACGGAACAGTTTTATTTTTGCCCGAGACAGCGAGCGCTAGAGGCGAATAAAATAAAACGATTGTTTACGAGAAGACAGCGCTTTATTGGGTGGAATTAAAGAAAATCATCGGCTCTGGCTGTGCCAATTAATGTAGGCAAGGACCGCCAGGCAATATCGCGATATTGCTCAGATGTATGTCTTTAAGATTCGACTTGCGAAGTTGTGACCCATATACTTGAAAAGGTCAATCTTAGAAGTTGTTTATTATATTAATGTAAATTTAAGTAAATATTAAGAGATCGAAACGACTCTAACGATTAGATGAAAATTTGTGTTTGGACATGGTTAAAACGTCTCCCGTAGTTGTAATTTTTATTCAAAAGTATTTTTTTACACGTAAAAACCCCTTGTTTATAGCTACTTTTACAGCCTTCTATCGCTATATTCCTAAAGAAACAATGAAACCAACGAACTTAAGTCATTTACAACACGCAAGTTATTTTCGCCACTATTACATCAATGGTCTAATCGTCTACTCGAGTTTCACATTCCCCGAAATATCTAGATCGCATTAAGGGATTTGCGAGATCCACCGGCCGATCAGGTTGAAGGCTCTGAAGCCTTCCAAGGGTTGAGTCTTGGGCGAGGATTACGAGCTGACCTTTGGCAATCTCCGATTTTCAATTCGACCGTTTACAAACTACGCAGAAGGAAAGGTTTAACACAACCTTGCATGAAAAATAATATACTTCTGTGCGGGGTTTGAAACTATTAACAGTTTTCTACAATTAGACCTTTTCAAGGCATTCTGTTGTGATTGTCAGTCATGCATGGCAAACTGTATCAGTTAGTATTTTACGGTTTTAATACCTACTATTAATATTTTTATTATTCGCCTTTTGAGCTTTGCTTTCACATTTGATGTAGGTAGCTTCTTGTTCTTTGTGAATCGTATTATTTTACTGGCTTTTTATAAGTAGTAGTAGTATACCAAACTAAGATATTTCTTATATGTAAAGAACATCCATCGGATAATTTAGTAAAGTAGACAAATTACTTAAAGCAATTTCGTTCCATCCATTATCGTAACAAGATTTATTTTACGATAATACTGAAATCGTTTAGAAGACTTGATAAAGCGAAAACAGAATTTATAACGAGCGTGCTAGTTTCGATCAATCAAATTATTTACATATACTATTCGTTGTATTGTTTTCCAGGGCTTATTAATATTAAACATTTCAATGTGCATGTACAAAATCAAAGGAGGCTATTGCGATTGTTACTTAAAGCATAGAGACAAAAATATCTCTTGATAAGAGAATAAGAGCTTAAACACGAATTTTCATAGAAGAAAATTAAGTTTCTTTAAAATGACACCGGGCAGCGGAGCGAACCTGTATGCCATACTCTATTAAAATATGGATGCCAAATCTCGTCTTTTCTGCATAAAGCTTTACGTACAAGTAAGTACGGCCTACATTTTTATCCGTCTATGTGGAGTAAAAAAATGACATTGTCGACCTGTATGATTTTACTAACATACCACGTGATTTACCGGTTGTCAATTCGTTATCGAAAGGTTCTTAATCGATCTGTTCCGTTCAACGAGCATTAACAGAAAATAGCTTTTCGACAAAAAATTAATACCTACCTACAGCACAATAAACAATGAAGTTAATAATTTATCAAAACCAAATCCAAACCAAAAATGATTGCTCTAATCTCGAATTATCTTGCCTGCGGGAGAACGATAGCGTCCGTCACTAACGGTTTCAATGCCGATATCCAATATATCACTAATAATCACTACCTCATCATCATCATCATATCAGCCTGTTGCAGTCCACTGCTGGACATAGGCCCCCCAAGGAGCGCCACAGCGCACGATCATCTACCTATTCTCATCAGATTAGCCAATCTAGGGAAAGCCCAGTCACGCGTGGTCTCCTGCAATTTACCATAACGTTTTACAAACTATTTCAAATCCCAGGGCACTGAATAAGTTTAGGAAATTCGGCTCTGTCTTTAAAATTAGCCGATTTTAGTATTTCTTAATTTTTTAAGGTGTCTCTACAAAGTAGCTCTTGGGCGCCCTTGGGAGACGTCCTAACCATATTTATAAATAATTTGATATACATGTGAAACATAAATTGATACGATTCGTTGTATGTGATCCCTCGTTCATAAAGTACTATAATAAGAAGAACAGTAGGTATAACAAACCAACCTATTTTACTGTAACGATATCGAAGTATCAAGAACTAGAAAGTAGCTTTTTTTCAAGTCGACTAACTAAATTATTCAACACTGAGTAAACAGAGCATTAAACTAATTGAATAAACAATTAATGTTTATTCTCATATAAGCTTTTCGATTTCTGTTTTGTACACATTAAAATAATTATCTATCCTGTAACGTAAGGACTGTCCTCCACAACCCACAACCCACTTTTGATCTCGCTAAAGCTCACTAATTTATTTCTGTGCCCCTAAGGGTCACTTTTACCCAGCCCACGGGTGACCTAAAGAAATATTCGGAACGAGCCACCTGTCCTCGGCGACCCAAGAATAAATTACTTTTTGTTTTATTTACATATTGACCTAAACTACGAACAGGATGTTTTAAAATATTAATCCTTCGGGAACCAATGAACTTGTTTTGTGGGACATAAAGTAGCCTACCTCGGTCAGAGGCTATAATAATTAATACCGCTTAGAAACTGTTTTTTAAATAATTTTAATACCTTGACATTGATATCATTATAATGTATTTTCTATTAAGTCTACGATCGTATCATCTACATACTCTTTAACGTAATGTAAGGGGATAAACAAAGCCTGAATAATATTTCCACATATCTCGCGTTGTGCCTAAGAAGCTCATATGCGTAGGATATTAAACCTATTAAGGAGCGGTGGCGGTGTGATATGTCTGAACAATGGAGTATAAATACAGTGAGCTACCCTCCATGACAAATCATTAATGACTTATTGGTTGTCAGCCAACGGCTCACTCTCTCTATAACTACTTACTAGTCAGAGGTGTTACGAATAAGAAAGAGTTCGCAGTTAATTATAGATGTTAAGAGCTCAATGCTCAACTATAACATTGTAACCTTTTACCATAGTATAATAATGACTACTGCTTTTACGGAGAACGGCTGACTTCGAACTAGATGATCTAACTATAGCCAATATATAAAATTGTGCCCATTAACGTGTGTCTGTGTAGCCTGCTTCACATTTCCAGGGTAAATTTGCGATTCTACTGAATCTGATGATTCGATTATGTCCGAAGTTTAGGTTACAAAGCCTCGAGACTCCGCCTAAAATGTAGGTGATTTATGATTATTAAGGAAAAAATTAATATTAATGGAGATGAAGATTGCACGAAAACGGAAAACGTGGGAATTTCTAACTAATGACTTTCACGTTTTGGGATGGCGATCTAAGTCTTGACAATATTAATTAACCTATTTTCGAGAACCTTAAATAGGTCACACTGAAAAATGACAAGAGAGAGAGGAAAAGGAGATGTGAAGGTAAAGGGACATAAACATGACGTCACTGTTTGGGACACCCTGTATTATTCGTAATTTATTACACTGGTAACACTAAACCTAGCCACCTAAGCTAGACTAGCTTGCAATACTTTGATGGTTGTCCAAAAAGTAAGGAAATAAATCATCGAGAAAGAAGCGTAATTTCATTTTATTGTTCAAACGTAGCCTTTTGCCGGCTCTTTTCAAAGTTTAGTTAACCCTCCGTGTACGAGGTGGGGTGTGACATACCCCAGCGGCTGAAAATTTTGAATATTTATTTTACGATAAAAACTACCAAGTTCATTTTCGCAATAGCTGCAAATGCAACGTTGTCGGTCCGACTAGTGCGAAGCATCTAGTCCGGCGTCATCATCCGCGCGCGTAATACGTGCGTAAAGTGTGCTTGGGTATCGCACACCCCACCTTGTATGGCGCGTGGCTCAAAAGGTACGTGTAACTACTTTTGTTTTTTATTGGTTTATGTGTTTATTTTATGATTTTAACATGAAAAAATATTGTTAGCAGGTAACATTATTAATAAGAAATGTCTCACATACCGGAAGACGATATATTACGAGAATTAATGAAAGAAAACGATGATATTGACTTGGAATATAATATGAATGAAGAACAAGGTTCGGATGATGAGGCAGATCACATCAGTAATCATATCAATACAGATAGTGAAGTGTATGCTGACATAACATCTTCTGATTCAGATAGTGATGACATACCTCTCTCAGAGCTACAATCTGATTTATGAAACATGCAGATTTTTATTGTCAAGACTGTGGTAACTTTAATGACGAAAATCTGAATGAATGTTGCTTTAATTATAATTAATTGTTATCAGGTCAGAAGTACTTAAAATGTAGTATAATTAATTGACAAATTGTGATTGTTACACGTGCCATTTGAATTTAGCCATTGAGAAAAGGCTTGATTAGTTTTTAGTTTGAAGAAAAGTTAAGTTTTTATATTTTTATTAATAAAGATATTTTATAATAAGTAAATTAAATGTGTTTTACTTTAACCCAATCTTTATGAATTATTAAAATAGACTTACTATTATTTAACTCTCAAAATCATTAATTTTATGGAATTAATTACATCTTATTTGTGGGGTATGACAAACCCCACCTAGTATGGCATGCGAGTTTTAGTCACCTAGTATGCGGAAGGTTAAATAAGAAAGAATTACAATGGCTGTACGGTATTCGAATGCAAAATATCTTGTGCGTGTTTCGACAACAATGAGCGCTAAGCTAAATGAGTTGGATCGGGCCGGAATAATACATTTTAGGCTGTGTCCCTCTGTCCTCTGTGGCGGAGACACGCAGAGCTTTATAATTTGAGGACAAAGTTATACAAGAAAACATATATTTTAAGCAAGTTCATCATCTTTTTAGCAGTGCCACCATCTTGGACAATAGATTTGACAAACTGTTATTTTTCTATCTACTTCTGTTGACTCTTTTAATCATAAAGATAAAATGCCAAATTTATTTCGCTAGATTAGTACATGTTAGCTCAGTTCGCTTCGCTTCGCTTTCTTTGGACAAAGAGCGAACATCGAAGCCAGTGAAGCGACCGTATCGAACCAAATTGGGCCGGTCTGTTTAATTTGCAATATTGATGCGATCGACCGTCACCGTGCCGGGTTTCAATGTCACTCGCTTTGTGCCGACAGGTTGTGAATACACTTTGCCTAAACACATAATGTATAGATTTTATCGGCCCGATTCCTGTTTACACTAGCTCGCAGAACATATCTATTAAGATACCTAATTAAAACCGAATATCTTAGACATTTCTAAACTACGATTATATCCGGCAAAATACAGGTATTCAAATGGCCAATCTTCTTTGAATCAACTATTTACTCGTTACGATTATTTCTTTAATCGTTATATTAATTTACAGAGCGATATGCATTGTTTTAATTTTAAACTAATGCCTATATTTTTATATAACCACATGACAATTTCAGGGTATATTTTAATGCGGAGCTCATTAGTAGCAGTCAAGCTCACACTCGGGATTCGTGAGTTTGAATCCTAGCATACCACTGGACTTTTTGGACGTTGCCAAGGAACAAAGCGCTATATAGGTGGAAGAGAATTCTAGATTGAATAATTTTTAGACTATTGTAGACCATGAAATCTTATGGTTCATTGTCGTTGGTCCAGGTATTCGATAAAATTACTTCATTTGTTGCCGGAGTCTGGCCTCTAGATGGTAAAAGTTAAGCCTGTCTGTAGTATGTCATCATGATGAATTAATTTACTCTGCTACTACATAGTTTATATCACTTGTCTCAGAGCAGTTTAGCCTCCACTTTTGATGACCAGATATTTTTTATAATACTACATCTCGGTCATCTTTCAGGTCCAACCCATATAAAACCATAAAAAATCTCATCATCATGGTCCTGTAGCTTACCATTTTACATCATGTTTTAGGGTTATCGCTCGGATTCCGCGTAGAATGGCTCACAAAACGGGTATCTTAAAGTCCAATGAAAATAAGTGTCATAACGTGTTACGACGTTAATTCGCTTTGTGTTGTAAATATTTTCTTAACGGTTAGTAGCTGATGTTTCTATGACCGGCTTGAAGTTACAGATTTATGTTGAATGTATATCTGAACTACAGTGTATCTTATGGCTAGCGCTGCTCTGCTTTCGAGTAGTACAATTAGCTTTATACGAATAACCGATTTCACGAACACACAGACACATGTATCTACAAGATTTTGAATGGATCGGGATGTAAGGTGTGTCTCATAAATGTCAGGTAAATATGACAAATGATTTGCTTTTCTACTATACCTACCAATGTATTTACATAATGCATACATTCATTCTGTAAATCGTACATATTATTATACACAATCACCATTACCATGTCGTAACTCTATTAGTAACTTAGTTTCTGTAAAAGTTTGATTAATAGTTAAATCGATAAGCCATACCATGCAGTGTACTGACTTTCATATGAGAGTTAAGTAAAACGAGATACAATAGAAAATGTGTTATTTGGTTGGAAGCCAGTTCACCGGTGACCTCCTTAACATTCAAGGTGTTGAGCAAGTTCGTAATTTAGCTAGCCTTAATTCGCCATGGCTAAGTTAAACTAGCCATATGTAAGTAGGTACAAACTGGGAATAAAATATTAGTTTCCTATAAGATATAAATCCTATCCACCCACCAACGGATTCAATTTTATTTTTATAGTTCACCTAACCTAAATAATATAGTCATAAAATGAGATGCAAGATTAAAATACACGGGGCTTTTAAATTTCATAGAAATTCTTCTATAAAATTAAGGATTCCAAATAGCCCATTCAAAGTTCACGAGATCGCCGATACAGAATCTCAAACGAAATATTTGGAAGCGAAAGGGACCAAGTCGATGGTCCGACTGACAAGCGAAATGACACCGTTAAGCCCTGGGGCGGGATAAGCTGTGGGTGACCACACGTCGGATTGTCAGGATTTTGTTACTTCATGCCAAAATAAGTTAATCTTAGCATACAATTTCAGATGTTTCTATCGTAATTGGGAAACATTGTGTATATTTATTTATTTACAAAACATATAAGGGTAATTCAAGTCTCAAAACTCCTAAATCTGATAAGCACATTGGTTTATTCACTTACTATCTATCAATTAACATTAAACAATCAGAACGAGATTTACAAAAAAATGCCTTAAATGTGCGACTTGATTTGACTATAGTAAAACATTATCTAAATAACTAACTTCCACGAGAATATTTTAATGTCAGGATCCATAAACATAAAAAATGGTTACCCTACTTGATCCGGCATAATGAAGCTGTCCGAACGGCCAATCTGCTCAAAAGTGCGATTTTATCCGTTTTGTCGGCGCAAATGCACTCCTTTAACAATACAGGTAAATAAAGTAGGTGTAGTCTCCCCGGCAAAAAAAAATTGCGCATACATTAAAACCGATAGTCACTTACTTCAAATGCTGGCAGGATAAGGCTTATAAATACTAGACATTGCGCTAGCCTTGTTCTGGCATTAAAAATATTAAATACTAGTAAGCATACAGGATTACTGCTTTTGCCACTATTGGTATAAAGTTTCTCTATACTGCTCCGTATGAATGTAATGCTATATTTAACCAACAAAGTTAACGACAATCCATGTCTTAAAACCCATGCAAGACTCAGGGAAGATATAGTTAATAATAATAAAAGTTCATAGATAAACCCTTGAAATAATTAGCAAGGGTTCGTCGTTAAATGGACGCAAGCGATTGGCTTTTGCACGAGTGTCTTTTGTGTCTGACAATGGACAGATTAGCAGTCCCTGTGTGCGGAACTAGTTTTATGCGCCTAGTGAGAAATGGACCTACTACCTCTATTTCTATCATGCTCCTTTTGAAGACTTTTCATAAATAGCCCCAGCTATTCTCGGGCCGTTGTTTAAAATTGTTATTTTTAGCTACTTCAGGATTTATTGGAGGGGCGAAAAGTTCTTCTTTTTGCACCGCTTAACAAACACTAATTGACGTTTTAGGCTGCTTTGAAGAAACATTTGTTTACTTATTCAAAATGAAGTAACTACTTAAGTCATTAATCTGTTACGACGATGCGTATTGATTTACGTTTAGGTGAATCAATTGCACATGGTGAAGTGGCCATAGCGGAAGGAATATGCTCAAGAGGTTCCGTTAATGACTGAGTGCTGGTAGGCTTAGTTTAGAATAAAGGATGATGTTCCACTCTCTACTTAGCCTGCATATTTTTTAATTTAAAGCTACTCAGTAACGATATTCCCATTATTTTCAACGTCTGGTAAAATGAAGCACTAAGTTTTAACCACACAATGTATTTAACTCACTAATTTGCTCCACTTTGAATAATCCCCTCGCCAATGGACAAATCTCCCGAAACTCGGAAATCCTTGAAACTCAGACCAAGTTTATACATTTCCGAAATGAATTGAAGTCTTGTACCGAGTCCTAGTGTACAGTCAAGGACCGATATTATAACACACTTTTGATAACTCGGCAACCTTAATCCGTTGTTTATAAAGTTCAATTTTTGTCAAAAGCATGGATATTCTTGTTCTTCGTTGTACCGAAAAGGCAACTAGAACAACGTAATGACCGACAGGGAATCGCAATTAGGACCTGAATTAACTTTTGACCTTTCGTGTTTTCTGTACCAATTGGATTAACGCAAGTCTAGTTATATTTCACCTTAGTTTGTTTTCAAGGCAAGGTTAAATCGGTCGGTGCTTTTCTTTTACAAGCACGTATTCAGGCTTACAGCAATGCCTCTTAGTATCTTGAATGAATGAAGTTAATTTTATTTATCTATCTTAAGCCCATAAAAAATTGAGTTAATATTATAGAATACAGGACGTTAGTTTATTAAGAATCAATGATATTTAAACAATTTTGTAGCAATTTTGACGACCTCCGTAGCCGCCATCTCTGAGGTTCCGGGTTCGATCCCCGGTCGGGTCAATGTAGAAAATGAATTTTTCTATATTGGCTCGGGTCTGGGTGTTGTGGTACCGTCGTTGTTTCTGATTTCTATAACACAAGTGCTTTAGCAACTTACCTTAGGATCAGAGCAATGTATGTGATGTAGTCCAATATTTATTTATTATTTATTTATTTAATTATTCCCTTTCAAATTCGAGTGATAAAGCTGCATAAAGCACTTATTCTTCCTCCGGTCAATCTCAAACAAAACAGACATGTGCGAAAACGGGCATAGCTACAAAGATAATTAAGATAGGCGGACGATAAGGGCTCGCCTCACACGCATGAAAGATTTGCGTCCGATTTCATCTTTTGCGGTAATCGTATTTGCCATAGTATTCATTGATGTCGGAGCAGGCCAACACTATTGAAAATGTGCATGTTTACAACAAGTAACATCATTCCAGTCTCCTCGTGAATTGCAGGAACTGAATTGCAAAGCGAGTTAGAAGTGGGGACTGACAAACTCTTGTCCTCTCTTTTCAACATACCTTGAAAGATGCGACAGCCAGCTGCGAGAGGCCGTCGACGTAGGGTCCGAGGACGACATGCTCGCGCACTCGCAACGACCGCCGCGACGTCTCTGGGTCCAGCAGGTCATGGACTCGCTCGTTGTAGATCTCCATGTATGACACTTCCACCTGAAGGGGTAAAGAATAATACTTTAACATAGAACACGATTATGATATCAACGCAAATAAACGGAGATTGTTCCAGTGTCCAGTTGGATGGTCAAGACACGTATATTTTTTTAAAAGACTACATGTTCAATTACAACGACTAAGTGTAGTAATTTAATAATAAAAGCGAACAGGAGTGGCATGCATTGGCAGAGGCCTATGTCCAACAGTGGACAAAAACATAAACCGGAATTATATCGCTATTTTAACCGGTATAGAAGTAAAGATAACGGCTGATTGACGACAGTAAATGTTAAAAACTAATCACTTTTCAGATGTGATCATTTAGTAAGATTTCTAACTAACACCACTTTACTACTACTAGTAAAGTGGTGTTAGTTAGAAATCTTACTAAATGATCTTTTGAAAGCTACTTTTGTGTTTTTCGTGTCTACACACGAAAAACACAAAAGTAGCTTCTGGTTCCCAAAATGATAAGCAAGCTAAAGTGGCACAGCTTATCACTTGGGGACCTGTCGATGACCGGTCGGTACCATGTCATCTGAAATAACACTGTCCTAGTCAGATTATAGGGACGTTATGATGATATTACCTTGTAAGTGAGAGCTGGGGGGTTCTGCAATACATTGATCCTCTCAAACAGCGCATTGCAGAGCCGAGGGATGATGCCGCCCTCGTCGGCTCCGGGCGCGCCCATCATCGTGTAAGATTTTCCGGAGCCTGCAGACAAATCAAAAGTCATGATTAGTGACGACGTTCAGCATGGGAAATATATTTTTTGTTTGCCGCGATGAATGTGAGTTTCTGGTTTTCGAGGCGCTGTGCTATTACAAAAGAGCCGAATTGATCGAGTCTCGATCAAATCATACAAGATAAATAATATACCGTCTTGCCGAGAAAATTTAGTTGTAAATAACCATAAATATCTGAATGTTGGTTGATAGTGTCCGATCAGACAAAAACTTGTAATCATTGTTGGCTTATAAATATATTAAAATCAATGCTTGTAATCTGGGTTTGACCGAATAATTGTCGTTAATACTTTTAGTTTATATTATACAAATTATAATTCTTTATCTAGTTCCACTTTAAGTAAAGGTTAAGCCATATTTAAGGGTATGGTTGTGTCCATTAAATTGATCAATTTTTTGGCAGAGACGAAAAAAATTTTGCTCACCCGCAGAAACTGGACGTCTACTACGAAAAACGATATACGATGTTTCGGACGAAACGAAACACGAACGATACGCAAAGGATAAGCCTACTACGAAACACTATCGGATTTCAATGCTTCGATCGGATCCATAGACACATTTCGGAATGACTTCGTGAAACGAATGACTAAGTTGCTATTTACCGAACTTATAGAAAAAAAAAACGGAAATCATGTAAAAAAAAGGAACAATAAACGTGCTTTTTTATTTTACTGCTTAAAACGATCAATACATCAAATTTTTAAGATTCTATGATATTTATTGTGATTATTTAATGTTTAAATAAAACAAATGTCTTCGTCAAACAACGAACGTCGTCGCCGATATCGGATCCGAAACGTTTCATAGTAAGCAATCCGCAAAACGATTATCGTATTGACGGATTTCGTTTTTCGTAGTAGACGTCCTGACCAATCTGGTCGATTTAATGAGAAAGGTTCCAAAATATTTTTCATATTTCAGCGCATAATGTGTCTTTTGAAAAGTTGTTTAGTTTGAAGCGCACCACAACCATTTAAGAAGCTGAATCATGCCTTGCCTTAATAAAAGGCATTGCATATTTTAAGTAAAAGATTGATGACAAAATCATCAAAATCCTAAATGACAACATTCGTTGGTCGGACTATATAGCAAGCCGCGCTTCAACTGCCGAAAGTTGTCAATTTTTAATCGTAAATTGGTCTGTGTCCTTTACCGTGACATCCAATTGGCTTAATTGATTGCCGTGACGCCACTCAGTTGGTTACACGTCCCCGGGCAGACTTGCGTAACAAGGAGCGTTCGAATAATTCTCCAGAATAGGCAAAAAATATTTCGCATCTCTTAATTATACCGAGACGTGAAACGCGAAATGGAATTAAAAATATTACTTTGTTATTTTAGCTCCTCAAGTTATTGTTTATCCAACCCTGTGGGTTAGGATAGACGTGTAACGTGTTCTGTATTTTTTTACAGGCGTCCTCAAACCTTGTTAAAACTTCTAATTATATTATAAAGGAACATCGCAGCTGAAAAATTGTAGCATACCTTTAGGTTTAAGGCACCTACAGTCAACCGCTATAAACTTTCTACAAAACTTAGAGCATTCAAATGCTCTAAGCTACAAAACGTCGATATTTCCTCAAATGATATTAACTTAAAAATCGAACATCAAGAGTTCAAAATCAAAGGAAAAACACATTTTGCACACTGATTCTGATAGATGTGCCATTATGTTCGGTACAATAACTGTCTGTGGTGATAATTCTATCACTGATTCCACTTATCAAATAATCACTACGTTAAACCAAGTTGTGAAACGTATGTCAAACTTGCGTCAAACGCTTCTGAACTATCTGCCAATTTCAAGTTTATTTCAACACTTATAAAAGAAATAACTAAAAACGAATGACCTTTCTGTTGTCCGTCTTTTAACTCAGGCATGGCAAGGATAGACAAATCAAATTAAAACAAATATCAAATTCTAAGGACAAATTATTGTAATTCTAAATCTTAACTGATACAAAGTTTACAATACATACACTGATGTCTAGTCTACCGAACCTGTTTGCTAATCTTGAGATTTATCATATCCCAATTGACGGCCGATTCTGTAAATTACCTCACGATAACATACATCACTAAATGTTTCTTAGTATAACTACTAAATCATATTGCAGAACAAGATAGTTGTAGAGTCAGTACGAATAGATCTAACAAGGGAGTCGCGTTTCTTATCAGTTACAAGTTTGGAGTCTGCGCAAATAAGATAACCAGATAACCAACCAAGTTCGCCAACGCGAACATTAATGATTATACAACTTCATGAAATATTACTATTGATTTTTTGTACAAAACATTTTACTTGTATTTACTCTACGACAGACTTTTGAACTTTTGGATTTATTTCAATATTGACTCGTACCGGAAATCGAATCCGGAGACGAATCGCCGTGCCAGTATATCAATCGTAACGTCATCATCGAAGTATTGTGTTAGCCGATTATAATACTGACAGTAAACATTACAAACAACTAGCGCATCGAAACCAACTACGGACACGTAATCACAACAATAAATAAAAAGTATACAGTATAAAATAATAAAATATTGGTATAAAATATAAAGGGCACCGTTACTGACTGACTGACTGATCTATCAACGCACAGCTCAAACCCTTAAACGGATTGCACTAGGCATACATGGCTATTATCATGTAGGCGTGCGATTAGGGTTTTCCAAACCTCACCCCCTAAAGAGTAAATGAGGGTTTAAAGTTTGTATGTGAAAACTCAAAATCAAATCTAACGAGAGTACCCGCCAAAAGCTATAAATAAATACGAGATTATGAACCAATTATTTAACAATTTTGAAATAATGGGGCAATATTTCTCTATAAATAGGATTAAGCAGTCATATTTCACGGAGGACTTGTTAATTATGAACTTAATAACGACATAAACACCCATTTTGGTCTAACTTAAGGTCGAATCCCATTTATGTTAATTTTAATTCAGATTGACGAGCTATTTATGTCGACATGTTTATTGTATAACGTATAATATACAATAAAACCTAAACTGATTACATTAATTAATGTATGTAAGAATAAAGGTATCACCTTTTCGACAAAGATATCAAAATCATTGTTACGGAATAAAGGTAGCTGTGATGAACACATACTTAGATTAGCCGGCTAGAGCCAGAGCAAGCCATGAGCCAGTTAGCATTAGCGTAGCATTTTAAGCTACTACGCTTCAGCCTAAGGTGAAGATTAACCTTGCGCGATAAGTCTAGAAAAAAAATACTATGCTCGAACTTCCCTTGATAAAATACCCGTTCAGTACCTACCTACCACTTGATTCCAAATGTTGGATTTACAGAATATTTTATAGAGCGCTATCATTCTTTATAAGGACCCTATCTTAAAGCGTTGTACATTATATTTAAAATAAACAAGAGTAATGATTGCGAGTAAGCCTCATAAATCTCAAAGCTCCTTTATATATTCAGGATTCTGGAAAATAAACGTAAACTAGGACCTTTCATTCAATGATAATAAACTAGTAGGCGTTTTAAAATTCTGCTTTTATACTTTTTGCATAACGTATAAGCTCTATTTCTGACTTCAAAAAGAAGAGTCAGTTAAAGTGTATGTTTTGGTTTGAACGTTATGTAAGATTTTTATCAAATGTGAACAGCTTTAATAACTTCCAAAAAAAAAAACAAATAATATTACTAAGGGTGCAAAACTGGATGAGTAAATTGGTGTACAGCAGATATCTTGTTCGGACACAAACGATTCGTCGTGTGGAGGAAATTTAAGACAATAAATACTATTGTTTCTTCCTCGCTTTTAAAACATCTTGCATAGAGAAACGACCTAGATAATATAGACAGAAATCATATCCTAAACTAAGATTTACTCTGAAATGTAGTCACTCACAAAATCAAGAAGCTCCTAAATAATCTCGAGCACAACTGATAAAATCCACATTTCAGCACCAAGGTAATAGAAAGCGATTAGTTAAGGAACTAATAGCATTAAGCATCAAAGATACAGCGAATCCTACTCAAGCTCGTCTGACGAGATAAATTAATATGCCTATTAATTAGGGGGTACTGATTTTCAAAAGAGATAATGGTAACATTGGAAAAGAAGTAACACACAATATAAAAACATATAAAAAAACAAGCATAGATCGCGTCAAAATGAATTTAACGAGCCCAAACCCAAACTAAAAAGTTTTATTAGTAGTCATTGAAGACTTCCATCATCCGCCCTGGCTTCATCATGAGAACAGCAAATGCCATCAAGTTATTGTTTTGGCATTGGAATGTCACACATTTCAAATAAAATTACAAAATTTTAAAATCACCAAAATTATTTTGCTATGAACTCAGCGCTGAATATAAAATTGGGTCGTTTCTTTAAAGTACGCAATCAGTTGCTTACATAACATATATTTTTGGAAAAAACATTGAAATATACTTAATTTTATGGTTACTCAGATTATTATTTTATTAATGGATTACACGCCTGACATACACGTCAAAACATAATTGTAACCAAAATTGCTATGCTACATGGAATTTATATTTATTTTATTTATCATCAGCATCATCATCGCCACTCAACCAAAGGGCGTCAACTGCTTAACATAGGCCTCTCCCGTTTTTTTTACCCTATACCACTGCTTCGGGACAAATTTAGGTTACAACTACTACAACTGACAAAGTCATCAGTACACCTTGAGAATGGTCGTCCAAATACACATACAAAGAAATATCAATTTTAGAAAATATTTTTCACTTAACTTTAATCGTTTAAACCAAAGCTACCCTTTAATCTATTTTCAGATTATTTCAATTCAATTTCCAGACCGTTTTAGGTCATATCTTGTACCAAGATCGGGATTACTCGAGTCGACGCTCGCATGTAGGCTAGGCGACAGAAAAATAAATTGACGCCCCGGCCGCCTTGCTGCCTAGTGCTTTAGGTAAGCCGAGTAAATCGGGTCAATTTTAGATGAACGTTACTGGATTATACAACCGTATTCAGTTTAATGAGATATTTTAATATGTCAAGGGAATAACTAAACAAATATAAAATAGGAATTAGATAAAATGTTGAAAAGGAATAATTTTTACAGTATGGTTTGTGAAAAAACTGCTTATTTTTCTGATAATCATCAAAACGAATCAAATTAGCTAAAACTAAAGGATTTTGGCCTCATTTGATTTGTAATTGAGAGTTCTACATTTTGGCTACATCTTCAGTTCAGTTTGATTCTATCAAATTATTGTATATCAAATTATATATGTCGGATATTTAATAAGTTTTAAGACACAAGTCTTTCAAGATTTGATTACAAAGTAAGTTCCCAGTGAGTTTGTTAAAGTGATACAAAACGTTTTAAGAGATGAGTAAGGTTTTTTATTCACGACCAAGTTAGCTATTGATTGATTAACTTCTTCGAAATAATATTGAAGTCAGGTACATATTATGTGCATGCTCAAATACCAAAACTTCACAGGTTTGGAGTTGAAATGTCGAACTAGTGGCTCAAAATAAAAAGCCTGTTATTGGAAGTATACTCCCTTAATCGGAACTCTCTTCGATCTCAGACTATGTGTTTTGTTAAATTATAACTACGATACGAAAAAAGAAACCACAAGAAAAAGAAATTATATCCCGCCATATTTTAATTCCAAGTCTGTCTACACCATTTATTATTAAACCTAATAGAGACAAAAGTGAGCAAACACAACCTTTTCCCATAACTAACATAAATATATCCCATATCCATTTGGGCAAACGGACGCTTTCAATATTCCGGACGATATTCGGAAACAATAGCAAGAAGCGGCGTGTGTCGGATTTATTGGCGTATTATACGAAACTGTTAGCACCTGATGCCCACATAAGCGGCGAGATGACAGCTTCATACAACATATAAACTTTATTTGAGTTACAGCCAGATTGTCAATTAGCTTATCAATAAACAGGTCAATTTTTTTTTAAAACGCTACCTTCAAACCCAGCCCTCGGGATATTGAAAGCATTTGGTTTTGGTTCGCGAGGTTAGTGATAAACAAGCACGAACTATTCTGTACCGCAAAGGTACAAATAGATTGGGGAAAAGATAAGCGGACGTGTAATATCAAGGTTCAGCCATATTTCAGAAAAGGTTATGCTCATGAAACTAAATTACTTTACCGAATAACCATGCAGTCGACATACAAAACATCATTTTGGACTTTTTACACTGAGTCGATTTGAATGAAAAAGCCACAAAACTATATTTAGACTTGCTAAATTTCATTATTTATTTATTACTGATAGCTGCGGGGTAACCATGAACTCTTAAAACAATCTCAAAGTTGTCAAATCTGTCAATTTTGGTATGTCATTTCATACAAAATTTGACAGAAATGATAATGTTTGACAGATTTGAGATTGTTTTAAGAGTTCGTGGTTACCGCCCTGGTACACCTTGTATTTACAAATACGTCAAATGTGTATAGCTTCTGCGTTTGTGTCTAAGAACAATATCCGCAATAGTAGTTAAGCTTTTCAAATTAACAGCTCTACACACAACAATTTGTCACGTAAGTTATTTTAAACGTCTATTTCACAATTCGGCTGGAACATAAAACTGTTTACATTGGTCGGATTTATTAGGTCGATTAAGCGTTGCTATGGAGCTGTAAATCATCAGAGGTTTACAACTTTTATGGCACTGCCGAAGACATCACAAGTGCCATTGATTTAATGAGCTTCTGATCGTTAAGATTATTTGGTTAAATATAAACTTGAATTAGCTGCTTAAAATTTTAGAACCAGAGTGATCTATAACTTTGATTTTAAATCCATACGGTGTTACCTGATATTTTACAGCTTAACTTGTTAGAATCAAAGTGATCTGCCTGTTACTGTTGTTTCAAATAAATATTATCATGACAAATATAGCGGGCGCGGTCCCGGAACACGTTTGCGAGTCGGACAGAACAACTCCCGTAAATCACGATTATAAAAGAAGCAACGCAACATCACGGAATCGAAACGAAGAGAAAAGAAGATTTGAACTTGAATAATTCAGAAAGTAAGGAATTAGCATATTTTATTGATATTGTTGAGCAGTGCGTTTAAGGTTTTTTAAGCCTACAGATTAAAGCTGCGGACCACTAGGCTTTATCAACCCTGTTTTCTTTTAAGTCAACTTTATATAGATTTTATAAAATTGACTAACACTGCAGTGCCGAAAGACGTCCTAAGAACAAGAAACCTCGTAATTAAATAATGTTAATGCCTTACATCGAATCGATGTTAGGCGGTATGTTGTCTGGACTAATTTTGTTTATTTGTAGTGACATTTGGCCAAAAGAAATGACTAGAGACACTTAGCTGATTCCATTTTGCCCTGTCGCAAAATAACTCGGGTGTTTGATTCAGGGACGACCTAAATCAACAAGTCTATTTTGTAGATCAATTTGGCTCCATTAGCTCCAATACCAAGTTTTGAAAATAACTTTGTCAGTGGGCAATTTTTAATTAACACTTCTTAAAATTTTACATTACTTAAAAAAAAATGTTATCACCAAAGTCGGTTTACCGGCGTTAATTTTACGTGATAACGTAAGAAAACATTGATGCTACTCGGACGCGGAAGAGAATATCACAAAGTAAACAGTAAACAAACATATTTTACCGTGCAGTATTTTCGATTTGATTATTTCAATTTCGAGTATTTGCACTCAAACTAGTCGGTTCCGATTCGGAATCGATATAATTCGAATTTCAAAAGAATCGACGAACCCCTCTGTTCCGGATATTTGGCGAGCGAGACTCTCACGTCGCGTTCGGCCGTAACTCTTGCGGGGATCGCCGTGGGAACGTCTACGTTTATTGGCGCAGGAGATTCAGGAACTGCCCCAATTCAGTTTGAATTATTGGGAATGCGGACTTTCATGTGAACAGATAGGACTCCAATACTTAGGTGTGTACGTTAATCCAGAATGCTAGAGAGCTAAAATTACATTTAATTTCTGCAGTTTCATCTTGAGATCACACTGTAGTTTAAGAAAACCCTAAGAAATGGTAGTAAAAATATTCTAAGACGATGTTCAAACAAACGTAAAAAGTACGCGACGAGCCGTCAAAACCCGAAGACGGCAATTATGCATAAGCTACTCTAGACCCTAAATTTAGTTCAGAGCAAATAAACCTATATTAAAATTGTGGACGTGATCATTTTTGTTATGATTTTGAAGTGTTTAACATTGATGCGTCTGTTCTGTTTTCGGTAGATCTGACCTTGCACTTTCCTATTCGGTTGGTGTCCGTCGAGAATAATAATGAGGCCAAAATAAAAACAAAAGGCTCAAATTACATTATTAATTTTAATTAAGACAAATTTTATTATCGCAATAAAATTAGTTGTTGCCATAGATATGATATAATAAACATGCTATAATTGCCAGGAATAAAATATATTACTCGAAGAATGCCAACTTCCTTACTTAGCTAAAATCTCGGTAATAAAATGGATTAAAAATATGTCTCCCGCTAAACGTACGAAGGCTTGATGCATAGCGGCAATCCGAGTGAAGGATGACCAGCTGTTGGCACGGGGCCAGGGACTCCGACGAGTCAGCGGCCGTCATCAGGGTTAGTGCTGTTAAGGCCAGAGTGCACTAGACTTTTCCGTATCAAGTTTTTATCGAAGTCATCAAAGTATATGACTACGTCAAGATTATGATGTGAGAAGTGTTAGGCTAGATTTCTTGAGGAAAATATCTAAAATATCTTAAAAAAAGGAGTTTTTATAGCAATTTATAGCATTGATAAATGCACTTCCAAATGTAAATATTGATTCACCATATCACTTAAGTAGAAAACAGCATTGCTATGGTTTAATACAGTATTGTATAAAACTGTTTAAATATCAACATTTTACCGCAACGTCTATTAATGTTACAAAAATATAACAATCAAGTAAATAACCTTTAAACGTTGTTTTTAAAATACGATGAAAACCGTTTGAAAACCTTCCAACCCTTGTACTGCTACGGGTGAAATTTCAAGACGTGCGTTTTCTTTAAAAAGTGCGAAATGCATACTGCCATTTCCCAGTTCTGTCGCACCGTCTCGTGTACGCTACATTGTACTTTCGATTTCTTAGATGGCTGTCACAAGAAAGCCATTTCATCTGCGAATTCATACCATTTTATGTAACACGACGCGAGCTTCCACATTTATCACTATTGGTAAAAATGTACGATTGAAAATCAAAGACGTGAGCAATGTCACCCTTCCGATCGTATCTGGGACTGCGACAATTAACGGACGCAAACATTGGATAGTTAAAACTTTGGCCCCAGTTTTGCTGTGGGGCAAACTTTAAGCTTCTAGCGTTTTTGAATAATTTCAGTCACAAAGAGGTAGTTAGCATAAAGCTTAGGTAAGGCTGCCGGAGCAAGAAATTTTAATTAGGAGGTGAAAGCTAATTAGCGTTGTTAACTTTACCTGCAGTCCTGCACTATGTTCGTTTAACAAACAAGATGTAAAGGCAATGTTTGCAGATTAAGTCGTAAAACATACTTTAGATTCGTTTATTGTAGCAATGTAAATTTAATAATGCTCAATTACTTTGATTACTACTGATATTTTCCAATGATTACTTAAATGTTCAAGCAAGAAATTTTAATTAGGAGGTGAAAGCTAATTAGCGTTGTTAACTTTACCTGCAGTCCTGCACTATGTTCGTTTAACAAACAAGATGTTAAGGCAATGTTTGCAGATTAAGTCGTAAAACATACTTTAGATTCGTTTATTGTAGCAATGTAAATTTAATAATGCTCAATTACTTTGATTACTACTGATATTTTCCAATGATTACTTAAATGTTCTAGCTCTAAACTATGTAGCAACTATAACTATGGTTCCAAGACATCCATCCATCTATCCAATATTCAGGTCGGAGAACTGAAACGATAAGTTTTTTTGACGCTTTTATTAGGTTTTAGGCACAAATTACGTATAGCGGCGGCGTCTTTTTCTATTTTGTGTTTTAGGGCTCAAAATACCAGGCCATGAAAATACAGTTGTATACTTCATTTTTATAGAATAGTAAAACGTATTAACAAGCAAAAAAGTGTAATACTGTTTAAAACAGTATGGTTGGAAACCGTTATTGTAGCCATCACCACAAAATAGAAAAAATACAGAAGGTCCACTCCCGCCGTTCTCGAAAACAACTGCCCAAATTGGGCTGACTGCCTAGGGTTGCTATTCTGATTTTTGAAATAAATAAGTGTGCCTTATTACACCGATACAACGATTAGTTTATTCATTCATCTTATCATACGTCCAGGCCTAAATGGGAAGACAGAGCAATAATTACTCTCCCCAACTTGGCTTCTTCAATTACTGTCGTTTTTAACAGCGGCGGCAGCTGCGCGTTGTCAGAAATTATACGTACTAACTTCATTACTTAGGTACTGTTATGACATACACTGACATTTCTAGGTGGCGTATTTATCCTAGCAACGACAATGTAAAAAAAATCAATGAATAGTTTAATATGTTTATAATTTTTTATTCAACGCTTACCTAAAACACTGGTGTTAAACCAATGACGATTTAAGTAAAATTTAAAACTTCATTCCTGCTGAATGTGTAGTGTTATGAAATGAATGATTGATCGCTATAAAAACTTATCTTTACCTTTACTACTTACTTACTTTACTTTACTTACAAGAGAAAACCTAGACCTAGTTTTATATACCTTTTAATATTATTTTGGAAATTTAAAGAACGTGTAATCACAATTTTGTGTTGTATTCAAACATCCAAACACACTGCAGCAGTACCTAATAAAAACGCTTATATCCATTTTTCGCATTACAATGATCAATGCGTAGTAAACTGTCGTGAGTGACAGTCTGCTGTAGTACTGCCCCGAATCGTCCGAGATTGCATATAAACGCAATTGTCAATTTGTGCGTAACGATTTTGACGCTTAGTTCCGAGTGCTCAATCTGTCTAGCGCGCCGCCGCTATACGTAATTTGTGCCATCACCTTCAATTTGTTTTCGATTGACATCATGAAACATGTATCATCTCTGAAAACCAATTAGCACTACGATTGGAAACCCTATTAGTTAGGGTCTGTATCACCTACAATTTAGCTTTCTTATGATACATAATAAAAAATGTCTCATCTCTCGAATTCTTCTGGAAAATTCCATGCGCCCGCTGGAATGGCCCGCTTGAGCCGCACCCGCGACACCGCTGGCACCTGCAGTTTTAGGTCACGCGGCCGCCTTTGTTCCTTACGTTATATAAGTGCGGGCATCTGCGCCGTTTGCTTGCCTAATGAACATTCCGATCATTTCTAATTAACTTATTGGTCTTTAGTCAATAGTTTTGTTACTTTTTTGTAACCATTAACAAAACAATCTGTTAATGGATAATTTAGCGTCTCAGATTTGACAAATCGTATCTAAAACATGTTTCTCTTTAAAATACGATTAATTAAAATAAAGAAGATCATCCTATCACGATATTAATTAACAGCTAATATATCTTATACGAGCGCACTCAAAAACATGATTACACTCAGCACAAAAAAAATGATGCTATTTTTTAAATGTTTACATTCAATCTTGCTAGATAGTAAAACGTAACATCATGTTAATTAAAATCTGTGACAAAGATACTATCAGTTAAATCAAACAGCAGATCTCCAGCAAAAAAAAAATATTACAAAATTAAGACGAAACTATTAATTTCTTAATTAACATCTCAAATATAAGTTTTAATGAAAACTCAATGTCAATTTTCCCTTCAACGACCTATGTTAATTACAAAATAATAAATAAACTTTATATAAAGCTAGCTGAGAAAATTAATACGGCGTAAATAACGAGACATAGTCAAAGAATTGAAAAAGGCGGACGCAGCGAGCGGAAAATTAAATCGGGCTCATAACGTTTAGAAGAGACTGTAGACCCGAATAGAAAATGATGCAGAAGGCCCATTTCGGCAGAATGTTCATAACACCGTACGGGCTGCGAATGAATACCTCTGAAATAACCTTAGACTGCTTGACGCATCGGCCAACGCTAAAGGCTAGGCGGTACATGGAATGTACGCGGTATTTCTACAACCGTACAGTATTAGAGTTTGTGCAATAGTGTGTCATCGTCATTTGCAACCGGACGAAGCCATTTATATAATAACGAAGTCAGTATGCCGACGACACACACACTATTACACAAATACAAGTCCTGCCGCCGGACATCTGTCGGTACCAAAGGCATAACAAGCTCAAACACAAAGATACGGTGATAGATAATGTCGTTCACGAAGAAGCGATTAGCGAAGCGCGACGAGTCTAGACTAGAATATGCTTATTTTTAATAATTGTTAAAAGCAAACAATGCCGTAGGGTCAAATTGACCATACAGGACAGGACGCAACGCGTTATTATTCACGCCTCAGTGAAATGAACGATTCTCTTCGCGCGCTTTGTCCTTGGTGAGCTCGCCGTATAAACTTTATTTGTGCTGTGAATCTGATATTTTCTCTCGTAGTCATTAGAGTTTGTAGTAGCTACGGCGTAGTACTTCGTAGTAGTAGTGCTACGGAGCTTCCGTGAAGTCGTAGCACAAGTTATCACGGCGCTTTTTCTTTCGAGATGTTACACAGGAAGATGATTGCGTGTTTCTTCTTACTTTTCAAACTTTGAAAATTGTTGTTTTCAGAGGACGGAGTTTTAGATGGGAAATATTTTTTTATGGAATCTTTAATTTTATGCGTGGAAAATACAACCATTACCAAAATCACGGAGATTTTGTACACGTGTATTCGATCTTTTTCATAAATTTACACTAAGTAACAAACGAGAATGTATGTCGTAGCATGTTGGAGCCATAGCAGAGTTGAAGTCTAATCAACTGCGCAAGTATAATCAAGAAAATATTTACTGTACATAACGACAAAGTTCCAATGTGAATTCGAAATTGGGATTCACTAGCAGTTTCAGTAGGGGGCAAGGGG